>CM044886.1:13876017-14476017 GCA_024500025.1 Syzygium aromaticum
TTCAAATTACCAGAATTAAACCAATTAATCGGCACAGATGCGACTCTGGAGAATTCATCCAAAAGCATTGCTCTATCAGTCAAGCACATAAACCACAACTTCAGTCTAAGTAAAATTTAGTAAAATCCCATGTAACTGTCTCAAGTACACAAACACAAGACCATTCAACGACGGAGGTAGAACTCTGCCGACACAGGAGTCAAGCACAGCACACGCCGCAGATAACCAAACATCAGATACTGAGAACAACCGATAAGGATCGCAAGTTTAACTAAGAAAGATTGAAAGACAAACTAAAGGGTACCCATATTCCAGACCATAGCTTCAGAATTCGAAGCAAAAAAAAGAAAAAAGAAAAAACAAAAGGGCAGCAGAGGAAAAACAAAATCACCTGCGAAACCACCAAAGACCAGGCCTTTCCAACGCAAGTCGAAGGACCCAGAAGTCGGTTCCAGCTGGGAATCCACCCAATGCCCAAGAACCGAAAACCCCCCCACCAGCAAGAAAGGCAAGCCCAAAAAGCAACCAAAACCACCGCGGACAAAAGGGTGGCTGAGGCAGAATTCAAAAGGGTCGTAGCAAGAAAATGAATCGGATTGATTGCAGGACGAAGACGAGGAAGACGAGACGGTGAAGGGGAAGGGTGGAAGGGGAAGGTGAAGGGGAAGGGGCAGAGGTTTGGTTGCGTGGAACGAAGCGGAATTTTTCCGGACGAATAAATTAAACTGGACGAAAAGAAAAAGAAAATCAGATGATGCAGCAGAGCAACAAAGGGAAAGGGGGGTTTTTATTTTTCACTTTTTTTAGGAAAAAAAATTTTTTTTTTTTCAATTGTTTATCTTACCAACGCTTTGGGTTTTCTCTTCCTTCCCGTTTCTCTCTCTCTCTCTCTCTCTCTCCGCTTCTCTGAGAAGCGATTGTCTTTTAATTGAAGAAGAAGACGTGACGATGTTAGGAAACCTCGCTGCCGGTGTTCCTTCTGTTTGCTTCCCATTTCCAACTTCCTCCTGGCACTGCAGAACTTAGAGCCAGAGAGAAGTAGATCGGTTTTTTCGCGAGTCAATACCACGAAAGATCACCCCAATTCGATACACAGGTGATATATTTATTTCAAATTAATTTTTCGATAACAAAAAATCTCACAAATTTACCCTCCGTAAAATTAGATTGATATCACGAAAAATTACAAATTGATAAAATCTATGAAGAAAGGAAGGGTAAAACCCCAAACTGGTACACCCATCAGCTAACACATGTCGTCCAACTCAGCAATTTAATAGAAAAATTGAACGGAAACTAACGAAAGATAAATTTGTCACATATGTATAAGTTTGAGGTTTTTAATTATCAAAAAATTAGTTCGTAATAAATCTATTAAAGGTACACCAGTTTTCGGATTCTTTGTGGTATTAACCAATTTTTTATATATTATAAAATGCACAAATATTTCGCATTACGTCGTTATTAAGAACTACTGACAACATACAAGAAGAATGATAGACCTACTCAAGTAATGAGCAATGTGCTTACTTGGCGTCGTTCTAGGTTCGGGTGGTGTAACTTTTATCGCTTTTCTAGATGGTATTATGTTATAATTATGGTTATAGCATGTTTTTCAACTAATGAAATTTCAATAATTATCTCGCCTTATTACATCTCAAGAACACTCATGTGATGCCTTTACAAAAATTAACTCTTGATGCTTCGGCTCCTACTCATTATAACTCAAAAGTTCGTGTGCTAATTCAAAAACGTACCAATACTTATTAAAATTGGCCGATACGATTCAATTCATAACTAGAAATATATGTATTCATTTCCTGAATTCATCTATAATTTACTAATGGAAAATTCCATGATTCATGGTGCTTGCCATATTTTCAATAGTTACAGAAATCATATAAACTCATGTTTGTATTGTAAGGTTCGATTATAAATAAAATGACACAAATAGATTCGTAATACTCATGTCTTAATAATGTGTTATTCGGAAGATATTCTTGCCATGGACGATGGATCTTGCTCAAGAGTTCATACTTTGTAATATTTCTTACTATGTTTAGATATATGCATGACAAATAATACTAAATCTATGCATTTCAGTGAATCTTACACTTCGCTTCGATTTGATTCTTGATTTATGGAGAGGCCACCTCCTTATTGGTATAGGTGGGCCTCAATATAGGCAAGTGCTGATGGGCTCAACTGGGCCATTCAACATTCTGCTCAAAAGAAAAGCGGGCAACTTCAAAACAAAAAGGCTCGATTTGGTTGGTTTGTGTTTCTCATTTGGGCTTACCTTTGGATTGGGACTAGAAATTGTAAAGTAGGGCTGCTATTGCACGGCCTAATTGTACAAAAAAGTATCAACTTTATCTTGAGTGATAATCTTCGCCATAACTTTTTTTGTCTTCTAAAAAAATCATCAACTTACACATAAATCTCAAATCTAGCTCGAATAATTTGAAAATTTCATATCATGGGGGCCAGATTTAGGACCTGAGGAAAAGGTGATACTTTTTATTGATATAAAAAAAAAGTTCGAGTTAAAATTGTCACTCAACGTAAAATTTGTGTTTTTTTTTTTAATTAGCCTGCTATTTCACGGTGCAAAGTCATCTTGAGATAAACTTGTACAAAGTCAATTTTTGGGCATAAAATAGACAAGAAGAATGGTGTCGAATTATATAAATTTTCCATAAACAAATGGGCGCCTGTTGCCAAATAACGTGGAAATTAACGAACTTGTAATTTCAATCTAAAGCAGAAAGAAGAAATTCCTCGAGAAATCAACGAGAAACGCTCAAAAACATTAGAGGTTTATGTGATTTGATCCAAATGTAGCTACCAACTTTACAAGGAGAATTAGCCACCAAGAAATCCACCGAGAATATAGAGTTTTTCAAACTAGTTCTAAATTACATCCAAAGCAAATCCATGTCGTCCGGATTTGGATTGGGCTATAATAAGATAAAGGGGGATTTGAAATCTACGAAATATCGTCTGGATTGTAAAAATATCCCATTATATGTTTGGTGCAAGTTAAAATAGGATTTGAAATCTTTGAAAAAAAATCTTTAAAAATTTGCAAGATAAGATTGAAAATCTTTAAAATTCGTTTCGCTTATAAATCTTTAAAAATCTCATCTGACAAGCTCCTCTTGTATAAAATGATTTAAACCGTTAACATATTCAGTTGGACTTATCTTCACTTAAAAATTTAAGCCAATAAGTTACGAATCAATTATGATATATAAACTGCTCTACACCACATCAATTCTCCGATATCATACTATTTTAATACAACTCACATGTATATCTCTACACATATAATAGATTTAGTACTTTTTTGACAATATCCTTGACTCTAGTGGGCTAAAACCCATAATTCACCTCTTATACATATTTGTATTTTTAAAAAGTTTGGTAGCAAAGAAACCCGTTATAGCTTACTCAAATTAGGTATTCAACTCATTCTTGCTTCACATGTTCGGTCCACCAAAAATCCAATCAAAATTTTCCTAATTAAAATCATATGGTGGGTGTTGGTTCGGGTTTCGATCGCAAGTTCAAACTTGAGACGTAATTTGAGGATACAATTTCTGATTTAATTTTTTTTACAAGGAAAAAGATAAATCTCTCGATTTTTTTTCTACAGAAGTGAAATGAAAAGATAAATCTTTCCTTTAGTCAATTGTTAATGTAACCAACTAAAAATTATTAGTAATTTCGTATCCCCAAGATATGATTATTTTATTTCATACACATAAATAAAAATAATATCCTCGTAATCTCTTATTCGAGAGTACGACAGGAATAAAATTTAGTTACCAGATTCGATTCCTATGAAAACTCGCACCTAAAATAGGCCTGTGATGCCACGTAAAGTAAGCTTTTCTAGTTATAATGGAACGGATGCAAGACTATAATGACATTATCTTGCAATTCTATTAAAAGAGCACCGACATTTTTCGACGTGATTCTAAGGAAAATGATATATGTTTGTATGTATCACGAGCCGTATATTTTTCATCTTGTATGTCACTACAAAGTTTCAAAGGCAATTTGTTGCTCTAATGTGACGAGATATTTGGCTGTTGTACATTTATTTCTTGGGTTAATATCATGAAAAATCATAAACTGGTACACTTATAATAAATTTAACCCAAATTAATTTTTTAACCATAAAAAATTCCAAACTAGTATACTTGTGACAAATTTACCATATGTTAAATTGGATTACTACCACGAAAATCATAAATTGATTAATATGTGACAAATAAAGGGCCAAAACTCTAAACCGGTGCACCCGTCATTGCCACGTGTCATCCAACTCAGAGATTTGACAGTAAAATTTAACGGAAACTAACAGAGAGTAAATTTGTTATAAGTGTACCGGTTAGAGGTTTTTGGTGGTCAAAAAAATAAATTTGGATAAATTTGTCATATGTATACCAATTTAAAGGTTTTTTGTGGTATTAACCCTTATTTCTATTTCATCTATGGATGATTTTAAAGTTTCCATATCAACAAGTAAATCGAATAATTTCCTATAATATCACCGGATATGCTGATTTTCCTCGCTTAAATCTATTAGTAGCACAATGTTCTACCTATTATTAGTGATTATAGCTTTTAATGATTATCTATACTAATCATTGAATCACTGTATAAATTGATTCCCCTTTCTATTCCTAATGATTCCTCCTGATTTTCCCGAATAGTGAGAATCTTTTGACAATCTTGAGGGAATTCAAATCGTTTCAATCCAATTTTATGGCACAAATGTTTAATGAATTCGATTTGTTTATTGATGTTTGTCCTCCCTCAGAATGAGAAAGTCAAGAAGTTTCCTTACTTACAGTTCATGAGATCCTACGAGTATACCACTTTGCCGCATTCTTTGATATTTAGGGATAAAGTTTGGGTGGCAAAATTTTGATAATGCAAAAACTTAAACGCAAAAGTCAATTCAGACAACTTTTAAACTCTTTGGAAACGGCCTGTGTGGAGAACTTTGTACGACTAGGTGATTGGTTGGTTAACTCGGGAAAAATGACATAAATTGTCTCTAAATTTCGGCTCGATATGTAATGTAGTCCATGAGCTTTCAATTTGTTCAATGCAGTCCATAAACTTTAGCCCAATATACAATGTGGTCCCTGAATTTTTAATTTATTTAATGTGGTTTCTGAATTTTTGGTACATGTTCAAACTAGTCCCTATATAATACAAAAATATTCAATGTTGTCTCTTGATCAAATTAAAAGTTCAGATACTACATTGTATATTGGGTTAAAGTTCAGGAACCATATTGAATAAATTAAAGTTCATAGATCACATTGTACATTGAACCAAGTTGATGGACCATCTTTGTCATTATCTCGCCAACTTATGCATTGTTGACACCAATGGTGCCAACCAAGAACGTGCACATGTGTCGTGGTTTTAAACTCGCCATTAATTGATATATCTAGGTGTTGAGACCAAGACAATCATCCAACATTTTTACGACTACATCGGTCACATTTTGCACCCTTATGATTATATGTTATTCAATAATTCTCGTGACACTCCCAAGAAACCACAAATCTTCTTTTAGGATAAAGAAACCACCAAGTTGATTATTTTAATTTTAAACGAAATCTCGAACTATAGGAAGCCAATCCCAATGCATCTTTTTCAATCATTATATTCTCGATTCATCACCCCCAATCCCACACACGAAGCACTCACATAAACAAATTCAACCCAAAACCATTCCCTAATACCATCTTAGAGAGAGAGAGAGAGAGAGAGAGAGAGATGAGGCATCACCAAATGGAATTGCGAGACTTTAGAACACCACAACACCCATCGCTCGGCACCAACAATTGGGGTGGCGCATCTCCACTGTTGGCAAAGAACGTGCCCGCGGAGTCCCTCGAGCAGAAGTACCTGAAGCTCCACTCGATCTGCGCACTCGACGAGATCTTCCCAGTCGCGGGCGGCGATGAGGACGGCGGCATCTCCAGCCATCTCCCCCGCCCTATCGGATCGATGGCGGCCCAGGAGCACCCGCCCGGCCGCCCCCGGGGGCTCTTGTCGAAGCTCATGATCGAGCGGAGGAAGGATGGACAGGCGGAGATTCGCTTGGGATCGAATGGCCATGCTCATGAGAACGGCAATAAGAAGAAGAAGAAGAGGTGGCTGCCCCGATGGGACCCTCGGAACAGGTGGCCTCAAGGTTGGTGTTGATGCTCTCTCTTTGGTAAATTCCTGTAGTGGGAGTGCTTGCAAAGACCGATTTCACGATTGATGATGGGGTTGAGATTTTGGTGAGAGTTTGAAGCGTGTATGGGGAAAGGCTCCAAATGCATAAAGGTGTAACTTGTTGCGAAATGCTTGATATGAGGTACCGAGTCGTTTAGTTCGATTCGATTCGAATCGATTTTTATTCGGTCGTTTGCTATTTCAACCCTTTTTGTTCTCGGAAACTTTGTTTCATAAGATGGTTGTTCAAGACAAGATTGAGAAATCTTCGGTGGGTTTAATTTCGCGACGATGGGATGAATCTGATCAGAATGATCATAGTAGAGAAGCGCAATAACAATCGATGCCACCATGAATTTCACATTACGATTAATATTGCTCTTTTATGTGATTTCAATTATCTTTCATTGGAGATATCCATGTATGCCACTATGATGTAGACATATCGACATTTTCTAGATATATACCTGTTCAGTCTTTTCCTATTATTTATGTTCATTTTAATTTACGCTCATTACTAGCCCTAAGCGCCAAAGACTCGTGTTGGCATACAATCTCTTGTAGTTGAGTGCATTTTCACATTAATTTTTTTTGTCAAAGTTTAATGCACGACATCAACAAAATAGAAGAAACAGAAAATTGCTCTAATTAATTAAGTATGAAACAAATGTATTGTGTAATATGTATTGGCTTATTCCACTGGCCACCTTGTCGTTGGGACAACTTTCAATTTCTGAGATAAGCTAGACCTAGCAGAACTAATTAGTTTATGTTATTCGTGCATAAGAGTAATAGGGGTTCCTAATTCATTTTACTAATCAAAATATTAGTCTTGGCCCTTTTTGATTAGGTAAAATGGTACAGAAATATGGTCCCTCCACTTTGAGATTCAACTCTTGCATAGCTAGTAGGGACTTGGCTTTCTTCCATAATTAAGTACATACATTATGAGTATGCGAAAAAGTCGACTTCGAATTTTTTTTGCAAAATTCCATTATTAAAAAGTATTTGATTTATCAATATATGATAATATTTTATGGACATAATATGAAGAAACTATACTTGCATAAAAAGAGAAAAAAATATTTCAACATTTGAACTTCTTTTCTTAAGGTTGTTTATCAGATACAAAAGGTTAAATTTAAAAAATTGAAGTACATGAGAAATAAAATGGAATTGCTAACTTACCCATGTATCCATTATTAGAATATTTAGAATATAACTAAATGAAGATATTCC
The DNA here is from genome assembly GCA_024500025.1 of Syzygium aromaticum. Classification (NCBI taxonomy): domain Eukaryota; kingdom Viridiplantae; phylum Streptophyta; class Magnoliopsida; order Myrtales; family Myrtaceae; genus Syzygium; species Syzygium aromaticum. Next base: position 13,883,509 of record CM044886.1, read on the forward strand.
GGGGACAAAGAGAGGACCGTGACCCCCTTAAAGTAGGAGGTCTTTTTCACTTAGTTTACATACTTTGTAACGTGAATCTTCAAGTGTCACGCCCCGGACCTAACGGGTTCGCGACACCCCTACGACGATCGTATCAAACACGATGTCCCAAGACTCATCACTGACCCAAACGAAATACCCAACATCATATGCAAGCAGAAGCGAAATTTTAAACAACCTAGACAGTAAACGATGAAGCAGGGGCAATACTTACACAAATCAATAAATGCATTTCCATTGCATGGCATAACTTACAGCATTCATAAATACACAATATCAACTCAGGCCACTCACTTAAAACCACATTTATCAAAAGGGGGCGATGGCTGGTGAGCTTAACTCCTCGACAAAAGGGATACTCAAAAGACAGGGTAACTTGATCCATACTCGATCCCCGATGTACTCTAGCGGCATCTCCAAATCAATCACGGTTGCGGGACTGAAATTATTTATATTCAACAATGAGAATAAATCTCAATAAGCAGACAACCTAAACCCCACATAGGCCAATGCGTACCCAGACAAGTCTCAACATGCAATCTAACAAGTGACATACTAAAATTCACATAAACGTACTTACCTCGCCTTAGAAAACATGCCAACTCTGCATATTAGTCCAATCAATATAAGCAATAATATTCCAAGAACACATCACAATCACTTGAGCGCCATACACATGTGTGTTCACCCAATTCAATTAAGCTCATTCTACATGCATGTCCATCAAACTATCCATAACTCGCGTCAACATACCTCAAGTGCTTTCTCACAGCCCACATCAACACGCCTCAGGCTCATTCTCACAACTCGCGTCAAACACGCTGTTGACACCTAATTTTTAGCTCATTTTTTTTTAAAATTTTTCAAAAATTTCAAAATTAGATCTAGGAATCTTGGCCAAGCCTAGAAACCTATTTCTAAACCAAAATATAATTTTTTAGCATTTTTTTGCATTTTTTCTTAATTTCTTTTATTCAAAATAAGCGAGAAAATCAAGAAAAATAGAAAATGGAATTAGAAAATTCCATAAAAATAGCCATTAGTCTTATTTTAAATCCAATTTCATTAATACATCATCAATTTTGAAAAATCTCAATCGGGTATATGTTTTTCCCAAAATTGGGTAAATTAAACCCGAATTGAACCAAAAATGAAATTAAATTTTTTCTAGTCATTTTTAAGTCATAGTGTCTTCATAACAATTGATTCTAAGACCTTGAATTGCATAATGGTTGATCCAATTGCACAATTTAATAGAAAAATAAAAAAATACCCAAAATTACATTGAAAATTAAGAATTTTGAACTTAAATTAGGAATCGTGCCCAATATGAAACTGTCGAAATATGAGACTATCATTTCTAGGGTTAATCAGACTTGGGTAATTCAATTTTGGCATCAGTTTTGCCTAATCAGGTCATCAGGATATCGAACTGAGCAAAATCCGAATAATCCGGATATGAAATTTGGAAAATTTTGGACATGGTTATGTCAAAAATTGGGAAAAAAATATATTTTTAGGTTCAAAATGTAATGGGAAATTCAATTTTAGGTTCAAATTTTGAAAATTCAATCAAAATCGGGCTTAATTTGCAATTTTGATCAAAACCAGAACTACTGGGTCACACGAATCAACCCAATCCAACCCGAACAGTGCATCTTCTTCACCCGACTTTGCTCAAAGCACATTAAACCCCGAAAATCAGTTTATGCCCGCTACTTGACCAATCATTCCCAATCAATTCAGCACATTTTAATTGATTTAGCTAGCTGGAAAATGTCCAGCTGGCATCAGATAATCATCCCCAACCGATTACAAGTCGGTTCCAACTAAATTTGGGCGGGAATTCGATGAACAAAAAACGAAGAAAAACTGGAGGAGAAGGCAGGAAGTGTTCGGTGAAATGCCAGAGAGAGAGAGAGGAGAGAGAAACAGAGAGGAAAAGCTGGAAATAGAGAGAGAGAGAGAGAGAGAGAGAGAGAGAGAGAGAGAGAAGTAGAGGTCCCCTAGGTCGAATGATCGGCACTGGTTGATTGAACGGCGCTGGCAAATCGACCACTTTGGGAGGATTTCCTTCTCGGGTGAACCAGAAGAAGGCTGATCGGGAAGGCCTGAAACCAACCCCCTTCCGGCCAATCCAAGCCTATTTCAGCGAATCTAAGAGCGTCAGGAGGAAGACCAAATGTTAAGGAACAACCCTTGATGCGTAGGACAGTTCGACAATTTCATTTAATTATCGAACAATGCAAGTAAAATTTCTTCGCAGTCACATATTTTCAGAATTTCCAGAATGTGTTTTAGCTCAAACTTGTGTGTTTCTTTGTGATTTTGTGATAATTGATGCTCAAAACATGTTCTGACTTCATCTTTATTATTTGTTTGCACTTTGAATAGTTAAAAATGCATGAAAATCAAGTCGGCCACCATTGAAACCCCTCGCCGGAAATCCCGAGCTTCGCCGAAACACCACCCGCGGCAAATGGCTGCTCAAGTTAGTAACCTCTTACCTTGCTTAATGTTTTAATGCATGTTTTGAACCGAACTAGACAGTTAAGGCGAGTAGAATATGAATTTTGAGTTTTGATGAGCATGATTTAGGTTGGCAACAAATTAGCATTTTCCGGCGAAGTTTTTGCCGGTCGGTGACGGTCTGATGGCCAATTAGTTGGTTTAGTTTGATAGTATATGACACAGTCTCAATGTAGAATCCAAAAACATGACCGGAATCACACCGGAAGGTCATCGGATCCCGATCCAAAGTCACGGCCTTGAAAACATTAAATTGGAAATTATGTATACCAACTGTTTGACAAAATTCCTAAAAGAAAAATGGTAAAAAAGACGCCGTTTTTGGCTTTGGACTCGCTGAAAAAGACGACCGGCGTTGACGACGCCCAGTTCAGCCAAGCCAAACCGGGTTGAACCGAGCCAGTCCGGTTCACTTCCCTGACAGGAAAATTTAAAAAAATTCTGAAAAATAAAAAAGATTAGAAAAATCGAAAAAAAGAAATTAGAAAAAAATCATAAAAAATTAGATTTTTTAGAAAATTAGAAATTTCGGGAATTTTAGAAAAATTCATAAAAATTCCAAAAATTCTCATAAAATTCATAAAAAAATCAAAATTTTTCAGAAAATTCATAAAAATTCAGAAAATTCGAAAATTCGAAATAAAAAATCCAGAAAAATAAATAAATAATTGAAAATTGAAAAAATTCATAAAAATTTTCAAAAAATCATAAAAAAATCAATTCTCGATTTAAAAATTATTTCAAAAAAAATTCAAAATTCACAGAAAGGTCCAAAATTATCGTGACCAGCCAAAAAGGGTGAAATTTGAATTTTTGGAAGTGCCGAAATGGCATTTAAAAAAAATTCAAAAAATAAAAAATTTTGAAAATCCACAGAATCATTCAAAATTATCGTTGCCAACCATAAAAAGTGAAATTTGAATTTTCAAAAGTGCCTAAGTAGCATTTTTGGAAAATTTCAAATTTAATGGTTATATCCCTAAAAAACCCTAAAAACCTAAAAATGTGTAAATCATGAAATAAACAAACTATTAAAGCTTCATTAGGGTTTGGGCATTTTGCTTAATTTTCATTTTTAGTAGCCAAATTAGAGTTGCTATGATTGATTTGGCATTGATTATGCATTTAATTCTTCGGTGCTTAATTGTTTGTTCATTAATAGATTAGTGAATTGACCCTAGGAATCCGTGTGACACGTTAGATGTGTCATATCGTTCTTAGGTACTAAAAGGACGTTAACGATTTCAATTTAGGATCGTTAACGTAACCAAATCCCTTATTCAGAATCTTTAGTTCATAGGATCGTGGTATTTCTCCCGTATCTCGATTAGGCTTCTAGTCAACCTACCGTAAATGACTAGTGGCGGCTCCAAGTTTAAATTTAGATCAAATAAACCCCGCTGTCACGTGAGGTATGGTCTGTGAGAGACTCGTATAAAAAAATATCTCCATTCTAGCACGCAAGAGTGTGGCGCGACACATGCCTCAGGCTCAGTCCTTCAATCAATCCAGGCTCAGTCCAGCGTAACCACGCCTCAGGACATTTCCCTCAACCCACATAATCCTCCGATCAATTCGGGCTCAGTCCAGCGCAACCATACCTCAAGGCATTTCTTTCGACCCGCGTAATCATGCCTCAAATCATTTCTTGCCTTACTAGCCACACCCACGTAACCACACTTCAAGTTGGCAGCCCTCCGATCAATCTGGGTTTAGTCCCGCGTAACTACGTCTCGGGACAATCCTCATGCACATACGCCGCATTATTCAATCAATTACCACGTCTTTCACATAATCAAATATTACATGGCTATTTACAAACGACCACAACACAATTCGCCATACTTACGCCAAAGAGGCCATGGTTCCACCAATTCACGTTGCATTTCAACAAGCACTTACGATCACCATCATGAATCATCAACACGAACTGCTGTCAAACGAGCCTTAAATCACGCACGAACGACCGACGAACTCGGCATAAATTCCAGCACTAACGACCTCCAATCTAACCACAAAAATCAATCATAATTGCGCCAAACGGCCAATAAATCATCCCTGAACTGCCCTTAATCATCCACAAATCCCACACTAACAACCCTAAAACAAGTCTAACAAAATACCCAAAGTCCTAGACATGGTTTAGAGTGTTGTTTACCTCAGGCCTAAGCGAGAACAAGCCAAGCAAGGGTAGAGAGGAGAACTGGAATAGAAGGGGCAACAGCCTCGGCATAGCCGCAACTTCGGCGAACGTGCGACGGCTCACGGCGGCGACGGATGAGCGGCTGCTACACGGAAGAGGAGGCGGACATGGGCCTAAAGCAGGGGCAATGGCAGCAAGGGCGGCCTCGGCGGCGGCGAGACGACTGGATAGCGGTGGTGGAAGTCAGCCAGGCACGGCCGCACGTGGAGGGGCAGCTAGGACCGAACAAGGGAGAGAGAAACGGAAGGGGGACAACGGCGAACGGCCAGGGTAGCAACGGCGGTCGATGGTGAGCTTCCAGGGGCAAAGTGACGAACGGGAGGAACAGAGATGAAAGCAGCTGGGTAAGGGGGGGGGGGGCATACGCGACGAGCCAACAGCAGCGACAACGGCGGCTCCGGGTTGGAACGAGCGGCCGGACGGCACACACGACGGTGGCGACTGGTCTGGGCAAAGGGAAGTACTTGCGTGCAACTTAGGCGGACGACATGCACGGCGGTGGCAGCTGCTCCAAGCGGAGGGTAGCACTTGCGTGCAACTCGAGCGGACCAACATGCTAGGCGATTGTAGGGCGACGAACGACGGCGTGACTCGGTTGGGGTGGAGCAGGGGGTGGTGGTGGCTCACGGCTAGAAGGGCAGCGGCTCCGGCAAGACAGGTTTGGTCGACGAGCGACAAGAAGAAAGAAGTAGCAACGGCGACACGAAGAAGAAGAAGAAGAAGAAGAAGAAGAAGAAGAAGAAGAAACAGAAGAGAGAGAAGAGGGGATAGACATGCAGAGGCGGGGGGAAGGGACGTGCAAGAAAAGAGAGGGGGAGGGGATGTGACCGGGGGCGCGTGAACATAGAGAGAGAGAGAGAGAGAGAGAGAGAGAGAGAGAGAAGGAGCAAAAAGTCAACAACCCACTCAAGTACAATCTAAGGGCTCACAATTGGTCTTGTTAGGCAAGCTAGATCCAAGGGTCATGAAAAATTTCGAATTTCAAAATAAAAGAAAAGACTAAATAGACACTAAATAAAATAAACTCAGAAGAAGGTATGCTAGTCAAAATCCGCATCTAGTCCAAATTTCACTTTTTGATAATTCTGGGCAATATCGCGGCTGGCTACATTGATACAGACATTGTCTAATTAAATTCATCACAAAACTCCAAAAAATTCGACACTTAAGTTCGGGCTCTAAATAACTGTCAAATTCAATCGAATGCAATTCTAGCAAAATCTCTAATTTAAAAATAACCCAATAGTGATCAATTTCGGACAATATTTAATTATAAGCGCACCGACGAAATACACATTTTATAAATTCCAAAAATAAGTCGAAACTCGGAATGTCACACGAAGTCATTTTGGAGATTTTGTGGCTATGATCAATATTGTACGCATGAGGAGAATAACCCATAGTCCTAGAAAAAAGAAGGCAAAGAGCTAGGTAGATCTAAGCCTATCCAACTTTCTATATGCTCTCCACACATGTACAGTACCATGTACATCTAAAAGAAAAAGCCACAATCATACATCTTTCTCTCCGTTCAGCCAAATGCAGCACCACGGTCATCAATCTCCAACATCGACACCGACGCCACTGCCTCCAACGGTTGCCATTCATCTCTCTCTCTCTACCATGGACATCATCTGAGAATGCAACTAATGCATCTCTGCCTCCATCTGTGAATTTGTGGATGTAGTCTTGGCTTTTCTCATTAGAGACAAAGAGAGAGAGACGTCTGGTGCGCCAATATGGAGGGGGCGATGACAAGGATGACAAAAGATTTGGTTGTGGTGTCTTGCCGTTTGCCTTCGAGGAAGGCATCGCTAGGGCTGGTAGTGGCGGAGCCATTGGGTTGGGGGTTGAGGCTAAAGAGTAAGGTTTTAGCTCGTGAACGACTGCACCTTTGGCAAACTCTCAAGTAAAAGGCCTATATAATATTGGGTAGGTCTAAGTCCTTCCGACTATTTTGACAAAAACACAAGAAGAAAAGATATTGAGACTTCGTGAAGTTAAAATCTATTTGATATTAGGTGTCAATTAAGGCTCCGTTTGTTTTACGGAAAATATTGTGTTTTTGGAAAATGTTTTCTCGGAAGCCCTTTTCCTGAAAAATGTTTTCTCGAAATATAATTTTCCCGTATTCGGCAACTAATATGAAAAAGTTTCAGAAAATATTATTTGCCGGCGGTGGCGGCGGCCACCGGCAACTGACGATGGCGAACAAGCGGCAGGCGGCAACCGACGAGCGGAGGCCGGCGACTAGCGACTGCTTCCGACAGCCAGGCGACCGCGGTCGGCAGCGGCGGCGACCGACAAGCACGGCCGGCGACCGGCGGCGGCTAGCTGCGGCAGCGGACGAGCTACGAGCGGCGATCGGCGACCACAGCCGGCGGTGGCGGCAACCAACAAGCGGCAACCGGTGGCCTGCAGCTGGCGGCCGATGGTCGGCGATCGACGGCTGGCGGCGGGCGGCAGCAATTGACAACCGGCGGCGTGCGGCGGCGACCGGCAACCGGCAGCGGCGGCAGCGTCCGGTGGCCGGCGACCGGCAGCAGCGGCGACGGCCAGTGATCAGCGATCGGAAGGGGGAATAAGGAGTTTGGCGGAAAATAATTTCCGCTTTTCAGAAGCAGAAATCATTTTCCTCAAAACAATGAAAGATTTGGGGATGGGGAAGGAAAATTTTTTCCCACGAAAAACATTTTCCGCCCCCGAACACCGGAAAATACGGAAAATGTTTTCCGGAAAAATATTTTTCCTGAAACGAACGGAGCCTAAATAAGAGAAAATTATCCAAAAAGTCATAAATGTCCAATTCAATCATAAACTTTTCAATTGTGATAATTTAGTCCTAAATATTTTGACGATTTGCCAATTTAGCTCAGAACCTTTCAATTGTATCAATCTAATTTTGAACCTTTTGACAATATGCTATATGTTCACCTTCTACTCCTTGGTCCTCTCAAGTGTATTGATGCTCAGGTTTCATACAGCTGTTCACCTTATGCTCAAGTCCATCCAAGCCTCCTTGACCTCCTTGTTCTGCAGCTTGTTCACCTTCTAGCCAGGTCCATCCAAGTCTTCACGAGTTCCTTGTTCTACAACTTGTTCACCTTCTATTCAAGTCCATCTAGCTTCTAAACACATTGTACATTCAATACCTTGTTCACTGATGTAGAGGCAACACTCCTGGCTTTTGATGATCATGTTAGGACATTGTCTGCATATTAGCTTGCGTATCTATAACCTGGTTTTACTCAACCAATATACACATTGGTAGCATTTGATTATTTTGTCATCTTCAAAATAACATAAGGGATTTTCCTAATAGGGAGGGACAGAATAGAATGAAAATAAAATCCTCATTTGGGAAAGTTATTAATTCAGTTCTAAATCTATAGGATGGATTCAATATAAGCCTAAATCTTTTAGTTTTGCCAATATAACCCTAAACCTTTGCACGTAATTCCTACATAGTCTATCCAGCCAATTTTCATTTGAAATTCTTGATGTGGTGGTCCAAACATTGCCTGAAATCGAAATGTTTATGGCTACATTGAAATTCATAGATAATTTTTCCTTCCTCATTTCTTTCTAGGGTCATGTTTGGTCACTTCGACTGAAGCTATCAAAACTTGGAATGAAAAGTAAAGTGCTCTTTTACTTGATTTCCATTAACATGGGGGAGGTGGGAACGAAGTGAATGGGAGTGAATGAATTTGACTAGTAACTTTAAATTGCACCAATAATTAAGTTTTTATATATGAAACTTATACCGGGAGAAAACCTGATATGTTAGGCAAGTGTTATGACCATTTTTATTTCGCCCATATTTATGATAAATTACAATCACAAATTTTAAATTATTAACATACCACATTATTCTCATCCCAAGAATTATGAACCGTGTCAATTACCATTATAATTCCTACTATTCTATTTCCATTGGAACCGAATCCGACCAGAATGAAACATTTGAATCAAGTAGATATCTTGGTCAAACCAGAACATATTTTATGTGTCACGGGCTCGTAGTTTACGCGATCCACAGCTTCATTTTCCGAGCCAATTGAAGATCGTTCAGTCAAAGGGATCATTGTAGGATTACTAGAACTAGAGTTTCCTCTTTTTCTGGCTCTCTTGCTTCGGTCAATCTTCCGAATATGTGCTTCTTTGATACTGTACGCAGCAAATTTCTGTATCAAGATAGAGACGAACACGCCTCGTTCCCCACGATCATGGTCTTGGAATTAGCGGGACGTGAGTCTAGACGCCGTCCAAGCTCAGCTGAGGAGAGCAAGTTTCGATGCGAAAAAGGGTGGACGATAGAAGCGCGATCTTGTCCCTTGGAAATGCAGATTGTCAGAAAAATTATCCAAAAAGTCCTAAACTTATTGCACTTTTACTAATTCAGTCATAAACCTTTCAACTTTATCAATTGATTCCTAAACCTTTACACTTTTTACCAATTGAGTTCATTCGGTCAATTTTAACCGGAAAGTGCCACGTGGGCATTGACCGGCCTACGAATGCTGACGTGAAAAATTTTAATAATATTTTTCGAATTTTTGTATTTTTTATATTTTCTATTCTTTTTCTTTTTTTCTTTTTCTTTTCCTTTTTCTTTTCCTCCCTGTCTTCCTCCTCTAGTTGGTTCCCGACCGTTAGCAACCAACCAGAGGGGGGAGGGCCGGCGACACTGGTAAGAGCAAGCCTCACCGGCCCCTAGCGATGGACGAGATCGGTGTTGCCAGATTCGAAGAGGTCAAGCATTGCCCAGCCATGGCAAGGCTCGCCCTTCCTAGCAACAGCGAGGCTTGGCCTTACCATGGCTGGGTGAGGTCAGCCCCACCCGATCTAGCGAGGGCGAGCCTCGCCCAGCCACGACGAGGCTTGACCTTGCCATGGCCGGGAGAAACCTGTTTTCCAGGAGCAGCTCTTCTGCCATCTGGTTTGCCCATTGCTAGCCCCTCCATTGTTCTTTTTGGCTCAAACTTGTTTTAATGTTCTTTTCTAGATATATGACCTTGGAATTCTTAGATATATCGGATTTGTAAAATCCTTGTTCATTAGTTGGGCAACCTAATGTTAAAAATACGGGCCTTTTCTTCTTCCTTTTTGTTGAACCTAAGTCTAGTCTGTGATGTGGGCCTTTTCTAGATATGATTGTTAATTGGTTTGTCATTTACCACCAATGCATCCTGCATTTCTCAGGAAAGAATATGCTTCTCCGGCATGGTCACCTCACTAACACCTGAGTTTCCCTATAAAATATTACTCCCATAAGGAACTAAGCAAGCTGCGCATCGATGGAGAAGCTAATTTCGAGCAGATGCGACTTGCAACACGTGCCAGATTCTTACGTGCTGCCTCCGGAAAGCAGACCTGGTGAAGAAGAATTTGCGCTCTGCAAAACCATTCCGGTAATCGACCTCGGACGAGACCGAGCAGAAAACGTCCAGCTAGTTCTGAAGGCAGGCCAAGAGTTTGGCTTCTTTCAGGTTTTGCAAAGCATTGCATCCGCCTTAAATTTTTTTTTATGGTAAATAGGATCAGGGGATATCAACATGTATGCATGCACACCTACATTTTCGCATCTGTTGGAACTCTTTCAGTACCGCAGTAGTATAATTTCAATCATTTTAGTTCACCGGAAAGAATCTGCTTTTCGAAAAGATTCAAACCTTTCGATGGGGCACCGAGAATCAGGTTTTGGAAACAGATAGTCTAATGGTGCACCAGCACTAGTGAATATACTCTGAATGCGATATTGCAAATGCTAAAGAAGGATAAATATGCCCATTTCATGTCAAACTGCAGTTGACGAATCATGGGGTTTCAAAGAAGCTAATGAGCGATGTGTTGGAGGTGGCGGAGGAGTTCTTCGAGCTGCCGAACGAGGACAAGGCAAGCGTCTACTCGGAAGACCCAAAGAGGAGCTGCAGGTTGTACACGAGCATCGACTACAACAATGAGAAGGTGCACTTCTGGAGAGACAATCTGCGACACCCTTGTCATCCTGTGGACGAACACGTTCAATGCTGGCCCGAGAAGCCTGCTCGCTATAGGTATCCTTTTGCTTGCATTTCTGTGTATATTATAGGCATACATACATTCCGGTCCGGCCGAAAAGCTGAGTTTAACAACAGCAGACCAACTCGACAGACTCTTGTTGAGGCAAACTCTCGGCAAAACATTCTCAATGTCCAAGAATACATATTTTAGCACTTGCACCTATCTCCGGTCCACACCTTTTTCCTTGTTTCTTTCCGTTACTGGACTCAACTCCATCCTGTCATTAGGACAGGACATGTTGGTTCCAACCAACTTGATTGTATTGTGATTGATGAAACAGATCACAAAGTCTACTAAGGGAACCAACCATGCATGAATCGCTATTTCAACATGTATAATTAAGGATTTGGCATTGTAGATTGTCGAATGGCACATGTTGAACTTCACGAGAAACCCGTACTGTAACTTTAAGAGCCCATGCAAACGAAGGGGCTCTCGGGATCACCTTCCACTCACTTTTAATCTGCTTATGCTTTGCAGGGAGCTCGCAGGAAAGTACTCAGTCGAAGTAAGAAAACTGAGCATGTTGTTGCTGGAATTGATTGGGGAAGGCTTGGGACTAGAGTCTGGATTCTTCAAACGGGATGAGTTGAACCGAGTTCAACTAATGGCTCTGAACCGCTATCCTCCTTGTCCCAATCCAAGTTTGACCCTCGGATTGCCGCGGCACGGGGATGCGAATCTCATTACCGTCCTTCTTCAAGGGCCAGTGCATGGGCTTCAAGTCCTCAAGGACGGACAGTGGCTTGCTCTTCAGCCTCTTCCCGATGCCTTTGTGATCAACATAGGACTGGCTTTGCAGGTTCACCTCACACCTCTCTTGACCTGATCTAATCTCACATGATTCACCTTTTAAGACCCTCAAAAGATTCAAGATTTGTCTAAGGTTTGTCAGTTTCTGTAGATTATCAGCAATGGGAAGCTAAGAAGTGCAGAGCACCGAGTGACGACGAACAGAACATTGGCGCGGACAACAGTCACCACCTTCCTTCATCCTTCTGGCGATTGCATGGTTGAGCCCGTGAAAGGGATAATCGATAACCACAACCCATCGCTTTATAGATCCTTGTTGTACAAGGACTTTCTATCTACTTACATAAAAGACACATATGAAGGAGAACCGCCCCTGAAGCGTTATACCCTCTAGAAGAAAAAATCTTACAGAAATACCATACGAATTGTGCTGAATTTGTTTTACATTATGCTAGCGCACTGTCGGACTTTCCTTTGCTGCGATAATCCAAATGGAAAACCAATAAATTTCATCCCTTTGAGATACCGGGAAACTTTACTTTGTCATATGGTCCATGGCATTTTGTATCCCAATGAACCAAGATCCCTTTTAGCCTCTAAAGTGCGAGTAACTAGCAGATTGACTAGTGAAAATTCAAAAGTACTACACGAAGCTTGTCAGAGAACTGATTCTCCAAGCTATTTTCTAACCCTTATTTGCTCTCATGGATTTGTCGCAACTATCTCGTCTTCTCCAATTTACACAACCTACTATACTGAGAATGAACAAGAGGATGCTGCGAGCTAAGAATTGCAGAGCACCAAGTGATGACAAACAGAACATTGGCACGAACAACAGTCTCTTCCTTCATTGAACCTTCCGAAGAATGCATGGTTGAGCCTGCGAAAAGGATAATCAAGAACCACGACCCACCACTTTATAGATCCTTCTTGTACAAGGACTTCCGATCTACTCACATGGTAGACACATATGAAGGAGAACCGCCCCTCAAGCGTTATACCCTTTAGAAGGAAAAATCTCACAGAAACACTATACGAATTGTGCTGAATTTGCACTACATTATGCTTGCGCAATGTAGGATTTTCCTTTACCGGAACTGCGCTTCGTGTGAACAAGCTACTCAAGAAATTAATGGATAATCCAAATGGAAAACCAAAAAATATCATCCCATTGAGACACAGGGAAATTTCACCGTCATATGGTCAGTTGCATTTTGTGTCACGACGAACCACGATCCATTTTAACCTCTGAAGTGCAAGTAACTGGGAGATTGACCAGTGGAAATTCAAAAGAACGACACAAACTGGTCAGAGACAAGCTCTTTTCTCACACCTTAATTGCTCTCATTGATTTGCGGTGACTACCTTGTCTTCTCCAAGTTACACAACCTACTATACTGAGAAAGAACAGTAGGATACCGCACTACTTAAGAAGCAGCTCAGCTTCAAATGAACAAAAAAAATGCAGATTTACCGCATAAAGTAAATCAACAATTCATTGGTAAGACTAGGAGATACCAGGTTAGGATGTCTCCTAGAAATTAACACTTGCATTGATTGTGTTCGATTTAGTATCTATAGAAACAAAGCAATCTTGTCTTTCACAGGTAAAAGCACAACAAAACTTTGGCGCTACATATGTAGCTAAACACAATTCACCAAGGCACACCAACAAAACCGATCATAATCAGCAAACATTGACCAACTCAACATCAAACACGAGCCATGAGTTAGGCGGTATCTTCCCACCAGCGCCTTGAGCACCATAACTGCATTACAGAGTTGGACATAGAGGATCAACAAGACAATTAATAAGAGGAGGTGAAGAATGTGTAGAAGTTTATTTTATTTACATCATATAAAAAAGTTATTCAACACATTGAGCACTTAAAGTCTGATAGACACGGTATAGTAGTTAGCATGCTTAGCATCCATTCTAGAGTTGCCAAAATTCACCACAAGCTAGGCCGAATGCAACAAATCAAGACTAGCGGGAAGAAATGGACATAAAAAAGGAAAAAATAGAACATATCAGTCATAGAAAACGCATCAAGTAAACAGAAGTAAAAGTGCAAATTGCATACCCCATTGCAGGTGGAATAGTGAGCCTTCTTTTATCTCCAATGCGCATTCCTAAGAGTTGCACAAGGAAAAAAATTACAAAAAGACAAAGACACAAATAAAAAATGCTTCAAATATTTTGAAAATGCTAGTCTCACTTACCATTGACCCCAACATCCCATCCCTTTATCACTTGTCCAATACCTGCACAGTCAACAGAATGCACTTAAAACAAACGATTGGCAAAGATTAGGTTCCAAAAATGAAAAGTTTATGTACTGTGATTACTACCCAATCGGAATTTAAATGGTGTGCTTCCTACATTGGAATCAAATATCTTGCCATTCTTTTTCAGTTTGCCAATGTAGTGCACACTAACCTGAAACCAACAACACATACTCATTACCAAAATAATACTGGACTTTCCATAAAATCAAGAAAAAAAAAAGTAAGTCTAAAATAAATGTTTAGGTTGAATTGACCGTTCATAAGAAGGATAAACCAGGTGAAACGACAGGGTTGCAGAGTGTTACATACTTGTTACCAAAACAAAATTAAAATCTCCACCAGATCAAGATCAAAAGCAAGTCTAAATAGAGGTTAAGGTTAACTTGAACAATCTTAAGAAGGCATAACTAGGTGAATCAATATGACCTGCAGTATTAATGAAAAAAAAACCTCAGTGTTAATGCCTCCTTCCCCTTCACAATAACGGTAAGTCCATTCATGAAACATCACGCCTCATTATTTTTTTTGAGACATGTTTTAATGTGTGAAAAACAACTGGAAGAAAAGTAAGACCAAAACTACAAAACAAGGACTACAAAAAATTTCAGCCCAGTTTTATTGCTTTTACCATGGAATTAAAGTCAGGAAGGAGAAAAGGATTAAAAGGATGGGAATAGTTAGCATCTTATCCTGTTCCCAAAAAGTTCCTAGATAGAAGCAAAGGAGAAACCTGTTTTCCAGGAGCAGCTCTTGTGCCATCTGGTTTGCCCATTGCCAACTCCTCAATAACTAAGCCATTCGGAAAAGTCCTGACTTGTGACGGCTTGCCATTGCCTTGTTGCTCTTTTGGCTCAACCTTGGACGCGCTCCTGTCTTTCACATCTGTCATGGGCTGATCCCCATTTGCTGCTGCTGCAGGCTCCTGGGACTTCTTTTTCTTTTTCTTCTTTTTCTTCTCCAGTTGATTTGCACTGTGGATAGTGTACATTATAGACCAAAATTACACAAACAGATTAACTATAGTTTCTTTTTCATTTCCTTTTCTAGCTATAAGACATTTGAATTCTTAGATATATCAGATTTGGAAAATCCTCGTTCATTAGATGGGCAACCCAATGTAAAACATAAGGGCCTTTTCTTTTCTTTTCTTTTCTTTTTTCCAGTCGAGATTACAATTCCGGGTTTCACAAGGTTCCTAGCGTATCTAATTGACAAACTACCCTTTTCAGAGCTATGGACACAAAACAAAACACCAAATTACCACTATCGTGTCAAGCAAAACAATCCACCTTACGGGCACTACATTCTTCCTGTTATCTAAACCTCGGCAAATAATCACACTACATTTGGAATCAAACTGCCAGATAATATAGCATTAATTACAAAAACATCTATCTTACAGTTTTTTGTTTCCTTTTCCAATAATGACTCAATCTTTTAAACTCAAGCATATATTCACTTTATAGGCCATCGAACTCGGATCTATATGCTGAATGAAAAGGAACTAATATTTTAAAAGAGAAGGTCAAGTCAAGAAAACCCACTGGCTACTTAAAGGTTCATCATCATGCTGGTTTCCCTCAGGTATAACCTGATTGATATCCTCATTCTTCCCCTGATGAGATTTGCTTTGGTTGTCTGTCAATGGAGCAATGTTGCCGTCATCAACATCAGTATCAACTTTCCCTTCTTTATCCATTTCTTTCTGTTGTTTCTTTTTCTTTCTCTTCCTTTTCCTGCCAATGAATAATACAAACTTAAAAAATTTGTAAGAATGACAAGAAGTCAAATGTTAGTACCAGTCCCATCTAGTCAAGTCACCCCAGCTTGAATAATTGCAGATAAGATAATTATTGATGCCACATTATGAACATTTTCCAACTATGACCAATAATGAACTTAAGAAAGGTAAAGTCAACATGTAACACTAATAAGAATCGGGGTTAGCCCCATTGTTCCCAGTCAAAAACAAAGATGACCAAATACTTTACCTATCTGGTTGACTATCTTGCTCGACACTTTCTGGCTTTCTGTTTTGTTTATCAGCCTGAACCTCATCAACTTTCTTTTTCAATTCCCCAGTTGTCTCCTTTTTTTGTTGTGAAACTGCTCCAGGCTTCAAGCTAGCAGCATTGCTTCCATGTGAAATAGATAACGGAAAGCCATCTTCATCCTCACTTTCCGCAGGCACAGTACTACTGATATTTCTGACAACAATTTGATGTTGAGACTGAGAATCTTCTTCCAAATCACTTGGTCTATTCTTCTTCTTTTTCTTGGACAAAGGATTCCCATTGGCAGATTTATCATCTTCTGTTATCTCCTCAATTACCACTGCACGAATATTAACTTCAAATATAAGTTATAAGAGCACATAATTTCAGAGCATCACACTCATAACCAGAGTTAATGGCAGAAATACACCATCCCATGAAATTATAAAACAAACAACAAAGACATGGATGTGACAGGAGGAATCAACAAACAGAATAATTTCTTTCCATGACAAGACAACTGAACGTTTTGAAGGGCATAAGAAAGGCCTTCTGCATCAATTGATACAAGTAGACCAACACTACACTCAATAACAGATAAAAAAAAAAAACACTCAATAAACATCTATAGCCGTTATGCACAGAGCAAGGCACAGGTATAAACCAGAACATTCATGCACACATATCAAGTTTCTGAATGAAGAAAATAACTCAACCAACGAGCACATGCCAATACACATTAACTTCCTTCAGGTTTACCAGAAACATGCAAAAGAAAAAAGGAGGGCTAAAAATGCTAAGGTACATGTAAAATCAAATTACAGATTGTCACCTCCACTGTTACGGACCAGAGGAGAAGAGGGCGCAAACATCTCATCATCACTTGTATCAGTGTAGTCATCCTCACTATCAAACTGAGAGGACTCCTCGGACCCTGTATCCAGACCATCCTCTCCACAACAATCACTTTAAATTTAAGTTAAGAAGAACTCAAACGGAGTTACATCATCATATACAAAATTATAAATTCACAAGTTCATGAGGCACTCAAAAGGATACAGTCCACATTCATCTCCGACATCCTCATCATCCACCAGCAGATAACCAGAAAGATGGATGCTTTTTGGGCCCATCACAGAGAAGGACACTGAATCTTCATCGTCAAATTCAAGATCCAAGGAACATGACTCAATCTTATTAGGCAACAGGGTACATAAAAATATAGGAGGCTTATCTTCCCTGAAACATTGCAATATGCTCTTCTCAGCAGATGGGCCAAGTCCCAATGTTGCCTACAATTCACACAAGAAGTACACATCCATTGAGAACAGTGATCAAACTTCATTAAAAAAAACAAAAATTATGCACTGAAATATCCAATGCTGCCTTAATTCGTCGGCAGAAATCTTTATTGGTCAAAAAGGCACATTATACCATAGTTTCCATTTCATACGGTAAAGCCTCTTGTTCCCTTTCGATTAACATCACTACGCTAGAATAAGCAAGAGAAAGAGCAAATGACAAGAAGAAGAATAACCTGGGTTACGTGAATCCTCCCCTGTAGATTATCCTCGTGAAAAGGGTTCACCTTTTTTCCTGGTTTCACTTCAATCCCTGCAGAAAAACATCATACTGATGTAAGAAAAGGGTAACAGAGAGGCATGAAAGTAGGGGCGGGGGGGCGCGGCGGTGGGGTGAAATGTGCAAAGCCCTCCTAAGCTTTCTCCACCACGAAATGCATGAGGGAAATCATTGGTGACCCAAAAAGCAATCAGTCTTGTTCATGATTCAAGCCCAGATGAGCGGGATGTTTCAAGTCCTAAATCAACAATTCCAATCTCTAATCCACAGAGCTCTTGCTCGCAAACGCAAACCAGCAAGTGAAAGTCTCGAACAAAGAAGCAAACTAGATAAGAAAAACAGAGGGTAAGCCAAGAAACATCTTCTGGGTCAGCGTCAAGAACTCCGAATTCATGGATAGAGAGCATCGTAGATGACGAAGACAGACTTACCCCAGAAACCCATCGAGTCTCGAGCGTATCTGGTTCAGCTCTCTCGGCGTCCCCAGGGCTTAAGCCAGTGCGCTTTCGTAAAACCCTAACAATCCCTCTTCGGCTATATAAAGCTTCTCTTGCTGATCCGGAAGTTTCATTTGTCTTTTCTTGTTTTTTTAGGTCAAACATTTCGTTTGTCTTTTTTTTTTTAAATAATGACGCAAATAGTTTTTAAATTTTGCTTCGATACGTAATGTGATCCCTAAATTTTTAATTTATTCAAAATAATCCTTGAACTTTAGTATAATGTTCAATGTAATTTTTAATCTTTTAATTTGTTCAATGTTGTCTATGCACTTTTAGTACATATTTTATTTAATAAAAGTTTAGGGATTACATTGAATATCATATAATTTAGGAATTAAATTAGATTATATTGAACATCATATAATTTAAGAATTAAATTGAATATGTATTAAAAGTGTATAGACGATATTGAACAAATTAAAAATCTAAATACCACATTAAATATTAGGCTATGGTTATATTAAATAAATTAAAAATTCAAAGACCACATTACACATTAAAATAAAATTCGGAGATTGTTTGTGTCATTAACTTCTTCTTCTTTTTGTCGAAAGTTTCATTTGTCCTTCAGAAGTCAAATAATGGCGCTGGCTTAGCCTGGGACAGAACGATCTTCGATCGACAAGTAACACTAAACTTTGGGAATGTTTTCACTTTTGACGCAAAAGCTGGTCTATTTGGTCTACACTTTCGAAAAAAAAGCCTGTTTTTCTTGTTTTCAGTTTTCTCTCCAACAATTTGAAAATGAAGAGAGAAATTTTATGTTTTGAAAGATTATAAAAAGAGATTTTACATGTTGATTTTTATATATTTTAAAATGTTTTTTATATTTCATGTTAGGTGTTCAAACTACAAATTTTAAATGTAGACAAAGCACATGTCAATTGTCCAGTTGTTAACTGATATTGTCAATCAAACTACAAACCAGTCATGGAACGATTACATTAAAACCATCACGGAAGGATGACAAAAGCAAAATGTTAGAGGGGTGAGTGGATCCAAATTTCACTTAAACTCACATGTCGGAATAGATTTTTTATTTTTTGAAACCTAGAACCTATCCTATACAACCCGAAACCTGAAACCTAGCTTATTACATTCCACGACATCTTATTCGTTGGAACAAGTTCTTTATTTTTTAGAACTTCGAACCTATCCTATATACCCCAAAACCTATGAACCTGAAACTTATCTTGTCATGGATTTTAGGGTTGGTTCCAAGGTCTATCAAGTTTTTTTTTTTTCATTTTTAGTTAAGCAAAATGAAAGTAAACACAACAACAAAAATGAAAGTTTCTTATTTATCAATAACAAAAACAATCCATAAAAGATGAACACATAAAATAAAATAAACAATAAAAATTTCAAAACACGCAACATAAAACCTTAATTATAGAACTTCAGTCCTCAATGCTAATCACCTAAAACCAAATGAAACAACAATCATAATTAATCACTTGATAATAGTTGGCTCCAAATGTTAATCATCCACGAAAAATGTGTATGAGTTATACACACCCTCTGCTACTTTCATTTCGACTCTCACCGAATATCTCCAGTAAGAGAGAGAGAGAGAGAGAGAGAGAGAGAGAGAGAGAGAGAAGGTTTGAACGTATCTTTTTCCTTAGAGACACATCCCGATCAAGCGAAGGTACAAGGTTGTGGATTACCCAAGAAATGCAGGGGACCCATGAAGCTTGTTTCTTTCTTTTAACAAATAAAAAAAAAAGTATGTAGTCATAGTCTCTTTTTTGTTTTTGTCCTTGCACACGAGATGCTGATGATGTAGGAGGAAAAATTATCAATTGATTGATAAACCGAAATACATATGCTTAGATTATGCTACCTTAAATGTGTTTTATTTTCATAATCCCGAGTGCAAGATCAAAAAGGAGTGAGAATTAACTCCCGATTCTCAATTCTTGGTCCGGCTCCTGATTTCCGATTCGTTTCCCCCGGGAACCAAAGGTTTCTAAAAGGACGAAATCGAGAACCGAACCGTGGTGCATTGGATACTGAAACCCGATCAGTGAAACATCGGTCCAGTTCACAGTTTTATTCTAGAGCTATACTCACCCCTAGAATGTTATCATTTTGTCATTAATAAAGCAAATTCCAGATCGGGGATCAGTACTAATGAGTAATGACTATTATCTTATGTAATATTTCTTATAGAACTCAGACGCTACAATGAAAAAGTTTACCCCTAATACAACAAATAAAGGTGAAGAAGAGAATAAACCTACTCCTTACTATAACTCTCCATTTCAATCACACATATGTATTTATTTTCTATTAGATTCGCACATTCAATCAAGTGATTTCGAAAGAAGTGACATGTAAAAGTCTTACATTAAGAGAGAGAGAGAGAGAGAGAGAGAGAGGCCTTGTTGAATATTGATAAGTAGACGCCTACATTAAATGTTCATCACTTTATGTGGCTACTTCAAGAGCTGATATTGGGAGCTTGACCCACGTGGAACAGCCGGGTTGTTACAGAGAATATGACTGTTTACTAGAGAGATGCATCATTTTTTGTAGGGATAATAGGAAAGAAGGAAAATAGAAGGAAATCGGTTGTCCTTTTGAAGCATTCCACTTTTGGATGACATTGAGCCAAGCTATCAGCGAGTAGTTTGGAATTGGCTCGATGACTACTCGAGATTGACTTGCCCATTGAGCTCGAGCTCAATCTTGATCTTATCAATAGTGAGCTCGATAAGCTCTCGAGCCTTTAAACAAAAATTAAAATTATCTATAAGTTGATTATAATTGAAGCAAGTTGAGTTCGAGTGTCTTGATTTTTTACTAGAGTCAAGCTTGAGCAAAATAATAAATACCTAATAGAGCTCAAATTCGGTAGCGTATCGACTTGACACGATTCGATTATCTGGAATTCCTCACACTAAATACAATGTACTCTTGAGTTAACTTTGCATTGTAAGGTTGGATCAAAGTCCATGAAATGCGGATGTAGCTAAGAACTCAAGAAATAAGTAATAGTGTGGAAAGAAAAGATGTCCGTCCGGGTGGCTCCAACAACATGATCCCTAGTTTTATAATCCCTAGTCCGAATCCAAAAAGGCCCAGAATGAAAACACAAATCAACCCATTTAAGCCTTTTCATATTATTTTACTTTTTTGATTGGCTCATTTGAGCCTTTTTTTTATTTTGAAGTTGCCAAAGGCTTTCCTTTCAGCAGAATGTAGAATGCTAAAGGTAGTTGGACTGCCTGTTAGGCTGGGCACAAATTTTGCCTACATTCGTGAATCAAATCATACATCTCCAACATAGAATGGGCTAGCTGAGCCTATATGAACAGATCTATATCAAGGCCCAGCTATTTATAGGGCTTTTAGAGAACCACTTATTCTTTTAAAGAGAAGTCATAAGTTGTAATGACTCCGACAGATTATATGAATTGATCGATAGTCGTGAAATCGATGTAAGAATCGTGAATCGAAATCTCAAATTCGTGAACTTAATCTAGTCTTCATATTCGTTGAAATGTGTAAAGTTAGCATTACTTGTCCTAGCATAGGCATATTCTAATTAAGGAATATCATAAAATACAAAATTATGAGAAAAATTCTTGATTTAGGACAAAGATTTCTCATTTTCTAGTATTGTTATAAAAACCATGCATGAGACAATAGTGTAATAAGTTGTTTTATTAGTTAATCCCATAAAAAATTTCAGATTACTTGTGTTGTATTTACCCTCAAACTATTTTTCGTATAACAAAAAACCCCAAACCGATATCCCCATGCCACATTTATCCTAAATTTATATTCATGTCACAAAAAATCCCAAACTACCACATTTATCCCAAATTTATATTCATGTCACAAAAACTCTCAAACAGCCTTACTCGAGTCATATTTATCCCAAATTGGTACACCGGTGCCACATGACCCCAAATTTTGAGATTTTTTGTGACACAAAAATCAGTTTGGGCTAAATGTGGCACAAATGTATTTTTAAATTTTTTGTGATATGAAAATTGTTTGGAGTAAATGTATATACCGGTTTGAGATTTTTGGAGGTATTACCCTTGTTTTATTAAGACAAACTTTAAATTTTAGTGTCTTGAAAGATCCATTTGTCCAATTTTTTTTTATAATTCGGCCATATAATACAAGAGTTACATACATTATAAAGCACCATAATGTGAAAAATATTGCATATATTATAAAACACCAGACTGAGGATATATGTGTCACATAAATACAAATTGGATAAGGTTTATTACATTAGTTAAAGAAGGAATATAATTAAAACATGGGATAGGGATTAATTAGAATGAGGTAAAGAAGGAATAAAATTAATACATCGAATAGGTTTAGTGCCGCCACGGTCCTATGTAAGACCAAAAGCTGCTTCAACTGAGGCCTCGTGTAGACCTCAGCATCCCCTAGACGTTAAGCACCAATAGGATATTCTCTCGTCCTAGGAAAGACATTGATACAAGGAGAATTAAGAGAAGCAATGCATGTGGGCACTGATACGTTAAAATAAGGAACATAGTCCAGTAGCCCACTAGAAACCATAAAAATCTCCCTCCACCAAGCATTTGTGGAGTTTATAAGAAAAGACCCACTTTATATAAAAAGTCATAACACTATAACACATTATTGCAGATTTCAAAAAAGAAAAGTGGTTTCTTCTGTTTCTCGTTACTTATCATACTTTCGGAGAACATACCATATAAATGGGGCTTAGGACAGCTAAAAATAGCAGGAAAATAAGAGCAGAAATAGGAACAGATTTCCCACTTCCTAATTCTAAGGATTCAGAAATAAAAGGAAATAAAATAAATGGAAACAAAATAATGTCCTATGCCTAGATTTTGTCCTAATTCTTCGACAATCTCAATTCGAACAAAATAAAACGATTTTAAGCCTCAATTGCTTCACGGAAACTAAACTTCACTAAAATTATTTTTGATTTTTAATTTTTTATTGTACTTTGCAAATAATACAAAAGTCACTTTTTGATGTTTATTACGAGGAAATTATGAAATACATACATGAGAAAAAGTCCTGCACACAACTCTGTGTTCCGTGTTCAAGTGCCAAGGACCCGGGCTTTGGCACCGAGGTCCCATGCCATACTCCTCCACTCATCATTCATGGTAACCTTTTGTGTAGTCGAGGTAGGGAAAACGGATCTTGTCTCTGCCGGTTCAAAACCGGTTTTGTTTGAGGCCGAATGTCCCCATGACCGTGACCTCCCTTCTCTTGAGTGATTTAGATCTTCATTCTCATCTTGTTTTTGTTCTTCATGTTCTTATTTCATTCCTCCCCCCGAGAGTTAGGAATTACCTTTAGTGATGTCTCTTTCCATAGTAGAAATTACATGTTTATTTTCATGCGATAAGGTATTTTGTTTTCTTTCGGTTGCTTGCTGGTTTGGAGCTTCCAGCCATGTAATAGTAACATTTCGACTTCATTTAAGTGCCCTTTTTTTGTCGCCCTTGTTCGTCTATTGATCTAGTTAGGTGTATTTTATTTCGTGTGATTTTTCCATGCGTTGTGAGGGTCATACACTGCTGTCCAAATGGACAGCGGCATTCGCCTCTTTTGGCCGTCATTCCTACTTCATGGGAAAGCCTCGAGCCGACCCTCGTGGGTCCTCATAGTTTGGGGATGCGTCCAGGAGAGTTTTTTAAGTGTTTCAATGCTACTTTCGAGTCCTAGGAGCATGTCGGCACTTGCTTTTCGTTCCTCTAGCCATGCTGGTCATAGGTTTTGTGTACGCTTTTGATTTCATTTCGCATCCCCGACATGACTCGGGTCGATGGACCCTTATCAGCCAAATGTGCGTTGGGATCACTCTTTTAAAGCCATTTTCGTACCCAAAAGAGAGTCCAATGCCCCTCTTACATTAGTATGTGATTTTAAGGTCAAAATCGCATCTTTAGGTCATGCAGATATCTAATTCTTGTTACCGTAGTTGATTTGTGATTATTTAACATGTTTAGATAATTTAAGTGTTTGGTCCTGGTATCTTTAGTATTGAATAAAAATGACAAAAAAGTAACAAAGGAAAAACAACAAAAAGTGAGGATTTGCGTTTATGCTCCTTTTGTATGATTTAGAAATATTTCGCTTGAAATAATTAATCAATGAAAATATTATCATTATCAACAACCATTAATGTTTAAACATTTTCGTGGATGATGAGGATATCTTTCATTCATTTATTTTCATAAGTAATACAAGTAATTATTCTTATAAAAATATTTTTCAAATCATTCGTTTTCCACAATACAAACGAACGCTTTAATAACATTTTAGGAATAGTCTAATTCATCTTTAGTTGTATGATATTAGGTTTAGATTCATCATGAATTGGTATGTACTTTAGATATCGTGTCGTGTTATCCTAAGTGTATTTGAGAAAATGGAAAAAAATTATAAATGGAAAAAAGAGCCAATGTAAAATAGAATTTGCTCTTAGTGATAAATCACATTTTAAAGAAATACTCTAGTTTGTGTCATTTTAAGTTGGACACCTAAATTTTGGTGACCCACAACACATTCAGACTGCGCATGGCAACCATTCTGTGCCCGGGAATAGATTCTGATCAGAAATAATTCTTTTTTATTCTGTGTCCAGGAATTGATTCTGAGCATTTGAAGGCATTTGGTAATGGCCCAAAATTTATATTATTGAAATAGTAAAAGAATAAAAATGCGTTTGATAACAGCATAAATTTCTTTTTATTAATAATATTTTAAATATTTTAATATTTCTTTCTTTTCTTTTTTTCTTCTCCTCCTTCTTGGCCATGTCCGGTAAAATATTTTTCAATTAATAATACTTTTATTAAAAATAATTTTTTTTGGCCATGGCTGGTAAAAAATTTCTTTATTAATAATACTTTTATTAAAAAAAAAATTTCCTTTTTTTTACCATGGCCTGGTCGCCGGTCATGACCTATAAAATATTTTTTTAATTAACATTTTTTTATTAAAATATTTTTTCCTTTTTTTTGCCATATCGCCGATCATGGCCGATAAAATATTTTTTTATTAATAATATCTTTTTTTTATGGCCGCAAGCGATCGGCCATAGCCTAGAGAAGAGCAATACAAAGAATAAAAGAAAAAAAAGAAAAAGAACTCATTCTCAAAATTGTGCCGAGAAACAAGAAGTAACTTTTTTTTACTTCTTGTTTCTCTTCCAAAGCTGTTTCTGGGCACAAATTTTTGCAAAAATATGCCCGGGAACAAAAAGTTTACCAAATGCATTTATATTCGCAAACTATTTCTAAGAACAAAAGAACATAACTTTTCACTGTTTGGCACGTTACCAAACGAGCCATCATTGAAAACTACATCGACCCCTAAAAAACTATTATTAAAACTACATTTGCATATTAGGATCGTGTTTATAGTAATAAGCCCACATAATCTGCTTTTTAATTGATTGGAGTTGATGAACTCAAGCAAGAAGGCTCTAAATATATATTTAGACTAAGCCCGCAAAAGCATGAAAATTTGGAAGAAGTCCCTTATTCTCCTTAAGTGATAGAAATTGACATGTGCTTTGCACATGTGGTACTGCAAATTAAAAAATATTGAGGCAAACTTGGGGAGTAATTGTCAACACCCGAATTTTAGCCAATAAATCATTTATTTAGGGGTTTTAGTGAGGACTTCTCTGTTTTTTCAGCAGGATGAGAAGGCTCACCAACGGGAACTGCAGGCAAGATACCTATTTTAATTTGGATCTCAGTAGTGCTAGATTCAAGAGCAAGAAGGATGGATATTCTGCCGTGAAAATTTGAGAAGAAGTTGCTGCAAGATTGCCTTTTTCTGGTGGAAAATTTCACATCTGGGTTGGCTAAGCCAGTGGCAGTGGTGGAACAGTAGGTGCGATGACGACTTCTTTCTCCGATCGCCATCGAGACTCGAGGGATTTTGCAGTGAGTGTCAACACTTCAGTGGGAGAAGGTAGAGTCATGCTGGCAGTTGCGGATTGTCCATGTTCTCCAACTGGCTGAGAAGTGGGAACACTCAGACTTTGTGTTTCCTCGACGGATTCTTTTAGTAGTGTGTCAGGTCGATGTCTGATGATCATTTTGGCGTTCTAGATTGAGCAGTAGAAATGGGAGAGGATTTCCTGGGGGGTTTTCTGAGGAGCACGAAGCTTGGGTCCCATTTTGAGAGAATTGAAGAAAGAGCGTAATGAAGAAATGAGAGTTGCGAGAGTGAAATGCGAGAGTGGCTGAATATAAGAAGAGAGGAGAAGTGCGGTTGAGAGCATGTTTTGAGAAACTGAAGTGAGCACCATCTCCTTATAAATATGGGCAACTTAGCCATGTTTAGAAGGTTGTCCGTTACTTACAATAACGGTAACTTTCTTATTCAATTTTTCGCATTTTCCAAATAATTTTCATCAATGAGAGAGATGAATCAGTGAAAAGAAAATAATAAGACGATCAGCATTTAAGACAATTTTTATGTCAAAACGTTATAAAAAGGAGTGAGAAATAGTACTGCAGCCGTAACTATTTTAATTCTCACACGTACCTAATGTCCGTCGGTTTGCCGATTTTTGGCCAAATTTCATCAAGTATATGCTTCTATTAAAAATCACATGTATCAAGCTATTCGAGAGGATAACATATCCCCATTGCGTTTATGATGAACTCGAATGCTTGCTTGTTGAGTGTCTTAGTAAAGATATCAGCGAGCTGATGTTTTGAATCAACAAAATGTACGCAAATTACACCACTATTAGCATGATCTCAAATAACATGATGTCTTACCTCAATGTGCTTAGCTCGAGTGCAATATCGGGTTCTTCGTCAAATTAATAGTGCTAATATTATCACAAAGAATGGAAATATTTGAGTGTCGTTCCCCAAAGTCACTTAGTTGTCGTTTCATCCAAATAAGTTGAACACAGCAACTTCCTAGTGCAATGCGCCTAGCTTCGGCGGTTGAAAGAGCAACTGAATTTTGTTTCTTTGAGAACCATGAACTTAGCATGCACCCCATTAATTAACAAGTGTTCATTCTATAGATCTTGCACCCTACGAAGTTAGCATTCGAATATCCCAACAACATAAATGTTTGGATTTTTGATATACCAAAGACCTAACTTTGGAAATGATCCAATGTATTTATTAATTCTCTTTATAGCTGATAGATGTAATTTCTTTGGATTAGACTAAAAACGTGCACATAGACATACACGAAATAAAATATCTGGTCTAGATGTTGTTAGATACAGTAACGAGCCAATCATGCTTCTATATAGTTTAGGATCAATAGACTTACCTTTCTCATCTTTGTCAAGCTGGATGGTTGAAGACATTGGTGTTTTAATCCTTTTGCTATCTTTCCAATCCAAATTTCTTCACCAATTCTCTGGCTTATTTTTTTTATGAACGAAAGTGCCAGCTTTTGTTTACTTGACTTGTAGGCCAAAGAAGAAATTGAGTTCTCCTATTAAGCTCACTTCGAACTCACTTTTCATCATTTCAGCAAATTCCTTGAATAAATTTTTATTAGTGGATCCAAAAATTATTCATCAACATAAATTTGAATAAGCAGCATATCCTTACTCTCCTTTTTTAATAAAAAGGGTTGTATCTACTTTACCTTTCTTGAAATCATGTTTGATCATAAATGTGCTTAACCTCTCATAGTAGGCCCTTGGTGTTTGTTTGAGTCCATAGAGTGCCTTCTTCAATCGATGTACATCATTGGCTCTAGTTGGGTCCTCAAACCTGGAGGTTGCTCAACAAATTTTTTTCCTTTGATGTGGCCAATTTAGAAATGCACTTTTCACATTCATTTGATATAATTTGAAATTGTAAAAACATGCATATGCTAATAAAAGTCTTGTTGCTTCTAATCTTGCAACATGAGCATAAGTTTCATCATAGTCAATACTTTCCTCTTGGGAATATCCCTTTGCAATTAATCTTCCTTTGTTGCGAATTACATTATCTTTGTCATCAAATTTGTTTCGAAATACCTATTTTCGTGTCAATGATTGGATGATCTTTGGGTCGAGATACTAGTTTCCACACATTATTGACTTTGAATTGATGCAACTCTTCTTGCATGGCCTTGATCCAACTTTCATCAGTGACAGCTTCAAAATTTCCTTTGGGCTCCATTTGAGAGATCAGTGCTCGAATATTCATCATTTCTTTGAATTAAGATGTCGTTTTGATCCCTTCGTCTATTTTACCAATGATTTATTCCTTATGATGATCTGTTTTGAATCTCCAGTCCTTAGGAATTGGCATTTGGTCTGAACAATTTGCATTCGGTTGATGATGCCGTTGTTTGTTAATTAGCTGGTACAGATCTTTGGATGATTTCCTCGCTGTCATCAGCTTTTATGCCTTTTTGGTCATCTGTGAACTTTACATTAATGGATTCTTCTAATACTTGCAATTCTTTATTGAACACGGAAAGCTTTGCTAGAAGTTGAGCAGCCTAGGAAATTACCTTCACTTGCCCATGCATCAAATTTTCCAACGTTGTCACTTGCATTGTTGAGAACTTAACATTTGCTTCCAAACATGTGGAAGTATGAGATAGTTGGCTTTCTTCCTTTGAAGATTTCTAGGGAGCTTTCTCCATTAAAGGCCTCATTAGTACTCTGTTCAAGATGTAACAAGCAGTAGCAATTGCTTCCGCCCAAAAGTACGTAGGAATGCTACTTTCTAGAAAAGGGCGCTCAGAGGACAATTTTGAAGGAATCCTTTATGCATTCTATAAGGAGACGAGATCATGTCCGGAGAGAGTGTTGAGAATTTCAGAAGAAGAGAATTTAGGAGCTTGAGCTAAATCCGGCAAGCCCGAGGCGAACAAGGGTCAACCTCACTAGCCTTGCCTAAAGGCAAGTGAGGCCGAGCCTCGCCTGAGGCTAGCAAGGTTGACCCTCATTGGCCTCTAGTGACGCTTGACCTCATTGGATCTAGTGAAGATGAGCCTCGCCTGCGATTAGCGAGGTTGACTTTCACCGGCCTGACCCTTGCAACCAATCGTCGGCCATGGCTAATGGCAAAGGAAGAAGGAAAAAAAGAAAAAATAAATAAGAATTACAAAAAAAATTGTTCATGTTAGCACTTATCGTGCCACATAAAATGACTAACGTCCACGTTAACAATTGCCAGTCAAAATTCAGAGAATTTTTTACAAGGCTTTGAAGTGAATTGGTGGAGAAATTAAAGTGTAAGGAGTAAGATTCAAGGAAATTAAAGTGCAGGGGCAATGCAAAGTTCGAGGAAATATTAGATGCTACGGAAGTAAATTAAACGAACTTAAATGGATCTGCATGAAATGTGCAGTGTCTATAGACGCTTAAATGAAAACACTAAACGAAACCCGAAATTCATATTTACAATAAACAGTGAAAGCTGAACGCTTAAACTCAAAACTAAAACCGAAGTTGAAAGGCATTGGAATTGAGAACCTTCATTGACAGAATCTAAGTGCAAAACCTGATCAAAAGTCGACCGAGTTTCGGCATTATTTGAGCATGCCTTCTTCTTCTTCTTCTTTTTCAATCTCTGTCTTTGTAGCATAATCCGCAGCAGAAGACAATTAGTTTCTCTTAGTTTGGCTCCACGTCCATGCACTACTCCTCACGTCTCTTGTCCATTCTGTAACATTTCTAAGATGGTGCTTAACCCCCTTCTCCATTTCCCACATTGCCCCAATCTGCAACCGTTTCTGAGCTTGAGCTCCATGGGCGAATCAATCCAGGACGAAGTCATTCTTGGTCATGGTCATGTGCCGAGCTTTTCGAATTCAGAAACGAAACAAAACTAAGGGACCATAAGATCCCTTATCCTATTCTGACTTCCTTACACAGCAACATCCAGGTGTCCGATAATACTCGGCAGACTTTTTCATTGGATGCGATTTCGTATAGCCGGCTCAAAATATCCAAGAGTGTTCGGTTACAATAAACTTGGAATAGGTGACATTATGACATCTACAATAACTGTCGTGGTCGGGCATCTGCTCGCAACGTTCAATAGTGGAACATTTTAAGTCCAGATTTGAGGTGTCAGCCAAGCTCTCCAACAACTTGCAATCGTGAATCCACAGCTTCTGTAAAGATTCCAAGTGGTTCAGACCTTCCACGCTTCTTAGCTTTGAACATTCGCCTACTCTAAGCTTCCTTAGCTTTCTCAATTTTGATAGGTCTGACATCCTTTCCAAGGAAATGCAATTCACGACCGATAGGAAGCAAAGGGATCCCAATTCTTCAAGGCCACGAATCTCGATGAGCAACTTGCAGCCAAGCAGATGTACCTCTTGCAGATTCTTCATGTGAGACAGATCAAGTACTTCTGGAAGGAACTCGCACCAAAGCATCTTTAAATATCTCAATCTTTCAATTTCCAACTGAAACAGTGCGTCCAGTTTTCTAAACGTGCACTGCTGCATATGGAGGATGCCCAACTCAGCATCAAATATAATCGAACTACGGAACAAGTTACTTGAATTGGAAAAATCCGGCAATAGTGTGGTCACTAAAGGTTGAACTTCAAACTCTCTTAAACTAGACGAGAGCAGAGGGAGGAATTGCAAGTTTTCGCAGGACAATGTTTGTGTTTCCATCTGAGATCGGTTACTGGTGCTTGTGGGAAGAGCAGAGACACTATCCTGCTCATATGGCATGTCTTTGTAGGAATCAATGACAGTATCGGTGGCCCATCTCAGACAAGTCAAGCTTGGGGGAAGCTCTGGCAACTGTTTAAGCTCAGGACATGGTTCTAGATTAAGTGTATGGAGATTAGAGAGGCAACTCACCGTGGTGGGTAATCTAGATATACACGTGTCTGACAAGTCTAGAATCCTCAGAAAGGATAGTCTCCCAATTTCTTTAGGGATTTCGCCCATCAAATTGCAACATCCTCTAGCGTCTAACTCTTCAAGCTTCTCCACCAGCCCAATCGCACTTGTTAATTGTGTTATCCCACTTATGTTGCTCATTCTGAGTACTTTCAGCCGCTTCAAATTGCTGATTGAATCAGGTAGGTGACCAATACTTGTCAATGACAAATCCAACTCGACTAATGATTGTAATTTCCCAATCGACTCTGGAAGTTCCTTTATCTTCATACATTGACATAAATTTAACCGCCTAAGTTTCAATAGCCCTCCAATCGAGTATGGCAATTTGCTGATCTGCATATTTGATACATCGCAGGTCAACAATGACTTTAAATTACCAAACGACTCCGGAAGTTTAAAATTAGCTGGCATACGAGGCATGACAATCTCAGTCAAAGCTTGTAGACCTCCTATTTCTTCAGGCAACTCTTGAAGAGACTGACATCGATTCAAGTTTAATGTAGTTAGGAGCTTTAATTTACCAATGGATGGGTCAATTTCAATTAAGTGGCGACAGCCTTTCAGAATCAATCTCTCCAAGGACACCATTGTAGATAAATCGGGTGTTCTCCTTAAGTATGCACAGTTGCTGAGATCTAGTACTTTTAATTTTTTTGCCTCCTGGCAAAACAATTCAATAAAATAGTTATTAAGAAACAACCTATATGAAAAGAATGACAAAAGAAATGATGTACATATACAAGGAGTGGGACTCGCATCATACTTTGATTTGGTTCCAGCCAATCCATTCCTCCGTAATATCGCTGCATGAAAGGTCTAGAACGACTAAATTAGTCAGATGAAAGTTGGTTGCCGCAAACTTGGAAGAGCAATATTGCCAGGAAAGCCATCTTAAACCGAAGAGAAGATTATTGAAGTCTCCAACAAAGAACACCCCATTCCCTTCGAAGAACCTTAGGTTTTGTAAATTAGCAACTTCATCATGCATTACAATGTCTCCACGATATCCTAGTGACAGTGCTTCGATTTTCTTATTTCCCTGACAAAGTAAACACCAAGAAGTCCACATGTGAAGGTCCTAAGTAAATAATTGCAAGTGCTAATAACGATTAACTTTTCATTTTGCAAGAATAATTTACAACAATTCACAAAGAAACTAAAATGTTGTTCCCTTTTTATACCTCTTTTCGCTTCAAAATGCTTAAGGTTTCCTCGTGATTCCACACTCTGCTACGCTCACATGGATCTTTGAAATTCTCTTGACGGACAATTTCCCTTCCAAGGTCCCGCACTTGGTCATGCATCCAAAAAGCATTGTCATCTTTGATTTTTACCAAAGACATGAGAAGGAGGACTTCAATGGCATCGTATGGATAGTATCCACAATCATTCCACATGTAGAAAGGGTATGTTTTATCCACATTAACAAAAAAACAAGCTATGTCCAGAAATACTTGCTTTTGCGCATCATCTAACCTTTCATAAGTTATCATCAATGTTTTTTGGACTTCCATGGGAGGGGCTTTTTGTAGCTTCTTCCATGTGTCTACCCACAATGCTTCAGATTTACCGTTAAGAGATGATCCTGTCACCTCAAGAGCTAAAGGAAGCTTTCCCAAAGTGGAGACAACTTTTTCTGAAAGAGAGACATAATGATCGGGTGGAGAGTCTCTTCTAAAGGCATGCCTGCTAAAAAGCTTAAGAGCATGATCAAATTCTAATTCCCGCACTTCGTAGGTTGAAACATTTGTAGACTTTTTTACAAGGCCTTCACCTGTTGTTTCTCCCTCAATCATTATAACACTTTTGTTCCTGGTAGTTATGATAATCCTACTACCAGAACCGAACCAATTATCTTTATCTGCTAGACTTTTGAGTTGCTCTTTCTCATCCACATCATCAAGAACAATAAGCACCTTTTTGTTGCAAAGTGCTCTCTTAATCTTGTTGATCCCATCATCAGTATCACAAATATTGTTGGTAAACCTAGGATCGAGGAACTTTGACAATAGCTGCTTTTGCAAATGTACTAGACCATTGCGCCGTGATGATTCTCGAACGTCTCCAAGGAAATTGCATCCTTGAAAGCTAGACGATAGTCGGTTAAAGATGACTTTGGCAAGTGTTGTTTTGCCTACGCCACCCATTCCGTGGATTCCGAGAAATTGTACGCCATCAAATTCCAAATCCAACATTTTGATTATGGCTTCTACACGATCATCCACTCCAACTAGATATTCAGTCACATTTTTATATCTGACATTCAGTTTAACCAAAATAGTTTGAATTACAGATTGTATCAGATCTCCTTCACTGTCATAACATAACAATCGTGTTAGAAATAACTTTAATACTGTAAAAGAGAAATGTGAAGAAGACCATTTTGTCACTTTATGTACAGTGACGGTCTACTGTTGACCCTAAAATTATTCCCTAGAGCAGGATGACTTGTTCATCTAGTTCAGAGGGAGGTGACCTTTGGAAGGTTATCTTTGCAAAGAGCATAATAAAACCCAAAAAAAAAAAAAAACAACTTACTAGATCATAGCCCAAAAAAACCCTCTACTGATCATTATGTTCACAACAATGTATATATATGTTTATAATTATAATTGGTAATTTCACGTAAGGATGAGCATAGAGAACTGCATGAACCATACTGTATCGGCCAGTTTTGAGTAGTTTCGAGGGGTGTCAATCTGATTCCCGATTCCATAAAATTGGAATAGGTGATTTTCGGTCCGGTTCACAGTTTCAAGGTGAGAACCGGACCGATTATATATTTTTAATTTTTTTTATCTCTCTATTGCTTTACTTCTCGGTCTACTCAATAAACAATCTTTCTCTTTCTTTGATTTTTATCTATTTGCTCATGTCATACTCTATATGTTAGGCCTCTTTTCTTGTGCAAACTCTTAACCTCCAATCACTTGTGCTTAATCTGTGCTCTCCGCCTCGACGCAATCTCACTCTCCCTCCTCTTAATCTCCTCAGGCCTCGCCCCAAACCCCCCTAAAACTCGTCTTGATAAGTTCCTCCACCAAGTAGACCTCCTCCCCAAGCCGCTCGAGCGTGCTCCGTCTCACCTTGTAGTGGTCCACAAGGTCCATCCACTGAAGCAACGGCAGCAAGAACAAGGAGGCCTGCTTGTGGAGGTGCTCCAGCGTGCAGGGGAGGCCACTCTTCTTCACCTCCGTGATGCACAAGTTCGTCAAGAGCATTCTATTGGCCATGGCTTTTCCTACGACTATTGATCGAAGCAATTAAAACCCTAACACGATGAAAAAATGAGAGGCCACAAATCCTATTAGACCACTTGGGAACAAAATCAAATCGAACTGGTCGGTCAGTCCAGTTTAGTTCCAAGATCAAGTGGTCCAGTTTCTTATTCCAGAAATTTGGAACTAGACCAGCCGATCACCCCTAATTTCCCGTTCAAATTTCATTACCGTCAAATCGAAAACCGACCATTCCTAATTTCACGTTCAAATTTCAGTATGTTTGCTGCCTTCCAATAGAATATTTTGCTAAATCTTCTCAATGGTCAACGTGCAAACTTGGTGATTGCAAGTTACGCGCAAGTTACTCCCTAGGTGACCGAATTGCCCTCACATGAGAAATTTACGCAAAAAAACAAAATCTAGACCCCGAAACAATCCTGATTTTTCTCAGTCTCTCTCTGACCCAAACGTCAGTCACTATCACAGTCGGCCGCCGCCGCCACTTTTGACGCCCGTCACCTGCCCACGCGTCACAATCGCGTTCCAGCGCCGCCGTCTATCGCACCACTTGGACCCGCCATCTCAGCCTCGCCTCAATCCTCCCACATCACAGTGGGTCATGGCCTTGTGACCACCGGGTGTTGCCCAAGGCCGGCAACGCCGAATGGGCTCGTCCCGAACCTGGATCCAACTCGCCACAGTGAGTGAGAAAGAGAAAGCGCGGTGGACGGATGGATCGGCAGCGGCTTCTGGCTGCTTGGTGTTGGGCTGACAACGAAGAAGTGGCGACCACCGACCAAGAGCTGCTGCGGTGGCTGGCAGCGGCTAGGTATAGCTACTCGGAGATCTGTTACTGTTCGTGGTTATGGCATCAGAGACCGAGAGTGAGAGGAGAGTGAGAATCAGGATGAGTCGGGTGCGCTAACACCGCAATGATGCCATCTGCCAGAGCTATCACCACCACAACCTGGGAGACTTCCATTTTCGCCGTCAATAGTGGCTGATAGAAGTAGCAGCAGTGGCCGCACAAACAGCTATTTAAACTATATAGGACCGAAGAGATGACTAGACTATCTTTTCATGAACAATACCGCAACCAAACTGAACAGGGAGGAAAAGAAAATCTAAGGATAACAATTGAAAAGTTGAAAACTATTACCCTTCGTCTTTCTTCAGGTTCCATCCCTTTATCTTGGCCACCTCGGTTAGAGCCTTTTTCCATGACTCCACTTCATTGCAGAACTTTTTCTTGTGCTTTGCAATAGCTTTCTTATATAAGCTTGTTTTGAGCTTGACATCATCAGGTTCCACGTTCAAGAAAATAGGCAGAATCTCTTTGTTTTCATTTGATTTCGAGGTGCACTTGAACATATATGCAAGCTCCCGAAGACACCACTGGCTCGAAGCATAATTTGTGGAGAATATGGGAACGTAGATCTTGGAGTTTTCCATTGCTTGTAGAAGTTCACCACCAATTTCTGTCCCAACATGGAGGGATTCATTGTCCCTGAACACAAGGATCCCAGCCCCAACCATACTATGGTAAAGACAATCAGTGAATCCATGACGGGTGTCTACTCCACGAAAACTTAGAAAAACCTCATATGAAGGTCCGAATGATGCCGGTGAATTCGTGCCTTCCTCCATCGGATCTTTAAACACCACAGATGTCAAATCCTTTCTCTCAGGAAAGTTTGCTTTGGTATGGTTGGATCTGAGCGTGGGCTCTCACTATAATAACCTCTGGGTACAAGGAATAAGACACTGGACTTCGAATATATTTCTTTTTCTGGATGCACTTTCGTCTTTTAAATAATTTGTTTCGAGTTCATGTATATCTTGGCTGTTTCGCATCGCTTTGGCCACCGAATTTCCCAAATAAATATTAAAATGCGAATTATTTAAAAAGACCATCAGAGTAAAAAAAATACATGAATAGCTGTAAAGTTAATGTATTTCCTAAAATTGAAAGTGCTATGTATGTATCGGAATCTTAATCTTTCTTGGAATTAACTTAGTTACTGTAATTGAGATTATTATATATGTATTAGAATCTTAACCTTACTTTGTGAAGTAATACGTAGCAGTTAAAAAAAATAAGGAAACAAAATAAGAGATTGAAAAGAGTTATTAGCATTATTACTTAGTTACAATATAATGTGACAAACTTCGAGTACTTGAAAAGAGTAATTCACGTCCACCACCATGAGTGCTCCATCACTGGCGGACGTTCCTCACCGTGGTGATCTGCTCTAGTCATGGCCACGGTTCGGAACCGGCGGTTCCGGTTCGTGGCCAAGTATGAACCGGAACCAGAATCGCCCCTGGCAGTTCCGGTTTCGGTTCAAGTTCGAAACCGGTTCCAGGCCGGTTCATAATTTTTCTTATGTTTTTTTTTTTTCCTTTTTCTTTTCTTTTTTTTTTCTTTTCTTCCTCTGCTGGCCATAGCTGGGGCCGGCCGAGGTCACCGGCCTCAGGCGAGGTCGCCCTCGCCTGGGCTGGGCGAGGCCGGCGAGGTCAAACCCTCGCTTGACGCCGGCGAGGGTTCGACCTTGCCGGCCTTGGGCGAGGCCAGCCTCGCCAGTTGCAGGCAAGGTCGAGCCTCGCTGGCGTCGGGCGAGGTTGGCCTCGCCCGACGCTGGCGAGGTCGGCCTCGCCTGACGCCGGCGAGGGTAGCGTAGGCGAGATCGACCTTTTTTTTTTTTTGGATTCGGGTTTGGAACCGGCGGTTCCAAGCCAGTTCCAAAATTTCTGGAACCGGAACCAAGCCCGTAGGGCACGGGCCAGTTCCGGTTCCAAACCGCGGGCCCGGTCAATGGGTCGGGCCCAAGTTTGATTGGGCCGAAACCAGCCCGTGGCCATGACTATGCTCAACATCCACCACGTTCCCATGTGGTCATCCTTTACCATATCTGAGAGTCCCTCACAGCAACCACACTGGCGGTCCCACATGACACCACCAGCGGTCCCACACGACACCACCGGCATCCATTAGCGCCTCTCTCTGTGATCGAGAGCACTATGGCGTGCCCCTTCCTGCTCGTTGTCACTTTGTCATCTCGGTTTCTTATCCAATAGAAGGTAGGGTTTTGATGGTAGTATAATCTTAATACTATTAGATTCATGAGTTATTGCATTATCTTCGTGATGTCATAAGCTTAGGCTGCGATTCATGCGTAGATCAAGTCTCCTAACTTAAGTAGGCTTCCTAGTTCTCTTAGGTTTCCCAGTTCCATTAGGTTTCTTGGTTTTATTAGGCTTTCTAGCTCCGTTAGGTTTTCCAGTTCTATTAGGTTGACCTAGGATTCCTAATCCAAGCAGCATTTCTGAGTGGAAATCCTCATGTCGGTAGGTTTCCTAATTTAAGTTTAATTCCCAATCTAAGAAGGATTACTAGTTTACGTGTGAAAATAAGAAAGCATGGTCTTTGTCTTCTGCGGTATTGCTCGGTAATTGTGAGTGCTAGTTGAATTGGACGCGTGAAAATGACAAAACACGGTCTTCATCTTCTGCGATATTGCTAGGTAATTGCATTTGTTAGTTGAATGTGGAAACAAAGGAGATTTGAATTAAAAAAAAAAATGGCGTGCGGGTTACGAAATTGTTCGGAAAATTCTTGTGTATTATTAAAAGATATGCCAAAATATAGAACTCGGTTTACGAGTCTTTGAATATCCGAAAACTTGATTATCTAATTCAGAACACGACAAGTGGATGCTAATCTGCAAAAAGTCAAATGATCCTTGTCCATCTTCTAAGTTTTGTATTAAAGAACTTCATCACAAGTCCGAAAGTGTTTTTCCTCTGCACATGAAACGATCACCTTGATTATTGTAATCTTTGGGCTGTCATCCCATCCTAGAAGTTTCCTCGTCCCATTCATATAATAACCAATTTAAAATCTGAAAACAAAACTACAGAAGTGACGGCACAAAATCATGGATTCATAGTTGAAAAAGCTGAGGATATAAAGCGAAATCGAGATAAAACATGAAGATTGTTTTTGAGCTTATATTAGTTTTAATCATATTAGAGAAAATTGTATGATCCTCTCAGACTTTGTTTCTACATCAAGTAGGCTTTTAGTTTTCGACATTTGCTGCAGTGTTCATCTTTAGGCAGAAATCATTAATGAAAAGATTTAAACTACTCATCTACTAGGGAAATGTATTCCATGTATAGGTCACCCGATTGTTGTGATGTAATCGATTAAATCACATTGCCTATCAATATGCATGTCATCTCAATCGACGATTAAATGCCGGAAATAATCGCTCTTCATTGAGTTATCCCATTACATGTCCCTATTACGTGTGACGATTATCACACGAAATATCTTCTCTTTTGCCACAACATTTCTCTCTCTCTC
The DNA here is from genome assembly GCA_024500025.1 of Syzygium aromaticum. Taxonomy (NCBI): domain Eukaryota; kingdom Viridiplantae; phylum Streptophyta; class Magnoliopsida; order Myrtales; family Myrtaceae; genus Syzygium; species Syzygium aromaticum. The sequence continues at coordinate 13,921,896 of CM044886.1, forward strand.
TCTCCATCATACGGCCGATCAACATCACCCTTCTTGTGCCCCGTGAACATCGCCACCTGTCCGATCAACACCACTAACGTCCTCCACAAGTTAGGCCTCACCATTGGCTGCATCTCTTCAACCCATCTCTCTCTCTCTCTCCCTTCGTTGCCATGGCCTGTCTCAAAATTAGAAACGGCGAGCTCAAAGCCTCAATGACCCTTGGCTAGATCTGGGGTCAAGTTTGAGCAATTATGGCATGCATCGAGCCTAGACGATACGATGTACTTCAACTAGATCTGATGTCCAGTTTGACACCGCGGTGGGCCGTCATTGAGGGCTCATAAGTCAACAATTAATATTGGTGTTGTAGTAGTTAATCACAGCGCTAAATTGGGTTTGGTGGGATGATTCTCCTTGACGGGGCCTAATCATGACAGTATCTGCTTTTTGCAAAAGGAAAATGATCACATCAATCATCATGCACCCAAGAAAAAGAAAGGGAGAAAAACGTAACCAAAACATGTTAAAATTATCTAATCAAATCCTAAATATATCAATTTAGTCTTAAATTTTTGCGCAAAATTTCAATGTAATTCTTCTAGTCAATTTTCATAAAAAATCGCTGACCTGATGATGTGCCACATAGGACAACTAGCAATGACTAGACCGCAATGTCAGTAATTTCCGACTAAAATTAACCGGAAGGATTATATTGAAATTTCGCATAAAAATTTAGGACTAAATTGATAAAATTTGAAAGTTTAAGACTAAATTGATATTCATACAACTGATTTAGGACTGATTGGATAATTTTTCCATAAAAATGGTAAGTCATGTTGTGCAAGTTAGGTTTGAACTCAAACAAAAATCGTTCCTATATGATAAATGACTCTTTTTTCTCTTACCTTCTTCTTAGAAAAGTCAAGTTTAACATCATTCACCTTACTTTTAAAAGTGCCCATATGTAGGGCCAGGGATCATCTCTTTCCACACAGCCCGGTTTACATACTCACCCAAATTCTTTGAAGCATGTAAATGCTGATAATCCAGACTATCATTCATATGAAATTTGCTGATAATTTGAGAAGAAAGTTAAACTTGACTAAAAGGTATTTTGTTAGACTACTTATTGGGTGTATGGGTTGTTAAAGTTCCTTCTACATCATGTAACAGGATTGCAAATAGATTAGCTACATTTGTGTAGACCTACGTACATCTTGTCGTCGTATTTCCTAATTTCCTCCAAAAAAAGAGAGTAAAAGTTTCTAATACCTGACTGTAACTCTATGAATGGGTGGGATTTTGTCTATTATGTGTAACTCTCTTCAAGGAGTCTAATAAATAGTTTTCGATTTTCACCCTTACTACTACCCAATAATGGATTGATTTACAAAATTTTCAGTAGATACTATTTTATGTAATTGCGATATAATCCTGAGTAGCTTGATATATTTTATGCTAAAATTTAAATTTGCAACTTACTTATTTTTAAATTTAATAATAAAAAATTAAAAGAAGATAGCGAGGGGAGATGTTGAATATATATAGAGGGCACACAACTTCCAAAACGTGGCTGTTAGCTGACGTGAGGCGAGGGAAAGCAAGTCAAAGTCTTCCACCATCTTGCTTGCTTAGTGGTATTTTCCAATTCATTTTTTTCAAACCAACCAAGGAAGCACAAGTGTAGTTCGGGGAAACGAACAAAACTTAGTCTTTGTTTTGAGCATTCATCTTCTGATTGTTCTTTTGCGTAGAAGCTGTGTAAATCTGATTGTATTTCTCCGCAAGTGTATGAATTTGTAATCTGGAAGAGAGCGAGTTATAGTGCTATAAAAGTTTCTTGAGTTTATAAAATTATCTACTCAAGTTTCGTGTACAAGGAGCATTCTCTACCAACTGTAAAATTTCAAAGATTACATAGTAAATGCTAGCCTTGTTTGTGGTTATTAGAGCTGAAAGAGTGAATTATGTAGTGGATTTTTAGCCTTGTTAGGACCCTTAGAGCTCGGAGAGTGGACCGACTCCCTATAAATATGTTTTGATTAGCTTCTATGTCCTTAATATTTTCTAGTAAGTTTGATAGAAGATATTGTTTATGCCTAACTGTCTTCCACCACACTAGTACATCCCACGCATCCTTCTTGATTTTTTTTAATTTCCCCTAGAACAATCAAATCACCTACTGTAGTCGTTGTGCTTATCCATATATAACAGTGAACTATCTTTTCGTGTTGAGCGAGCGAAAATGAGAAAACATGGTGTTCGTCGTCCTCTGCAGTATTGCTAGGTAATTGGATTCGGTGGTTGAATGTGAAAAAAAAAAATCATCTTCATTCTCAATTATAGAAAAAAAGCCAAAACAAAAGAAATTTTGAGTAAAAAAGGTACGATGTTTACGAAAATGTTCAACAAATTCTGGTCTATTTAAAAGATATGCCAAATAATAGAACGTGGTTTACAGTCCATATTAGAATACTTGATATAATTGTATTTTTTTTATTCGGCGGAAATGGTATTGTATTTAAGTAAAATTGACACACGTATTGCTAATTCATGGCAACTAGGCCTTTTTATTTAATACGGTACATCATCATAAACGGTTCGAAAACTGAATGGCATAAGGATCTCCAAATGGCCATGAAATTTCAACAGAAGGACAAACATGGTACAAAAAATCAAATATTTGCATCTTGGAAATGTTTGATTGGTTTGCAACCATTGACTGTTCAACAAAAGTGGCCGGAGGAGTTTAGAAAAGGGTAGTGATATTGATCCACAAGAAGCTCAGGAATATCTTGAACTAGCGGAAACTAACTTAAGGAAAGCTGAAAGTAAGAGACAAACAATTGAGGCAAATCTAACCCTCAGATGAGTTAGGACACGAGTTGAGACTATGAATGCAATTTCATAATCAGTTGGTGCATATGAAGAGCCAAATGGATTATATCGTTAATGAATTCTAGACCATAAATGGTAATTCTTTTCTCTTTGCCTGTTGATCATGATTAAACTTTGTTGGACTTTTGATTTACATGATCTAGGTCGTGGACAACTAATAAGTCTGGTTTGGCCGAAAAAAGAGAAATTAATAAGTCTACCTTACTAGTTGCAAATTATATGTCTTGGTCTTTCCTTGTGGTGGACGTCTTGGTCCTTGTCATATCTTCCAGCTAGGATGGATGGAACCTTAGGATAGTGACATCCTACCTAAGGTTAAGAATCAAAGATTGCCGTTTAAAAGTTGTGGGTAATGAAAGAGAAATTGGCTATTTATTAGATTAATGAATGTATCATGAAAGCACAATAACCATAATATTATTTCAATATAAAAAAACAGAATTAAGTAGGAATGCAACTTACGTTTAGGGATGTCTGCACGCAATGCCATCATTATATTATTATTATTAGTTGTAACCTCGTTAAGCTGATTCGATGTTTCTTGCCGTTTTACGTGTTTCTTTCCAAATGTAGCCAACACTTAAAAGACCATGGAAACTTCTTGCAATTAGGGCAAGCAAAAAGAATAAGGTTTAGAGGGTCATGGCAGTGATGCTGCGCTAGCCTCCCCGAGGACTAGTTGGGCTTCACCGCTGGTTTAAGCGCAAGCTCGCCGACTGCGCGGATGTTGACACTTAAATTTTGGCACACCATTTAGTGATTAACTACATAGAAAATTGGGGATTAAATTTTAACTTATAAACAAAAATATCAAAATCGCATAGCATATAGTTTAGGATCATATAGTTTAATTGCATTTCACATTGGACCGACGGTGACGAGTAAGCTGAAAATCCATCGCATAAACCAAGCTCGAGCGTCGAATGAAACTCGGCTCACTCAAGGGATTGGGGGCCGAAACTAACAAGTCTAAAAGACTTTGGTTATTTTAATTTGAGCTTAAATCAACCCAAATTAATTTAGCCTATTTAGAATTAAAATAAAATTAAATAATAAAGCATAAGTCTAAGCCCATTAGGATTAGGAAGCCTGGTTAATTAACCTAAAGTTGCAATATAAATATGTGATTATACCTTTCAATGAAAAGGGAGGACTCTTATAATTTCCAGATCATAATTCTTGAGAGCACGAGAGAAGCGAGAGCAAGGAGCAAGAGAGAGAGTCGGCTATGCACGTGTGCAACCACCGCATCCGCGCCGCCCCCTTTCGCTGCGTCCGCTCCGCCCCACCGTTGTGCCTGCATCGTTCGTGCCTAGTCCAAGCTTTAAACTTGCTGCAAACCCGCGTTGCTGAGCCCCATCGGCACTATTGACGTTGCTTCCTTGCTCGACCCAGCAGTTCCTTCCTGCCGTCTGTAACATCCTGAATTTCAACTCATTTCCGGGATCGATGAGATTGATATTATTCTCATTTAATTTTAGCAAGTCTCGCTCGAAATTGAGCGCTCTCGAGATACTAACCAGAAGGGAATGACTAATTAGAAAAACGATACGTGGACCAAGGACCCGATCGCAAATTGGGCATCGATTCCGAGAAACGACGAGGAAATATTTTGGGCCAATGCGAGCCGATCCTAGGGAGGTGACGGATTTAGTTTGGCCAATGATGTACGATCGGATCGCGGGTAATTCCGCACGACCGAGAGTACGCGTGGCGAACAAATCCCGAACTTTACCCAAACAATCGCTGCCTCCGGAACTAGCGATAAATCCTCGCGTTCTCCCGGTAATCGAGACTATCACGACTCGAGTAATCCTAGGTCGATACGCATAACCCCTAAACAGCCGCCTGTTAGTAAGAGACCTTAAAATTGAAATTGAACGATTTTGATCACGAAAGTTGATTTGGACTTGGATGTCGATTTTCGGGGTCGTGCGCGACTATTTTTATGAGGACGACATCATTTTAGTGTGGCCAATGATATTTGGGGGTGGTATGGTCGAAAAATGGAAATTTGGCCCGGGACTGGGAAATTACGATTTTGCCCCTATGCCTATCTTTAGGTATTCCGAATTTCGGGGAATTTGAAAATTAAATTTGGGAAATTAAGTGGATAAGTATCAGCTCAATAATTCAAGGATTGAAAGACTAGAATGCCCTTGGATATTTTGGCTTGGATTAATGTGGACCAAGTGAGAGAGGGGCAAAATGGGCATTTTGGAAAAAGTTGATCAAAATTTGATTATTTAAGTCAAATCTCTCTCTCTCTCTCCTCGCTCATTTTCCCTCCCCCACGGTAGCCCCCTCCCCACCAAGAGCTCTCTCTCCCTTGGCCGAGCCTTGCCGCGCCGCCGCCGTCGCCGTTTCGCCGATCGCCGCACGGACTGCCGTCTGTCGCCATGAGCCGCTGATCAACCGTTCCCCCTTTCCACTCTAGCCGAGTTAGTTTAGAGTTTGGGTAAGTTGCCCCCTAAACCCTATTTAGGACATCGGGTATTTTCGGACTCGTTTAGGGGCGGTTTAGGGGATTTAGAGGTTGATTAAGGTGTTGATCATGGTTATTGATGGCTGATCATGGTTGTTGATGGCTGATCATGGCTGTTAGTGGATGTTGCGGGTTGGATTAGACGTCAGGGAATGAGTTTTGGCGGTTGAATTTTAGTAGAAATTGGTTCGGGTTTGAATCTATAAGGTTTGGCGTGATTCTTGGATTCGCGGTTACTGTACTCGCCCGGTTTGCTATTTTTTTAGAGAATTTTGTAGGCCGAATTTGAGAAAGTTTTCTTCATGAAAGTTGCTTGCAACATCTTTAAGTATAACATACTTTAATTTGGGAATTTTTGGAAATCATTTGTGGCCATTTGGAAGTCCATTTTTAAACCGAAATAAAACTGCCTGATTTACTGTTCACTCGACCTTCTGGTCTGTTCGAATTTTTATAAATTTTTCTAGGCCTATTTTCAAAATACTTCCTTCACAAAAATTGTTGGGGACATTTTTGGCTATGACATATAAAAATTTTAAGGCTTTTTAAGGTGATTTGGGTATTGAAAAAAATGTATTTTGAGGACAAAACGGCCTGTTAGAGCGAGTTGATTTTCATCTGACTTCAAGTGACCAAAAGAGGTGTTTACAGTTGGAACTGGGTTTCGAGTTCTCATGGAAAATGTTTAGCAAGATGTTTTATGCAACATATCCAAATTTCATAATTTTTGGAGTTGGTTTACTATTTATTTCAAATGGATTTCTACCACTGCGTAACTGCCTAGTTTGGACCCAATTTTGTATATTCTTGGTTTTTCTCTCTCTCGAGAATTTTTCGGTGTTATCGTGGCATTTTGACAGATAGTTTGATGCTTGAATAAGCTCATATGTGTGATTGTGTGGCTGTGAGGTGTGGTTGCGTGATTGCGCATCGAGTTCGCTTGCCAAGCTTGGGTGTTTGTGTGGTGTTCGTGTGATGAGAATGTATAATTGTGAAAAGTGTGTATGAGATGTGAATTTGTGTGTGACCGTGTGTACGTGTGGCAGTGCGGTACGTGTGGTTTGAGTGGAATTAAGGTACTGGAATGTAAGATTGGTTGGAAAAGTGATACCTCGAGGCGTGTTTGTTTACACGTGGTGAGTCCGTCCTGAGGCGTGTTCGTTTACGTGGGACGATGCTGTCCCTGACGAGGTGACGATGCTTGGCCCGACGGGGTGATGATGCCTGACGAGGTCAGAAGACCGTTGGCCTAATGCGTTTTACATTGGCGCGGTAATTAAGGAAAGTGAGAGTGTAGGATTCTGTCCTGAGACGCATTCGTTTACGCGGGACGATGCCGTCCTCGACGAGATGACGATGCCCAGCCCAACGGGCTAACGACGCCTGACGAGATCAGAAGACCGTTGGCCTGATACGTTTTATGCCGGCGCGGTAGTGGTGAAAAAGTTGAGAATGAGCTGGATTTGGCTTGACGTGTAAGGATTGCGAAAGTTGACACATGGCAAGAGTTAGTGTGTGAGTGTAGTTGTATCGTGTGATGTAGTGCTCTATTATGGGGTAAAAACTGCTTGGCATGGTATGGGAGCCCAAATAGGTTTTGCCTTATAATCAAGGCATGTGCGATTGTGATTCATTAATGCATATGAATTCATATTACATGCTTTGGTTTTGTGACATGAATGATGCATCATTGTGGCATGTTGGCTGTATTATTATCTGACGTGCAGGGAGGCGTATGAAAAATCCCAGGTAGGTTCGCGTGTGATTGTTAGTAGGATTGATTGTTTGTGTCGGGTATGTGTTGTTTGGAGATACGTGATAGCCTAGGTGTGGTTTAGGGTGTGTGTTTATTGAGATGTGTTCTCATGGTTGTTTCAACCAACACTTTCAAAACCCCGGTCTGAGCAATGAACCTTCTGCCGCCGCCGCAGCGTTTTGCAATACCGTTGCACACCGACATTAACGTGGTAGAGTACCCGACAGACGAGCAGGAGGCTCAGGAGGATTCAGATTCAGAGGACGAAGAATCAGACTCGGAGTGAACGCCAAGTAGAAGGCGTAGGGGCAAGTGTAGGGGTTGTGGAATAGACTTTTGAAGCGTACTATTTTTGGTGATAGGGTACCCAGCTTATCGATCCTTTTTTTTTTTTTTTTTATATCGGTGGTATATAGTGTGGCGGTGTGATGTGCTTGTATATATGTGGTTTTATAAATTATGGATATTATATAAGTTTGAATGAGAAATGAATATATGCATTCTCCCTTATTACCCCAGTTATTATCGTCTGGGTATTGGTGGTTTCCGCTGTTGATATAAATCTCTGATAAGTTTCATTTGGGTAGGCAATACCCTGGGATGTCGCATTGGTGGTAGTCAAATTCACCAAAAACAATTTCTACTCTCTAAATCACAAATAAATTGTTAATTCTTTGAAAACCAAGTAAACAATAAAAGCGAAACTAACAGGGGAGTTTATAGAGAATAGACTTAAATAAAATAAGCAAACAGAAATTAAAGAAAATCAGATTATGCAATATCTAGCAAAGGTAATTTCAAACATTGCAATAGACTGGTTATAGTTGTTGAAATGCTTCTAACAACCTAATCTTTCCTTAATATTAGATTAACTGGACACACGCCTGTGATTAATCCCTTATTAACGAATAACCCCGACATGTACCAAAGATTCAATTCGCTAATGGCACGAAAAATAAGAAAAACCCAACCCTAGCCAATAAATCACACGCGTAACTTATTTAAGCTAGATCATATATTCTCATAATACAACTTGAAAATCTTGTTTTAATCAAGTCATATTATTTGCTATTATTATTAAAACACCTAAACAATTAAGGGTTTGGGTATTTCAATTGGCAAACTTATTACTCTGTCAATTGCACAACGAGCTCTCATTGTAACAACCAACAAAACAATGGTAAACAATAAAACAGAGAATATATAAATACTGCAGAAATTAAGAAGGAGAATTAAGTTTAGATCTCACAACTTGAATGAACTTGAACTTTGATAATCCTTTGCTAAATTAAAAAGGAGTTAGCCACACATGGCTATAAAATGCGCAAAAGAGGAAATAATATGTTTTTGAATTTTCTAGAGTCCCTCTCCTCTTGCGTTCAACCTCTTAAATAAAAAAAAGAAAGTCTAGAAAAAGAAATTCTATCCAACATGGAAAGAAGAAAAAAAGCAAAATCTTCCCCATAATGTCCCTAATTAAGAGTTATATTTAAGTACAAAAATCCTCCACAATCAAATCTGGAAAATATAGAAATTAATGGCCAAATCACGTCCTCAAATTCTGCGCTAGCTTTACATCCGTGCAATCTTAAGCCATGAGCACGGATATCTGGAAAATAGATCTTTTGCATGCAGAATCCCAACCAACAGCTCAAAAACGTCTAAAATCTTCACGATTGCATCATTCACCATCACCTAATCACAATGCATAAAAACAAATAAATTCCACTCTATTTATTCAAATCTTTCCCCAAAATACCACAGAATATAATCAAAATATAAGTCAAATATACACATCATCAAACTTCCCCACACTTATCCAATGCTTGTCCTCAAGCATAACCTAAATCTGTCAACTGACAACGTCTAGCCATCACTTGCACAAATCCCTCATTAATCCATGATTCAACATACTAAAAAAAAAATAATAAACTCAACATAACCAACAAATTTCAATTTCTCAAGCAATAAATAACTTATTTTAATAATATTTATCATCATAAAACACAAGGCTCGAACATTTTTAGAATATTCACACAAATGAGCTTTATATAAGTTAATGCATAAAGAATCATCACTCAACTTGCCAAGTCACAAATCTTTCACAAATTCAAGCAATAAACAAGAAATTGAGGTGCTTTTAAATTATTGCAACACTTTTAGGCTTGCTTAGGGTGTCATAGACCTTTTGACGCGAAAGTAAACCAATTGTGGTGATTACCCCCGGTTACTTAGCCTATCACAACCCTAAGTGGCTACTAGCATTGCTCATATTCTGCTAACTGTTTTTTTGGCCTAAGTGTCAACATGGGGCGCATGAAGACCCCTGGTTACTCAAATAGAGCAAAACAGTGGAGCAAACATAATCAAACATAATACTTTTCTCAATTTTTTTTTCAGCAACCTCATTTCCATCACATTTTCACATGTGAATAATTATGTGACTAGGCAAGTTTAGTGAAAATTCCATATGCATATGACGTAGATTTAAATCAAGCAAGTTAAGCATATTTCACCTCATTAATTCAAGCCTCATATTTTATGATAAGAAGAACGATCAAAATCAACCATTTATTTCACGAAAAATTAAGAATAAATCTGGTCATATTAAGTTTATTACATAATCTAGCATATTTTATCAATTCAAGATAAGAAGAGTTGCACAAATTCAAACTAGAAGTTAATGATTTGATTAGATAAAAGCTATGGTCAGGGACAAACAAAGTGATAAGCAAGTTCCTTAACTCCCCCACACTTAATAGACACATTGTCCTCAATATGTAGGAAAAAGAAAAGCACAAATGGAAAAGAAAGAGGAGTTTAACTTCCCTGAATGGCGGAGGATACGGAATCACGGCAATCTAAGACGGGCAGCTGAAGTGGACGGAGAAACCGTGCTCGCGTCGGGAACTCAAGTAGTGCATTGTACCTGTGGGAAAATCGGACAAGGCATGATGGGCTATCCTTGAAGAGTTTTATACCTGGCCTGGTGGGTTGCATCTTCAAATCGCAAGGTACTTTGAAACACTTCTGCTTGTTGAGACGGGCTCTGAAGTTGCGTTGGGGGGCGGTAGGTGGTGGTGTTGATGGAGAAGCATGAGTAGACATGTATGAGGGTAAATAAAAGAACAGAAAATTAGGGTAAATTATTGGAGAAGATGACAATAAATAAAATGAACTGAAAATGAACTAGAAATAAGGCATGGGCACACCTTAAACTTGGGTTGCCTCCCTAAAGCGCCCTTGTTTAACGTCCTAGGCTAGACGACCTGCATTTTCATTTCCCCTCATTAACCCTGTCCGGGGTTATTTCCTTTTTCCTATGAGCCTGAAACCCTTCATAAAATGGCTTGAGACGATGTCCATTTACTTTAAAAACCTTGCTTATCTCTAGGCTCTGTATCTCCATTGCACCATGGGAAAATACATTAGTAACAATAAAATGACCAATCCACTTGGACCTTAGTTTTCCAGGAAATAATTTCAAATGGGAATGATAAAGTAAAACTTTTTGTCCAATTGAAAATTGTTTCCTAGAAATTATTTGGTCATGAAAATTCTGACTTTTCCTTGTAGATTTTGGAGCTTTCATATGCATCAATTCTAATATCCTCCAACTCCTGCAATTGTAATTTCCTATGTTCACCAGCCTGATCCATCTTCATGTTGCATTGCTTGATAGCCCAATAAGCGCGGTGCTCTAACTCCACAGGGAGGTGACAAGGCTTACCAAAAACAAGACGATAGGAAGACATGCCTATAGGGGTCTTGTAGGCTGTACGATAAGCCCAGAGTGCGTCATCCAACCGTAAGCTCCAGTCTTTTCTATTTGGATTGATTGTCTTTTCAAATATGGACTTAATTTCTCTGTTCGACACTTTGGCTTGTCCATTCGTTTGTGGATGGTAGGCAGTGGAGGTGCGATGAGTTACGGCATATTTGGTGAAGAGAGCTTCCATGATGCGATTGCATAAATGAGTCCCTCTATCACTGATAATTGCCCTTGGCGTTCCGAACCTAGCAAAGATGTGAGTTTTGACAAAATCTGCTATAGTCTTGGCATTGTCGGTTCGTGTAGCCTTGGCTTCCACCTATTTAGAAACATAATTTTGCATAGAAAATAAATACTCATCGGGAAAGTCATCTTGCAAAGGTTGTGCTTCTTCAGCAATAGGTAATCGACTAAGATAGTCAGCAACCAGATTTTCAGACCCCTTATTGTCTCTTATCTCCAAATCGAATTCTTGTAACAAGAGAATCCATCTGATCAGCCTCGGTTTTGCCTCCTTCTTCTTGAGTAAGAATTTCAACGCTGCATGATTAGAATAAACAATCACTTTAGTGCCCAATAAATAAGAACAGAATTTTTCTAAAGCAAATACAATAGCTAAAAGTTCTTTTTCCGTCGTGGACTAATTGCATTAAGCACTATCCAATGTCTTTGAGGCATAATATATGACATGTGGATTTTTCTCAATTCGTTGTCCTAAAACCGTGCCCACGGCCCTGTTGCTTGTGTCACACATGATCTCGAAAGGGTAATTCCAGTTTCGTGGCTGGATAATTGGTGCAAAAACCAACATTCCTTTAAGAGTATCAAAAGCTGCATTGCACTCTTCATTGAACTCAAATGTGACATCTTTTTGCAACAATTGACACAAGGGTTGAGTGATCTTGGAAAAATCCTTGATGAAGCGCCTATAAAAACCTGCATGCCCAAGAAAAAAACGCACCTCCCGCATACTCGCGGGATAAGGCAAGGATTTAATAATGTCTATTTTAGCTTTATCTACTTCAATTCCTTTAGCAGACACAATATGTCCCAAAATTAACCCTTGATCGACCATAAAGTGACATTTTTCATAATTCAACAAAAGATTAGACTCCAAACACCTCTTCAAAACTTTTGTAAGGTTAACCAGGCACTCATCAAAAGAATTACCATAAACTGTGAAATCATCCATAAATACCTCTATGATATTTTCAACATAATCAGAAAATATGCTAACAATACACCTTTGGAAAGTGGCTGGGGCGTTACAAAGCCCAAACGGCATACTCCAGTAAGCAAAAGTTCCAAACGGGCAGGTGAACGTTATCTTTTCTTAATCTTCGAGTGCAACCGGAATTTGGTAGAAACCTGAATATCCATCAAGACAACAATAATGAATTCTACCAGCCAACCGTTCAAGCATTTGATCAATAAATGGAAGAGGAAAATGATCTTTTCTAGTTGATGCATTTAATTTTTTGTAATCTATACAAACCTGCCACCCGTTTTGAACTCGGGTGGGCACCAACTCACCATCTATATTCTCAATCACTGTTATACCTATTTTCTTGGGTACTACCTGAATTGGGCTTACCCATTTGCTGTCAGAAATTGGATAAATCGTACCAGCATCTAACAATTTCAAAATTTCTTTCTTTACAACTTCCATCATAGGCAGATTCAAACGCCTTTGAGCCTCCTTGATAAGTTTGCTATTTTCTTCCAATAGGATCCTATGCATGCATGTAGATGGGCTTATTCCTTTAATATCTGCAATTGTCCATCCTACAGCCCTTTTATGTTCTTTTAACACTTCAATCAACTCTTTCTCTTCTCCCTTGCCGAGTTTACTTGAGATGATCACTGGGAGAGCATCCATTTCACCTAAAAATGCATACTTCAAATGCCTGGGTAGTGGCTTTAATTCCAATTTAGGAGGCTGTAAAACAGAAGGTAAAAGAATGGCGTGAGATGTGGACAAGTCCATAGAAGGACTGGTTCTTACCTTAGGCTTAAGTGCCTCCAATTCATTATCAATTAAAAACTTTATTTCAACCTTAACAATGCTATCCAGACTCATACTTTTGCTGAGCACGACCATCAACTTGTCATCCTCACTTAACTCAAATGTCTTTTGAGTTAATGGTTCAATAATGTCAATGCTGAAAACACAAGATACATCATTAGGATATTTCATGGCATCATAAACATTAAATTTAATCACATCACCATCAAATTCCATAGTTAATGTACCATTATGCACATCGATCTTTGTTCTAGCAGTACTAAGAAAAGGTCTTCCTAGCAGAATATCAGATGAGTTTGAGGATTTATCATCCTCCATATCTAAAATAAAGAAGTCTACAGGAAAAATCAGACCATTGACCTGAACTAACACATCCTCTAACACACCTTTGGGGTAAACAATTGATCTATCAGCAAGTTGAATTACTACCCCAGTTTCTTTAAATGTTGGACCAGCATTTAAAGAAGAATAAATGGACCATGGCATCACATTAATTGAAGCTCTCAAATCACACATAGCCCTTTTTATTTCCACATTCTCAATAGTGCAAGATATAGCAAACATACCTTGGTCTTTGCATTTGGGGGGTAGTAATTTTTTTTGAAGAACAGCAGACACATTTTCCCCCACACTAACCTTCTCATACCCGGTCAACTTTTTCTTATTAGTGCACAACTCTTTAAGAAATTTTGCATACCTGGGTATTTGCTTAATTACATCAAGCAAGGGTATATTTACCTCCACCTTTCGGAATGTTTCAAGAATTTCTTCCTTCTCCTTTTCCTTCTTTGATTTGGCTAATCTTTCTGGAAAAGAAGGTTTGGTCTCCAAAATTTTGGGCTTCTCACATACTGACTTCTCAGGCTGCTCCGTCTGTTTCTTAACTATCATCTTTGTTTCTTTCTTTGATTGTAAGCCATACTCACGTCTTTTTCCAGCAATAAGTTCCAGCTCTTTTCCACTTCTCAAGGTAATTGCGCTCGCATTTTCTTTTGGGTTTACTATTGTTTGAGAAGGCAATTTTCCTTGAGACTCCAGCTTGCTTAGGGACGTTGCCAATTGGCTAACTTGATTCTCTAAATTTTGTATGCTCGCCCTTGTCTCCTGTTGAAATTGTTGAGTGTTAGTTGCAAGAGATTTAACTATCTCTTCAAGAGACATACCTGGTGCTGAAGAATTTTGCTACGGTGGGGCTGATGGTCTTTGCTGAAATTGTTGGAAATTTTGCGCTCTAGATCCATAACTAAAGTTTGGGTGATCTCTCCATCCCGGATTGTATGTATTTGAGTATGGATCATACTTCCTTTGCAGCAGGCCCGAAAAATTCCCAACGGCATTTGCTTGTTCAGGAGTATCATCTTGCAAGATGGGGCACATATCCGTAGAATGACCGGTATAAGCACAAATCCCACACACATTGGCTTATTGTGTATTCCCTACAACCAAATTTTAAACCAAAGAGGTTAGTTGATTGATTTTGCTCTCAAGGGAAGATGTGTTTACCTCATTAACCCTTCTTGAGGGTTCTTGGTGAGACCCAAATTGCTGGGAATTGGCAGCCATGGTAGTAATTAAATCACGGGCATCTTAGGGTGTCTTTTTGACAATAGTTCCTCTACTTGCGGCATCCATCATCTTTCTCTCCATGGATAATATTCCTTCATAAAAATACTGAATAAGGGCTTGATCTGGAATTCCATATTAGGGACAGCTTGCACACAATCTTTTAAATCTCTCCCAATATTCATGGAGAGTCTCCATATTCCGTTGCTTAATCCCACAAATTCCTCTTCTTATTCCAGCGGCTCGGGAGGCAGGAAAGAACTTGTCAAGAAAAATCTTCACCATGCTTGTCCATGAAGTAATAGTCCCAGGAGGTAAATAAAATAGCCATTCCTTGGCTACATCAGCTAGAGAAAATGGAAAGGCCCTCAGCTTAATTTGCTCTTCCGTTACTCCTTGTGGTTTCATGGTGGAACAAACTATATGAAATTCTTTGAGATGTTTATGAGGATCTTCATTCTCTAATCCACGAAAAGTGGGCAGCAAGTGGATTAAACCTAATTTCAACTCAAATGGAGCCTCTATATTTGGGTAAGTGATGCACAAAGGCTGTTGATTGACTGGAGGGGCCGCTAATTCTCTCAAAGTCCTATTTTCTTCAGCCATCTTTTCTTCTTGATCAGATTCATTGGAAGAATAAGGCGGTTCAGGGGATGCTTCGTCTTTAGGCGCTAAAATTGTAGATGAAGACACTTGTTTTTTTAATTTTGCTTCTTTTCTTAACCACTTAGCTATCTTCTCTATCTTAGTATCATATTGGAGTTCACCTGTACGATCAAACCTAGTCATCAAAGAATAAAATCAATTAAAATCAGTCCCCGGCAACGGCGCCAAAATATGGTGGTAGGCGAATTCACCAAAAACAATATCTACTCTCTAAATCGCAAATAAACTGTACTTAGGGTGAGCAGAGTCAAATCCATAGAAACTGACAAATTGTTAATTCTTTGAAAACTAAGTAAACAATAAAAGCGAAACTAAATAGGGGGGTTTATACAGAATAGACTTAAATAAAATAAGCAAACAGAAACTAAAGAAAATCAGATTATGCAACATCTAGCAAAGGTAATCTCATTCAAGTTCGGAAGTTGATCATTGAATCAAATGATTAATCTCAAACACTGCAATAGACTGGTTATGGTTGTTGAAACGCTTCTAACAATCTAATCTTTCCTTAATATTATATTAACCGGACACACGTCTGTGATTAATCCCTTATTAACGAATAACCCCGACATGTGCCAAAGATTCAATTCGCTAATGGCACGAAAAATAAGAAAAACCCAACCCTAGCCAATAAATCACACGCGTAACTTATTCAAGCTAGATCATATATTCTCATAATACAACTTGAAAATCTGGTTTTAATCAAGTCATATTATTTGCCATTATTATTAAAACACCTAAACAATTACAGGTTTTGGTATTTCAATTGGCAAACTTTCACCATGTCAATTGCACAACGAGCTCTCATTGTAACAACCAACAAAGCAATGGTAAACAATAAAATAGAGAATATATAAATACTGCAGAAATTAAGAAGGAGAATAAAGTTTAGATCTCACAACTCGAATGAACTTGAACTTTGATAATCCTTTGCTAGATTAAAAAGGAGTTAGCCACACATGGCTACAAAATGCGCAAAAGAGAAAATAATATGTTTCTGAATTTTCTGGAGTCCCCTCTCCTCTTGTGTTCAACCTCTTAAATAAAAAAAAGAAAGTCTAGAAAAAGAAATTCTATCCAACATGGAAAGAAGAAAAAAAGCAAAATCTTCTCCATAATGTCCCTAATTAAGAGTCATATTTAAGTACAAAAATCCTCCACAATCAAATCTGAAAAATATGGAAATTAATGGCCAAATCACGTCCTTAAATTCTGCGCCAGCTGTACATCCACGCGATCTTAAGCCGTGAGCACGGATATCTGGAAAATAGATCTTTTGCATGCAGAATCCCAACCAACAGTTCAAAAACGTCTAAAATCTTCGCAATTGCATCATTCACCATCACCTAATCACAATGCATAAAAACAAATAAATTCTACTTTATTTATTCGAATATTTTCCCAAAATACCACTGAATATAATCAAAATATAAGTCAAATATACACATCATCACGCATTATTCGACTGGAGAAGTGTGTCGCTTGCCCGAAGGGGTTCGAGGCGTGACATCACATTTTGGTTTGGTATTAGAGCGAGGTTAACTCGATCTAAATTGGTCGAAGTTTGGAGTGATAAGGAGCAGAGACCCGGGTTAGTAAATTAGGGAGACCTTAGCGAGTCGTAGGGCGGAATAAGCTACACGTGCCTCCAGATTGTTTGTTACGATTATTGGGTGAATTGAGTGTTATAATGATTGAAGTGCAGGTGCGGCAGGATCTAAGGTAAGTACGTGTACCTCCTTGATTGAGGTTTTTGTGTTGTTTGTGATTAGCCGCATGCTGAGTGGTTGATTGCAGTTGTGCTAGTTACCTGCCTAAGACCTTAGACCGGTTTAGCTTGGTTTAGGTCTCTAATTCCCGAGTGAAATTATAGCAGGTGGGTGTGCAGTAATAGAAACTTGTAAGGATGAGCTTGAGAGGTAGGGGTATAAGCGGCCAACCAAGTTATGATAGCCAAGTAGCAATGGACCCGTGAGTGGACAAGGTCGTGAGGACACTTGAGGAAGTGTGGTAACCTTATAGGTAGGCAGGCTCAAGAGTGAGCTGCCACTAAAGCTCAGGCTGTTGAGACCGTTGCTGATGCTGCAATTGGTAGTAATGAAAGTCCTGATTAAGGTTAAGGAAATGCGAAAAGACAGATGTATTAATTGGTTGAGCAGTTTCTGAAATTGAAACTCCTTCAATTTGATGAGAAAAAGGTGATCCTGAGGTTACGTCACTTTCAGTAGAGGAATTGGAAAAGACCATTAAGGTATCGAGGTGCAAGGAGGAGGAAAATGTGACGCTAGCAATCTACCAGTTATAAAGAATTGCAAGTAATTGGTTGGAAGCCACTGGAGAAGAGTGTTTCCTACTGGAATTGCTCCGATTTGGATTCTGTTTGTTAAGGCCTTCAAAAGCAAATACTTCCCTGAGTGGACTCGAGAACGGAAGTTGGCTGAATTTGTGAAGTTCCATCAAAGACAGATGATAATGGACCTGTTTGAGGCTGAGTTTGTTAGGTTATCCAGTTTGCCCCAAAAGTAGTGAAGGACCCATTGAATAGGGCCCGGAGGTTCCGTGATGGATTGAAGCTGGGCCTCCATAGTCAGGTGATATTACTGAGTCTGAAGGACTATAATGAGATTTGCGGACAGGTTTAAGTGATGGATCATGATGTGATAGAAAGGGCTGCCACTTTTGTGGATAATAATCTAGAAGAAAGGATAGACCTAGCAGATTTGGCTATGTGTGATCTTGATGTAATTGTGGGCATGGATTGATTAGTCAAACCAAAATGCCATGATGGATTGCAGTGGCTGGGTGATTCAATTTAGTCCGGCTAGACACCCTAAATCCGAGTTAATAGGGAGTCAAGGAAGAACCTCGATCCCATGAGTTATACCAGTAAAAGCAACCAAGTGGTTGGATGAGGTTTGTCAAGGTTGCCTAGCATGTGTGGTAGATTTGACGACAGAGGAAGTGCGGCTGGAGGACATAACATTAGTGTGCAATTTTCCCGATGGTTAATGTTATTTGGGAGCACAAGGAATAAAAGGTGCCACTCGGGAAAGCGAAGGGACAATGTGACGTCAATACCCCCCATTTGTTTGAGTGGACGAGTTGGATTGTAAATTTCGAGGACGAAATTTTTATAATGGGGGAAGAGTTGTAATATCCTGAATTTCGACCCATTTTCGATACTAATGAGATTGATATTATTCTCATTCAATTTTAGTAAGTCTCGCCCGAAATTGAGCGCTCTCAGGATACTAACCGGAAGGGAATGACTAATTAGAAAAATAGTACATGGACTTAGGACTTGATCGCAAATTGGGCACCGATTCCGAGAAACGATAAGGAAATATTTTGGGCCAATGTGGGCCGATTCTAGGGAGGTGACGGATTTAGTTTGGCCAATGATGTACGATCGGATCGCGGGTGATTCCGCACGACCGAGAGTACGCGTGGCGAACAAATCCTGAATTTTACCTGAACGATCGCTACCTCCGGAACTAGCGATAAATCCTCGCGTTCTCCTGGTAATCGAGACCATCACGACTTGAGTAACCATAAGTCGATATGCGTAACCCTAAACAGCTGCCCATTAGTAAGAGACCCTAAAATTGAAATTGAACGATTTTGATCACGAAAGTTGATTTTTGGGGTCATGTGTGACTGTTTTTACAAGGACGACGTCATTTTAGTGTAGCCAATGATATTTGGGGTTGGTATGGTCGAAAAATGGAAATTCGGCTCGGGATTGGAAAATTACGATTTTGCCCCTAGGCCTATTTTTGGGTATTCCGAATTTTGGGGATTTTGGAAATTAAATTTGGAAAATTAAGTGGATAAGTATCAGCCTAATAATTCAAGGATTAAAAGACTAGAATGCCGTTGGATATTTTGGCTTGGATTAATGTGGACCAAGTAAGTGAGGGGTAAAATGGGCATTTTGGAAAAAGTTGGTCAAAATTTGATTATTTATGTCAAATCTCTCTCTCTCCTCGCTCATTTTCCCTCCCCCACGGCAGCCCCCTCCCCACCAAGAGCTCTCTCTCCCTTGGCCGAGCCTTGCCCCACCGTCGCCATCGCCGTTTCGCCGATCACCGCACGGACTGTCGTGTACCGCCGTGAGCCACCGATCAACTGTTCTCCCTTTCCGCTCTAGCCGAGTTAGTCTAGAGTTCGGGTAAGTCGCCCCCTAAACCCTATTTAGGACGTCGGGTATTTTCGGACTCGTTTAGGGGCGATTTAGGGGATTTAGAGGTTGATTAAGGTGTTGATCATGGTTATTGATGGCTGATCATGGCTGTTAGTGGATGTTGCAGGTTGGATTAGATGTCGGGGAATGAGTTTTGGCGGTTGAATTTCGGTAGAAATCGGTTCGGGTTTGAATCCGTAAAGTTTGGCATGATTTTCGGATTCGTGGTTACTTTGCTATTTTTGGAGAGAATTTTGTAGGCCGAATTTGAGAAAGTTTTCTTCATGAAAGTTGTTCCCAACATCTTTAAGTATAACATAATTTAATTTGAGAATTTTTGGAAATCATTTGAGGCCATTCGGAAGTCCATTTTTGAACTGAAATAAAACTGTCCGATTTACTGTTCACTCGACCTTTTGGTTTATTCGAATTTTTATAAATTTTTCCACGCCTATTTTCAAAATACTTCACAAAAATTGTTGGGGACATTTGTGGCTATAACATATAAAAATTTTAAGGCTTTTCAAGGTGATTTGGGTATTGAAAAAAATGTATTTTGAGGACAAAATGGTCTGTTAGAGCGACTTTGATTTTCATCTGACTTCAAGTGACTAAAATAGGTGTTTACAGTTGGAACTGGATTTTGAGTTCTTCATGGAAAATGTTTAGCAAGATGTTTTATGCAACATATCCAAATTTCATAATTTTTGGAGTTGGTTTACTATTTATTTCAAATGGATTTATGTCACTGCGCAACTGCCTAGTTTGGACCCGATTTTGAATATTCTCGATTTTTCTTTCTCTCGAGAATTATTCGGTATTATCATGGCATTTTGACAGGTAGTTTGATGCCTGAATGAGCTTGTATGTATGATTGTGTGGCTGCGAGGTGTGGTGGCGTGATTGCGCATCGAGTTCGCGTGCCAAGCTTGGGTCTTTATGTGGTGTTCGTGTGATGAGGATGTATAATTGTGAAAAGTGTGTGTGAGATGTGAATTTGTGTGTGACCGTGTGTACGTGTGGCAGTGTGGTACGTGTGTTTTGAGTGGAATTAAGTTACGGAAATGTAAGATTGGTTGGAAAAGTGATACCTCGAGGCATGTTCGTTTACGAGGGGTGAGTCCATCCTGAGGCGTGTTCATTTACGTGGGACGATGCCGTCCCTGATGAGGTGACGATGCCCGGCCCAACAAGGTGACGATGCCTGACGAGGTCAAAAGACCGTTGGCCTAATGCATTTTACGCGGGTGCGGTAATTAAGGAAAGTGAGAGTGTAGAATTTCATCCTGAGACGTGTTCATTTACGCGGGACGATGCCGTCCCTAATGAGATGATGATGTCCGGCCTAATGGGGTGATGATGTCCGGCCTAACGGGGTGACGATGCCTGACGAGGTCAGAAGACCGTTGGTTTGTTGCGTTTTACGCGAACACGGTAGTGGTAGAAAAGTTGGGAATGAGGTGGACTTGGCTTGACCTGTGAGGATTACGAAAGTTGACGCATGGCGAAAGTTAGTGTGCGAGTGTGGTTGTATCGTGTGATGTAGTGCTTGATTATGGGGTAAAAACTGCTAAGTATGGTGTGGAACGTACCCAAGTGGGTTTTGCCTTATAATCAAGGCACGCGCGATTGTGATGCATTTATGCATGTAAATTCATATTACATGCTTTGGTTTTGCGACATGAATGATGCATCATTGTGGCATGTTGGCTGTATTATTATCTAACGTGCAGGGAGGTGTATGAAAAATCCCAAGTAGGTTCGCGTGTGATTGTTAGTAGGATTGGTTGTTTGTGTCGGGTATGTGTTGTCTGGAGGTATGTGATAGCCTAGGTGGGGTTTAGAGTGTGTGCTTATTGAGATATGATCTCATGGTTGTTTCAACCAATACTTTCAGAAACCCAGTCTGTGCAATGAACCTTCCGCCGCCGCCGCAGCGTTTTGCAATACCGTTGCACACTGATATTAACGTGGTAGAGTACTCGACAAACGAGCAAGAGACTCAAGAGGATTCAGATTCAGGGGACGAAGAATCAATCTCGGAGTGAACGCCAAGTAGAGGGCGTAGGGGCAAGTGTAGGGGTTGTGGAATAAGCTTTTGAAGTGTACTATTTTTGGTGATAGGGTACCCAAATTATCGATCCTTTTTTTTTTATCGATGGTATGTAGTGTGGCAATGCGGTGTGCTTGTGTATATGTGGTTTTATAAATTGTGGATATTATATAAGTTTGAATGAGAAATGAATATGTACATTCTCCCTGATTACCCCAGTTATTATTGTCCGGGTATTGGTGGTTTTCGCTATTGATATAAATCTCTGATAAGTTTCATTTGGGTAGGCGATACCCCGCGATATCGCATTATTCGATCGGAGAAGTGTCTTGCATGCCCGAAGGGGTTTGGGGCGTAACACCGTCGGTGACCGTGACCCTCCGCGAGCTTGTCTTCACCAAACCAATCGCTCGGACAAATTCCAAGTGCGCGTGGCTGTGTCAGAGATCTCTGGACGTTGTACCCACCGAAGGTTATTGCTAAAATGAAAAAAGTAAGAATTTTTTTTGCATGTGTACAGGTGTGATTCGTGACTGAAGTGGTGAAAAGTCCTGGACGAGTGCACTTGGATCATTCACGAAGAAGAAGAACACAAGTGACTACCTCAGTAAACTCCAACGACAACTCATCTTCTCACGTGCCCAATAGTCCGACACAGTCAATTGAACCACCGAGCTGGCCACATCAATCCTTGACGCCACCCTTGGCAAGTAATTGCGAGCACCATCGGGATCACCATCCGTTGAGTCCAAATTTGATTTTTCCCGAGGCTGTTCATTGTTGATCAACGGATGAGTAATCATCAAAGACAACTAGACGTGGATGATCTCTCTTCACTGATTGGTCCAAGCCGAGAAGTCCACACTATAACATCAGCCTCCATCGAGCAACCCGCCGGCCGAGCCGCTCGTGATCCATCGTCGATCACCGTCTCGATCAGCAAGCCCGAATCCGATCCAAGTTCGAATTGGAAGTTATCCGCGAAATTAGGTAAGATTATTCGAATATTTCTTTTAAATATTTAATTTCCTAGTTTTTCGGATATTTTAGATATTTCATAAATATTTTGGTGGATAGCTATATATTTTAGAATAATTTTGTGATATCCGCAATGTTCTAAAATGTCCAAAATTAGGAATCATTCATAATTTGGCAACGTATTTGGACGACTATCCGACTTTTTCTCTAAGGTACGATACGCGGTGATACGGAAAATCATTATCTTATCCATAATCACTTGGATACGATAATAAATTTTATTTGCTTTTCAAATTTGAACAATCAGCTTTCCGTTGATATATATATAACCATATAGATAGGACCGTTAGTTTGATTTATTTGCCTCATTTAAATTTGATAAGAAAAATTTTGCGGATTGTGTGGATATTGATTTGATGGTGGTGTTTATCTCTTATTTGATTTTGTTTCTTTAAAAGAAAAGCCAAAAAGATTAGATGCAATTTGAATTGATTTCTTAGAAGATAATGTTGCATGTTTATAATATATCTAGATAACTTTTTTTGAATAGAATAGGACAATCGAGATTTGCTAGAAAGATTAAATAATTTCTAATTTAAATTAGGAATTAGGGTAATTTGTTTCCTAGTTTAATTAGATATTATTCTAATCTTGATAGTTCATTTCGGGTTAATTTTAATTTCGAATTTCAATAAAAAAATACCAAAAAGATTGTTCTAGAATAGGTTAATTTGCTTTCTTTAGTTTAAAATTGCATGTTTAGATAATTGGCATTTTTAATTCCGAATTTCATTGGAAAAATACCGAAAATAAATTATCTACCCATCATTAGAATTATGTCACGTCGTCGCATGTCTTATAGTTTGCACGTTAGATTACGTTAATCGCATGTTAATTTTTGCATGTCATTACATATATGTTAGCTTTCATTTAAATAAGTGAAAATCCAAAAAAATATTGAGTGAACTGCTTGTTAATTAGAAATTATATTAGGATTGTTGATATGATTTTCTAGCTAACAATGCAGATGATTACGTTGCTTCGAGGTAAGTAATTCTCTCAATCTTGCAATTTATTTAATGTTTTGATTATTGAGTGTTACTTTGGTAGTTTGCGCATCCGTATGATCACCTCACATGCTAGTGACTAAATTAAAATGAATCCAAACTATCTGCTAAAACATTTTTTTTTTTAAAGAAAAGGTACCGAAAGGGCGTTAGACTAGATCTAGCGTAACCAAGTTCCCGAGCTTAGAATCCCTGGTTCGTAGGAGTAAAATATATCTTCTTATGTTTTATTTAGGTTTCTAATCGATCTATCACAAATAGATTAGTAGCGACTCCAAGCATGAAAACATTTGCACGTTAAGAACTTAAATCATAAATTGCAAATTGGTAGGGCTTGGGAGGGCCCGAGTTAAGCTTAGTCTTAATAATCCATTAGTCTGAGAAAAATTTAGGTCGTAACAGCTTGACGACTTCGCTAAAGAGAATTATGTTAAAACTCTTAGTAAACTTAAGCCAGTTTTTCTTTTCAAAAAAATATTTTTGCTTGGTAGCAAGGATCCCAGGTACGTCTCTAACATTTTAGGTGTTAAATGTTTTTGTAGAATGGGAGGTATAAGAGGAGGAGTGATTGTTAACCTTTGTTTTGCAGGAAGGTATTTGGATGTATGATTTATTTTATGCACGAAGCGTTGTATGATATAATCTGCTGTGCATGCCTTGCATCTACACTACACCGCACACACTACCCGCTGCTGGACCTGGGCGGCACGGGTTTAGGATGGTACTGAGACAGTGGACACCCCGACCACATCCGCGTCGTACGGGTCACTCTCCTTGATCCCGAAAGTTTTTTCACGGTGTCATTGAGTTCCCACCATGGTTGCACTCTTTGCAACCCAGGTCAGCTTCTTGACTAAGTCGGAGTCAGGGGAACCCTGACCTAATTACAATCATGACTGGTTTAGCCCGGTAATCCTCGTGTCTCCACTTTGCAAGCCAGAGTCTAGATAGATATCGAACCTCACATTTCATGCGTATGTCTATGTAATTGCCATGGTCGTACCCGGTAAAGTAAGTCTTATGAACTCTCCTTTTTGCAATTTATTTAGTTATTGCATTTTTCGGGTTGATCTATGATAGGTCTAGGTCGATTGTAATTTTTGAAAGTAATAATCATTGAATTTTTTGAAAGGGAAAGAAAAAGGAAAAATAAAGTCTTGAAAAGAATTACTTTCAATTATTATTATTATTTTTCTAGGTTTGTCATAAGTCATTATTTTCTAAGAAATTTATCGTCATTTTCACAAGTACATGGAGTCATGAAAAATGTCATGAAAAATAGGAATAAAAAGGGACAATTGGACTGAGTCATGGACTGATCGTTTTGAGGACGCATACTTACCATGCTTTATTTTTGAAATAGGTTATTACAGACCGTTAACGTTCTCCAATCCGTACTCGCTCAAGAGCAAGAATGACTAACCAAAATGAGTAGACTCGTGTTGTTGTCCTTGAAACCGAGATGAAGCAAGTCTTGAATGTGCTCAAGAATCTCACCAAACAAGTTGCTTTCCTACAAACAAGCATTTCCACACCGTTCGCACCTGCTCAACCGAGTATAGAGATTGTACTGCCCAATGACTCTTCCTGTTGAGTCAAAAGATAGGGGAAAAACAGTTGCCATGGGCACTTCCTCGACCAAGAATGGTGCAACTTTAACTGACAAAGCTCGTCCGATTATTACAAATGGGGGCGATACATCTTCTAAGCCACCAAAGAGTGATGAGGCTGACCGCATTGATAAGCTTGAAGAAAAATTCTGTCAAATGCAAGGCCTTGATGATCAATTCTCATGAGGTCTTGCTCACATTGTCCAGGTTCAAGTCCTTAAGAAGTTCAAGGCGCTTGAGTTTAATAAGTTCGATGGCCTTTCCTGTCCTAAGATCTATTTACAGTACTACACGACGAGGATGGCACCGTATGCTGATAATGTGCCACTCATGATCCACACTTTCTAAGATAGCTTAATCGGACCCCCCTTACAATGGTTCGTTTTGAAGAAGATTCACTCGCTCAAGACATGGGAAGATTTGTCTGATGCCTTCATCCATCAATACAAATTCAATATTGACGTGGCCCCATCACGTGAGGATTTGATTCGCATTGAGAAGAAAAAAATCAAAACCTTCAAGGCCTATGCCACTTGGTGGAGAGCTCTAGCTGTGCAAATTATTCCCAAGTTAACTGAGAAAGAGATGCTCGATACCTTTATGAAGACTTTTGCCATTCGAGTTTCGTAATCGAATGCTAGGCTCTAATTTTAATTCTTTAGCTGAGCTGATACAAGCAGGAGAACGTATCAAGATTGCTCTACGCGATGGTTGGGCCACTGAGTAGACTACCTCCGCTAAGAATTTCACCCTCAAGAAAGACAAGGAACCGGCACTTGAAGTGAATGTAGCTTATTCTCAACAAACCCGTAACATTGCCTCGACAATGCAGTCTGTTGGCAAACAACAAGGTGGACGCCAATTCACTAGTCGACAACAAGGTACTATAAGGAACTTCACATGTCTGCCTGGGCCGTAATCCAAAGTTCTGCCTGTCCTCAAAAAGAAAAATTTACTTTCAAGTGAACCGAAACACCTGAACCCTGAGCGGTTCTCTGGTTATGACTCCTCTAAGAAGTGTGAGTATTATATGGGGGAGATTGGTCATTCTACTGATGATTGTTACGTATTGAAGCATAGAATTCAAGACCTCTTGGACACAAAGGCATTCTCTTTTCGCAGTGATCAACCAAATGCCCAGCGGAACCCTCTACCCAACCATGTTGGAAGCGCGGATGCTGTTATTGAGAAGAGAAATTTTTGTACTCCTCTGCGAAGGAGTCTTTCATGCTTTCTAGGATTTCAAGTATTTTCTAGAATTTTCTGTTTTTTAGAATTTCAATTCATGTTTATGTTTTTATTCGTAGGGCATTGATTATTTGCATTTCCCTCCCAATAATGTAATTCATTCGACTCTATTCAATAAAATTACAAGTTTATTTGTATTTTAAGGGCATGTTGAAGTATACCAAATGAACCCGGTGATGATATCCAATCATGAAAAGAAAATATCATCCAAGGAAAAATTCTGAGGGATGGGCTTTCTTATGCTGCCTAAAAAAAAAGATTTTTCGAAAATTAAAAGCATTTCATTGCTTTTTAAAAACAAAAAATTTCCAAAGCGTGCATCAAATAAACCTTGTTTTTTTTGTCTGACTCATTTACTTCATGTCTCAAAGCTTAATTCTCCAGCTTATTGTGATGAAAAATTGACACATTAAGTTCTATTGATAATGAACCTATGGAGCAAAGGATCACCACCTACTTGGGCATGATGCTATCTCCGAAGAGCGAAAATGAGTGCTCAACAGTAGGAGATGACAAACTGAGGGACATGTCGAACTTTGAAAATGATAATGGACTGACAAATCTGATTAAAATAATGTCATAGTTCTAATTGAAATCTTATGAGTCTCAATTCACATTTGCTTAGTATCCTATTCATGCACGCTTTTTTGTGCAGGGGGCAAAAGCAACGATAGAGTATTCATGTGTCCATTCCTTCTAAATAGGGGCAATCAAAGGGCTCCCATTCCATAAAATGTCTCTCTGTGTTGATGTTTTCACACCTTTTGCACGGACCATTTATTTTGAATGTTCAATGCCATATTTTTAATGCATATGATGAGATTTTTTAGTATGATAAATATGTTCGGAAGTTGCAAACTTTTTTGTTCTTGAAGTTGATAAGCTTGTGAAATAATCACATCTTTCAAGGAAAAGAAATTTTTCTTGGTAAGTTTACCTATTTGACCTATCAATTTCATGTTGAAATTTGTCAATATGGACAATTCAATGAATGATGTGGAATTGCTTGAGTATGCTAAATGAGATATGTTGGGATGATGAAAAGCAAGCCATATCTTATACATTGTCCCCTATTCATACACTTGTGAGATGAGTGGAAAAATTTCATGTCCACAAGGTGAAAGGTTATCTCGTGAAAGGTATGACTACCGAAATGACGAGAGGTAGTTCATTTCTCTATCCCAAACACTACAGTATCTATTGATTCGTCATTTTGAGCCTAAACACTCGGATAAGTTTTTTTCAAGTTACCCCTGTCAAGAACTACCCCAAATCGGGGCAAACTGGAGGTAAGCTGACATCGCAAGGTGAGAAAAATTAATAGAAATTTTCTTGCTCATACTTGTATCAATCTTCAAGTGTTGCTATTGCAAATGAACTCAAACATTAATTCAAGTGCCTTAGGATGACGAAGAGCGGTTCTTTCTCTATCCTACACACTTTATCCATTGCTTAGCCCACTTGAGCCTATACTTTCGTTTCATATGAACCTAGTTGGTGATCATCCCCTACACTGGGGCAAAGCAAAAACCATCATTGTCCAAGCAGCATATTCGGAGCACCAACTGAAGACGAAGACCCTTGAGAGTCTAAATGTCAAGTTGAAGTGTAATTGGCCAATGTATGCATTATAGACAGTGTGTGTCAAAAAAAATGAAAGCTAAGGGGCATAAAAAAGCAGTGTGCCTGATAAAAGCAAGGCCAATGCCCATGAAAAAAGAAGAAAAAGAAAAAAATGAAGAAAAAGGAGAGAACTTCGGAGGAGAAAATGTTAAGATATGATGCGACAAAGTCACAAAGATATCCACAGTCTTAAGGAGTCGAGTGACAAGCTCTCGAGGCTAATGAAGCGTCAACCAAGAAGACAATCCTTAGCGGAAAAGAGGACTGGTGATAATGCCTAGATAATCACCAGCTCTCACCTTGTTTATACACATCTTTGACCCTGATATGTCATTTCGTTTCTTAACCAATGAACCCAGCCTACGTTACGTCCTTTGCAAAGTCTTTTCGAATTAGGGCACTTGAATTAACGTAGAATTCATATGTTTATAAGCTTAGCTCGAAGAAGTGCGAGCAAGTCTATTTCTATCTCATTTTGTAGGGTTCTTGACTTGTAAACCCGAAAATAATTGTGGAGTATTTTCTTTCAATAGCCTTGACTCGAAGAGTCCCCTTTGTTAAGTCATTGACCAAACTGACGCTACGGTCTTGATAAAGACCTCTTAGATTGGTAAGGTCGTACTGCTTGCGAGAATACTCGGATCCTTATCGACATGATGATGGTAAGATTGAGTGATTCTCATAAAATAGCCCTTCTGAATGAGAGTGAGTGAAAATCCTTTCTAACTGAAAGTCTCTCATTTAGCATTCTTAAGAAATCCACGTTATGAGTGAAAATTGTCTTAATGATAATTCTCCCCAGTAGAAATTTGGTTATGCAAATATGGTAAAACCATCATGCATAAACCTCAATTGAATTGATGCATTTTGAAATGTGTGTTCTACAATAGCCGTGATTGCTAATCTCTTTGATGAATGCATATGTGTTTTGCTCTAGTCATGTCTGACAGGTAATGTTTCCTTAAAGACTGAAGAGTTCCCGACGCTCGAGTTGCTATCTCGAATTCATCTAAATATTTTCAATATTCAAAATACCTGATTGTAGTTTCAGGTATTATTTCCGGAAATCCAAAGGGAATTTTCAATCATATTAATCATATCTGATTGTAGTTTCAGATATTTTTCTCGAAGATCCGAAGGAAATCATCGAGCCCGTTCAAATATCTGATTGAAGTTTCAGGAATCTTTCTTGAAAGTCTGAAAGGAATTATTCGGTACCTTTTATCGAAAATCCGAAGGGAATTTTCGAGCCCATCTCATCTCAAGCATCTTCTCTGAAAATCCGAAGGGAATTTTCAAGGTTATTTCAAGTCTTATTTCGAAAATCCAAAGGGAATTTTCGAGCCTTCAAATAATAATGGGAATTCCAGATACTTGGCGGTTTTCGAAAGCTGTTCCATACCCCAATTTTGCTTTCCCAAGTCTTCAGGTAAGTAAATGTAGGTATGTTTTCTATTTTTGCACTAGCATCCACATATCACATTAGAAAATGGATGTGGGCTCATTAAGATCTCGTTTACTCAACAAAAAGATTAATGTTTCTCATTGCATTTGCATAGTCAAAATTTAGGTATCATTTTGTCTTTGAATGAAACCTCTTCGAGCTCTCCTTCAAAGAGGGGCAGCTGTTGACACCTAAATTTTGGCATATCATTTAGTGATTAATTGCATAGAAAATTAGGGATTAAATTTTAACCCCTAAACAAAAATATCAAAATCGCATAGCATATAGTTTAGGTTCATATAGTTTAATTGCATTTCACATTAGACCAGCAGTGGCGAGTAAGCTAAAAATCCATCGCATAAACCGAACTTGAGCATCGAGTGAAACTCGGCTCACTCAAGAGATTGGGGGCCGAAACTCACAAGTCTAAAAGGCTTTAGTTATCTTAATTTGAGCTTAAATCAGCCCAAACTAATTTAGCCCATTTAGAATTAAAATAAAACTAAATGATAAAGCCTAAGTCTAAACCCATTAGGGTTAGGAAGCCCGGTCAATTAACCTAAAGTTGCAATATAAATATGTGGTTATACCCTTCAATGAAAAGGGGGGATTCTCATAATTTCTAGATCATAATTCTTGAGAGCACGAGAGAAGCGAGAGCAAGGAGCAAGAGAGAGAGTCGGCTACGCACGTGTGCAACCACCACGTCTGCGTCGCCCCCTTTCGCTGTGTCCGCTCCGCCCCACCATTGTGCCTGCATCGTTCATGCCTAGTCTGAGCTCCAAACTTGCTGCGACCCCACGTTGCTGAGCCCCATCGACACTATTGATGTTGCTTCCTTGCTCGACCCAACAGTTCCTTCTTGCCATCGGTGACCGTGACCCTCCACGAGCTTGTCTTCACCAAACCAATCGCTCGGACAAATTCCAAGTGCGCGTGGCTGTGTCAGAGATCTCTGGACATTGTACCCACCGGAGGTTCTTGCTAAAATGAAAAAAGAAAGAATTTTTTTTGCATGTGTACAGGTGTGATTTGTGACTGAAGTGGTGAAAAGTCCTAGAGGAGTGCACTTGGATCATTCACGAAGAAGAAGAACACAAGTGACTGACAACCTCAGTGAACTCCAACGACAACTCATCTTCTCAAGTGCCCAATAGTCCGACACATTCAATTGAACCACCGAGCTGGCCATATCAATCCTTGACGCCACCCTTGGCCAGTAATTGCGAGCACCATCGGGATCACCATCCGTTGAGTCCAAATTTGATTTTTCCCGAGGCTGTTTATTGTTGATCAACGGATGAGTAATCATCAAAGACAACTAGACGCGGATGATCTCTCTTCACTGATTGGTCCAAGCCGAGAAGTCCACACTATCACATCAGCCTCCGTCGAGCAGCCCGTCGGCCGAGCCGCTCGTGATCCATCGTTTGTCACCGTCTCGATCAGCAAGCCCGAATCCGATCCAAGTTCGAATTGGAAGTTATCCGCGAAATTAGGTAAGATTATTCGAATATTTCTTTTAAATATTTAATTTCCTAGTTTTTCGGATAATTTAGATATTTCGTAAATATTTTGGTGGATAGCTATATATCTTAGAATAATTTTGTGATATCCGCAATGTTCTAGAATGTCCAAAATTAGGAGTCATTCATAATTTGGTAACGTATCTGGATGATTATCCGACTTTTTCCCTAAGGTACGATACGCGGTGATACGGAAAATCGTTATTTTATCCATAATCACTTGGATACGATAATAGATTTTATTTGCTTTCCAAATTTGAACAATAAGCTTTCCGTTGATATCTATAACCCTATAGATATGACCGTTAGTTTGATTTATTTGCCTCATTTAAATTTGATAAGAAAAATTTTGCGGATTGTGTGGATATTGATTTGATGGTGGTGTTTATCTCTTATTTGATTTTGTTTCTTTAAAAGAAAAGCCAAAAAGATTAGATGCAATTTGAATTGATTTCTTAGAAGATAATGTTGCATGTTTATAATATATCTAGATAACTTTTTTTGAATAGAATAAGACAACCGAGATTTGCTAGAAAGATTAGATAATTTCTAATTTAAATTAGGAATTAGGGTAATTTGTTTCCTAGTTTAATTAGATATTATTCTAACCTTGATAGTTCATTTCGGGTTAATTTTAATTTCGAATTTCGATAAAAAAATACCAAAAAGATTGTTCTAGAATAGGTTAATTTGCTTTCTTTAGTTTAAAATTGCATGTTTAGATAAGTGGCATTTTTAATTCCGAATTTCATTGGAAACATACCAAAAATTAATCATCTGCCCATCATTAGAATTATGTCACACCATCGCATGTCATATAGTTTGCATGTTAGATTGCGTTAATCGTATGTTAATTGTTGCACGTCATTACATATAGGTTAGCTTTTATTTAAATAAGTGAAAATTCAAAAGAATATTGAGTGAACTGCTTGTTAATTAGAAATTATATTAGGATTGTTGTTGTGATTTTCTAGCTAACAATGTAGATACTTACGCTGCTTCGAATTCTTCCAATCTTGCAATTTATTTAATGTTTTGATTATTGAGTGTTACTTTAGTAGTTTGCACATCCGTATGATCATCTCACATGCTAGTGACTAAGTTAAAATGAATCCAAACTATCTGCCAAAATATTTTTTTTTAAAAGAAAAGGTACCGAAAAGGCGTTAGACTAGATCTAGCGTAATCAAGTCCCCGAGCTTAGAATCTCTGATTCGTAGAAATAAAACATATCTCCCTATGTTTTATTTAGGTTTCTAATTGACCTACCACAAATAGATTAGTGGCGACTCCAAGCATGAAAACATTTGCACGTTAAGAACTTAAATCCTAAGTTGCGAATTGGTAGGGCTTGGGAGGGTCCGAGTTAA
Source organism: Syzygium aromaticum (assembly GCA_024500025.1). Lineage (NCBI taxonomy): Eukaryota > Viridiplantae > Streptophyta > Magnoliopsida > Myrtales > Myrtaceae > Syzygium > Syzygium aromaticum. Next base: position 13,954,146 of record CM044886.1, read on the forward strand.
GCTTAGTCTTAATGATCCATTAGCCTGAGAAAAATTTAGGTCGCGACAGTGGACACTTTGGTCATAAAAAAAAAAGAATAAGGTTTATATCACTAAGAATCTCAAATTGGTATATAAATTTCAAATTGATACATCAGTGATAAATTTATCATATGTTAGTTTTCGTTAAATTTTATGGTCAAATTGCTATTTGATGACATGTAACAGTTGATTGATGTACACGTTTGGGGTTTTACCATTCTGTTTATCACAGGTTTGCCAATTTGTGATTTTTTGTAGTGTTAATCCTTTTTAACGAAGGGAAAATTTATCACAAGCGTATCGGTTTGGAATTTTTTATGGTCAAAAAATTAGTTCGGAATAAATTTGTCACGGATATACCAGTTTAGGGTTTTTCGTGGTAAAAAAATTAGTTTAAGGTAAATTGTCACATATGCACCAATTTAGGATTTTTATAGTATTAATGTAAAAGACTAATTATATATTTGTGTCTTGAAAATGCAGTATTGGATTTTTATTTTTTTGGGGGTCTAATCCCCGAGGTAGTCAAATGATTCTTGTCCATCTTCTTCTGAGTAATTTTTTAAAACTTCATTAAATGTCCTAGTATTCTTGTCATTAATCAATCAATGGGATGTCATCCCAGAAGTTTCCTCGTCCATTCATGTGATAACAAATTTAAAATATAAATTACAACACAAAATCATAGATTCATAGCTTAAAAAGTAGAGGATATAAAGTGATGTCGGATACAACATGAAGTGATCTTTGAGCTTTTCTGTATTTAGTCATGTTAGACAAAATTACAAAAATCCTCCACAACTTTATATCTATGTCGATTATACCACAGAATTGTATATTGTGTGCCAGTCGTTTGATTGATGTGGTGTAATAAGTCAATCGACATTGCCCGTGCAATATGCATGTTATCTTAATTGACGCTTAAATGTTGGAAATACTCATTTTCTATTGGCTTGTCACACCACATGTCTCTATTATCTTGTAAGAGTGTCACATGAAATACTTTCTCCTCTGGCACATATTTTATCTTTCTCTCTCCCCACCACACTTCCGATAAACGTCACCATCCTTGTCCTTGACAAATGCCACCACTTTCCCGACCAAAACCACCAACGCGCTCTACAAGTTAGGCCCAGCCTTTGTTTGCATCTCTCTCTCTCTCTCTCTCTCTCTCTCTCTCTCTCTCTCTCTCTCTCTCTCTCTCTCTATGCTACGGAAATGTATTTTGTGTGCCAATCATTCAATTGATGTGGTGTAATAAGTTAGTCTACATTGCCCGTGCAATATGATGTTATCTTAATTGGCACTTAAATGTTGAAAATACTCGCTTTTTTTTAGCTTGTCCTACCAAGTGTCACTATCACGTGGTAGGATTGACATATGGTAAGATTGACACATGAAATATCTTCTCCTCTATCACATCAATTTTCTCTCCCCACCACACTTCCAATTAACATCACTATCCTCTCATCCTGACCCAAAAAAATAAAGGTGCCGGGCTCAAAGCCGCAACAACAATTGACCAAATCTAATGTCGAGCTTGAACAATTTTCGCATGCATCAAGCTAGAAGTTGCAGTGTGGCTCGACTATATCTGGTGTTAAGCTCGACATTGCGGTGAGCTGTCACTGACGCTAAAGAGAGAGATATAGAAATGTGCCTAGAGAGGGGAACAAGTGAGGGGATGGCAAAAGGCATTCATCAATTGAAGGACTGGTGGTGCGGCCGATAATAAGGTCAGCCATTGCGGCTAGCTTGAAGCGGTGGCCAATACATGGGTGCCTGGCTAGAGCTCATTGCGCAATTGCAAGTTCGAGGAGAGAGAGAGAGAGAGAGCCTTTTTGGGATGTTTTCTAAACACATAACGTGAATTCTACAATTCACTGGGTAGAAACTGTACATGGTCAGCAAGTGAGGACACCTACCCTCACGCCCCCCTTGGGTTGACCACTAGAAGTGGAGCTCTCTCTTTGATTTTTCTTTTTTTGGTCAAAGAGCTCTATCTCTTTTTTTTTTTTTTGGTAAGGTAAAGAGCTCTATCTTTCTTTGCTTATATCGTCCAAAAAGCTAGTAATTCCGTTTGTGGAAACCCCACCTAAATCAAATCTACTAACACTATATTTGTAAAAATTTTGGGAGGTGAAGGAAATGAAGAGAATGAAAACATAGTTTGTTCACTAAAATGAAGAAAGATGAGATGAATGCCTATTTTTTTTGTTTGAAAGAGAGTGTGAAAATGAAGGTAAAGAAAGTGTAAATGAGTAAAAAGGCATTATCCTCCATTGATAGAAAAATGAAAAACGAAAATACTAAACAAAAGAAGGCCAGTGGCAAAATTTACCAAATAAGTGGCAATTCCCCGGCCCAAATGGAATGCCACCCCTACTTGTAATGGTGGGCCGGGCCGGGTTTCAAGCCAAGTTTTGGTCCAGCCCAAACTTTATGGTTTGGAATTTCCGAGCCAGAAAAAGAAAAAAAGCCTCAATATGAAATGGAATTTCTAGCCCGTTCACTTTTATTTCAGGCTATTTGGGGCCTGAAATGTAGTAAACTTTTAGGAAAAAGAATTGTAAATAGTTTGTTCACTGGTAAAGTTTCTTTTCTTTCTCAAATTTGTAGATATAATTATCGTTATTTCAATAGTATAATATGTTCAATTGTAAATTTCCATTTTTTTCATCTAGGATTAAAAATATTAATGGAGTACTACAAACATAAAAAATTAAATTATGAAAAGTTAAAAAAGAATTAGGCGGGCTAGGCCATTTTGGGCTACATATTGTGAAGCTCAATAGCCTGGTCATCTCGAAATCTAAATAGAATAACCTATAAAATCCTTCTTTGTCTATTCGGGCTAAACATTTTCGGGCTCACTCAGTTTAGGACAGTTTTTCGGGCTTTTCATTTTCACTACTGCCAATATGCACCTTGTTTCCCTAATTCGAGCTCTTCCAATTTCTTTCCACATTCTTTCTTCCACACCTTTTCAACGTTTCCAAGCACAGGCCACAGTTTGAAGTGAATGGATTCCCTTCATTAAAAAAATAGAACCAAATTTAGATTTTGGTGGTGTGTGATCATTTTCAATTTTTTTTTTTTGAATTCAGGAGGCTAATGCCACAATAACTTCAAATTTGCAAACCTAACCATTTATCCAAAATTTGGGCATTGCAAATCTTTAACTAGAAAATCTCAACATTAGATTGAAAAATATTTAAGATCAATTATGATAAGAATCTAGAATCTAGCAATCCCAAAATGAGAAATCATGCTTGAAATAGTGCTTGTTGCTGAAAAAAATTAGGTTGTAATTAATATTGTCATCGACGTCAAAAATTATAAAAGAAACCCTAATTTTTTTAATAGAGTAAAGGTAATTTGGCAAATGATTTATTGAGTTCAAGTTTCAAGCAAATTATCAAAAACATAAATCCGAATCATGTCCATATCCTAGTAAGGTTGAAATAATTAGGGAAATTAACACAAATGGCTCATGAATTTGGCCCATTGTACAATGTGGTTCTAAAGTTTGAATTTATTCAATGTGGTCCCTAGATTTTTATATATGTTCAACTTAGTCCCTTAACTATATGAAAAAAAAAAAAGTGAATGCTCTGATATGGAAGCGTTAGTTTGTTCTATTTGATTAATTGAAAACATCATATCACGGGCTTTTTGTTGGTGCAAAAATCGAGTCAATCGGACATCTAACGAAAAAATTATGCCCAGTCAAAGTTTGTCAAATTTGCATAAAAATTACGTGATTATAATTTTCCAAAAAAATTAACAATTGAAAGATGATAATATAATGATTGTAAAAGTGAACAGTTCCCCTTCGCACCTCAGAGAACCCAGCAAAAATTGACAAGAATCTGATCTTGGGGCGACTCACTAAAACCTCTCTTCAATATTATTTGGGAAATCTTTTTTCAACATTCTCATCTTGTCTTGCACAATTGCCTTGGATTGAATGGATAATCGAACCTCACCCCTTCGTAAAGTGTGAAAGGCGTCTTCTTCTGATCTCGAAACCTAATCATGCTTTAGAGGAGTGAGATTTCGTCCTCCATGGACCACTTCCTCCACTCCCCTCTAGTACTATGAACCGACAGCCCAACCCTATCATCGCCCTTCCTCACCCTCTTAGCGGTGGGTTGAGATATGATGAGGGAGAGTGAGGGAGAGATGAGAGGATTTGGGGTTAGCTTTTATACAGAAAGAGGGGGCAATATTATGAAGACAAAAATAACAAATGCCCTTATAGAGAAGCGTTAGTGTGTCCAATTTGATTAATTGAAAATATCGGGTCATGAGCTTTCCGTATGTAAAAAAATCAAGTCAATGGGACATCAAATGGAAAAATTATGCCAAATCAAAATTTACCAACTTTGTGTAAAAATCACATCAATATAATTCTTCAAAAAAAATTTCATTTTGTTAGGTAAAAGAGATAATTCAAAAGATGATATTTAATGATTGTAGAAGTGGTGGATAGTTCCTTATTCTCAGACCATAAACGTTTAGACTTCCCCTTGAAAACTGACGGCCCTCTTAGCATATGGTGGAGATGTGGCCGCATTGTTCTTCAGCAGGAATTGCATCATGACAAATGAAAAATTTCCAACCAAATAAAAAATCTGACAGTATTAAAGCCAAATCCTACCAAATTTAACCATCACTTGTCACCTATTTCTATTTCTTTGTTGCCGTGGCCCGATGATAAGACTCCATGTAGAGGGCAGACTCCTTTTTCTTCAAGTCCAGCTCCTTGCTTCAAATCCTCTTTGATCACAATGACCCATTTTGATTTTAATTAACCAACTCTTCATCTAGATCTAATTCATCAAGCTTCAATAGACAAGACACGTTGCTCCAGTCGCTCTGCGGTTGCTTTGACAAAGGTTGTCACAACATTGTAATAAATGAACACGAATGGCCAATCTTGCCATTATTTGATTAATCAGCCATACCTACCATCAAATTTGATTTTCTATAGTTGCGTTCATTTCTAGGTTTTTTTTTTCTTGCATTTCTCTAATTAAATAGAATATTCTCTCACATTCTTAAATTTCCGTAGTTTTGTATTTGTAATATGATCAAATCTTGAAAAACTTAATCTCTAGTCAAGTAATCATTCAACACAAATCAATCTAATTAGAAATAAAGTTAATAAAAATATCCAATGATAAACATGGCAATGAAACATTTAAGAATTTGAATACCAAAGAATTTGCGCTTAACTAGCTTTATTTCCGACAGTTCTACGACTTTTTTACGGTCGAAACATTTTCATAATTAGAATACTTTCATTTCGTGAAAAGTTAATAATTTTAAAAATATTTTTTAAAACATGATTACTTATATCGTGTAAAAAATAAATAGACGAAAAATATTTTTATCGCTAATGAAAATGATAATAAATTAATTAATTGAAAACATCGGATCACGAGCTTTCCGTAGGTATAAAAATCAAGTTAATAAGACATCAGATGGAAAAATTATGCCTAGTCGAAGTTTATTAAATTTGTGTAAAAATCACATAAATATAATTCTTGGTACTGAGGTGCTGTTTGGTTCAACATTTGAATGCTACTTTGGAGCTTTAAAATCCCTTAAGCAAATGCAAAATTGTTTAGCAAGTTTTGAGGAGATGCAAAAGCTCTCCGAGGGCTTTTGGCCGAATCGAGGAGCCTTGAGGAAGTTGCATTTTCGGGATGCAACTTTGGTGTTCATTGAGCGACTATTGTTCATCTTCTTCAAACTTTGGGTCCAGCGATTGACGGCTGGCGACTGCGGCCTGAGGGGTAGCACAACCCCGGTGACCGCTGCCTGGGATCGCTGCACCTTGGGCGTTGCTTGGGTCCGCGCGGCCTTAGGCCACCTCGCTTGAGGTTGCACGACCTTAGGCCACCTCGGCTAAGGTTAGGCAGCGGTGGTTGGCAAGTAGATTTGGCCAATGGTCGTGATCGGTGGGTGAGCTCCATCAAGATTGCTTTTTTTTTTTTTTTTAAATATCAGCAAAAGTTTTTTACAAAATATAATTTTTATCAAACGGTATTTAGGTTAAAGTTATTTTCAAATGTAATTTTAAAATACACATTACCAAATACTATTTGCATTTTCAAAAACCATTTTAGCTCAAAGGCGTTTGTATTTTGCTAAAGGCGTTCTTCCAAAGCCGAACCAAACGGGCTTCTTGGAAACCATGGCTTGACCCATCGTCAGCCTTCCTCACCTTCTTAGCAATTGGTGGAGATGGCCGCATTCTTCTTGGATTGCATCATGACTAATGAAAAATTCTCAACCAAATAAGAACTCTGAACGTATCAAAACCAAATTGTACCAAATTTAACCATCGTTTGTCTCCTATTTCTATTTCTTTGTTGGTGTGGCCTGATGATAAGACTCCATGAAGAGGTCGGCCTCTTTTTTCTTCAACCACAGATTGCGTCATTCTTGCTTCAATTCCTCTTTGATCATGGGGTCCATTGACCCATTTTGATTTTGATTAATGGGCTCTTCATCTAAATCTAATTCATCAAGCTTCAATGGACAATACACACTGCTCCAGTCGCTCTGCAGCTGTTTCGACAAAGCAGCACCGAATGAGGCGGGTGCTTCTCCTCCTCTGCCATCATTCTGCCCCAGAGGATTAGGGTCATTCGGTTGCTTCTCCTCCTCTGCCATCATTCTGCCCCAGAGGATTAGGGAAAGGTCAGGCACCTTCTTATCACCGGTTCTTCCAGGTCAATGTCTCCTATACGAATTTGTGCTCCATTTTGATCATTTTTTTCATAGCAGTTTTGGCTTCTTTTTACACACAGAAGGAGGGAGAAAAAAAAAGCGTTAGTGTGTCCAATTTGATTAATTGAAAACATCGAATCATAGGCTTTTCGTAATGCAGAAATTGAGCCAATGGACGTTAGACGGAAAAATTATCTATAGTCAAAGTTAATAGGTAAAAAAGATAATACATTTGTTTCATTGAAAATTTCATGACAAAAGAAAATATTTTCAAGAAAAATAGTTAATTTTTTTTATTTGGTGATTAGATACAATGAATTTTTCTTTTCTAAAAGGAAGTTTCCTTCCAATCTAAATTTGTTGTTTTCGGTTCATGGAAACGATTTCCCCAAATTGATTACTTTTCCGTTGGTCAAATATGGAAAGTCAAAAAACAATTTCTCTCAATAAACAATATTTCTTCAATCAAAGAACCCTTAATTTTTATGTCCTTTCGGATATTGTGCAACCCCTCTAAGCCTCCGTGCCCTTGTTTTAGCACCGCCCCTGTGCCACTCTTGTCGCCTCGCTTCGCTTGGTGGAGGCGACTTCCAAATCTAGATAGATGCCTCCAAATCTGGGCCACCATGAAGAGTGGAGACGATGAGAGGCGAGGCGAGAGAAGGCGGTTCATAGTGTAGCCCACGAACTTGAGCTATGATGAGCGATACAGTGGCCGGGATGACGATAGCTGAAGTGGCGGCTAAAGTTAGATTGGGTGGTTAGGGTTATGATTTCTTAATGGGAGGTTTTGGGTTTGGAAGAAAATATAGAACCATAATAGAGCAACTCAAGAAGAAGAAATGGCGATTTTCATAAATCTAATATGTCAATCAATGTGAGGTGCAGTTGGTATCCAAAAAGATTAAAACAATCGTAATTTGTGACATGGAGAATGGAAAGTGGTATGAGGCCTCAAAATGTGATAATACCCTCTAGCATTACGGTGCTGGGATTAGTAATTTTTTTGTAAGTTGCAATATCACAACACAGGTGATACATTTAGATGCGGTTGATGGATGAACACGAATGGCCAACCTTGGATGAACAAGGATGGCCAACCTTGGATGTTACCGTTAATTGATTAAATCAATCATGCCTGCCATCAATTTTGTTAATAAAATATTCACTCTCATTCTTGAATTACCGTAGTTTTATATTTGTCATATCAAGTTGTGAAATATTATCAATCTTGAAAAACTTTAATCTCTAGTCAAGTAACCATTCAACACAAATGAGTCTTATTAAAAAGAAAATTAATAGATAAATCCAATGATAAATATAGCAATGAAACATTTAAGAATTTGAATCTTTAGCTTTATTTATGATAGTTTTACGATTTTTTTTTACAGTGGATACTTTTATTTCGCAAAAAATGAATGATTTTAAAAATATTTTTCAGAAAAATGATCATTTGTATCGTGTACAAATATATACGAAAATGATAAAAAATATAAATTATCATTGATAATACAAACATTTTTAATTGATGAATTATTTCAAACTATACAATTAATTATTTTTAAAAAATATTTTTAAAAATCATTCACTTTTCGTAAAAGGGATGAAATAATTTACATACCGGATATGACTTGGATATCCACACAAAAATATAAAAATCCAAACAAATTAGTTTTGAAAAAAAGGGTAATAAAACCTTAACAAAATTAAAAAAACATAAACATTTCAAACAAATTACTCGAACAAAAAGTAACAAGCAAACTTGCAGGAACCCGGCCGCCGCCGCCGCGGCGGCGAAAGCGCACTCCAGAGAAAAGAGCACCCAGATAATCAAACCTTCCGCCGCTTAAATCGCAGATACTCCCCAGATCAGAAATCGAAAAGAAAGGAACCGGGAAGAGGTTAAGGGGGAAGACGAGAGAGAACGGAGATACGAAGATGGAGAACGATCAGATAGAGCTAATACAAAGGTCGGACGCCATCATCCCGGCGAGTCAAACCAATAGGGAAACATCAAACATCATCACCTCATTCTCCACCCGAGTCCGAGCGACGCAAGGCGTCGAAATCGATCGCGAAAGGATCGAAACGGAAAAGATCCGACGGAAAATCTACGAAGAGGAAAGAGCTCGGGAGAAGCCATGGACGAAGCTTGCGAAGGGGGATGGGGGATCCTTAATCTGTGAATGCGCACGGATGGGCGAGGAAACCCTAGTTTTTGGCTCCTATTTATAGAGCGAGGAGCTCAGGTCGCGGCTGGACATGACGGCGTCGCTTTGATGAGCGTCATCTGTGTCGCCGTCCTCGCGGAAAACCCTAATCACCTGTGTAGAGGAAAAACCTCAGCTTATGGCTGAACATGACGACGACGACGTCGCTTTGACGAGTGTAATATGTGCTAGAGAAATAAAAAAAAAAAGGGGGAAAATGATGCGAATGGTCCATAAACTTTTGCCTAATGTGTTATATGGCCCATAACATTTTAATTTGTTCAATATGGTACATGAACTTTTAGCTTATTATTCAATTCAATGTGGTCATTAGACTTTTTGTACCTGTTCAATATAGTCCCTGAATTATATAAAAATGTTTCATGTTGTCCATGATTTTGATTTAATGAGAGGAGAACAGACATTGAACATTTTTATATAGTTCATGGACTACATTGAATATGTGCAAAAAGTCCAAGGACTATATTGAACAAACTAAAAAGTTCATGGATCACTTTGCACATTATGCTAAAATTCAGAGATAATTTGTGTTATTATCCCAAAATAAAACAAGCAGTCTCTGGACTTTGGCTTAACCTATAATATCATTCATGTGCTTTTAATTTGTTTATTATGATCTCCGAATTATTCAATTTAATCTCTAAATTATATTAAAATGTTCTTTCTGTTTGGCTAATTCAAAGTGAGGGAATTTGTTGAAGTGATTTCCGATCCATTTAGTTTGATCGCTCCAAAAAAAGTATGCCCGTGGACTATTCAAATAAAATATTCATATTAAATTAGAATATAATAATACACGACATTTTTTTTCCTATCTCTAAAGTAAATGCATAAAAAGATATAAATGTTAACTTATATTTTTATAAATCTAATTCAGCAATGATAATTCAAGTCATCAAATAAAAATGAAATGACTATATTGAATATTTATTAATAATTTAGGAATTATATTAAATAAATAAAAATTTTAGAGATGATATTACGTATTAAGCTAAAATCCAGTTATGATTTATATCATTTACGGAGGAAAATGCTCACCTTGTCGCTGTGGCTGATCGCGACGACGTCGCTTCAAGGAGTGAAATCTGTGATGCGGTCTCCGTCTAACGGTGTCGTTTCGAACTGGTCCGACGCGGTGGGCTCGGCAGCGAGGATTCTCGATTCCGCCGCGGAATGTCGAAAATGCCCTCGCCGTTCTCGTTGGATTCCCGAGATTATCCTAATTCCACCGGCGTCGAGCCGTAGCGGCGACAACCGCCATAGCCATTGGAGAAGACCTTCCCCCTCTCTCTCTCTTCGACCGAGAATGGTCCGTCAATCCATGAGGCGTTTTCTGCAGAACATGGGTGAGCTCTCTCTCTCTCTCTCTCTCTCTCTCTAGACGTAAATTCCGCAGTTTAGTCCTCGAATCATGAATTGGGTTTTTTTTTTTTATTCATTTGAAAATGTCTAGATTTGCCGGGTTCTGATCGTTTCAGCTTAGTACTGGAGCTGGGTGTTTACGAATTCTGTTCATCTGTGAATGATGCTCATATGGGTGATTGGTTCCTGCTCTTGTTGTTCTTGCCTAATCACGCAGGTCTCGCTAATGACGTGTTGAAGAGACAGGAGCCCCGTACAAGGTCAGTGTCTGCCGTGCTTAGTAGACATCAGTCGCAAGTGGCGAAGACCGAGGAGCCCGAAGCCGGCGAGACGAAGAGAAATGGGGGTCGGGTTTCTCCGGGGTCTGAAGGGCAGAGGAAGACGGTACATGGTTCTGGGATGAGCAGGCATAGCTCTGATGATGAGGATTTGGGTGATGGTAAATGGAAGATTGAACTAGCTTGGCTCACGAAGGCTTTGGAACCGGCCCTGCAGATGTGCAGGTGGGCTTTGCCAACAGGTATTTTGATTGCAATCCGGGTTCCTCCACGGATGGAACGGGGTCAACCTTGTGAGAATGAGGAGGTTTTGACAGTTCTGGGGCCTTCTCTTATTGCAATCACGATTGCTGGTTCATTTGTTAGAGTTTAATGCCATGTTTGAGGCTTGATAGCAAGCTTTGGATGATGTGTAATTCATCTATTTACCGTCACAGGAAAGGAGAAACTTCTTTGTTACATTTCATTCTTGGGTAATTAAAGGGGTCATGGAATAGAGTGTTAAGATGCATGTTCTGTGTCACCTTTTCATTTGAGAGAAGGAGGTTTCTGGGAAGGGCTATATCGGTATCTATGCAATTCAGCATCTACCATGTTGAGTCATTGACTTTGTAACTAAATTTCCAGGAAATGGAGGTCAAAGCGGAAGCGGGTCGCCACCAACTGCTAGGTCTGTTTCGGAGATCATTGCAAGCATCCAACGGAGTAAAATAGGAGTCCAAGACTGGAGCCTAAGTGATCTTACCGTGGGCTTGTATCTTATTTATCTTCGTCAAGAATCAGCAAATCCTCTGGAGCATATAAATGGCATTTTGATATCTTCTGATGCAATAGTGAGTATTAACCTGACCTATCTGCATATTGATTAAATACATGTTTCGTTTGTCTTCTGACTGAAAATACAAATGAAGAGTTATGAGTTTTGTGTCCGCTAAACTTTGTCTTTCATTTTGTGGATCCACCTTTTCAGGTCCAAGATCTCATGTATCACACTGAATTGGCAAAAGGTTGTTATAAGGATAGTGCTGCCGGTCTTGCTAGAAACAGCATGCTTCGAGAAAGCAACGTGTTAAAATTTGTGAAAAACTCTAGCATCTTGAGGCCTGGTTACTACATAGGAATCGATCATCGCAAGAAACTTGTAATATTTGGAATTCGCGGAACACACTCCGTGTATGATCTGATCACTGATGTTGCCTCTTCAAGCCATGAAGAAGTCACATTTGAGGGCTACTCAACCCATTTTGGTACTGCTGAAGCTGCACGTTGGTTTCTTGCTCATGAGATTGGAACTATCAAGCAGTGCTTAGATAAGCATGAGGTAATATTAAGTTTTTTTGTAACAGAAAAAATATGTATCTTTTAGAGTAATTTTCCATGTCAGAGGTTTCATGACAAGTTTGTTAAACAAAGTTTATTGTCAGGGGTTTAGGTTAAGGCTAGTTGGTCATTCTCTTGGTGGTGCTATAGCTTCTTTACTTGCAATAATGCTGCGCAAGAAATCAAAAAAGGAGTTGGGCTTCAGTCCAGAACTTGTTTCTGCTGTTGGATATGCAACACCACCTTGTGTTTCCAGAGAGCTAGCTGAAAACTGCTCTGACTTTGTAACAACTGTCATTATGCAGGTAAAAATACGTTCTTTTTTGTGTTATCTTCTAATCTGGATAGCACAGCAGTTGGTTGATAGTAGTGTTGATTTGCTGCATATTTCGGCGATTGTCTGTGCAGCTCATCTTACTGTTCTTACTTGAGATTATATACAGGATGATATAATACCGAGATTAAGTGTCGCTTCATTGACAAGACTGAGAAATGAGATTCTCCAGACTGACTGGTGAGTGGAAGTCGCCTTGCAGAAGCTAATATGACGTTTTTGTTATCATATTTAATGCAAGAAACAAGTAGCTTCCACTTTTCAGAAAATTTTTCTGTATGTTGAATGTTCATTAACTTCAATAGAACAGCTCCATGAAATCCTTAACAGTAAGGAAACTCTGCAAAGAAATAGACTAACCACAAATCTACTCTCGTGTCCCTCATACCAACCAAAGGAAAAGGTTGGTTCCATCTGATTAACTGGCACCTAAGAAGTCACGTTTGTGACAAACTTATCCGCGAGTGGTTCAGTTGGTGCTTATTTGGAGATTGACAATGAGGATTCTCTTCTTCTTCTTTTGTTATTTTTATGATACGATGACCAGGTATGTGACAGGATTTGGTAACTTGGTACTGAATCAGCTTGATCTGCAATGATGCAATATAGTGTTGTCTGGAAAATGGAATCATCTTGACCTTCTTTTAAGATTGTATCTAATGTCCTCTTTCCATCGGGCATCGCAGAGTGATTTTCAAAGTTGTATCGCTTCTGCTTATGATATAATAGCAGTTCTGGCATTACTCTGCAGTTTATTAGTTTGAGTCCTTGTGTCCATAGGCCAGAGTGTATAATGTGATTGGAGAGTTGTAGTAGCAGATAACCGCATCCAAATATCTGTTAGGGCATGTGATGGCGCAAAATCTTCAGTAAACGGCAGAATCACCAAAGTGCAAAGACCAGCCCACGTAGTTAATTAGCACTGACTATTAGCAGCGACCTATGTGAGTTTTCTAGATAGGTGCCATTATATGCCTAAACATTTTTTCCCTTTGGTCGGCTAAATCTTGACATTTATATTTGGTCAATCCAAGATGTGTCAATTGTGGTCAATCAAGCCTTACGCTTGCAATTGATGGAATTGTGGTGTTGGAAAATCACACTTGGCTCATCTTACAACAAGCCACACTGTTTATAGGCATGAAAAGTTGATCAGTGGACTTAATTGACTAAAATTGAAAATGTTTTGACTCATTTGATCAAAATGTAATGGTAAAGATTCAATTGACCAATGGGCGAAATGTTTGGGATTGTCCTTGTCATGTCCCTGAGTTTCCTCTTTGCTTCTTGGGATGTCATAGATAGGTTTCTGGCTTCATTCAGAACCACATAAGTTGCAATCAAGTGCTTGTCTCGTGTCAGGATAGACATTTAGAAGCTGTTGTCATGGGATGGTATATTGCTTTAAAAGCCTTGATCAAGATGATGACGTTCTTCTCTCGCTTTGTTGCAATCTAGTATTGATCTCAACACTCAGAGGCAGCTCTGCTGTTCTCCTTCTCCTTCTCCTTCTTTTTTTTTTTCTCTCTTTTGAAGTCATTGAAGTGCATGCTTTCTGGAAAATAACTGCTTAGTTGTAGTAGTGAATTTGTTGTTCAACTTGTCTCCAGTTGTTATGGGTTAAAGGAATAATTCTGCAGTATAAGTTCTTACAAAGGACACATAACTACAGAAAGAACATACTATTTCCATTTATGGGAGAATAAGCGATGCAATCGAATCCTAAATCTTTCAATTGATTCAGTTAAGTCCTAAATCTTTTTCAAAAAGTGTATTCAAGTCCTTTCAATGAAATCTAACCAAAATTGCCCACATGGCTCTTAGAAATTGCATATGCGATGTCCTTAAAATATTGCACTTTCGAATATAAGTTTGAGGATTTCATTTCTTCTTTGGATAAAGGGTTTAGGACGTTATTGAACCAATTGAAATTTGTAGGACTTGATTCCACTTTTGGGTATACATTTTGGATTTGATTGAGTCAATTCAAATGTTTAGTATTCGACTGCCTTCCATACTTAAGGTTTAAGACTCGTGAGTCAATTTGACTTTCTATTTCTGTTATTCTCTTTTCCTCTTTATAGAAACCACTAGCTATAATTTGTATGACCCTTGTTTTTTCATTTTTTTGGAGAAGACGTTTGCAACTGTATCTAGAACAAATGGAAACATTATAACCATTCCTCCCAATGAGGAATATGAATTTCCATTTCAAGTTTTTCTTTTGGTTGCAAACAAAACCTACAGAACATCGCAGAAGTATTTATGTGATATTCTGATGTTGTTGAATTTTGAACTTGATTTCTTCTGCAGGACTAGCATAATTGAAATGGCAGACTGGAAAAGTATCATTGAACTGGTTTCAAACGCAAAACAGGTTGTCTATTCGGTTCAAGATGTGGCAAGGAAACTTGCTGATTATGCTAAATTCAGTACTAACAAAGAATATTTGGGTGAGGCCTTTTTCAATATTGTGTTACTGTATTTTCAGCGAAAGTTGTGTGATTAACTGGGCCAGTGCTGCTATTTTCCTTCCGAGTGTGTGTATTGTTGTCTAAGCATAAGGTGCCTGTACTTACCTCTTGCTGAATAGATGGTTTACACTAGTGGGAGTCTGTGTTATTGAGTCAGAACTTGCAATTGAATATCAACTTGATTTTTTTAATACTCCCTTCAGAGAACATATGTTATGGCCTTCTGTTGCTTGTCCATCAAAGGATCTGTGTCTAGGCTGTCGGTAAAGTGTATTCCCAACTGTCATTTCTGTCAACAGAGTATTGACTAGAATTTTCTTCTGGGAATGTGGTTCCTTTTTTTCCAGCTTTTATCCTGATCTCTCTAAATCTTTTTCTAGATTTTCATTTGGCACATAATTATTAATGTGCTTGCTCCTCTTACCAACGTTAACTGAGTCCCTTCATGCAACATTATGTGTGTGGATATTATTTACTTGATAGTCAATAGGTTCTGTCACTTCTGGTGATTGCTGAACGATTTGACAAAACCATTGTCTTGGCTCTTAATTCCCTATCCTTTTATGTGAAATCATCAACAAGAGGGCATGAGCTTGGTCTTCTGTGACTTGGATCCCCAGCTGTATCCATATATTTGCTACTCAAGCTCACTCAGTTGTCTGTTGGCATTATCTGGCAAACTTTATGCAACCCCCCAAACAAGACGGATGCTGTATGAATCAAATGCAACCTCATATTAGACCATCACTAGGCTAATTAGTTGTTCCTCTAAGGATTTGTAATGTTAAATGCATGTTTAACAAATGGAACTATTGATCATTGGATTATTTTGACCTTCTAAGTGTCCTTCCAGCAACAAATAGCTTTCTCATTTCTCTTGGATTTAACCATAATTTGACTTTGAAAACAGATTCATCCATCCGACAGGAATCAGCTATCGGTCCAAAAGTTTCCCCCATGTCCAAACCCACAGCAAAGGGTGATGCCGTTGTGGAGAAGGAACAAATAATGCCCGAGGAGTTATTCGTGCCAGGTACTGTGTATTACCTGAAGAGAAATACGGACTGTAACTCAAATAGTAATATTGAGTACTTCACTCTATGGAGACGGCATCCCGGGGATCATTTTCAGACGATAGTGCTCTCCAGCAATTTAATTTCGGACCACAAATGTGACAGCCATTACTATGCATTAAGAGATGTACTCAAAGGTTTGCCAGCATCAACTAACGACGACGTCTTATTCCAATAAAAAAAAAGGCATTTATTGTAGAGTCTACCCCCGGCATCTGGTGAACAGAATAATGCATGCTGGGGAAGTTCCATCTTCTGTGAAGCTTATCAGCATGTATCACCCCCATCCTTGAGTCTCATATCATAAACGAAAGGAGATCCCAAATCAGAATTGAGTTGATCTTAAATTTTTGTAATCATATGCATTTATTTTATCTGTCTGGGACAAAAGTGCTCGTGCTTCATAACATGGCAGCGGGTTTGTGCTAGTGCGGATGAACGTGGTTGAAATCGGTCCTAAGCACGTTGCTCTCGCAAGACGGCAAACTTTGATGTGGGCCTCTTGCTTACCGGTGGACTGGTGAATGGTTTTTCTTCTTTGAATTACTCTTCAGAATGATCTCACCACTGGAAAATTGTCAATGTAGAATGCTTAGTGTATTTTATGGATAATGAACATATTTTCATCTTATTTCACAGAGCGAGCATCTTGTACCTAGCCTGTCTCACTTACATACATCTTATGTTATCGCTGCTAACATTTCGGTTCCGGATGTGACCTATAATTTTGTCCATCTGATGCGGAATCTGTATGTAAACATCAGCTGACATTATAGAGAATGTGTACACATATCCAGCAAGAGAAGATTGGTGACACTACAAATTTTCTTTGCTATCTGATCTCTTTGGTGGTCAGATCCGTTCGATTTTAATTTGTTGTAATACCCATGTTATTGTACTATCGATGCTGTCACTGCTGGCCCTGGTTGCATAAAATCTCTTGTTTTCGCATACATTGATAGTGGAAGAATACATTAACACACTTGATGTTGAGACATATCGACCTGGATAATTTACTTCGAGTCTTCGGCATGAGTACTTTCGTGCGAATACTTTTGTCATGTACGCCTCTAGAACATGGCCGTATTGGCAAGCAAACGTTTAAACCCTGTTATTAGGTTTCGAAGTACGTGAGAAGATGAACCGAAAAATATTGACAGCTCCTCGTTACACGTGTCAAAAAGCCGAATACATTTGAATCCGGGAAAGATAGGAGCGAATGAACATAGAAGGCCGCACAACTGAAGACGTTGCCCCCCAAATCAAGGGGTGAAGTTATGAAGAGATCCTTGAATTTTTGTCAATTGTTCAGTATTTGCGTGGCTGGATTCATTTCAGGTTGACATTTAAATCAAGTACTATAACTTTCATATGATGTTTATTTCAGTGTAGAAACTTTTCAGACAATCACTTAAGTACCACTTTTGTAAAAATACGATCACTTTAGTATCATCGTCGATTTGTATAGCCGGAGAATTCGTCGGTGCAAAATTTTAAAGTAAACCATCTGATGTGGCTAGTTGAAAAAGTGAAGTTAGCAATATTAGTGCTAAACGACGCTGTCGACCCAAATTAACAATTTGGGGCAAATTGGAGCTAAAATTCATTTCTCCTTCAAACCCTAATTTTGTTGTGTTCTTCAACCGAGGAATCGGAGCAAATTCTTTTGCAATGGAGAGGAAACGGCTCACAATTGTGTAGAGCGAAACAAATGACACGGGTACTAGAGGATTTGACAGCTCCAAAGTTACCCTGGCTCTTCCTGCCACAATGGAGGCAAAACCTTCAGTTTCAATTCTAACCTCCGAACAACACCCACATGCTCAACAATTTTTTTAGTGGCTTCTTTGGCCCTTCCTTCTATAGGTAAGCCGTGTATTTGCATCCAAAAAGCACAAGAGTTAAATGCAATACAATGGTTGATACACTCTCTCTCCTCGAATCCAGGATGCACGAAGCGGTTGTACTTGAGTCAGACTATTTAGCCTTACTAATCTCGCTAAAGTGCTCAGATCATCACCCGTGGGAAGTAAGTGCTCTTATCATGGAGGCCCGTCAAGTGATGGGCCGGTCTAAGAACCTTTTGATAGCCCACTGCTCAAGGGAATCAAATAGAGTAGCGGATTGGCGCTGCAAGATCCACTGGTTAAATGGTCTGCCTTCTAATTAGGTCACCCATTCCCCCAACTCCTTTGGGATCTTTTTAGTCTGGACGCCCCTAGTGTGGGATTTGATGTTTAAAGCATTTTCAATTTCAATAAAATTATAATTCAGCCCAAAAAAAATAAAACAAATGACATAGGCTAAGTCATCTATTTTTCTTAGAATAATCTAAAGTCGATTCCTCAATTTTCTCCCTTGCAAAACATCGTTGAGGAGGTTGTCAAGCGATTGCAGACATTGTCGAAATTCTGGGATGAGATCTCCTTGACTAATGTGGTCGATGGTGTCCGTCATTTTCCACTAGCAAGAGTAGCGGAGCGAAGCACCAATTCATTTTTCGAAATGAAATAGTTTCTTCCATTTTCTGGCGATTTCACATATTAAGATCTTGTTTCTTCAATTTTCTCCCGTACAGAAGTTGTTGGCCATGGTGATAGAAATGATACATGTAGTTCAATATGAGATCCTCAAAGAAACTGGTGATCGAAGCATTATTTTGCTGTTGTGGTCTTGACTGAGGTGTTCGCGAGTTTGGACATCATCTTCGCAATCACATGGAGAGAGAAAGAAGCAAGGAAAGAGATGACACGTTGTCGTTCATAGTCTCATTCACCACGCCATTTCCTTCATTTTCTACTTTGGTCTTGAATTTCTCTTAAAAAAGTCATATCATATTCAAAATTTCATTTGAAAAGTCACGTAAAACAAATTATCGGAATATGATGCCGAAAGAACTTAAGTAATCGTTTTTCCATTGATATAGCATTCAAGTAATTAATCCAAAATTTTGTTATTAAAGTGAGTGTCGTACGAAAATTATAGCACTTTTAGTGTCATTTTCCCCGGTGAGAGAGAGTCATAAGAATTTTGAAGTAAATTACACAAAATAAAACGCGAATGGTAACTATTAATAGGTTTTCAAAAATAAAAAGTTCCGGTTAAAATTTTGTAGATTTTGTTCTTGAACTTTTCTACTTGAACCTAAATGAGTATTGGACAAGAGAGAAATATATTTTTAATGGCCATTGATTTTTGGTTACGTATAATTTTAAAACTTATTTATTTGGCAGGAACCTTTTCACTGTAATATTCAATTAATTTGACTTCATACATATTTGAATAATGTATTTCTTAAAGATGGATAATTCTACCTTATCGACGTTGGTTGCCATACACACGAAGGCGTGAATATGATATCCGTAAAAACCCATAATTTCTTGCGGAAAAATAATAAGAAAACAGAGACACCGAAAGAGAATTGACAATGCATATAAGGTATTATCTAAGAGAGTATAAATTTAATCTAGAAAAGATGCACACGTCTACGCACAAAATCGGCATTTAAAAAATGAGGCCGACATCCTCATTAGAAATGTTTAATGGGAAGAAATCGTTGATAAGATACACAACTTATATAAAAATATGTAAAATGAGAAGATTCGAACTTTTTTTTTGGAAAAGGTTGTTGTTGGATAGAAAAGAATCGAATTTTTAAATTGAACTGTTTCCGAGAGGAAATATAATGTATACACACACATATATATATACACCATAAGTGGCCTAGGATCTGGGGATTAGTAAAGAGTAGAAGAAAATAAGGAAGATGTATATAAGCTTTAAACAATGTTCTAAATATAGAAAGTACTCTGTATATTGAGGTATTCTTGTGTATATATCAAATGAATTTCTAGATCTATATATAGAGAAAATAAATTCTAATATAAAAGTGATTAATTCTACACAAAAAATAATGAGATAAATAAAATTAAATAAAAGAACAAGTATTATAAATTATAAAGAGACCATAAGCAATATATAAAACGAGAAGTAGAATCACTAAATTAACCATGTAGGTAGTATTAATAAGCAGAAATGAAAAGGGCAAAATAGTATGAAGAAGTAAGGATATATAACAAATGCAGTAAATTGTCTTAAAGTAAAAGACAGACCAACCATAGGCGGTTCATCCTGCTGATTGTGGGGTATGTAATTAGAATTGCAAGAAAGAAATTAAGAAGAGATAACTGTTATTTAAACAAGATGAAAATGTTACAATAACAGTATTGAAAGATTACAACTGAAATGTAGATATTGAAGTACAAGTGCGAAAGTAGATAAAAGCTTTTATATTCTCAGATCATGAGCAAGATCTGGAATATAAGGTGATACAGGGATGTTATAAAATCTCCAGGAAGTATTGAGACTTATTGGTTATGTAAGAGATACGGAAAGATTATGAGATGAATGATCTCTTATTTCTTTGAGGAAGGATTGGAGAGATATGGGGAAATTGGAGAGAATTTGAGAGATGTGGAATTCTTAGAGAAGAATTGTGTGTCCTTTACCAAGGAACGATGTCTGAATATATAGGCAGATTGGCATCCTATAGAAATGGTTCACGGGTAATACTATAGCAAATAGTAATAAATGCACAGTGTTACAGTGAACGGACACAATTATGAAAGCTTATGAAAAGAAAAATTAAAAGGGCAGACAGACTCCTTTCGGTCTAAAAATTATGACAAATTATGAAAAGAGCAGGAGTCTTTTGACGCCTTTCCCCTAGGAGAATCTGGAGAGATCTTTTGGTGGTTCCTCTTCCTCATCTTCATCCTTTACGTCTCCCCAATTAGCGGGAATGGCGGGTATTCTTGGAATGCCATAACAGTCATCCTCATTGGATTTCTCATTGTGATGAGAATGAGAAGAGCTGGAATCTTCAATTTGAGAAAGGCCCTGTTTTAGCATTCTTGCTAATTGCTAATGAGATTTAGCAGATGCTAATTTGAACAATACAAACCCTTTATCACGTAGGAATGGAGTAATATCATTGGATTTTATAGGTTCCAGTCCTCTAGAAATGAGCCACTAGGTAATGGCTTGTTCAGTAACTCTATCAAAGAATTTGAAATCATTCCACCATTTGACTTTATATCTCCTTATTAGAATGGGAATGCCTGTGTCTATGGGTTTTCGGTAATCAAAATGCCAACCGAGAACCCATGATATTCCAAAATGGTAGAAAAATAGCATTAGTTTAAGGAAATTTTTCTCATATGGAAGAGGAGCGAATTTGTTGAGAAATATTTTATAACTAGGCTGGATTTTTGGGTGGAATATTTCATTAGTAGGTCCAAGATGTTCCCACCACTGAATGAACCAATACGAAACTTGTTTAATATCAAAATTTTCAAAGAAAAATAGCCAAGTATGAGAGTTATTGGCATTTTGTCTCCAGAAGGTGTTCTACCAAGCTTGTTTGTAATCAAAATATAAAAAAGATGATTTGTATGGAAGAGATTCGGCCATCTTGATATCGAATTTTTTCAAGGATAGAGGATCGGGTTTCCATTGAAAAGGGTGAATGATCTTATGGATCCTAGTTGTGGAGTAGTTAATATGGCATTTATCAGAGAAGTGTCGAAAGGTAACAAACTTTGTTTCTGTCAAAATCTTCTCATAAAAATCTGTTGTTTTATAAATGTCATAAGGAGTATAATAAAATTTTTCAGAAAACATATTTTTTGCAAAACGATAAGGTCTTCATTATAAAATCTGTTTTCAACATTGCAAATATTTTGGAATATCGTTTTATGGAAGAATTTGGTTGCTGGAGGGGTTGTCCGTGTCGACTGAATGACCACCTCACTAGAAATTCTTTTTCTCGTTGCCTTTTGAGTGGCTATGGGATAATGATAAGGACTTACCATTGACATGGAAGGTTGGGGTTGATTATTGAAAGTCTGTTGAAGAAGTTGCAATGCTTCTTCATGGGACTGTTTTGTAATATCAAAAGGAGTACCTGGTTCTTGTTTAACCTGGTTAGAAATGGTAGTGATATTCAACTATGGTTGAGTTGCTTGAAGCTAACTCCTGATGTTGGTTAATTTTTAAAAAGGCTTTTATTTTGAGGATGGTTCGGCAATTTCTTTGCCTTTATTTCTCCTTGTGGGTTTGGTAGGAGGTTTGGGAGGCATTTTTCCTGTAAAAATTCTCTTGTGAGAAAATCTTGGAGAGAATTCAAAGATCTATTTATGAATTCTATATCAAAATAAAAAACAGATAAAATTGCTTGCCATATAACAAAAATCTGTTTAGAAGTAATGTTTTGAACATCCTTTTGCAAAACATCTTTTGCAGATTTACAATCAATTTTTAGCAAAAAATTTTGATTTAAAAGATTTCCTTGGAACTTAGAAATAGAAAGGACAATAACAAGAATTTCTTTTTTAATAGTGGAGTAATTCTTTTGGCAATCATTCCAATGCTTGGAGACAAATTGAACAATCTGTTCTTTATTGTCTTTGGATTGTTTAAGAATTCCTCCATAGCCAATGTCGGAAGCCTCAGTTTCAACAAAAAATAAGGAATTTCCTTGACAATTTGTTTGATTTGTTTTACAATATCAGTGTGAACCTGAGTCCATGGTGGATGATCTTTTTTTAGTCCTATTGACACATAATTTATAACTCATTTTTCTCAATTTTTCAAAAATTTCAAAAATAGGTCTAAGAATCTTGGCCAAGCCTAGAAACCTATTTCTAAACCAAAAAAAAAAAAAAAAATATATATATATATATATATAT
The DNA here is from genome assembly GCA_024500025.1 of Syzygium aromaticum. NCBI lineage: Eukaryota > Viridiplantae > Streptophyta > Magnoliopsida > Myrtales > Myrtaceae > Syzygium > Syzygium aromaticum. The sequence continues at coordinate 13,976,732 of CM044886.1, forward strand.
TTAGCATTTTTATGCATTTTTTCTTAATTTCTTTTAGTCAAAATAAGCGAGAAAATCAAGAAAAATAGCAAATGGAATCAGAAAATTCCATAAAAATAGTCATTAGTCTTATTTTAAATCCAATTTCATGAGTACATTGTCAATTTTGGAAAATATCAATCGGGTGTATTTTTTTTCCCAAAATTGGGTAAAATTAAATCCAAATTGAACCAAAAATGAAATGAAATTTTTTCTAATCATTTTTAAGTGATAGTGTCTTCACAACAATTGATTCTGGGACCTTGAATTGCATAATGGTTGGTCCAATTGCACAATTTGACATAAAAATAAAAAATCCCCAAAATTTGATTGAAAATTAAGAATTTTAAATTCAAATTGGGAATCGTGCCAATATGAAATTGCCAAAATGTGAGATATGCCTACTATCACATCAAAATCATACATCGCTAGAATTGCTAAATCAATTCTCTCTTCCCTATCACCAATTACAATATTACAATTTGAACACCCCAACGAGACTAAAATCTTATCATTTAATGGGGTGGTAACACACAACACAACATCAAGCATTAATGGTTTCATACCAGTCAATCTAACAAACTGTTCAGATATGAACGAATGTAATGCCTTCAGATCGAATAAAGCATATGGAGCATGATCACAGAGAGAGACCGTACCTGTGACCACGCCTAGCACATTCTTAGTTTCCCTTCTAGCCATCGCATATACTCATCGTTGAGCCGGTGGCCTATTCTGGTTCGTGGGTAAGGGTGGCCCAACTTGATTTCCAACTCGAGGCGGTAGCGGCAGCGCCGACGGCCTAGCTTGCCTGTTATTGGGACAGTTTCTCGCTTGGTGGCCAACTTCGCCACATCTATAGCATATAATGCTCCTACTCGGAAAAAGGTTCAGTCCCATGTTTTTCTCCACATATCCGACATAGACCATTTTGAAAACGGGTCGGTTTCCCCATATTTCTTCTAACAGGAGGGACGAAACGTCGATTATCCGTCATTGGCCTCTTCCCTAAGTGACGGTCATCCCTACTTTGGGCAAATCTCGACCCAGAAGCAGTGGCCTTATCCGCTAAGTCATGCTCAATTGCTTGAGCCCGCTCATAGATCTCATTATAATCCCTCAGATTCAGAGAAATCATCTGGCTGCGAAGGTCCGGTTTTAAACCATCTTGGAACCTCCGTGCCTTGTCCAAAGGATCCTCTACCATTCTTGAGGCAAACTTAGCTAACCGAGTGAACTTAGCCTCATACTGATCCACTGTTTTCTGCCCCTAACGAAGCCTCATGAACTTTGCTAACTTCTGTTCCCGAGCACTTTAAGAGAAATATTTACCATTATAGGTTTCTACAAACATTGCCCAAGTCTGGGTAGTACCAGCCGGAAACACCCTTCCTCTAGTGGCTTTTCACCAATCACTTGCATTTCCTTGCAATTGATACACCGCTAATGTCACTTTCTCCTCATCTATACACCTCGGTACCTCGAAAGTTTTTTCCAACTCCTCTACCCAAAGCGATGCAGCCTCCATATCATCTCTATCAACAAACTTATGGGGCTTTAACTTCAAAAACTGCTTGACTAGCTGATGCATTAGTCGATTCGCATTCAACTGCCTCTATTTTTGATTTCCGTTGTTGCCATTAATGGCAACAGTTGCAGCGGCCTCAACCGCTTGGGTTATAGTGGTATCTCGCTCCTGAGTTTGCATGCTCATCAAAGTCCCAACCTTCTCGAGGGCCCTTAAAATTCCATCCACTCTAGGGTCTACTACAACTCTAGCACCAACTCCAAGGTCCTCTACAAGTCTAGCATCAACTCTGGGGTCCTCTATAGCTCTAGCTTGAGCACCACCTCAACCCCGTGCTCCTCTTCCTGCACCCCTTCTTGGACCTTTTCATATTCCTGTAACATCCTGAATTTCGACTTATTTCCGGGACTAATAAAGTGTATATTAATTATCGTTTAATTTTAGCGGGTCTCGCCCGGACTTGATCAATCACGGGATACTAACTTAATGGGAATGGCTAACTAGGAAATGGTACATGGACCGATGACCCGATTGCGAATTGGGCACAGATTTCGAGAAACTCCGAGAAAGTATTTTGGGCCAATATGGGTTGATCTTAGATGGGTGACGGATTTGATTTGGCCAATGACGCACGATCGGATCGCGGGTGGTTCCGCATGACCGAGAGTGCACGTGGCAAACAAATTCCGAACTAAAACCCAATGATCGCGACCTCCGGAACTAGGGATAATTCCTCGCGTTCTCCCGAGAATCGAGGCCATTGCGACACGGACAACCCTAAGTCGATACGCGTGACCCCTAAACAGCCGCCCGTTAGTGAGAGTACCTAAAATTTTAAAATGAGCAAATTTAATCGTGTAATTGGACTCGAATCTTGACATCAAAATTTCGAAGGTGTTTACGACTACTTTGTAAGGCTGACGTCATTTTAGTGTGGCCACATATGTTTGGGGCTAGTACGGCTGAAAATTGGAATTTCGGTAGAACTTGGAGAAATTTACAATTTTGCCCCTGGAGACTTCAGTAGCCGTTTTTGAGGCTAAATGAGATTATTTTTCGAGGCCGATGCCATTTTGGGGTGGCCACGTATATCTGGAGTGTGTACGGTCGAAAAATTGAATTTCGATCCCGAGGTGAAAAATTACGGTTTTACCTCTCAAAACTTTCGGGCTGATTTTTGAGGGCTTAAAGGATGATTTTTACGAATCCGACGCCCTATTATGCTGGCCACACATATATAGGATTGATATGGACAAAAATTGAAATTTTGACCCGGGACCGGAAAATTACCAAAATGTCCTTGGACCCATTTTTGGTAATTCCGAATTTTAATGATTTTTGGAGACTTAACCAAGGTTAATTGGGTCAACTATGGTCTGGTCAGCTAATAATTGAGGACAAATGACCCCTTTGCCCATTGCATTATTGGATAAGAACAAATACTAGCCATTGGATGAAGGGCAAAGTTGTCCAACCCCTTAGATTGTTGACACTTGGCTTCCACTAAGCTAATTTTGACCCATATTTGACCTGCCTTCTCTCTCCTCCAGCCTTGGTCGGTTTGAACTCCACCATTTTTCTCCTCCCCTTCGTCGTTTCCTCCCTTGGACGCCGGTTGCTGCTCACGCCGGGAAGCTGGTTGTCGGAGCTGTTGGTCGTCGGCCACCGTCGCCCAACCGACCATCCTCACCCTCGCCTTTGCCATTCTTAGCAGCTGTCCAGCAGAAGCCGAGAGGACCAAACCGTGAGCCGCTGTTCGTCACCGCCGTGAACTGCCGGCTTGTCCCCCGAAATGCCGCTGCCGATCTCACCGCGTGTCGGTGATTGGCCACCTGTTTCCGTCGAATCGAGCCGATTAGGCGAGTATTAATTCCTAAACCCCAAACTAGTTTAATTGTGCAAATTAGAGGTTAATTAGGCTCAATTATGGTCTAATTAGGTGTATTTATGTGTGGGATGATTAGGGGATGTAATTAGAGCCTAATGGAGTGTGTTAGAAGTGGTTTAGTGGCCAAATCATGTTTTGCCCTGGTACTGTTCACACAGTACCGAATTTGCACAAATTGCCTAAGATGGGAATTAGTTGTTTCATTGAATGAGGGTTGGAATTTGGGCAATTTAGGGGCTAATTAGGACTCGTTTAAATTCTATTGGGTGACCTCATGATTGTGGGAATGACGACTGAGATCGGTTTGCCCATGGCGGGCCTTGGGCGCATTAAATTGCTTGGAATAAATGCGTGGAATAAGTGTCGGATTAATTGGGCTAGAATGGAATTGATTAGGAGTGCCGATAGTACTTTGTATTGATTGAATTGTGAGTGATTTTGGGCACATGATGTCATTCATGTTCGACTTGGAATCCGGTACACGCGATCTCACATATTATGCTTTGATACGGCTGGAATTGAGTGTATTGATATACTTGCCGGATGTGTATAAACTGTTGGCCTTCGAGTTGGGCCTACGGGTAGTTTTAAACTGTGGCCTTCGGGTCGGGTTTTTAAGCCAAATTATTTATTGGCCTTCGAGTTGGGCTTTTAAGCGGAATTATCTATTGGCCTTTGGGTCGTGACCTTCGAGTTGATTGATATCTATTAAAGAGTTCATTATCTGAAACAATGCATGAGCATGCGTATGTGGTGCGCTGATTCAATGAATATGCACTCGTGCCTTGTTTATTGTTATAAGTGCTTAACTTGCAGGGTCAGTGATATGCTCGATTTAAGCCTAAGGGCCTGGGTCAATTGTTTGTATTGTTGCATGGTTTGTTGTTTGCCTGTCAAGAGGTGCATATTAGCCTAGCTTCAGATTAGGGGTTGTTACTTACTGAGTTTATCTCACGGTTGTTGGAAAACCGACATTTCAGAACCTCGACAGTGAGGATGGCAGAGGCACCGATCAGTTTTGGGATTCCCCACTTTATCGAGAAGACTATGTCCGTACATCCCGCAGGGGACGGGAATGTATACATTAGATATTATACCTTAGTATGGGTAGATGTCGAGGAGTTAGTATCGGAGACCCATGAATATGTGGCGTGGTGCTTCAGGACGCATAATAGAGAAGAGACTGGGCCCCTTCGAACTTTTGATGTCCCATTTAACGGGCAGGGTCAGGTGGACCCGCAGTGCCCTGATGGACAGGTGGTAGATCCCGGAACTTCCGGAGAGGAGAGCTCGAGCTCTGAAGGAATACCTGTAGTGTACGAGTCTGACGAGGCTGAGCCAATGGACATGGAGCCGGATGATGATGAGCTTGACCAGTTTATGGAAGAGAATGATGAGCCTGAGGAGATAGATGCGGAGGACGAGTTCGAGGATGCAGAATCCGAGTTAGACTCGTTAGGTTCTGATGAGAAGTAGCCTGATAGTTTTTCATCGTCAGAGTCTTCCGGTTCTGACCCAGACTGGGTTCCATAGGTTGACCTTATTGGCATATAGAGCGGGCTGCACCTTTTTGATTGAAGTCCGCCTTAACCCAGTAACCCCTGGCCATTGACCCTTTTTGACCTTGGTGGCCGTTAATCCTTTTTGGTGGTTTGTGGTACTCCCTGTAATGGATATTGTATCTACCCTTAATGGTAATGGTATATATATGTTTTTATGTTTTTAAGCTGTTGGATTTCCTATTTGGTATTACTCATGGTTATCTTACTTGTTGTACGGGTATATATATATATATACACACATTGCTTTCGCTGGTGATTCGAACTCTGCACGTTGGGTTTCGGGTCGGCGACGCATCCGGGGACGTCGCAACAAATTTGACCATCACATGGGATGCTCGCGCTTCATGGGATACGGGGTATGACATCCCCGCCATTGAATTGATATCAGAGCAAGCTCAGCTCAGTCCAATTAAGTCGAAACCTGGAGTGATATGGAGCGATGACCATGGGTAGCCAGTAGGGTGACCTTGTGTGCTAAGTGTACCTCCTGACTGTTTGTGTTTACCTTGTTTGGTTGGATTTGACCCGTATAATGCAGGTGCGGCAGGACCCAAGGTAAGTGCATGAATCCCTTGGTGTGATGTCCTATACTGTTTGGTTTGGCTGCATGCTGGGTGTTTGGTTGTTAATGCGGTAAATACTTGCCTAGGACTTAGACCGATATAGTTGGTTTAGGTCTCTAATTCCTGAGCGAAATTATAGCAAGTAGTTCATTGTCTCGAGTGGAAAGATGAGTAGAAGAAAGGGGAAAGAACCCCAAGGCCAACCCAGTACTGGAAGTCGGGAAGCAAAGGACCCCAGATTTGACGAGGTCATGAAAACCTTGTGAGAACTAGGCAATGTAGTGGGAAGATAGGCTTAAGAAAGGGCCGCTGCGATTACCGCCGCTGCTGAGGCTGCAACAACTGCTGCTTTTAATGGGAATCAAGCCCAGTAGGCCGAAGCTCAACCAGCAGTGTTGAATAGGCCGATGCCCCAGTTGGTAGAACAGTTTCTTAAGTTGAAACCGCCTAAGTTTACGGGCCGAGGTGACCCCGAAACTGCACCACGTTGGGTGGAAGAATTAGAGAAGGCGTTCAATTTATTGGGGTGCACCAAAACTGAGAGGATCACTTTGGCAACATATCAGTTGCAAGACAATGCAAATGACTGGTGGAACGCCACCAAAGATTGAGTGTTTCCCGAGGGTGTAGACCAGACTTGGACTGTATTCGTTAAGAGTTTTTACGGGCAATACTTTTCGAAAAGTGCCCAAGAGAAGAAAATGACAGAATTCCTGAGACTTCGTCAAGGATTAATGACGATAGTCCAATATGAGGCAGAGTTTACAAGATTGTCAAAGTTTGCCCCGAGAATGGTGGAAAATCCGCTAGACAAGACTCGAAGATTCCGGGATGGTTTGAAACCGGATCTTCGTACGTTGATGCTTTTGTTGAACATCCGAGATTACAGAGAATTGTATGAGCGAGCTCAAACAATGGAACGGGATCAGATGGAAAGGGCAACCGCATCTGGGTTGCGGTTTGCTCAAAACCGGGACAATTGCCGTTTTGGTAAGAAACTGATGATGAGTAATAGGCGATTTGTTCCACCGCCTAAGAGAAACAACGGGAAGCCTAACCAACAAGCCAATAGACCGGGAGCTTGTTTTAGATGTGGGAGTTTGGAACATCGGGTTAAAAGCTGTCCCCAACAGCACCCTTTTGGAACTCCGATGCAACAATCACCCCGCGTTGGGAATCAAGCCGGAAATCCCCCACCGGCTGTTCAAGGAAGGCTTCCCACTCAAGGAAGAGTTTATGCAATGGCGCGCAAGGAAGCTGAAGATGCGCCGAACGTGGTCACAGGTACTATTTCTCTCTGTGATCATGCTACTTATGCGTTGTTTGATCCCGGGGCAACCCATTTATTTATTTCGGAGCAGTTTGTTTGGCTGGTTGGCATTGAACCTGTATTGCTTGAGACTATGCTCTGTGTGTTGACCCCACTGCATGATAGGGTGTGAGTATCGTTGGGGTGTCTTGACTGTAAAATTGTGGTTGGGAATAAAGAAGAAAGAATTGATTTGGCTGTATTGGCCATTTATGATTTCGATGTAATCATCGGTATGGATTGGTTGATGAAGCAGAAAGCCATTATGGATTGCGGCAGTAGGGTGATCCAATTTAATCTGATTGGACATCCTAGATTTGAATTCCAGGGAAACCGAGGAGGAACCTCGATCCCTTGGATCTCCTCACTAGAGGTGCTAAACTGCTTGATGAAGGTTGTGGGGATATCTGGTGAACGTATTGGATCCGACAGTGGTGGAACCTAAATTGGAAGAGATTCCCGTAGTGTGCAATTTTCCTGAGGTCTTTTCTCAGGAATTGCCAAGTTTACCACTGGAACGGGAAGTGGAGTTTGTAATAGAATTGGCCCCAGGTACTGGGTCAATCTCTAAAGCTCCATATCAGATGTCCCTGTTAGAGTTAAAAGAGTTGAAGGTCCAGATGCAGGAGTTACTAGACAAAGGGTTTATTCGTCCTAGTGCGTCTCCGTGGGGAGCGCCGGTCCTGTTTGCAAGGAAAAAGGACGGGACGCTGAGATTATGTATAGATTATCGACAGTTGAATCAAGTGACGGTGAAGAATAAGTATCCACTACCGAGGATCGACGACTTGATTGATCAATTACAAGGAGCTTCAGTGTTCTCCAAGATCGACTTACGGACTGGGTATCATCAGTTGAGGATTCGGAAGGAAGACATACCTAAGACCGCCTTTAGGACGAGATATGGGCATTATGAGTTCACCGTGATGCCCTTTGGCTTAACGAATGCTCCTGCATCTTTTATGGACCTAATGAACAGAGTATTTAAGGAATTCTTGGACCAGTTCATCATAGTGTTTATTGACGATATACTGGTGTATTTAAGGAGTCTGGAGGAACATGAAGTGCATTTAACCGAAATACTAAAGACTTTGAGGGAACACACACTTTACGCCAAGTTCAGTAAGTGTGAATTTTGGCTTAGTAAAGTAGCATTTCTTGGACACATAGTTTCGGGAGATGGAATCTCTGTGGACCTAGCTAAAATTGAGGCAGCACTCCAGTGGCCTAGATCGACGTCCGTGATGGAGATTAGAAGTTTCTTGGGATTGGCCGGCTATTACATACGTTTTGTGGAAGGATTCTCGTTGATAGCCATGCTGCTTATGTGATTGCTTAAAAAGGAAGTCAAGTTTGAGTGGGATGACAAGTGTGAGCGGAGTTTTCAGGAACTGAAACTCAGATTGACGACCGCTCCAGTGTTAACTATTCCTTCTGGACCTAGAGGATATGAAGTCTACAGCGATGCGTCGCTAAGAGGACTCGGTTGCGTGCTAATGCAACATGGAAAAGTGGTCGCGTATGCGTCGCGTCAGTTGAGACCACACGAGATGAATTACCCAACACATGACTTGGAGCTAGCTGCGATTGTGTTCGCTCTCAAGATCTGGAGGCACTATCAGTGCGGGGAAAAGTTCCAGATTTATACAGATCATCAGAGTCTCAAGTATTTGTTCTCATAGAAGGAGTTGAATATGAGACAGCGCAGGTGGATGGAACTTTTGAAAGACTATGACTGCGACATCTTGTACCACCCTAGAAGGGCGAACCGAGTAGCGGATGCGCTGAGTCGCAAGTCAAGTATGGCGCATATGATGATCAAGGAATGGACCTTGTTGGAAAGGTTTAGAGATTATGAATTTAAGTTCGAGTTGAGCCATGTGTCGAACCTGTTGGCTACTTTGAGGATCAAACCGGAGATTCAAACCAAAATTAAAGCCTTACAGTCCACGGATCAAGAAATTCAAAAGATCGTGGAAATGGATGCTGCTATGAGGAAGTCAGATTTTCAAGTGTCTGATAATGGGATTTTGAAATTTCGAGGGCGTTGGTGTGTGCTCGATGACACTGAACTCAAGGAAGAAATTCTCAGAGAAGCACACCGCAGCAATTACAATATCCACCCTGGTAGCACCAAAATGTACCAGAATTTGCGACAGCATTACTGGTGGAATGGAATGAAGAAGGATGTGGCTAAGCATGTGGCCAAGTGTCTAACATGCCAACAAGTGAAGGCACAACACTGCAAGCTTGGAAGACTGCTGCGACCATTAGAAATTCCGGAGTGGAAATGGGAACACATCACTATGGATTTTGTAACCGGATTGCCGAGAAGCCAGAGAGGGCATGATTCCATATGGGTGATAGTGGATCAACTTACTAAATCAGCGCACTTCCTGACAGTGCGAAAGGACTTCGAATTGGAAAAGTACGCCGAGTTATACGTGCAACAGATCATTCGTTTGCATGGAGTACCGGTAACGATCACTTTGGATCGTGACCCGAGATTTACGACTAACTTTTGGAAGAGCTTGCAGATAGCCTTGGGAACAAAGGTACAATTCAGTACAGCCTACCACCTGCAAACAGATGGTCAATCAGAAAGGACAATCCAGACACTTGAGGATATGTTAAGAGCTCGTGTACTAGACTTTCAAGGCAAATGGGAGGAACATCTACATCTGGTAGAGTTTGCTTATAATAACAACTACTAGTAGAGTATCCAAATGGTGCCATTCGAGGCCTTGTATGGTAGGGCATGCAGGACGCCAGTGTGCTGGGACGAAGTAGGTGAGAGGAGTATTACTGGCCCAAAGTTGGTGCAATAGACTGTAGAAGCTGTCGAAATTATTCGAGAAAGGCTAAGGACAGCACAAAGTCGCCAGAAAAGCTACGCCGATCGGAGACGACGACCTTTAGATTTCCAAGTTGGAGATCATGTATTTCTCAAGGTGTCACAAATGAAAGGGTTATCTCGATTCGGTAAGAAGGGGAAGCTGAGTTCAAGATTTATCGGACCGTTTGAGATTTTGGAGAAGATTGGCGATATGGCCTATCGGTTAGCATTGCCTCCTAACCTATCTCAGTTACACAACGTTTTCCATGTGTCTATGTTGAGAAAGTACGAACCAGACTCGACCCATGTTCTAAGGTACGAGGAAATAGACGTGGATGACAGGGTGTCATACGTGGAGAGACCAGTCAGAATCGAAGACCGGAAAGATCGAGTACTGCGGAATAAGACGATCTCGATGGTCAAGGTAGTTTGGGAGCACCACGGGACAGAAGGTGCCACATGGAAAAGTGAAGAGGCCATGCGACGTCAACACCCCCACTTATTTGAGGAGTAAGTGTAGATTGCAAATTTTGAGGACGAAATTTTTGTAAAAGGGGAAGAATTGTAACATCCTGAATTTCGACTTGTTTCCGGGACCAATAAAGTGTATATTAATTCTCGTTTAATTTTAATGGGTCTCGCCCGAACTTGATCAATCACAAGATACTAATTCAATGGGAATGGCTAACTAGGAAATGGTACGTGGACCGAGGACCTAATTGCGGACTGGGCACAAATTTTGGGAAACTCCGAGGAAGTATTTTGGGCCAATATGGGCCGATCTTAGATGGGTGACGGATTTGATTTGGCCAATGACGCACGATTGGATCGCGGGTGGTTCCGCATGACCGAGAGTGCACGTGGTGAACAAATTCCAAACTAAAACCCAACGATCACGACCTTCAGAACTAGTGATAATTCCTCGCGTTCTCCCGAGAATCGAGGCCATTGCGACACAGACAACCATAAGTTGATACGTGTGACCCATAAATAGCCGTCCGTTAGTGAGAGGTCCTAAAATTTTAAAATGAGCAAATTTAATCGCGTAATTGGACCTAAATCTCGACGTCAAAATTTCGAAGGTGTTTACGACTATTTTGTAAGGCCGACGTCATTTTAGTGTGGCCACATATGTTTGGGGCTAGTACGGCTAAAAATTGGAATTTCGGCAGAAATTGGAGAAATTTACAATTTTGCCCCTAGAGACTTTGACAACCGTTTTTGAGGTCAAATGAGATTATTTTTCGAGGCCGATGCCATTTTGGGGTGGCCATGCATATCTGGAGTGCGTACGGTCGAAAAATTGAATTTCTATCCCGAGGTGAAAAATTACGGTTTTACCTCTCGAAACTTTCGGGCTGATTTTCGAGGGCTTAAAGGATGATTTTTACGAATCCGACGTCCTATTATGCTGGCCACACATATAAAGGACTGATATGGACAAAAATTGAAATTTTGACCCGGGACCGGAAAATTACCAAAATGCCCTTGGACTCATTTTTGGTAATTCCGAATTTTAATGATTTTTGGGGACTTAACCAAGGTTAATTGGGTCAACTATGGTCTGGTCAGCCAATAATTGAGGACAAATGACCCCTTTGCCCATTGCATTATTGGATAAGAACAAATACTAGCCATTGGATGAAGGGCAAAGTTGTCCAACCCCTTAGATTGTTGACACTTGGCTTCCACTAAGCTAATTTTGACCCATATTTGACCTGCCTTCTCTCTCCTCCAGCCTTGGTCGGGCCGAACTCCACCATTTTTGTAACATCCCGAATTTCGAATCAATTTCTGGAAAATCAATAAAACGAGTTTTATCTATTATTTCATTTTCGTAAGTCTCACCCGGAGCTGATCACTCCTGGGATATTGACCAAATGGGAATGGCTAGCTAGGATAACGATACGTGGACCAAGGACCCGATCGTGAACTGGACACCGATTCCGAGAAACGACGAAGAAATATTTTGGGTCAAAGTAGGTCGATCTTCGGAAGGTAACGGACTTGGTTTGGCCGAGGCCAATGATGTACACTCGGGTAGCAGGTGATTCTGTAAGACCAAAAGTGCATGTGGCCAACCAGTCCTGAACTTAAACCAAACGATCGTTATCTCCGAAACTAGCGATAATTTCTCTCGTTTTCCCGGTAATCGAGGCCGTCACGACTCAGATAACCTTAGGTCGATACGCGTAACCCCTAAACAACCGCTTGTTAGTAAGAGATTTGAGAATTGAAATTTGACTAGTTTGACCGTGGAATTTGATTTGGACTTTGAGGTTGATTCTCGAGGGTTTACTGGTCGAGTTTCGCAAGGACGACGTCAATTTGGGTTGGCCATTTATGTAGGGAGTCAGTTCGGTCGAAAAATGAAATTTTGGCCCGGAATCGGACAAATAACGACTTTGCCCCTAAGCTTTGTGTAGTGTTCCGAATTTTGAGGTTTAATTGGAGGATTATTTATTGGTTTTAATGGATAAGGGACAAGAGTTAGTGGAAGGGAGTAAAGACCTTTTTGCCCATCAATTATTGGACTTGGATGAAGGCTAGCCATTGGATCAAGGGTAGGTTGGTCTTGGTGCTTAGGATGATGACAAGTGGCACCTAACCCCACCAAACCCCACTATAAGCTCACCTCCCCCTCTCTCTCTCCTCATTCTTGCTTCTTCACCAAGCCAACACCATTCTCTCTCTCTCTCTCTCTCTCTCTCTCTCTCTCTCTCTCTCTACCCTTTCCTCTCTTTCGCCGACCACTTCCCCTTGCCACCCGCGTCGGTTATGCCGTCGCCGTCCGCCGGTTTGTCGTCGCCGTGACGCCACCGCCACGCCAAGCCATCACCACCTCACCCTCTCTCTCTCTCTCTCTCTCTCTCTCTCTCTCTCTCTCTCTCTCGTCTCGTGCCATCTCACCTCTTGGCCGTGAGACCGCCGAGGCCGTCCACTGCTGTCGTCCGCTCGAAGCCGTCTCCGTCGTCCGCCGCTGTTCCGCTCGCCCGGAGAACAGACGCCGTGATTGTCCACGCCGCCACCCTCGCCGACCTCCTTCCTCTCTCCCTCTTGGCCGTTTGGAGGCCGTGCACCGTGAGCCGCCGTCGCCGCTTGCCGCCACCGCTAGAAACACCGTCACCGATTTACCGTTCACCGGTAATTGACCGCCGTTTTCCTGTCGTTGTAGACCGAGCTTAAGTGAGTAATGCCCTCTAAACCCTAATTAGGACAATGATGCCCTTTAGATCGGGTTTAGGTGTCGTTAGTGATTAATTAATGTGATTAAGGTTGGTTATGAAATATTGCTTGATTGGGAAGTGCCGGGATGACGTTATTGGCTTATCGAGGAGAAATTGAAGTGGATTGGAGGCCGAAACAAGGTCAAGTAGTGGTTGTCCATAGTGGCAAGTAATGGATTAAGTGTTGACTAGTCGTTGGATTAACTCGATTAAGGTGTTGGGATGGCCCGGGTAGTTGGGTATTTCATTTGAGTGATTAGGGTGCTTTGGTGTTTATTCATGCTTAGCCATGTCGCGTGATCGTGTGATCGACGTTGTGCGGAGTGTAATTTGGGCAATTGAGTACGTTGTAGTGTGATAAGCTTGAATTCATTGAATTGTAATGATTGGTGTTCTTGTATATTCTACATTGCCCGAGCATAAGCATTCATGGCTACGCATTACATGGGTGCTGAGTGTGAGGCATGTAACAAAAATTGTGCGAGAATGCGAGTTTGTCAAGAGCATGTGATCACCTATAATTGCCCGATGCGCTTGACGCCGAGTTCAGATAAAATTTAGGCAGTGTGCCGTGTGATCACTTAAGGCCTTCGAGTCGTGGCCTTCGGGTCGATTCCGTCTTCATGCACTTTATAGCAAGGCGATGCCCGGTGTGTCCGGAAGATGACCAGTCTCATGCACTTTGTAGTAGGCTTGGTTTGTAAGGAGATCGGTGTTGCGCCTCATGCACTTTGTAGCAAGCTAGAGGCACCGGGCCGGGGGCGTTTTTACGTTGGCCACGAAGAGTTGTTTATGTGTTTGGGCCAGTAGGCCGTGGAAAGATCAAATAATCAGATAATCTGTAGAGTATTAGATTATGTGGTGGAATTGCTAGGCATGGTATAGGACGTGCCCAAGTGGTTCCATCTTATAATCCAAATACGTTGCGAACATTCGGAGGGTGATGGTTCCGAAGCTACAAACCTGCGAACACTTGGTAAGACTATAAAAATTACCCCGTTTAAAGCTGCAAAACCGCAATCACTCATGAGAATCATCATTTAGAGGCTACGAAGATGCAATTTGCTTTGAAATATCTATTTTGAAAATGTGATTTTTTTAAAGGATAATCCCAAGAAACCTTTGCATGGTTTTTTAGATAACCAAAAACTATTTTGAAACGTGGTTTATTTTTTAGATTACCACAAACTTTTTGAAAACTTGGTTTCTAGTTGACCAAAAACTATTTAAAACCTGATTTTGAAATGTGCATTCTTTATGTTGAATGCATTTCAGGCGATCAAATTCCCTTTTAAAGGAAGTACTTGAGCAAATGACTCGAAATCTTTCAAGAAATGTTTTGAATGATCATTTAAAAGACCTTCATTAGAAAGGATTTATCTCGATCTATGAATTTGGTCTTTCTTTCATTTGATTGAAAGGGGATTAATATGATATCCCTTAATTTTATATCTCCTAACCCATCCTTAGGTATTCAGAGATATTCGCAATGTATACAATCCAATTGATCCGATAAGGTCTTTCAAATGGTTGTAATGTTGGCTTGGTTAATGGCTATTCAAAGGATAGGCATTCAGAGGCCAAGAAAAAGATTTGATCATCTTTCAACTCACTTCGGGTCTTCAAGTTAAGAACCTAGAGGATAAGATAAGATAATATTGCATGCACTTCTTTGAGCGATGACTTTTTGTCATGAAATCATATTTTCACTCTCAACATCCCAATCTGAAGAGTCTTTGGGGAGAGGTTGTAATGTTGGTATTGGGCAGACTTAAAAGGCTCAATTGTTTTGTTTTGAATTCTGGGTTTTCATAAAATTAGTGATCTTCTTAGCATCACCACTCCCTTTTTTTTACTAGGGATCTTGATCTTTTTTGAGCATGAACACAAGAGTCCGCTAGACTTCCATTGGAAATTTCAATTGCTGATTTGTTGTGACCTTTGATTTTTCACAACTTTTGCATGACCTTTGCCATTCTTTTGAATGCTTTTCTTTCTTTTTCTTTTGCTCCTTATTCTGAGCATTGGCCTTGCTTTTACCAGGCACACTGCTTTTTCATGCCTCAGATTCCTTTACCTTTGATCTTTTTGCATTCTAAGGACTCTGTGTTCTGCCCTTTTTGCTTTCTATTTATCAAGGTGGGTCATATGCTCATGCTCCAGTGCAAAGAGATGATCACCAATCTTGGGGTTCTGAAATAAATATTCAGGCTCAATTGGGTTTTGCCAAAAGTAAATGTGTTTGGGATATAGAAACAAAATGCTCTTCTTCCTCTTGGGATGTTATGAGCTTCCATATGAATTCATATGAAGCTATCACAGAAAGATTGATGTAAGTGCATGCCATAAAATCCTTCTTGATCCTATTCTCCATAAATGTCAACCATGAACCTCCTAATTTGCCCAAATGTAGGGTGGTTCTCAACAGGGTTGTTTTTTTTTTTTGGGAAATTTCTCCTTTGTCTAGGCTCAAATTTGGTTTGCAAAGGATAATCGTGTGTTTGGGGTAACAAAATGATATGCCTTTCATCATTTCAATTCATGTAAGCATTGCGAATACCCCCTATTTCCTACAGTTAAGGTATTCTCTCATTATGATACTCATCCTTCCATTCACTCGAGTGTATAAAGGACGTGTTTGGATATGGCTCACCTTTCATCATTTGAAGGCTTTTCATTTGATTTGATCCAAAATTTTCTTTGAAATTTTTCATGACTTTTGTCAAAACTTCCTTTCTAAGGAATTCTGATGCATAATACATGCTTAAAGAACGCGTATTTCAAAACCTTTTTGAAATAACTTTTCATGTCAATCCGCTTGGGGAAAAGAAGTTTTATTTTTTGGAAACTTAACTTCTTCGAGACTCAAATTTATGAGTTAAGGATACTTACCTGATTGACTTGATGAGTCTCCTTTTGTTTTCTGACTTTGTTGAAAGATTTTAGAGGTCTCGAATCACCTCAAATTTCCTTTCGTCATATCTTTCATTTCATGGGTAGAAAATCTTGATAGCATCTGCATTTACAGGATATGCTAGTTCTGTTCCTATCATGTCTACAAGAATTAGTGCTCCACCAGGAAGAACCTTCTTGACAATGTATGGACTCTTGTAGTTCGGAGTGAACTTTCCACGTAGGTCTGAATTGTTGGGAATAACCTTCTTCACTACTAAATCATTCGTCTTGAAACGTCTTGGTTTTACCTTTTTGTTGAAGGATTTAGCAACTCTTTTCCGGTAAGCTTGTCCATGACATATAGCCTGTAATATTCTCTCGTCGATCATATTGAGCTGTTCATATCTTTGTTGGCTCCATTCAACTTCTGAGAGCTTTATTTAAGATAATATCCTTAATGAAGGAATTTCCACCTCAACGGGTAACACTGCTTCCATCCCATAAACTAAGGAGAATGGAGTTGCCCCAGTTGATGTTCGAATTGAAGTTCGATACGCCATCAGGGCATATGGCAATCTTTCATGCCAATCACGATAATTTTCGGCTGTCTTGGACAAAAGCTTCTTGATATTCTTGTTCGCTGCTTCCCCTGCTTCATTCATTTGTGGGTGATATGGAAATGAATTCAAGTGCCGAATGTGGAAATGTTCAAGCAAATCATTTATGATTTTGTTGTTCAAATTTGAACCATTGTCAGTAATGATTGCTTCTGGAACTCCGTACCTGGTAACAATGTCTCGCCTAATGAACTTTGCTACATTCTTGGCAGTGACATTTGTATATGTATTTGCTTCAATCCACTTGGTGAAATAATCAATTGCCACCAAGATAAAGTGATGTCCATTTGAGGCCTTTGGGTTAATTGGGCCAATCATGTCAATTCCCCACATTGAAAATGACCATGGCTCTGACATTTGATGCAGCTCATTAGGCGGTGCATTAATTCTATCTCCATAGACCTGACATTGACGAAAACACCTCACATGTTGAATGCAATTTGTTTCCATTGTCATCCAATAATATCCCAACCTCATGATTTTACGAGCTAAGAGATAGCCATTCATATGCGGGCCACACTCGCCTTCATGAATTTCCCTCATGATTTGTTCGGCTTCTTTACTATCAACATATCTTAACAGGATCGAATCGAACCATTTCTTATAAAGAACTTGTCCACTGAGGAAAAATTTGTTGGCTATTTTTTTGATAAATTTCCTGTCGCCTGATTGGCTTCCTTTAGGAAATTCCCCTTCTTGTAAGTATTTCTTGATATCATGAAACCACGGTTCATTGTCAAATTATGCCTGAACTACCATGCAATGTGCCGGTTGTTCGAGAATATTGATTCTCAATGGCTTTATGTCCATACCATTCTCAGCTTGGAGTAGGGATGATAAAGTTGCAAGAGCATATGCAAAATGATTATGAGCTCTTGAAAGATAATCAAATGTTATCTTTTCAAATTCCTCAATCATTCCTTCTAAGTATTTGTGATAAGGAATCAGCTTTGCATCCCGAGTTTGCCACTCTCCAGTTGTTTGCAATATGATGAGCATAAAATTTTCGTATACTTGCAACTTTTTCACCCTCATTGAGAGAGCTAAATGTAGGCCAAGAATACATGCCTCGTACTCAGCAATGTTATTGGTGCATGGGAATACTAGTTTTGCGGATACCGGATATTGTTAGCCTTCTGGGGAGATCAGTACTGCTCTGGTACCTGATCCAAATAAGTTGGTTGTGCCATCAAAATACATGATCCATTTGTCATCGACTAATGTAAATATGTGGTCATCCAGTTGCTCTTCAGACTTAGCGATATTCAGCGAATTCTCTGCCAGCGTATCTGCTATCGCTTGCCCTTTGAATGACTTTTGGGATAAACTTCTGACATCAAATTCAGACAATAAAACTTGCCATTTGGCTAATTTTCCTACCGATGAGGATTTCTCAAGAAGGTACTTGATCGGATCATTCTCAATTACTAGCTGAATTTGGTGATGAAGGGTGTACTGCCTTAATCTGTGTAACACCCAAATTAATGCAACGCATGTCTTCTCGACCGTTGGATAGTTCACTTCTGATATTGTGAATTTCTTGCTTAAATAATAAACGACTTGCTCTTTATCGTCGTTCAGTCTTCTTTGTACCAGTACTGCCCTTAATGATTCATGGTGAATCGTCAAATATAGGATCAGTGGAATTCCAGGAATTGGTGGTACTAATACCGGCGGGCATACCAGATATTCTTTGATTTTATCAAAGGCTTGTTGACATTATTTATCCCATCTTACCTTGGCATTCTTCTTCAATAGTTTGAAAAATGGTTTAACAGTCTCAGAAAGCTAGTAGATGAAACGGGCAATGTAATTTAATCGTCCCAACAAGCTTCTTACCTCTTTTACCGTAGAAGGGGCCTTCAATTCATGTATTGCTTTAATCTTGGAAGGATCAATTTCGATTCCCCTGTTGCTGACCACAAATCCTAGCAATTTGCCAAATTTTGCCCCAAATACGCACTTATTGGGGTTTAGTTGTAACTTGTACTTTCTGAGTCTTTTGAACAATTTGTGAAGTACCTCAACATGGTCTTCTCCTTCTTTGGATTTTGCAATCATGTCATCCACATATGCCTCAATTTCTTTGTGCATCATATCATGGAACAGAGTTACCATTGCTCTCTAATATGTGGCGCCAGCATTTTTCAGACCAAAAGGCATTACCTTATAATAGAATGTTCCCCATGGTGTTATGAAGGAAGTTTTTGCCTTATCTTCCTTCTTCATAAGGATTTGATTGTACCATGAGAAGCCATCCATAAATGAGAATGTTTCGAACCCAGCAGTACTATCCACTAGTACATCAATATGTGAAAGTGGGAAGTCATCCTTTGGGCTTGCCTTGTTTAGGTCACGGTAATCAACGCATACTCATACCCGTCCATCTTTTTTCATTACGGGTACTATATTGACAACCCATTTTGGATATGGCACTACTTCGATGAAACCAACCTTGAGTAATTTCATCACTTCCTCTTCTATTTTTTTAGCCAACTCTGGCTTTGTTCGCCTCAATTTTTGCTTCTTCGGTGGGATGCTTGGATCAATTGGTAAAGCATGTTTAACGATACTTGGATCAAGGCCTAGCATGTCAGCATAAGACCATGTGAAGATATCTTGATATTCTTTGAGCAAATATGTTATTCTTTCTGACTCTACTGAGGGTAGACTTTCCGCAATCTTGATTTCTTTAAGATTCTCCTTATCACCCAGATTAACAGTAACTGTTTTCTCTAATGTGAGTGGCTTTGATTCTTCATGATGGATCCATTCTCATTCGATTCATTCCGCATCTTCATTATTTTCCTCACTATCATAAACGATCTCCTTGGGGAGATTTAAACCATTTATGAAGCTATTGTAGGTGTGTGAATGCTCATGCCTGACATGCAACAAACATGATTAATATGTACATATGAAATGGATTGATGCATCAGTTTTAATGATAAATCCTTTTGGAAAGCTATTTTTGAAGTTTGTTTTGAAAAAAAATCAAGAAGATAAAGCTAGTCCTTGTATCTCCGGACATCCTTGCTTTTAAAATCATTTTTGCAATGAGGAGTCATACGGAAACCCAAAGCCTCAAGCCTCACATGTGAGAGCAATATTCATCATAGGTTTGGTTTTGTTTCCATATTTCCAAAACATTGAACACTTTTATTGAATCTGAAAAGTGCAATTACATCTACATTGAAAGAAACGTAAATTGCCGTTGAATTGAAACAACATTAACATGAAACAAGCAAATTGTAAAGACAACAATGAGGAAAGGGTTTAAAAGAAACTTCCTACTCCAGTGCGTAGGTATCTTCATCTTCAACTAATATGACATTGATAATGTCCTCTTTGAATAAACTCAGCATGTCAGGCTCAGTCTTTGCATGTAAACTTTCTTTTGAGAGCAACTTGGGAGGCCCAGGAAAATTTTCTCTAATATGAACCTGATGATAGGATAACTCCTTAGCCTTACCCTTCTATGTTGACGGGTTAATGATTTGATCACCTTGGCTTCCACGGCCTTTATGATTTTCTCGACTTTGGCCTCGGCCTCCATGGTAATTATTGATGGCTTCATATCCTACTCCATACCTCTTCTTGGTACCAGATAGGATAATAGGTTCTTTAATCCCTTGAGCTTTCATTCCTAGCCCACCTTCATGGTTAAATCCGTATCGGCACAACATTCTTCCAGTCATAATAGACGATGTTGAAAATTCTGGAGTCTTCATGATACTTCCAGCAGGAATTTGTATCACGGAAATCATCTCAAAAGAATGATAACTGGGCTCTTCTTTTATCTCTGGCTCGACATAAGGTATGACACTTTCCTTGTAACTGGTAAAGTTTGTCTCACCGTGTACGGTAATCATTTTACCGTTAATAACAAATTGCACCTTCTGATGAAGACTAGAAGGGATGGCGCCAGCCATGTGAATCCAAGGCCTTCCTAGTAGCAGGTTGAAGGTCCTTAGAATGTCGACCACTTGAAAATCAATCAGAAAAAGGTGTAGGGCCTATGTTTACTTCCAATTCGATATCCCCAATAACATCTTTCTTCATTTCGTCAAATGAACGTACGGTTACCTTTGAAGGTTTGATAAGTTCTTCACTAATCCCCTAGCGATGCAGCGTGCTTAAAGGACACAAGTTAAGTGCAGAACCATTATCGATGAGCACTCGTGACACTTCCTTGCCTCGACATTTGATGGTAATATACAGAGCCTTATTGTGAGATCATCCGTCAATAGGGAAAGCTTCATCAGAAAAGGCAATTTGATCTTTTAACAAAATAGCACCAACAAAGTCTTCCAATTGTACCTCATTAATGGTTTCCGGGACATGCACCTCATTTAGAAGCTTCATGAGCACCATTTTATGGGTTTTTGAAGTCTTGAAAAGATCCAGTAAGGAAATCTGTGTCGGCATCTTTCTCAATTGTTCAACTACCTCGTATTCACTTGTCTTCATGACTAACAGTAACTGCTTAACATCCTCCTCAGTCACTCCCTTCTTTTCATGCTCGTTTTCTTTCGGAACGTAACATCTTCCTGATCTGGTTATTGCGTCAATCTCTTTAGATGCATAATCCCATGGCACACATTTGGTGTCAAATTTCTCCTTTGGAGGCAAAGTGATAATCACAGGTTGCACCTCCTTGTCTTCAATTTTTAGTTGACCAATCGGACGTTTGATGGTAATTTGCTCATCAAGATGCTTTTCTTCTCCCAATCTATCCACTTCATCGAGATTGATCAATTGTGGTGTGATCATGGACACCATGCTTTTGTTAGCTTCAATAATATCCATTTCACCCCAACCGTTAGGCGCGATACTTTCTTCTCTGGATGCCTATAAGGGTGGTGTATATTTAACACAGTAGTTATAATGGCCACTGTCTTGACCCAGATAATCTATGATCTCACCCCGTCTTCTTACTTTGCGAATAAATCTCCTGTCTCCTTGGCGAATCTTTTCCTTCATCCTCTCGTCTAGATTTTCTTTCTCCTCAAGACTTAATTTGCTGATTAGGACTTCACCCATGCCTCCCCATCCATCAGGCACAATGGTTTCATTCTTGAAAACCCAAGGCGAAGGTGTGTATTTAACCCGGAAATTATACTTTCACTGTCTTGTCCAAGGAAGTCTACAGTGTCACCTTGCTCAAATGAAGTTTGGGTAAATCGCCTTTCACCCTGCCGAATCGCTTCTTTTTGCTCTTCAAATTGATCCTCCTTATCACAAGATGGAGTTTCATTTTGCTTGATGAGCTCATCATCCATACCACCCCATCCATCAGGCACAACTGCTTCACTTCTAAAAGCCCATGGTGGGGGAGTGTATTTTACTTGGAAGTTGTATTTGCCAGAGTCTTCTCCCAAATTGTCTATGATTTCCCCTTTCAAGAGTGCTTCACGACAAAAGCGAGCATCTCCTTGATGGGCTGATTTTAATTTGGTTTCATATTCATCTTCTGTGAGGACCATATTTACCACATTGTGCTCAGGAAGAGGGTTCTGATGCACATTTGGCTCTGGTTCTTGAAAGCTTAGTATCTTCTTATCTATAAGTTGCTGGACTTTGTATTTCAAAACCATGCAGTTGTCCACATCATGTCCTCTTTCCCCCATATGGTATGTGCAAGTCTTCGACTCATCGTACCAGGGGAACTTTGTAGGATTATCTCTTGGCACTTCCTTGGCCACAAGATGCCTTTCTAGCAGCATTGGTAGTAGTTTTGACAAGGGGTCGGGGTAACGGGGTGAATTACCTTACGGATCTTTTCCGTGGCTCAAATGGTTTTGGATTTTTCCAAGGAATATTGGATTGCTTTTGGAATGGAGCTTGATTAACGTTAGGGCTGGATATCATAGCCATATCGCGTACAAGCTCCTTATCCTTTCTTCCAGGATACGATCTTCGTACTGTTGTTTCTTGAGACTTCTCCTTCAATGTCCATTCGATCCTTTCGCCAACCTTCACCAGCATGGTAAATGTTTGGCAACCTGAGATATGCAACTTGTCGTAATATTCCGTTGGTAACGACTTCAAGAAGAGTTCAATCAGCTCGTCCTCACTTATTGCCTGTTTGACTTGCGAAGTTATAGCTTTCCATCTCTGTGCATAAGCTCTGAATCCCTCATTTCTTCACTTCTCAGTTCTGACTAGATCTTCCCGAGTTGGAAGTACTTCGACATTGAATTTGTATTGGCGAAGGAACTCTCCTGCCAAATGGTCCCATTCGATAAAATCCTTTATATCAAGAACGGTATACCACGCCAAAGCTGCTCCCTTTAAGCTATCTTGTAATGTATTGATAAGGAGTGGCATATTGTCTGAATATCTTGCCATTTTGCAGAGATAATACTTCAAGTGGCTTTTAGGACAGCCGGTACCGTCGTACTTGCTCACGAACTCCGGTTCTTTGTAATTCTCTGGCATAACCACCTTCATGTATGGTGAGAATTTATCGAATCTCTGAAGCTCATAACCTTGACTTGCCAAGCATTCTTCAATTTTGGCCAATCGTTTGGCCTCCTCTTCATCTTTGGATGTCTTTGTAACCTGAACATCATCTTCTAGATTTACTATTTCCGGTGCAGATTTCGGAGGATTCTCCTGAATTGGTTCTTTACTCCTCATGGTATCTTCAACAGGTACTTCAGTAGCATTTGCAGTCCCTGGGTTGGCAACTGTAGGATAAGATCCTCTTGCAGCTATTATGAAAGTTTTCATTTTTGCCATCATGGCAGCCATTTGTGTTAACTGGTTTTCTACTTCAGCCAGCCGAGTGCGAGTCTCTTCCTCAGCCATTTTTATTTGTAAACGAGTTCGAGGTCTTCTACCTTCCGTTGCTAAACAACTTGTTTTCATAAAAATCATCAAGATATTAGAATTGATGAAGTAGATATGAAGATTTATATTCTTTCAATTGTATGTTTTCTTGTAGATAACAAGGATAAGAATTTTTTTACAAGCCTTAGCCTTGCCGAAATCTTCTCATCAATGTTTTTTGTCAAGAAATCATACCATTCAAAGAATTACAATCCATGGTGACTGTTTCTTTTATGTGAAATGCGCTTTATCCATCAAACAATCATGCAAGAAATAATTGTTTTGATTTTGAAGATCCATACTACAACGATTTACATTGAAATGGGGGAATACTAGCTTAAACAAGTCTAGGCTTCTTGCTAGCTAAGGTAGCTTCAGCCTCTTTATGTTCCTTGACTCGTATCTCCCATTCTTCCACGTCAATTGTGACCTCCTCGGGAATGTATGGCTCAACACCTGGCGTGTTCGGCACAATGTACTCTGGAATGTACAGCTCGTCAACATGAGTAACAATACTCAAAGGTACATATGGTTCGACATCGATCGGTCGTTTGGTCTTCAACCATTCTATGTATTCTTTGGATGCCAAGAACAGCTTCATCTCTCCTTGTAGATCCTCAGGCCACTGTACTATCGGCTTGGTCGATTTCTTCAAGGAATGCATGATCTTCTGAACTTTTATTTGCAACTCTCTATTTTCCTTTTCCGATTGGGATTTTTGTGGTATATCAAATGTGAACTCCTCAGGATGCCAACTAGGTGGAACTTGTTAGATCATTCCGAACTGTCGTACCACTCTTAATGGGCAATAAGTGGCTCCACCGCTCAATCCAAGTAATGGTACTAAATTACCTTCGTGACAAGTAATTTGAGCTGTCATGATCTTTGGCCATTGAATTCTCCATTGGAATTTGTTAGGAGTCAATGCTCTAATAAAGTTTGCCCACTCATGAAAAGAGTATTTCGGCAATTTGTCTTGAAGTCTCAAATACTTCTCAATGGGGTTAGTAGACGAGTCAATCTTCTTAATGCGCATATGACGTTCCCAGGGTCGGATATGGGAGATGAACCATATAGAAAGCAATCTGGCAGAAGCGTGAAGTACACCCTTTTGATGATACTTATATTTGTTCAAAGAGATGATGGTTTCTGCTAAAAGCATGTTGGAAAAATCCCACTTTAAGCAAGCTTGCCTAACAATCACTGTAACAAGAGGATTTAATCCGGTCCTTGATGTAGGGAGTAAAACGAACCCAAAGAAAGCAAGGAGAAAGACTCTCGCGGAAGTATTCTTGGTTTCCTTTGGCAATTTGGAGTAATTAGCCACCAAATAGGATAAAGGAAAATTCCTAGTGTTCGACTTGATTAACTTATCCACTTGAGGAGTCTTCAAGTTTAAGAATTCGGCTATGACACTTGTGGGTTTCAATCCAATTGGAGGCTAAACGATTTTTGATTCGAAATCAACCCCGATGGTTGCCTTATACTCCTCTAATATAAGTACAATCTCATGCCTTATACTCCTCTAATATAAGTACAATCTCATGCTCGCTCAATTGGAATGTGGCGGTAGTGACTTCCCAAAAATGGGATAGTGCTTGAATTAAACTCACTTGATACTCGAGATTGATGAGCTTGAACAAATATCCCAATCTTCCCCTCATGTAGGCTTTATTGTCTTTAGTCATGTTCACCCACCATACCAACAGCTCTTTCCTTGGAACTGGGATGACTTGTATATCTAGTTTCCCCATTTTGATCCAATCATGCAAAAAGTTCATTATTAGTCACCATGGATTAATTTTAAATGCCCCAATTTTAATTATATGTCCTTTTATGGACAAAATGGAGGTAAAGCACATTTGCATTATTATGACATAATACAAATGCCACTTTTAATCCTTTTATGCCTTAAAAGAGCATATACTTGAAAATGTGAATGAAACCAATGTCTAAAACAAATGCCTTTTGATATGCTCCATTTTGACCCTAAAGTACTACCCCATGGTTTACAAGTTTGAACACATCGAAAATTGACTTTTGGCAAATGGGGTTGTACATATAAGAGCTTGAGCATCCAATCTGTTTGAATTACATTGAAAATCATCGTGGACCTATACATTCCATCTAGAAATGTAAAATGAGACCAAATGGAGCATATCGACCTAACCATTCATTCTAGTATTAAAAGGCATCTTGTCCAAACTTTGATTATCATTTGGGCATTTTTTTTTTTTGACAAAGTGATATCAATTAATTTTGCATAATTGAAAAGGTGAGAAAAGTGGAACGACATTTACTTACCAACACCTTTTGCTTGGTTTTAGGTATACCAACCACAAAGACAAACATATGCAACAAGTGAGGTTTTGACACCTAAAAGGATAGGATATACTAAAGGCTCAAGGTTGTCACCTTAATGGACAAGAGATTCCATTCCAATAGGCAATCGGCCTAAAGTGATGAAATATTATTCCATCTCGATGGCCGGTATTATATTTAAACGTTCCCATGAGCAATTGGCTCATAGTTTTGCCTAAACACATACCTCCTAAGGGTGATCCTAAGTGTAGCCAGGGTTGGGCCACGAGTAGTGTGTGCAAAAAGTGTAGTGCTAAAGCAATTTAAAGGCAATCACAACAATTTATAACCAAACAACACTTCTAAAATTTGGTAAAAATCACATTCAATCCCAACACCAACCTGCAAAACAAAGGTAAGCATAGACTACACCCCTTATACCTCCCACCTGCATCACCATTTAACACTTTATTAATGGGGACGTACCAGGGATCCTTGCGAGTACAAACACATGCATATCGTTCTATCTAGGCCTAAGTTCACTTAGAAATTTAAGGCTCCCCAGCGGAGTCGCCAAGCCTGTCGCGCCACACTCTCGCATGCATTTCTAATGGAGGTATTTTTCTATATGGACCTCTCCTAGGCCATACCTCAAGTGACAGTGGGATTTATTTGATCGAAATTTAAACTTGGAGTCGCCACTAGTCATTTATGGTAGGTCGACTAGAAACTTAACTGTGGTACGGGAGAAATACCGCAATCCTACGAACCAAAGATTCTAGATAAGCGACTTGGTTACATTAACGATCCCAAATTGAAACCATTAATGGCCTTTCGGTACCTAAGAACGATTATGGCATGTCTAATGCGTCACACGGATTCCTAATTTCAATTTTTAATCTAACCACGGACAATCAATGAAGCATTCACAAATCAATTGCATATCACATGACAAATCAATCACAACAACCTTAATTTGGTCACTAGAAATGAACAATTATCAAAACCCTAACCCTAGCTCTAATAGTTTGTTCATCTTTTTTTTTTAAGGGATTTTGGCTCAAAATTTGGAATTTTCCAAATTATGCCCCTTAGGCATTTTGGAAAATTCAAATTTCATTTTTTATGACTGGCCACAATGATTTCTAATTATTCTGTGAATTTTCAGAATTTTTTATTTTTATTTTTTTTCGAAAAATTTTTAAAACAGAGAAAATGATTTTTAATGCTTTCTGGGAATTTTTGTGATTTTTTTTTATTTTTTCAATTTTTTCAGAATTTTTAAATTTTTATTTACATTTTATGAATTTTTTAAATTTTTATGAATTTTCAAGGATTTTTTTTATTTTTCTGAATTTCCTGTAATTTTTCTAATTTTTTAAGAATTTTCTGCAAAATTTTCCAATTTTTTTATTTTTCTATAATTTCTTTGATTTTTGTGAATTTTCTGCAAAATTTCCGAATTTTCTAAAAAATTCTAATTTTTTATGACTTTTAAAATTTTTGTGATTTTTTTTAAATTTTTGAGAATTTTTGAAATTTTTATGAATTTTTTTATTCCTGAAATTTTAGTTTCCTAAAAAAAATCTAATTTTTTTTTGGTTTTGTTTTGTTTTTTTTATTTTCGAAATTCCCCCCCCCTGCCGGAACAAACCGGCGGTCGGCGTCGTCGCCGCCGGCACCTGTCGTCTTCCTCCGACGAGCACCACCGAAACGGCGCCGTTTATGGCGTTTTTCATTTAGGCATTTCGTTGAGCAACTTGTGTGCATGAGCTTAATTTTGAGTCATCGAGGCCGCGACTTCAGGCCCGTCACCGGCGACCCTCCGGTGACCACATTGCCGTTCTACTTACATCATTGTCATGCCTGCATATTCTACTTTCCATCTAGCCTACTCCGGTCATTGTTGAACCTTTTCTGGCCAGTGAAAATCCGGTCAAAAATGCTAACCTAAACTGGATTCTAAACTTGTTTTAAAAAAAAAATTACGAACTAACAACCAATTCGCCCTAGTCGTCTATATCGTGTCTAATGAATAACAAATCAACAAACAAGGTTCAGAGAGACTAATTCGATCGGCCTATGGCCTCGGCGACGCTCCAACGATGCTTCGAGTTTTCCGACGAGGGATTTCAATGGTGGCCGACTCGGTTTTAATGCAAATTTAACCGTTCAAAGTGCCAACAAATGATGAAGGGAAAGTCAGAATGTATTTTGAGCGTCAATAATCACAAAATCACGAAGACACACACGAGTTTACACTAAAACACATTCTGGAAATTTTGGAAAAACCGTGGCCACGAAGGAATTTTACTTGCTTCATTCTTCGTTCTAACGAAATTTCCGAAGTGAAATGGGCTTCGGATATTGTTCCCTGACACCTTCTCTGCTTCTTAGTGTCTTTAACTTCGCCGGAACAGGTCCAGACATGCCGGAACGTACCTAGTTTCAGACCTTCCTGATTAGCCTTTCCGACTTAGCACGGCGAGGGGAGGTTACGATCGACTCGTGATTTGCCGACGCTCTGCCATCTAGGATGGCACCGAACGCTCACGGGGGAACCTCTAACCCTTTCTCTCTCTAAATTTCTACACGATTCGCACTCTTTCTCTCTCTAAACCCTCTCAGAAATTTTGTCGAATGGCTTCTGTCCTCCTCGGTCAGTTTTTTTCTCATTTTTCTTCTTCAATTTCACGCTCGAATTTGGTTAAAACCGATTACCAATCGGTTGGGGTTGTTGGCTAGTGACAGTTGGGCATTTTTCCAACTGGCACGATCGCTTAAAACGTGCTAAAATAATTAGAAATGGTTGGTGAAGTTCTGGGTTTGAGTCGGTTATTTTTGGATTCACTGTGCTTTGGGCGATGGCTGGGCGAAGGAGACAACACTGTTCGAGTCGAGTTGACCTGTCCGACCCGGCAGTGCTGGTTTTACTCAAAAAATGCAAATTGGACCTTATTTCGATCGAATTTTCCAAATTGACCCTCAAAATTGCATTCCCCAGCATGTTCTGAACCTAAACATATAATTTTCCCCAATTTTTATTATAGTTGTGCCCAAAATTTCTTCAATTTTATATTCAGGTTAATGAGGTTTTGTTCAATTCGAGGTCTTAATGACCTGATTAGGCAAAATTGATGCCAAAATTACATTGCCCGCCCCTGATTACCCTTAGAAATGATGGTCTTATATTTCGGAAATTTCATTTCGGGCACAATTATCAATTTAGGTTCAAAATTCTCAATTTTTAATCAATTTTTGGGGATTTTTGATTTTTGCACCAATTGGACTGACCATTATGTAATTAAAGATCCCAGGATCAATTGTTGTGAAGACACTATGACCTAAAAATGTCTAGAAAAAATTTAATTTTATTTTTGGTTCAATTTAGGTTTAATTTTGCCCAATTTTGGGAAAAACATACACCCGATTGAAATTTTCTAAAATTGAAAGTGTATTTATGAAATTGGATTTTAAATAAAATTATTGACTATTTTTATGGAATTTTCTGATTCCATTTACTATTTTTCTTGATTTTCTTGCTTATTTTGACTAAAAGAAATTCGGGAAAAATACAGAAAAATTGTAAAAAATTATTTTTTTGTTTCAGAATAGGTTTCTAGGCTTGGCCAAGATTCCTAGACCTAATTTTGAAATTTTTGAAAATATGACAAAAATGAGCTAAAAATTAGGTGTCAACATCTGGTACTGTTCGCACAGTACCGAATTTGCACAAATTGCCTAAGTTGGGAATTAGTTGTTTCATTGAATGAGGGTTGGTATTTGGGCAATTTAGGGGTTAATTAGGACTCGTTTAAATTCTATTGGGTGACTTCATGATTGTGGGAATGACTACTAAGATCGGTTTGCCCATGGCGGGCATTGGGCGCATTAAATTGCTTGGAATAAATGCGCGGAATAAGTGTCGGATTAATTGGGCTAGAATGGAATTGATTGGGAGTGCCGATAATACTTTGTATTGATTGAATTGTGAGTGATTTTGGGCACATAATGTCATTCATGTTCGACTTGGATTCCGTTACACGCGATCTCACATATTATGCTTTGATACGGCTGGAATTGAGTGCATTGATATACTTGCCGGATGTGTATAAACTGTTGGTCTTCGAGTCGGGCCTACGGGTCGTTTTAAACTGTGGCCTTCGGGTCGGGCTTTTAAGCCGAATTATTTATTGGCCTTCGAGTCGGGCTTTTAAGCCGAATTATCTATTGGCCTTTGGGTCGTGACCTTCGGGTTGAATGATATCTATTAAAGAGTTCATTATTTGAAACGATGCATGACCATGCGTATGTGGTGCGCTGAATCAATGAATATGCGCTCGTGCCTTGTTTATTGTTATAAATGCTTAACCTGCAGGGTCAGTGATATGCTAGATTTAAGCCTAAGGGCCTAGGTCAATTGTTTGTATTGTTGCATGGTTTGTTGTTCGCCTGTCAGGAAGTGCATATTAGCCTAGTTTCGGATTAGGGGTTGTTACTTGCTGAGTTTATCTCACGGTTGTTGGAAAACCAACATTTTAGAACCCCGGAAGTGAGGATGGCAGAGGCACTGATCCGTTTTGGGATTCCCCACTTTATCGAGAAGACTATGTCCATACATCCCGCAGGGGACGGGAATATGTACATTAGATATTATACCTTAGTATGGGTAGATGTCGGGGAGTTAGTATCGGAGACCCATGAATATGTGACATGATGCTTTAGGATGCATAATGGAGAAGAGACCGGGCCCCTTCGAACTTTTGATGTCTCGTTTAATGGGTAGGGTTAGGTGGACCCGCTGTGCCCTGATGGACAGGTGATAGATCCCGGAACTTCCGGAGAGGAGAGCTCGAGCTCTGAAGGAATACCTGTAATGTACGAGTCTGATGAGGCTGAGCCAATGGACATGGAGCCAGATGATGATGAGCTTGACCAGTTTATGGAAGAGAATGATGAGCCTGAGGAGATGGACACGGAGGACGAGTTCGAGGATGCGGAGTCCGAGTTAGATTCATTAGATTCTGATGAGGAGTTGCATGATAGTTCTTCATTGTTAGAGTCTTCCGGTTCTAACCCAGACTGGGTTCCATAGGTTGACCTTGTTGGCAAATAGAACGGGCTGCACCTTTTTGACTGAAGTCCGCCTTAATCCAGTAACCCCTAGCCATTGACCCTTTTTGACCTTGGTGGCCGTTAATCCTTTTTGGTGGTTTGTGGTACTCCCTATAATGGATATTGTATCTACCCTTAATGGTAATGGTATATATATGTTTTTATGTTTTTAAGCTGTTGGATTTCCTATTTGATACTGCTCATGGTTATCTTACTTGTTGTACGGGTGTATATATATATACACACACACACACGTTGCTTTCGCTGGTGATTCGAACTTTGCATGTTGAGTTTCGGGTCGGCGACGCATTCTGAGACGTCACAACAAATTCGACCATCACATGGGATGCTCGCGCTTCATGGGATACGGGGCGTGATAGTTCCTCTTTCTATACCTCTTTCTTTGTTGCTCATTTTCCCAATTTCTACTACTCTCCTACCTGCTATAATTCTATACAAGAATTAGAGACCTAGGCCAACTAAACCAGTCTAGTCCTAGGCAGTGAATTAACACAATAATTCACTTAACAGACAGTCAATCACCATCACAACCCCAAATCACAATCAACAAGTTTCGTGTACTTACCTCGAGTCCAGACCCACCTGCACTTTCAATCATTAGAGCACTCAATTCAATCAACAAATACTACAAATTGTCTGGAATATGCGTAGCATTAGACACACCTAAGGCTCACTAAGGTCTCCCTAGCCAACTATAGCTATCCTGGGGTCTCTACTCCTTATCACTCCAGGTTTCGATCGACTTAGATCAAGCTGTCCTTACTCTGATACCAATTCAAATAGGATGTCATGCCTCAAACCCCATCGAGCTCGCGACATCCCTCTCTGCAGTCGAACCAATGCGACGTCTCAGGAAACGTCGCCGACCCAAACAAACCCATCAGAATTTAATTGGGCGGAAACAATCATATAATCCAGGACAATAAAATTTTTGGAGAACCAGGGAGAAATAAATTTCCACACCACCAAACATAATATTACACTTCCAAAATATTCACAATATCCGGCATTAAAACCACAACATATAATTTACATGCACACCGAACTATAAAACTGCAAATCACCGACAACGCCAAAAAGATTAGCAGCCTGGGTATACCTTATCTTAAAAAAATGGAACATATAAAAAGGGATTACTTAACACCTAATCTAGCCCCTACACTCTCTGGATGGCGTCCACTCTGACTCGCTCTCCTCATCCTCGTTTGAAATCTCGTCAGGCACATGCTTATCCGACGACTCTAAATCGGCTTCAATCTCAATCGGGTTATCCTCATCTCCCGACTCTATCTGAACCTCAATCCTCTCCTCGTCATTAGCCTTCTCTTCTGGCTCCTCCTCCGGCTCCTCTACTGGCTTATTCTCTGGCTCATCCACGGGCTCATCCATTGGCTCATACTCTCTAGGTTCTTCCTCGAGTATAACTCCTAGATCCACATCTATAGATCATACCCTA
Source organism: Syzygium aromaticum (assembly GCA_024500025.1). NCBI lineage: Eukaryota > Viridiplantae > Streptophyta > Magnoliopsida > Myrtales > Myrtaceae > Syzygium > Syzygium aromaticum. The sequence continues at coordinate 14,008,902 of CM044886.1, forward strand.
CCTGCGAGTCCTCCGGCTCTAGATCTGGCACCTCTACTATAGTCTTAGGCGCTGCAAGGACATGCTGGTGCCTTGACTAAGCTAGATTAGTTTCTAAACTAGTCATTTCACCGTCGGGAGGGAGTATAGCCGACAAATCCCAATCACCTACTCCATCAAACGGGATGTCAAAACCGCGGATGGGACCAAACTTATCCATCCCGTCTCTAAACATCCAAGCGGTGTACGTATGAACCTGCTAGAGGGGTAGCCTTATATCCACCCATACTACTGAAGTATGCTTAACCCAGGTGTGATTATCATCTATAGGGTACTCTACAACCTCATGATTGGTGCGCATAAGAATCCCAAAATGCTGCCACAGTAAAGGCGGAAGGTTCATGACTCAGGCGGGTGATCTGAAATTGTTGGTTGAGACAATCATGAGACACTTCTCAATAAGTGTTAGTGGTATGCCCTAGGAATCAATCAATGTTGATACTCTAATATTAGTTGTGGATTAGGTTATGTCGAAAAAATCGACCTTCACTATACTTAGGTAGTCATAATGTCTTGCTAGAGACCGCTTATGACTTATGGGTTAAAAGGGTTTTGAGCACACTGCTAATGTTTAGTGAACCTACAGGGTCGCACATAATAACGAACGGACTTAATATTTTCTATGCACCTTGATCTACTTAAGAAGTAGATTTTAATTTATTCTCTTATTTAAATTATTTATACGGTCGTGCGCGTTATGAGATAACGATTAAATGTGGGCCCAAATCGCCCGGCCCACTTCTTTTAATTCCGATGGATAATGAGGTTGTATAAATAGATAGAGAATTGTTCTCTATCTAGGGTTTTTTCGACAGAGTATCGAAAATAAAAAAAAAAATGCGTTCGAGAAAAAGGAACTTCAAGATATTTCGCTAGCACGTGGATCGTTAGAGAATTCTGTTCATGTGTGTGGATACCGGTAGAGGTGCAACACTTGGGGCGCTAATTCAGACACAATCAGTTGTCGAGTTATCCTCGATCTGCAAAAGGTGCATTTCAAAATTCCCTTTCAATTTCAATATACACATATATCCTGTCTAGGGTTCTATATTCCGCTGCGTTATTTTTGTTGATGAGCCCTATAATAAGTTCACAACCTAAGCTTCACCTAGGCTACCATATATTCCAGACAAATTCAAACACGCAAACAAGCAATACACACAAACAATGTCTATACAATCACACTTACCCGAACTCTTGGCATACCCAGCCTACATATTAGTTCACAATCACAACATTCAAACCTCACATACATTCCAATCCATTCTCATGCTTTAAGATATATATCGATCACACAACATTTCCGAACTCCACAATTCACACTCGTTCACGCACCACCACATCATTTTCATTAAACTTGTCATCGCGACCCGCGTAAATACGCCTCAGGTCCGATCTCACTTTCACTTGTCATATCGTACCATCTCATGCTCAATCACTTTCCTTAGTCCGCGTAAACACACATCAGGCTTACATGATCGCGACCCACGTAAAGACGCCTCAGGTCCGATCCCATTTTCTCTTTCTTTCCTTAGCCCGTGCCAAATGCGATAAGCCTATATGATCACAACCCGAGCATAAAACATCTCGGCTTGATCCCATTCTCACTTTCTTTCCTCAGCCCACGCCAAATGCGACAGGCCTACATGATCATGACCCGAGCATAAAATGCCTCGGCCCGATCCCATTCTTACTTTCTTTTCTTGGCCTGCGCTAAATGCGACAGGCCTATATGATCGCGACCCGAGCATAAAACGCCTCAGTCCGATCCCACTTTCGTATTACGGCTCGCGTAAACACACCTCAGACAGGTTCAATTCCCCGCGTAAACACGCTTCAAGGATTTAGTGATCACACGAACATACCAACATATCGTATTTTATCTATACCCCGCATAAACACGCCTCAGGGCCTTTTAGTGATCACACGCACATCGCACGTCTCAATTCTCACACGTGCACACACTCGAGCATTAATCAAATGCCCATAAATATACCCAAACCAACCAATTCAATTCAGCCCACATATACACATACAACCATCAAAATTCATGTCATTTTCTCCGAAATTCACGGCTCAACAATTCATGGCACCACACGATAATTCCATGCAATTACTCGTCGAACCAAATCACTCAATTTACGCATCCAACAAAAATTACAGCATGTAAATCAATGAATTCCAGCCCTCATTCGGCCTTTAATAATCCACCAAAATATCTCAATTCCGTCCCTAAGGCCCATCAAATAATTCAGCCTCTAAACTACTCCAAACCGCGTCTAAACGAGTCCGATAATACCCGATATACTAGGCGAGGGTTAGATTGTAACTTACTTGGAATTTCCAAGCAAGATCAACCTATCCGAGATTGATTAGGCGGCGGGCGCGGCGGCTACAGTGGCGATCGGCGAGACGGCGACGGCGGTGACGGCTTTGGCCAGTTGCTCTTGGCCACGGGAGAAAGAGAGAGAGTGAGCTGAGAAGGAGGGGGATGGCGGCGTGAGGGCAAAGGGGGTTCGGCTTGGTGGCGAGAGCGGCGGTGGCATGGCAGACAGCGACGGCGAGGCCAAGAGGGAGAGAGGACGATTGGTGAGGGGGAGGGGGAAGGTTGCCGAGAGAGTGACGGGAGAGAATGAGGAGAGAGAGAGAATTGGGTCTTTTAAACCAATTATTTGACCCCTTTCAAGTGAAATGACCATCTTACCCCTCTCTCTACTTTTCAATCGACGGCTGAGATTCGTTCTTATCCTGATATTGACGGCCATGATCTAATCTTTTTCAAAATTATTCAAGGACAATTTGGGAATTTCATAAAAATCCAAGGGCAAAACTGTCCAAAAATTGTCATTTCTAAACTTAGGGTGAAATGACCAAAATGCCCTTCCCCACTAACACTTGGCCTTAACAAACTCCCAGGGGTAAAACGATAATTTTTCCATCATTCGCTGAAATTCAATTTTTCTGAAAAATTCGGGTAATTCCAAGGCTGAACATTCCAATAACAACGTCGTTCAAATGTCCTGTCGTGACTTTCTAATTTTTAATGCTCAAATTGGTCTCTAATTAATAACTGAATTTTATATAACGTAACTTGAGCGTGTCTCAGATTAACGGGCGGCTTTTGGGGAAATTCGCATATTCGACCCGCGACTGATACTAAATCAAGTCATATGTAAGTTTATTTGGATCGTGACGATCTCGGTTGTCATGTAATCGCGAGAATCGATCACTAGTTTCGACGGGCATGATCGTTCGGTATATGTTATGGATCATTCGCCAACTCACCTTGTGGTCAAACGGAATCACCCGTGGTCTATCCGTATAACAGTGACAAATTGGCACATAACCATCTGGCCTACATTAGCTCAAAATGTCACCTCAACAATTCTATAGTCGAAAGTCGGTTCACAATTGAATTTTTTTAGTCGTACGAATTTAAATCCTTAATTAGCCTTTCCCTAATGGTTAGTATCCCATGAATGATTAGTTCCGGGTGAGAACTAATTGCAAGTACGTTTATAAAACCATTTATTTCATAAATCCCAAATGGGCAAATTTCAGAATGTCATAGAATTACTCCACTATTAAAAAGGAAATTCTTGCTATTGTCCTTTCTATTTCTAAGTTCCAAGGAGATTTTTTAAATCAAAAGTTTTTGCTAAGAATTGATTGTAAATCTGTAAAAGATGTTTTGCAAAAGGATGTTCAAAATATTGCTTCTAAACAGATTTTTGCTAGATGGCAATTAATTTTATATGTTTTTGATTTTGATATAGAATTCATAAATGGTTCTTCGAATTCTCTCCCAGATTTTCTCACAAAAGAATTTTTATAGGGAAAATGCCTCCCAAACCTCCCAACAAACCCACAAGAAGAGATAAAGGCAAAGAAATTGCTGAACCATCCTAAGAACAAAAGCCTTTTAGAAAATTAACCAACATGAGGAGTTGGCTTCAAGCAACTCAACCATCGTTGAATATCATCACAATTTCTAACCAGGTTAAACAATAACTAGGTACTCCTTTTGATATTATAAAACTGTCCCATGAAGAAGCATCACAACTTCTTCAACAGGCCTTCAATAATCAACCCCAACCTTCCAAGTCAATGATAAGTCCTAATCCTTCTCCTATAGCCACTCAAAAGGCGATGAGAAAAAAAATTTATAGTGAGATGGTCATTCAGTCGACACAAACAACCCCTCCAACAACCAAATTCTTCCATAAAACGATATTCCAAAATATTTGCAATGTTGAAAACGAATTTTATAATGAAGTCACTTATCTTTTTGCAAAAAATATGTTTTCTGAAAAAATTTATTATACTCCTCATAACATTTATAAAACAATGGATTTTTATAAGAAGATTTTGATAGGAACAAAGTCCATCACCTTTCGACACTTCTCTGATAAAGGCCATATTAACTACTCCATAGCTAGGATCTATAGGGTCATTCATCCTTCTCAGTGGAAACTTGATCTTCTATCCTTGAAAAAATTCGATATCAAGATGGCCAAATCTCTTCCATACAGATATCGTTGGGTTTGAGAAAGTTTGACTATTTTGGTTTGAAAAAAAGATTGAGATTCCTTAAACGTAAGAGGTCCTCTTTACCGTTTACAATAGCATAAAAAGTTTGACTATTTTGCTAACTACTTAAAAAATCATGAAAAATCGACAAACTAGACACAAAATTGGGCAGCTTTGTTACGCGGCAGGACACCAAAAGCAGTCACTTTTGTTGACACCTAATGAAAAGTCATCACATAAATAAAGATACTTGAATTAGTCCAGAATATAAAAGAAGCGTTTATGCATAGATGTGGAATTAGGTATAAAAAAATAAGTTAGAAGGTTAACAAAAAACATTCCAGGGCGAACATCAATGTTCTTACATATGAATATGAGTCAACTTATGTCATAAAAGATTGTGAAGCAAGATTACCCCTGATTTTGGGACGGATGACTAGAGATGACCGAGAAAATCATCATCATCATCAGCAATCTCAGCATCATTGTGTCGCTCATCAATGTGCCCATCACCTGTTGGATTGCTGGGAGGTACAGAAGGAACCTCATAGCTATTGAGGTTGAGGTGTCGTATAACGATTTCTATTTGTTGTTATAAAGAATTTATTTGTTCATCCTTCTGTACAAGTATATTTCTCAAATGGTTCACTTCTTGGGTCAATTGCTCGTCATATCGTGACCTCCTTCGACCAGTCACATCGGATGATGAAGTTCCAGCTTGATTCGGCATGTACATCCTTGACAAAGATCCCATCCTAAATATTTTTCCTTTTTTCATCCCACCCGTTGCCTCCACCCATAATGCCATATTGTCAACTGATGGCTCAGAAGTAGCACAACCATCACTACCACTGGCATTGCTCATTAAAAGTTCATCATTTTTTTTCTTACATTAACAATATAGATGAAAATAAGATAACTTTATATATATCTACCATAAATATTGAAAGTATTCACGGTTTTCATTCTATTTTCTATAAAATCCAAAGATAACCTTACATACTTTAATGGCTTTCGCTCGATTGCTAGTTCATATCTTATCTTTCTTTTGAAATGTGCGTTCAAATGTAGCTGCAAATGTCGGTTCCGTCCCCAATTCTTGTGCCTACAAAATATAAACATGTGTAATTGAATTAAATTAACTTATAAAGTATTTAACAGACTTACCAGTCGTTTGCGATGCTCCCCAATGTTGATAGAACCCCTAGCATATGTGACTGACCCTTCACTAGAACTAGAAGATCAATTCTTCTTATTCTGCTAACTAATTTGCCGAATCTTTTCAGTTTCCCAAATTTTGTTAATTTCTGCCCAATTGTTAGCTGTAATGAAAGACGGCTTTACTTGCTTGATCTTCGCTCTATTCATCACATTTCGTATAAAGTCACCGACTTTCTTCTGGAAAATTCTCCTTACTTAATTCTCTTCATCTTCATCGCACTTGAACTTCCGTTGCAATCAATAAAAACAAAACTGAAAGTTATTACGATGGTCAGATATCCATTACCATGCACCAGACAATTGGACGACAGATTTTGTAAAGTTCATCTTGGGAAAAATATCCGGTCCCTTAGGTACCGAAAACTACAGAGTTGTTTTGGTCCCTGTACATCATTCTTGACCATCAATATACTATACCAAACTTAGTTGATAAGAAAATAGAATATGTAAAACTTACCTTGAACTCATTCCACCATAAATCTTTCACTTCTTGTGGAATATTTCTGTAATTAATATACTGCCCCATCCAATAGTTTTTCACTATTTTATTCAGTTCCCTCATAACAAACGGAGCATCTGTGAATCTACAATCATATGGATATTGTGTAACATCGACAATTCAATTGATATCCATATCTAAAGCCATAAATATTACATATGCTAAAATAAAAATGAAGTACTTACGAATCTTCAAATGGGTATATCATGAATCGGTTATCTTCTTTACTTGTGTTTTCGTCATTATTTGATGGTTCCGCTGAATAATAAAGTGGAACGGAAAGAGAGGGAGCTAAAGGAGATGGAACTGGATGAGATTCAGTTCCCATGTGGCCAAGTTCCCCAACATCTTCTTAAGTGTTGGAGGAAGAGCCAACATGTCCATATTATGACGGAGCATATTGTGGTTGAGGGTTAGATGAAAGGACATGGGAAGAGGAAAGGGACGGGGACGAGGACGAGGAAGAGGCTAGTCTTCTATGCATGTGACCTCCACGTTTATACTGACAAGTAGGAATGTTAGGCAAATATGTACAAAAATAATAACACTTATTATGGACACATTATGACGTACATGACGAAGCTTACCATTTTGGTGTAGAAGCAAAAAATGTTTCCTCGAAATAAGCCAATGCCGTGTTTATAACAACAATTTCCTACGAACAAATATACTATGAATCACACTCATTTTAATATCAAATATCAATATATGAGCATGATATGCCATGCTAAGCCGACAATAGCCATAATTAACCACACGATCCACTTATTGATCCACACGATAATTAATCAAGTAGAAGATCAACCATGAAACATGAATTTCAGCCACATGATCTTCGTTCTCGGCCACACGATTATCAATCAACTGACACGATTGGGCCATAGTTAACCAATCACACACATTTAAGCAAAGCAACGGAACGATTAACCTACTTAATCATACGATTGACATTAAACAAGTAAGGGTGCGAATGATAACCATTCTACCTGAGAAATCAAAATGTTAGAAGAATTAATTGTTTGCATTATTGCTAGAAATTAACTTGTGAATGACAAATTCATTTGATTTGTTGACTTTTTTTGCCCAAGAAAATTTTTTTATGCACATACAATGATTTAAATGTCACTGCAAGTGGGTGGCTACAGGTATTGTAAGTCATTCTGTAAAGTTTTGTAGTAAAAATAATTTTATTATTTGTAAAATTTTTTGGGCACCTAAAAAAATTAAATTTCACTAAAAGTGAGTGGCCACGTATATTCTAAGACATTCTGTAAAGTTTTGAAATTTGTAATTTTTTTTATTTTTTTGTAAAACTTTTTCGGGGAACTTAAAAAAATTTAATTTCACTAAAAGTGGGTGGCCACATGTATTCTAAGCCATTCTCTAAAGTTAGGAAAATTTTTAATTTTTTGTATTTTTAAATTTTTTTGACAAGTTACAAAATTTTAATTTCACTAAAAGTTGGTGGTCACAGGAATTATAAGCTATTCTGTGAAGTTTTATAATTTATTAAATATTTAATTTTTGTTGGCCACCTAAAAAAAATTTAATTTCACTGAAAGTTGATGGCCACAAGTATTCTAAGCAATTCTGTGAAATTTTGAAATTTTATATTTTATTATAATTTTTTAAATTTTTTGTGCACGTAAAAAAATTAAAATTTCTCTCACAATGGTGGCCACATGTACTGTCCATAACTTTAAAAAGTTATGAAAATTTTGAGTTTTTTATTATTTTTTTTTACCACCTAAAAAAATCTAAATTTCACTCAAAGTGGGTGGCCACAGTTATTTTTTGCCATTTTGTGATATTTTCAAATTTTGGCTTTTTAAATTTTTTTAATAAAATTTAGCACCAAATTTAATATTTTCTCAAGATATGATTTATTAAAATTTTGTTGAATTTTTTATGAATTTTTGTACAATTGTTCAATTTTCATGCATTTTCTAAGAAAACGCATATATTGCCCCATCCGATCGTCATTGAACGCTTAAAATGGGAATAATGGACAAATTAACCAGTCGAACATCGATCAAAGTCACATCCAATCCACTATTTGGACCCCTAACTTAGCCAACTAATCAGACACTAAATAATCCCTAAAAAAGTCCAATTAATATTCATTATATGTATGGGCTGTGGGAGTTGCTTACTTCGTTGAAAGATAATAAAAACGGCGGTTGGCCAGTGGCGGACTCGGCTTAGGCGTGGCCCTAAACGGTGGCTAGTTGGCCACGGCCGGGCGAATGACGGTGGAGCTCAACGGCGACAGCATCGGGCAGCGGTTGGGAGGCGGCGACGATGGCCTCGGGCGGCGTCGGGAGGCGGCTGGGCGCCTTAGGCAAGTCCTTAGGCGAGGGCGGCGACGGTGACCGGCGAAGTCGGCTGGGCGGCGGGGCGAGGAGGTGTGCGGGCCAACTGGTAACGACGACGGTGGGGTAGGGAGGTTGGGCGGCGACGGCGACGTGAGCGGTGGCTCCAAGAAAGCAGATCTGGCCGGCGACGAAGGGAAGGGCAGGGCAGGGCGGCGAGGCGTGCGGACGACGTGGCAACGGTGACAGTGATGGCGACAGCGGGGCGGGGAGGCTGGGCAGCGACGGTGGGGCGGCTGCAAGCAAATAGAACAAAGGGCGGTGACGAGACGGGAAGGCTGGGCGGGGCGACTACTGCACGGCGAGCTGCGAGCCCGGGCAGGGAGACGCGGTCGACTTGGCGACGGCAGGGCGGGGAGGCTGGGCGGCGACGACGACGGCGACATGGGCGGCGGCTCTGAGGATGCAGATCTGGTTGGCGAACGATTTGTGAGGCGGGGCGGCGCTTGGGAAGAAGAAGAAGAAGAGGGGCTCGGTCCGTCGCAATTTGCGATGGACATAAATCTGTCCGTCGCAAATTTGCAACGGAAATACTTCGCCGTTGCAAATTTGCGACAAAAAAAAAAAACCATCGCAAAATTCCGATGGAAAAAAAAAGTCCGTTGCAAATTTAACATCGACAAAAAAATTTGCGATGGATACCAAAAATCCGTCGCAAATTTCCGACGGAAATAAAAGCCTATTGCAAATTTAAACCCAAATATTTTTTATCGGTACGAAATTTCCGATGGAACGCAATCGTCCGTCGCAAATTTGCAACAGACCAAAATCGTTCGACGCAAATTTGGGAGGGAATTTTTGGCGTCCCAAATTTGCGACAGATACACATGATCCGTCGCAAATTTGCGACGGACATAAAGTGGTCCGTCGCAAATTTAATTAAACCCAAATATTTTTTATCGGTACGAAATTTCTGACGGAACGCAACTGTCCGTCGCAAATTTGTGACGGACCACAATCGTCCGTTGCAAATTTCGGTGGGAATTTTTGGTGTCCCAAATTTGCGATGGTTGCGACGGATTTTTGCTACCCATCGCAAATTTTTTTGACATTGTTAAATTTGCAACGGACAATTTTTTTCCGCCAAAATTTTGTGACGGTTTTTTTTTTCGTTGCAAAAGACATAAACCTGTCCGTCGCAAATTTGCGACGGACAAAAACCGGTCCGTTGAGGTCCGTCGCAAAATTCCGACAGAAAAAAATTGTCCGTCGCAAATTTCTGATGGAAAAAAAAATCCGTCGCAAATTTAAAGCAGACTATTCTTTTATCGATATGAAATTTCGAAGGAACGCAACCGTTCGTCGCAAATTTGCGACGGAGTTTTTGACCATGGTCAATGTCTGTCGCAATTTTTTTTCGATCCAAAATTTTGCACCTCATTTATTTCGGATTGCAAAAATAAATGACATTTTCAAAGCCGTCAGAAAATTGCAACGGATTCGGAAAATTGCCGTGAATTTCACTTTCGTCACATTTGATTCGATGAACAGTTGCCATGAATAAGTTGTTGTTTAAAAATAAGCGACGAAATTAGCAACGATCCAAATGCAATGGAAAATAGAATATTGCAAATGTCAGTGCATGAATAATATTTGACTTGTCGTCATTTAATGACAAACTTTCCGATGATCAATTAAATTAATATGAATAATCGACAATAACAATAACAATAATAATAATAAAGACAACCAAAACAACACTTGTCGCAATAATAATTACACATCATTAGTGTTTTGTCACAAAAAATTTAATCTTCATCCTCGTCTTCATCTTCGCCCTTGTCTTCTTCGTCATCTTGATCTTCATCTTCATCTTCATCATCTGTCTCAAAATTAGATTCTGAACATTCTTGTACATATAAATCGCAAATTTTAGTTGGATCCACATCTATCATTGCTCCACGTGGATCTCGTAAAGTGGGAATGTTATATTCCTCAATTTTAACCGTGTTACACACTTCTTATTGTTGGTAGGCTCTATTCTTCCAGTGTTTCTCGATTTTTCTCTGTGCTTTGATTTTACATAATGCCCACCAATCAGCTTTGTCATGTTTCAAACTAGGATATGATGCATAACATACTTGAATTGCTGGTTGTGCCAAGACAAATGGTTCATATTTCATATACATTTTCTTGTGATTTATTTCAACTAAATTAAACTTTGTATGCACCTTCATTCCTTTGACGCAGTCGAACCACGTGCACTTAAATAACACAACCCGCATCATTAATGGTCAAGGGTATTCTATCTCTATGATTTCATCCAACAAGTCATAAAAATCATCTTCCGAACTGCAGCCATTGGATGACCGAACAAACACACCATTATTCATTGTAGCTTTTCCCATTCCATATTCTTGAGTGTGAAAATTATATCCATTTATGAAATATGCTGGCCAACTTCGAACTTTTAACTGTTGACCCCATGACAGATAATATAGTAATCCTTGCTCTCCTAATTCATCATGATGACTATGAACCTAAGGTTACACATGCAAAGTCAATAATATATATTTTAATAAATGATGTACTAAATTTTAATAACTTGGTTTTGGTCTATAGGCAACTTACATATGTCTTGAACCATGCTGCAAATTGTTCATCGCACAAACGGTCAAAATCATTTGGTTGTAGTCCGTACATTAAAGTTTGGAAAATCCTAATAATAAAAACCATTCACATATTAGCAAACATTTGACACACAATACATATATTCCCAAATTTACACTTACTTGAAGTATGGCTCGACTTTTGGGCAGTTCAGTAAAATATATGTATGGGCTGCATGAAATTCTTTGCCTGTTAAGTAACGAAATTGACATGCGCCGCTTGGTCAACCTAGATAATTGAAAATGGAGAATGCTTTACAATTTGGATCAATGGGGCCCTCATCATTTCTGCTTGGTCTCTGCCTCTTGCACTGTACGTACGGCTCAAAATAGTATGATGCAAATATTGTCACTTCTTCCACAATATATGTATTACAAATTGAAGTTTCAACACGTGCCTTATTCTTCACTTTTTTCTTCAAATGATATAAGAATCTAGTTGCAATAGAAAGAAGCTTATTGGAACATACTATATAATAAAGTAATTTGAACTTTATTTAAAAAAAAATTACCTCTCAAATAGATACATCCAACGAAATTGGACGGGACTTGCAACTTTGGCCTCATAAGGCAAGTGAACTAAGAAATGCTCAATCGAATCAAAAAACGATGGAGGAAATATCCTTTTTAAGTTGCAAAGAATAATTGAAATATCTTTCTCTAGTTTTTCCATGTGTGATGTTTTTAACACTGTCGAGCAAATATCATGTAAGAAATTGCTTAACTCTGCAATAGCACCCCATACAAAGTTCGGTAGAACTTCCTTCAAAACTATTGGAATTAGTCTTTCTATCAATATGTGACAATCATGACTCTTTAAACCTGTCAACTTGCATTCATTCAAATCAACACATCTCCCGAGGTTTGAAGCATATCCATTTGGAAACCAAAGAGATTTCAACCATTGACAAACAACTCGCCTCTACTCATTATCCAATATATAAACTGCTTTTGATTTTGATCCCCTGCTGCTTGCATCCACATCTAGTATTGACTGATCACAAATATCTCTCATATCTTTTATTGCGTTCAAGTTGTCTTTAGTTTTTCTGGCGATATCCATCACAGTATTTATGACATTGTTGAAAACATTCTTTTCTATGTGCATGATGTCAAGATTATGATGAATAAGATGGACCTTCCAATATGGTAGATCCCAAAATATACTGCATTTTGTCCACTTATGTGTATTTCCGTACGCAAAAGTCATGTCGTGCGGGTTCTCAACAACAGTTGCAAAGTCCTAGACACGCTCCCAAATTTGATCGCCGGTCAACCTCAATGGTGGACGTGTTCTTTCAGTCCTATTCTTGATGAGCTCTTTCTTATTCCTTCTGAAAGAATGATTTAGTAGTAAAAATTGTCTGTGACAGTCAAAATAGCTGGGCTTCTTTTCATGTTTTAATCTAAATGACTTTGATCTCTCCAAACATATCAGACATCCTAAGATCTCAGCTGTACTCCATCCAGAAAACATTTCGTAAGCTGGAAAGTCATTTATCGTCCAAAGAAGGGCAGCCTTCATTACAAATGCTTGATTTGTAGAAACGTCATATGTAGGGACACCTTCAACCTATAGCCGTTGTAACTCATCAATCAATGGTTGCATATAAACATCTATCAACTTTTTCGGATTTTGCGGGCCTGTCATGATCAATGTCAAAAACATATAAGGTGTCTTCATGCACATACCAGGTGGAAGATTGTACGACGTTAAGATGACTAGCCAACATGAATAACTTTTTCCTGATTTCCCAAATGGGGCAAATCCATTAACACAGAAACCTAACCTGATGTTTCAAGCTTCCATCGCAAACTCAGAGTATGTTCAATCAAAATGTTTCCATGCCAAGTCATGTGTTCAGCAGCGGCTTTAGACATATAAAGCCTTTGCAATCTAGAGATTAAGGGCAGATAAAACATTTGCTTACATGGTCTACGCTTCTGATTACGACCCAACCTCTTGTTAATCTTGTACCTAGGTTGGCTACAGAATTTGCAAGATTCTGCATTTTCATCATCTTTCCAATACAACATACAACCCCTACTACATACGTCAATCCTTACAACCAGAAGACCTAAGTTATCCATTAGCATTTTCATATCATAAAAATCATTTGGCATGATGTTATCACGAGGTATTGATTCCCGCATTACTTCAACAAAAGAGTTGAAGTAATCCGTAGACACATTATGCTCTGCCTTGTGTCGTGACCTATCTCACGAGGGCGGAACTCTGTAAGGTGGGTTTAAAGATAAGTGTTCATGAAATAGTTCATATGGAATATCACAAAAAATGATTTTATTGAAATATAAATCTTTTGGCTATCCATATGATTCATTGATCATGAACGTGGATTTTCCTTAAATCCATATCTCGCGTGACAGCGGATTGATTTTGTCTTTTTTAGGAGTCGCCACTAGCCTAGGTCGGGGGTCGGCTAGAATACCCAACCGAAACACGGGAATTTCGTTTCGGTTTCTACGAAAACCAGAGATCAAAGGTTCGGGGACTAGCTTACATTAATATTTCTATTAACGCCCTTTCGGTACCGCTAAACTTAGCATGGTTGTTATCTAAGTTGTCATGCATTTGTTCTTTACCATTTTTACGTTTAAAGTCTTAGTCCACTAGGTGATCATGCATCTTGTTTTTGTATTTTCATTTAAGATTCTAAACTAATCCTATCTTAGTCTAGAAAAAGAAAGCAACAATCAATTGTATTGAAAGAAATTTCGTAAAATTAAAAAAAATCAAAAATATTGAAAAGACGAACCAATTCTAAGTGCGAGAAAGTAAAAACCCGCAACTCACCGGGTGTTTATTACAACACAAATTGAAAACCCGAGACATGATCGAGGATGAATGAATTGAGTACAAATTAAAACCGGATCGGATATCGGTTTATCGCCATCATCAAATGAATACAAATGGAAACCAGATTGGACATCGGTCAATCGTCTTGTTTTTTTTACCATTTCGGATTATCCTCCCATGGACCGCCTCTCGGGTGTCGGTGTTTACATTCATAACATTCATTCATGACAAACAATGCACAAAGGAACAACCAAAGAAAAACAATGGTGCAAACAATTCACTAATCAAACACGGGCATCGGGATCGGCCTTTGTTTTTCATGCATTTCGATTCACCACCCACCTAATCATCTAACGTCATTTAATCAATGGTTAACGATAATGAACTACCATTTGTATTCACAAAACAGCAACTTATATCAATTAACCCCTAAAGTCGGGTTCTAAATGACCACAATGGACTACCCACCGAACATGCACCGGGCCTAACATTCATCTAACAAACACATGCATAGCCATGAAATAAGCATGCATTTAGGCCCGTGGGCCTTATTTCGAAGCCAATCAAACAATGAGAAGTGGGCTTCATAAGAAGACTACTTATTCAGTTTTTATCAAATTCGGATTGTTTCTGTTCAGATGTGATTAAACTATCCTAATGACGTCCAAATGAAATGATCCAGGCATCATTAGAAATCTTATGCCATGAGGATCAAAAGTCAAGAAGACCATTTTTTCTAATTCCTCACCGATTTTCCCGAAAATGACAAATTTAGCCTCGGTGACAGACTGGACCCGAGTCTGTTATGGAATTAAAAATAATGGCAGGAAAAATAACAAATCTTATCAAAACCATGTGAACATTTTTGTGTAGTTAGGATACTCCGTGTGCAACAAGTTTTGTGTTTTGAGTTTTTGCTAAAAAGTCCTCCAAATTTTTATAAAATTCGATTTTCGCGAAGGACTCAATTGCAAATCAAATTTCGACTCATGAAAACCTTTTGTGAAATTTAGAGCAAATTGACCCTCCAAAAATTGCTATTTGGCCCTCAAAATTTTCAGGCAACATAATAAGACCCCAATGAACAACTTTGTAATTTTTATTTTTTGCAAAAAAAGACTCCAACTTTATCAATTTCGGAGAAACATCTTCTGAACTCTAAAGGAATGAAAATCAGATCTGGATACAGATACTGATCAGATTGTGAAAATTCCTTTTGAAAATTCAAATGACCTCCGATTTTGATGAAATTAGTATCAATGGAAAGATCTCGATCTCAGTGTGAACTTTCATGAAGAAAACTTTTGCAGATTTCGAACACACGAATTTATGAAAATCGAAGAACACGCGAAAGGTCAATCAGAATCAGTCTGTCACCCGATTCATGCCTAGATGACGTTGCAGATCGTACCATGCTAACATACTTGGAATTTTATGAAAATTTTATGATGAACAGATTAAGATGTTCTCTACAACTTTCGTGAAGAAAGTTTTTTCAAAAAATGATCATAGAAAATCATAAAAATCACGGAACAGCATAACATCAGTCGGAACATCATCAGAACAGACTTCAATATCGTATTCCAGATTCTGATCTTAACTTCCAAAACAGTTTTGACATAGCAAATCAGGTCTGATTGAGGCATATGATACATAAAATCGAAGCTTAGGACGTGCTTTACGATTCTCTAGTTCATCACTTTGCAAGATTTTGATATCAACGAGCTGAAATTGGCATCTCAAACATACTGGTTTCTATGTACACGATTTTACAGAACAAAGTCTAAGTGCACTTACCTTATTCAACGATGCTTCGGCACGAAATCGAGCGATCCGGCCTCCGTATTCAGATCAAGGACAACACGGAGAAGCCTCGGGAAGCTCGGCTAACCTATGATAATAGATTGCACAAACTATAGTGAGAATCGATCCGTTTTCGCACTAATGAACTGGCAACGAAGAATCAAATCAAAAGACGCAATCCGGTAGCCGTTTAACGAGAAGCCGGCCACCACAGCGATGTGAAGACGCCGAGGAACATTGCCGGAGGTTCGGGATCGCCTAAGGGAGCCGCCGATTAGCCGGTTCAACCGCTTGAACCGGCTGATCACATCACCGGCAACAGCGCTGGTGATGTTGCTAAGAGGCTGATCTGGCCGGAACTTGTTGTTCCGGCCATCGGCGAAGATGGCTGGTCTTGCGATCAGCCTTCGGCCGCCGTGGGGGACGCCGGTGAGGTGGTGGCTCGTCGGAAAAGTGGCCAGAAAGAGAGAGATGGCCAATGGGAGAGAGAGAGAGAGAGAGAGAGAGAGAGAGAGAGAGAGCGAAGCGAGAGAAACCAGATCTGAAAAATGAGAGAGATCTCAAATTTTGGAGGGAAAAAATATTATATACTCCCCTCAATTTTGAATCATAGCTCTTAGATTGATCCAGTGGTCTAAAATGCATCCTTAATGATTAAGAATATTCTTTATAGGCTAAGGATTGGTGACATGGCACTATAGATAGACATGATCAATTCTAAATGAATGGCCATGATTGATTTGTTTACCACCTAATTAATTTGCTTAATTCTTAAGGAAGGGCATTTTGGTAATTTTTACTTAGGGGTATTTTTGTAATTTTTGGTTAAGGGCATATTTGTAATTTTTGGGCTCAAAGGGATAGGGGGTCGGCCTTGACTGGATTGTCGATTACCGGATTTTCAACCGAAAATTGGCTAGTCTGATTCAACCGATTCAATTTGGATCAAACCGGGTTAAGCCAGTTAGTCCCGAATTAGGCCTGATTGAACTAGTTCAATCCTTGATTCATTTGTTCTAATTTTGTGCAATTTGATTCTTATCATGATTAATTGAGCCCATTAATATCGAATTCAATTAAATTGGATTGAACCGATTTGAAATTCATGCACAAATTAATTCAATTTAACTTGTTTGTCTCAATTGTTCTTGAATTTGGGTAATTGCATGACCAAGCTAGACTAACAAATTTAATTGAAGTCCAATTAACCAAATTGAGTAACAATTTATCAAATTGAATATTAGTCTAGAGTGGGTCAAGTTGAATTGCACTAATTGGACCATTACTCTTAGACTTCTTGATCATTGAATCACTAAATTGATCAAATTGACTCAAATTCATGTGAATCTTCCAAAATTGATTTTGAATTTGGATTTGATATAAGAAATTAGGCCCAATCGTGTGTTAATTGCACAAATCATGAAGAATCGATCCAAATCACTAATTATGGCTAAAATTGGGGGTTTTTGTGTTTGGCTTGGAATTACAAAATTGGTTCCAAAATTGAATATAAGATGACTTCTAGATCAAATGTCATGAAGAAAACTAACCTAAAAAATGATTAGAAATGAAGTAATGTCATTTTTGGCCGATTTTGAATCAAATTCCACAAATTGGGAAAAAGTTGATTCTAAATCGATTTTTACAAAATTTCAAATGCCGAAGGTAAATTGAATTTAAAATCAGATGATTTTTGAGTTTTTGCAATTTCTGATTTTTTTGGTCAAAGGTCTAACCAAAAGTCAAACCTTAATTAACTTTTCACTAGGAATTTGATTTTATGATCAAATCTTTGAATTTTTCTGAAATTTCTACTTCTAAAGTGAAATTAAACTTGAAAGGAATCTTTTTATGCGAAAAGCTCCAATTTGACCCGGGGTTGACTTTTGGTCAATGGGTTGACCAAAAAGTCAACCCGAAAGTCAACTGTTTGACATTTTGGGTTTTTGCATGAAATGAATAAGAAATTGTCTACAGAATTTAAAAATGACACTTTTTGCTCAAGAAATGGGTTCTATCGCGATCGGAAATCATAATCTTAAAGTTTTTACTTTTAATGATGCGTCGGTTAAAAATTAAGTGTCAACACCTGCCCCTCTTTGAGTGGGAGTTCGAAGAGGTTCCGCTCAAAGACCAATTGGCACCTGTAAATTTTTAGTCGACTCCACTTGGGAAATAAAAGAAACTAAAAATAAAAACATTTGATCAGAATCTTACCTGAAGCACTAACCATTGATCATTTGGATTGTCAGCTCATTCATACGTTTCTCTCTTCTCTCTCTCACATGGTGGAATAAAGAAAGAAAAGAAAAAGAAAGAGTTTTGTAGGAAATATATGGTTTAAGGATAACCAACAATCTAAGGACAAGGTTTAAGGATGACCAGGAACTTAAAGACAAGGTTTAAGGATGACTTAGAACCGAAGGACAAGGTTTAAAGATGACCTAGAACCGAAGATCAAGGTTTAAGGATGACTAGGAACCGAAGGACAAGGTTTAAGGATGACCTATAACCTAAGGACAAGGTTTAAGGATGACCTATAACCTAAGGATAAGGTTTAAGGATGACCAGGAACTGAAAATGGAGATTATGGTTTAGGATGACCAAAAACCAAAAATAAGGAGTATGGTTTAGGATGACCAAAAACTGATCCACCGGGGAAAGATATTTTGAAAGAAGTTCTGAGATTGTTTAATCAACAAATCAAATGGAATCATTCTTATTTTGGTAAAAGATACTGACTATCAAAATCCGTAAGAGAAAATTTTAACAAAATGATACTTTGAATAATCATCTGAAGAGGTTAGATAAAAATACCAACTTGGAAATAACCTAATCAAAAAGGTCTTTCACACTAGCTCTCATGATGGCTTTGATTCCCATCCATTGATGTAGGGAAGCTATTCAATTCTCACTGGTGATGTCTCACGAACCTATGTCAAAGGTTTTCGAAAACATTTACATTGAATACAAATTGATTGATCAAAAAGGTCTTTCAAAAGTACCATAATATAGGCTTGGTCATGGGTTTACACAAAGGGTATTTGCTTTGAGGCTAAGAAAAGAAATATACCATTAACATCTTCAACGGGTTTACAAGTCAAGAACCTTGAAAATAAGACAATATAGGATTACTTCCACTCCTTCTAGCGGTAGCTTCTTTGTGAAATCTTTACGTTAACTCAAGCCATCCCAATCGGAAGGGACTTCGGAGAGGGTTGTAATGTTGGTTCGGGTTAGGCTCAAAAGGCTTGAAATTTTGTAGAAGGGGTTTGAAAGAGAAATGATGATTATCTTGACATCATTACCAAATCATCCAAATTTGACATCATTTGACTCTTGAAAACCAAATTGTCTCGAGGGTCCATTTTTCTTGCAACATAAGAGCTTTGCTCTTTCTAAGCATCTTTTGCAATAAGAATTTTGTTTTCATCATAAGCATGTTGCTTTTTGCTTTTGCTTTTGATACATATTCTTTTTCATGGACATCGGCCTTGCTTTTACCAGGCACACTGCTTTTTCATGCCCCATAATATTTATCTTTTGAGCTCTTTGGACTCTCGAGACATTTTATACATATTCACCAATTTTTTCAAATTTTCTTGGTAAATCATGTGCATTGCCCCAATGTAGGGAGATAATCAACATTTTGGGCTTTGAAATGAACATGCTTAAGGCTCAATTTGGCTAAGCAAGGGACAACTGTTTTTGGGGTAGAGGAAAAGAATGCTCTTCTTCACTTTAGGATGTTTTGAGCTTTCATAAAGATCCACCTGAAATTACCACAAGAAAGTTGATGCAAGTGAAAGCAATACAATCTTTCTTAATCTTTTTGCTCCAAAAAATGATCAACCACAACTTCTTGACTTGCCACAATATGGGGTGGTTCTTGATAGGGTTATTTTGAAAATTCTCCCTATTTGGCTTAAAGTGGCTAGCAAAGGATAAAATGAGTGTTTAGGATAGAGAAATGAAATGCCTTTTATCACTTCAATTCATGTGTTCAATGTGAACAAACCCTACGTCCTAAGACATGGTTTTTTCGCTCAATTCTCTCAAAATGTGTATAGGGACGTGTTTGATCAAAAGTTTGCCTTTTATCATCCTAGGCATTTTCACTCGGCATTTTTGAGAAATCCCTTATTTTTCAAAGGATCAATTAGTTAAATCTCCCATCTGTGGGGAATTTTGATAAATCAAAACATTTGAAAATATTTTTGACTCCTCTGGGGATGTTTTTTTAATAAAATTTCAAACTTGAAAAACATTTTAAACAGAAAAGGTCCTTACAAAAAAGATCTAGCTCCTAAACTCTAGGGAGAAGACTGATTTTTAATTTTTGAATGATTTGATTTTTTTTTTAGCTACTTCCTCGAGCTTGACTCCTTGAGGTTTGGAATAATTTCCCTGGGGAATAATTGAGTACTTACAAAACGAACAAATATGCAAAAAAAAATGCCATGTATGCATAATGCAAATGTCCTAAAGTGACTTGGATTCAATCCAAAAGTAGCTCAAAGGCTTCTTATTCAAGGAAAATATTTCTTGACAGCATCAGCATTTACAGGTTTTGGCAACTCTCGGCCATTCATTTCTACAAGAATCAATGCTCCGCCGAGCAACATTTTCTTGACGACATAGGTCCTTCATAATTGGGGGTGAATTTCTCATGATCTGGAACGATGGGTAGGACTTTCCTCAAAACTAGGTCATTGACCTCAAAGTGCCTGGGTTGAACTTTACGGTTGAATGACTTAGCCACTCGCTTTTGGTAGCTCTGTCCATGGCACGGGGCTTTTACCCTTTTTTCATCAATCATGTTAAGCTGTTCAAATTTTTGTTGAATCCATTCTGCTTCAGAAAGCTTTATTTGCGAAAGTACCCTTAATGAAGGAATTTCCACTTCCACAGGTAAAACTGCTTCCATTCCATATACTAATGAGAATGGTGTTGCCCCAGTTGAAGTGCGAATAGAAGTTCGGTAAGCCATTAACGCGCACGGCAACAGCTCGTGCCAATCTCGGTAATTCTCTGCCATCTTGGACAGAATCTTCTTTACATTCTTGTTTGCCGCCTCCACAACTCCATTCATTTGTGGGCGCTAAGGAAAAGAATTCAAGTGGCCAATGTGAAACTTATTGAGTAGCTCATCCACTACTTTGTTATTCAGGTTCGACCCATTATCTGTGATAATTGCTTCTGGAATCTCGTATCGAGCAATAATATCTCGACGAATAAATTTTGCCACACTTTTCGTAGTGACGTGGGCATAAGAATTAGCTTCGATCTATTTGGTGAAGTAATGATAGCCACTAGAATGAAACGGTGTCCATTTGATGCCTTAGGATTAATTAGTCTGATGATATCAATCCCCCACATTGAAAAAGGCCGTGCTTCGGACATTTGATGCAATTCATTTGGAGGAGAATTAATTTTGTCTCCATAAACTTGGCATTGATGGCAACATCTAACATGTTGAATACAATCGGATTCCATGGTTAGCCAGTAATAACCTAGCCTCATAATCTTCCTTGCTAAAAGATGGCCGTTCATATGAGGACCACATTCTCATTCATGTATCTCTTTCATTAATAAATTGGCCTCTTTGGTGTCTACGCATTTCAACAGGACTGAATCAAAAGATCTCTTGTATAAAGCACCTCCGCTAAGAAAGAATTTGGAAGCTAACTTAGTCAAGTATTTTCGATCCGTAGCTCGACTTCCTTGGAGAAATTTTCCTTCTCGAAGGTAATTCATAATGTCATAGTACCATGGTTGACCATCGAGTTCTTCTTCTATAACCATGCAATACGCAGGCTCTTTCAAAACATCGATTTGCAAAGGATCAATATTCAAACCATCAGTCACTTGTAACATTGAGGATAATGTTGCCAAGGCATCAGCAAATTGATTCTGAGATCTTGGCAAATAATCAAATGAAATCTCTTCGAATTCTTCCACCAGGTCTTTAAGATACTCATGGTAAGGAATCAGTTTTGAATCACGAGTTTGCCATTCACCTCCTGTTTGGAGAATGATAAGTGCGAAATCACCATAAACTTGTAATCTCTTAACCTTCATATCGATGACTAATTGGAGACCAAGAATGCAAGCCTCATATTCTGAAATGTTATTGGTACAAGGAAATTAAATTTTGCAGATACTGGATAATGTTGACCCACTGGGGATATCAGGACTGCTCCAATGCCAGATCGGAGAGGTTAACAGCTCCATCAAAATACATGGTCCACTTGTCTTGTGACACCAAATGGATTCTTTTATCAATTTCATCCCAGTTGTCTGACTTTAAGGGACTTTTAGCTAACATGTCAGATATGGCTTGCCCTTTGACAGACTTTTGAGACATGCTCTAGATATCAAATTTGGAGAGCAATATTTGCCATTTGGCAAGCCTTCCAACCAGCGTAGGCTTTTCCAAAAGATACTTGATAGGATTATTTTCATTCACAAGCAGGATACGATGGTGAAGAGTGTATTGTCGTAATCTTTATTGTTCCATTCAGTTAGAACAGTGTCTTTCTTGTGGGCCTTCTTCATAAATTCATGACCTTGATGGGCTTTCTTGCTCTCACATTCCAAATCATCATCGGAAAATATGTCACTCCATGGTTCATCAACATCTGGCTCGTATCCATCATCTTTTGGCTTAGAGCATGAGACTTCACTTGCGAACTTGCAAGAGAATTTTTCGGACGACAAATCAATTACAGCAGTCTCGATGAACCCTTCGGATTTCCTTCCTTGAAGAGGTTGAATTATGCCTAAAGCAGCCATCTTGACTAGGCAATACATTTTCTCCTCTCGGGATATATTTCCTTCTTTCGGGTGATCTCTAGCTATAGTCAATAGCTCTTCCAACTTCACCATGTCGAACAAGAAAGGTTTCTCATTCTCGTCTCCAAATACCACATTAATGGCTTCGGTATGATTGGGGAGCGGATTTTGTTGAACATTTGGAGTAGCATCTTTAAACGACAAGATCTTATCCAACAGGTTCTGAATCTTGACCTTGAAAGTATAACAGTTGTCTACATCATGGCCTTTCTCGCCCATGTGATACACGCAGGATTTTGCCAAATCAAACCCAACAAACTTCGGTGGGTTATCTCTTAGGATTTCTTTTGCTACGAGTCTTTGTTCAATCAACATCGGCATCAACTGAGACATAGGTCTTGGCAACAGAGTGAATTGTCTTTGTGGAGCTTTTCCTTTTCGGTCAACTCGGGAAGAGACCCCTGTTTCCATAACAGACCTTTGAACCGGTGTGTTTAATGGCTTTTGAGTATTAGGATTTTGAATATAGGCAACCTCCACCATTGGCTCCTTATTCTTCTTTGAGGTAAATCCGTGAGTCGTCATCTCGGATAATCGACCCTCTCGCATGATTCCTTCAATACGTTCTCCCAGTTCAACCATTGCAGGGAAATTGATGCAAGTGTTATTAAACATCTTATCGAAGTATTCTCGAGGTAGAGCTCGAAGAAACAACTGCATGATCTCTTTCTCGGACAGCGAAGGTTTAACTTGGGACGCCGTAGTTCTCCACTTTTGGGCATACGCTCTAAAAGTTTTGTTTCTCCTTTTATCAACCCAGACCAACTCTTCACGGGTTGGAGCAATTTCGGTATTAAACTTGTATTGTTGGAGGAATTCGTCTGCAAGGTCTTCCCAGGTGCAATTTTTTTCCAAATTCAACTCGATGAACCACGTTAAAGCGGAATCAGTCAAACTATCTTGAAAGTTATTGATCAACAGCGGAGTGTTATCAGAGTAACGAGTCATCTTATTCAAATAATATTTCAAGTGGGTCTTAGGGCACCCAGTTCCATCATACTTCCTTGAGAATTCGGGTTCCTTATAAAAATCAGGAACTTTCACCTTTGTAAAAGGCAACAGCTTATCAAAGCCTTGGAGTTGGTAACCTTGCAACATGCATAAACGTTCTTTCAATTTTGCGATACGTCTCGCTCTCTCTTCATCCATATGAACAACAGACGACTCCTTAGGTGGAGCTTCCAAATCAATGACAGTAGGAATAACATTAACGGGGACCTCTTCAGTCGGTCCTTTTTCAACTGGATCTATCACCGGTGTATTAGCAGGTGCATTAGGAGTAGAAGCTACAGCAGCAGGAGCCGCCGGCGTGAGATTTTTTACTTGGTTTGCAAGGTCAGTTAAGAGCGCCATCATTTGCGACATCTGATTCTCAATGATAATAATGCGGCTACGAGTATCCTCATTTTCCATCTTTGCTTGGCAATGGGTGCGTATAATAGAATGCGTCTCAGCCGTATTTAAGTACCTTCTGTTAAAAAAAAAACAGAAATCAAGTTAGTATGCGGAAAATGAATTGAGACGAAAATATAAAATCCTTCAATTTTATATTTTCTTTGAATGAAATAAAGATAAGAAATATTCTCACGATCCCAATATCATGTGAATAATCTCTTATCACAATTTCTTCACAAGAAATTATATAATTAAAGGGGTAACACACAATGATTAATCAAGATGCCCCATCTATATTCCATTGGAATCTCGAAAAAGAAAGTACATATAAAGGGAAATTTCACTATTAACAACAAAATTCGTGAAATACAATCCTTATAGATCAATCTAAAAACAAGAAGAGGATTTTATTACATCATTACTAAAATGAGTAAAAAGGAGACTCTATACATCAAATCTATAAAACGAAAATTACATGAAAGGAGATTTCCTTATGGAATATAGCAAAAATTGTAATGGATCTTCTTTAGATGCGAGGCGAATTCGTTTGTTTTCTTGGGTCAAACGTTCAACCTCAATTAAAGCCTCATCCCTTTCACTAAGAGCTCTTACAGCTATAGCTTGTTGTTGCGTTGGCTTCTCGGGGACATTAGGGAGATCCACTTTAAGCTTGGGCTCGAGACGACGGTGTATGTACTCCGGCAATGCATGATGTATCTTCATTTCTCCTTCCAACTCAGACTCGTCGGTAATGTGAATCGGCTCCGAGTGGCATTGGTACCACATATCAATGATGGACTTGATCATTTCCTTCAAATCAGCCATTTGGTCATTTTGGATGACATCTTTGCGATAGTCAAAATGATATAACCCCAGCTTGAGGAATGGTGGAATCTTTTGAAGAGCGCAATATTGACGGATCACCCTAAAAGGGTAATATGACGTGGACCTTGTGAGACCCAAAAGTGGGATTGGTTTGTCATATCCATTATTAAGGCGCACCTCGGGATTTCCAAGCCAACGAACATGCCATTGGATTTGATTTGGAACAAGGTTCTTAAAAAAAATTAAACCAAGTTGATAATGACCAATAAGGAAAGATTTCTTCCTTTTCTCAGAAAAACGAGATAGGATGACAATCTTTGGACACATTTATGATTTTCAAGCTCAAACCGAAATCTTTGAGATGAGAGACCAACCACATTTGGAGTAAACCTATTGGGGCTCTAAAGACACTATTTCTGTTTTGTTTGAACCTATTGAGTGATATGAAGGTCTCACCTAGGATCATATTGGAGAATCTTTTGAACATACACACTTGATTGACAATGTGAATTACTAAAGGATCCATAGTCTTTTTGGTGAATGGAAAAACCACAAAACTAAAGAATGCTAAGAGAAAGACTCGAGGAATTTGATTACCCGCTTCCTTTGGCAAGCTAGAAAAATGTTGTTCTAAGAATGCGAAGGAAAGTGCATTGGAATTTCCTCTAAGAACGCTTTTGATTTGGAGAATGTCAACTCCTAAAAATTGACTCAAGAGAGTTATTGGATCTATATCTATCGGAGGACTAACTAGACCAAAAGAACCAACTCTTCCAATGGCAATATCGTACTCCTCAATTGTAGGAGTCAATTCATTTTGATTAAACACAAAAGTGGATGTCTTTGAGTTCCAAAAATGAGACAATGCTTTGATCATAGCAACACAAGGCTCGATGTATAAGAGTGCAAGAAGATATCCGATCCTCTTCTCCACGTAGTCCTTGTGCTTTGACTCGAGACTTTCCCATATGGTCACGAGAGCTCTAGGTACAGGGATGATTCGAATCTCCAACATATCCATTTTAACTAACTCTAATTCGGGGCATCGAGATTAATCACCACGTATTATAGAAAGGAATATAACATGGAATTGAAATGGCATAATTGAAATTGTAGGACGATACAATCAACCTTACCACGAAGAAAAAATGGCAAACACATCGACACATCACATGAGGACTTGTGAGGTTTGACATCTAAGGGTAGGATTTTAAAGGTTTAAGGTCCCCACCTTAATTAGATAAGAAGAGTTTACCCACCACTACTAACGTTGGTCGGTGCACTTCTTACTAATCAAGATGAGCGATATTGAAGAATGAATTACCACATGTATTTACATGCGGATTCCACTCTTAATACCTCCTAAAGGTACCCTAAAAGCGATCCGGGGTTTTAGACCGCGAGATGTGGGTGCATTGTGTCGTGCCAAAGCAAGTAAACATGCATTTGAATTTAAAGCAAACAACACTTCAATATAATCTCATACACATGACATTCATCCGAACACCACCTACAAAATAAAGGGTTTACATTCACTCCACCCCTTATATCTCCCACCTACAAAACCATTAAACACATGGTTAGTGGACTAACCTCATTTTCCACGTGACTTTGACATGGGGTCGATGCTACAAAATGTAGACAAATGAGATAACAACCAACAAGTTTATTACGGCTTTAATCCACTTAGGTTTGTAACCTAGTCCCCAGCGGAGTCGCCAAGCCTGTCACGACCTATCTCATGAGGGCTGAACTCGGTAAGGCGGGTTTAGAGATAAGTGTTCATGAAATTGTTCATATGGAATATCACAAAAATGATTTTATTGAAATATAAATCTTTTGGCTATCCATATGATTCATTGATCATGAACGTGGATTTTCCCTAAATCCATATCTCGCGTGACAGCGGATTGGTTTTGTCTTTTTTAGGAGTCGCCACTAGCCTAGGTCGGGGGTCGGCTAGAATACCCAACCGAAACACGGGAATTTCGTTTCGGTTTCTACGAAAACCAGAGATCAAAGGTTCGGGGACTAGCTTACATTAATATTTCTATTAACGCCCTTTCGGTACCGCTAAACTTAGCATGGTTATTATCTAAGTTGTCATGCATTTGTTCTTTATCATTTTTACGTTTAAAGTCTTAGTCCACTAGGTGATCATGCATCCTGTTTTTGTATTTTCATTTAAGATTCTAAACTAATCCTATCTTAGTCTAGAAAAAGAAAGCAACAATCAATTGTATTGAAAGAAATTTCGTAAAATTAAAAAAAATCAAAAATATTGAAAAGACGAACCAATTCTAAGTGCGAGAAAGTAAAAACCCGCAACTCGCCGGGTGTTTATTACAACACAAATTGAAAACCCGAGACATGATCGGGGATGAATGAATTGAGTACAAATTAAAACCGGATCGGATATCGGTTTATCGCCATCATCAAATGAATACAAATGGAAACCGGATTGGACATCGGTCAATCGTCTTGTTTTTTTTACCATTTCGGATTATCCTCCCATGGACCGCCTCTCGGGTGTCGGTGTTTACATTCATAACATTCATTCATGACAAACAATGCACAAAGGAACAACCAAAGAAAAACAATGGTGCAAACAATTCACTAATCAAACACGGGCATCGGGATCGGCCTTTGTTTTTCATGCATTTCGATTCACCACCCACCTAATCATCTAACGTCATTTAATCAATGGTTAACGATAATGAACTACCATTTGCATTCACAAAACAGCAACTTATATCAATTAACCCCTAAAGTCGGGTTCTAAATGACCACAATGGACTACCCACCGAACATGCACCGGGCCTAACATTCATCTAACAAACACATGCATAGCCATGAAATAAGCATGCATTTAGGCCCGTGGGCCTTATTTCGAAGCCAATCAAACAATGAGAAGTGGGCTTCATAAGAAGACCACTTATTCAGTTTTTATCAAATTCGGATTGTTTCTGTTCAGATGTGATTAAACTATCCTAATGACGTCCAAATGAAATGATCCAGGCATCATTAGAAATCTTATGCCATGAGGATCAAAAGTCAAGAAGACCATTTTTTCTAATTCCTCACCGATTTTCCCGAAAATGACAAATTTAGCCTCGGTGACAGACTGGACCCGAGTCTGTTATGGAATTAAAAATAATGGCAGGAAAAATAACAAATCTTATCAATACCATGTGAAAATTTTTGTGTAGTTAAGATACTCCGTGTGCAACAAGTTTCGTGTTTTGAGTTTTTGCTAAAAAGTCCTCCAAATTTTTATAAAATTCGATTTTCGCGAAGGACTCAATTGCAAATCAAATTTCGACTCATGAAAACCTTTTGTGAAATTTAGAGCAAATTGACCCTCCAAAAATTGCTATTTGGCCCTCAAAATTTTCAGGCAACATAATAAGACCCCAATGAACAACTTTGTAATTTTTATTTTTTTCAAAAAAAGACTCCAACTTTATCAATTTTGGAGAAACATCTTCTGAACTCTAAAGGAATGAAAATCAGATCTGGATACAGATACTGATCAGATTGTGAAAATTCCTTTTGAAAATTCAAATGACCTCCGATTTTGATGAAATTAGTATCAATGGAAAGATCTCGATCTCAGTGTGAACTTTCATGAAGAAAACTTTTGCAGATTTCGAACACACGAATTTATGAAAATCGAAGAACACGCGAAGGTCAATCAAAATCAGTCTGTCACCCGATTCATGCCTAGATGACGTTGCAGATCGTACCATGCTAACATGCTTGGAAATTTATGAAAATGTTATGATGAATATATTAAGATGTGCTCTACAACTTTTGTGAAGAAAGTTTTTTCAAAAAATGATCATAGAAAATCATAAAAATCACGGAACAGCATAACATCAGTCGGAACATCATCAGAACAGACTTCAACATCATATTCCAGATTTTGATCTTAACTTCCGAAACAGTTTTGACAATAGCAAATCAGGTCCGATTAAGGCATATGATATATCAAATCGAAGCTTAGGACGTGCTTTACGATTCTCTAGTTCATCACTTCACAAGATTTTGATATCAACGAGCTGAAATCGGCATCTCAAACATACTGGTTTCTATGTACGCGATTTTACATAACAAAGTCTAAGTGCACTTACCTTGTTCAACGATACTTCGGCACGAAATCGAGCGATCCGGCCTCCGTATTCAGATCAAGGACAACACGGAGAAGCCTCGGAAAGCTCGGCTAACCCATGATAATAGATTGCACAAACTATAGTGAGAATCGATCCGTTTTTGCACTAATGAACTAGCAACGAAGAATCAAATCAAAAGACGCGATCCGATAGCCGTTTAACGAGAAGTTGGCCACCACAGCGATGTGAAGATGCCGAGGAACATTGCCGGAGGTTCGGGATCGCTTGAGAGAGCTGCCGATTAGCCGGTTCAGCCGCTTGAACCGGTTGATCACATCACCTGCAGCAGCGCCGGTGATATTGCCGAGAGGCTGATCTAGTCGGAACTTGCTGTTTCGGCCACCGGCAAAGATGGCTGGTCTTGTGACTAGCCTTGGGCTGCCGTGGGGGACGCCGGTGAGGTGGTGGCTCGCCGGAAAAGTGGCCGGAAAGAGAGAAATGGCCGGTGGGAGGGAGATGCTTGAGAGAGAGAGAGAGAGAGAGAGAGAGAGAGAGAGAGAGAGCGAAGCGAGAGAAACCAGATCTGAAAAATGAGAGAGATCTCAAATTTTGGAGTGAAAAAATACTATATACTCCCCTCAACTTTGAATCCTAACTCTTATATTGATCAAATAGCCTAAAATGCATCCTTAATGATTAAGAATATTCTTTATGGGCTAAGGATTGGTGACATGGCACTATGGATGGACATGAACAATTCTAAATGAATGACCATGATCAATCTTTAAGGAAGGGCATTTTGGTAATTTTCACTTATGGGGTATTTTTGTAATTTTTTATTAAGGGCATTTTTGTAATTTTTGGGCTCCAAGGGATAGGGTCGGCCTTGGCTGGATTATCGATTACCGGATTTTCAACTGAAAAATGGCCAGTTTGATCGAACCGGTTCAATTTGGATCAAACCGGATTAAGCCAGTTTGTCCCGAATTTGGCCTGATTGAACTAGTTCAATCCTTGATTCATTTGTTTTAATTTTGTGCAATTTGATTCTTATCATGATTAATTGAGCCCATTAATATCGAATTCAATTAAATTGGATTGAACCGATTTGAAATTCATGCACAAATTGATTCAATTTAACTTGTTTGTTTCAATTGTTCTTGAATTTGGATAATTGCATGACCAAGCTAGACTAACAAATTTAATTGAAGTCCAATTAACCAAATTGAGTAACAATTCATCAAATTGAATATTAGTCTAGAGTGGGTCAAGTTGAATTGCACTAATTGGACCAATTACTCTTAGACTTCTTGATCATTAGATCACTAAATTGATCAAATTGACTCAAATTCATGTGAATCTTCCCAAATTGATTTTGAATTTGGATTTGATATAAGAAATTAGGCCCAATCGTGTGTCAATTGCACAAATCATAAAGAATCGATCCAAATCATTAATTATGGCTAAAATTGGGGGTTTTTGTGTTTGGCTTGGAATTACAAAATTAGTTCCAAAATTGAATATAAGATGACCTCTAGATCAAATGTCATGAAGAAAACTAACCTAAAAAATGACTAGAAATGAAGTAATTTTATTTTTGGCCGATTTTGAATCAAATTCCACAAATTGGGAAAAAGTTGATTGTAAATCGATTTTTACAAAATTTCAAATGCCAAAGGTAAATTGAATGTAAAATCAGATGATTTTTGAATTTTTGCAATTTCTGATTTTTTTTGTCAAAGATCTTACCAAAAGTCAAATCCTAATTAACTTGTCACTAGGAATTTGATTTTATGATCAAATCTTTAAATTTTTCTGAAATTTCCACTTCTAAAGTGAAATTGAACTTGAAAGGAATCTTTTTATGCGAAAAGCCCCAATTTGACCCGGGGTTGACTTTTGGTCAACCCGTTGACCGAAAGTCAACCCGAAAGTCAACCGTTTGACTTTTCGGGTTTTTGCATGAAATGAATAGGAAATTGTCTACAAAAGCCTGGCCAACAGACAGAATTTAAAAATGACACTTTTTGCTCAAGAAATGGGCTCCGTCGCGATCGGAAACCATAATCTTAAATTTTTTACTTTTAATGACGCGTCGGCTAAAAATTAGGTGTCAACACCTTGATATTTAACAGTCTTGCTGTCATCGATAACTTAGTGTGGTTCTCACAACCTGCTTATAAAGGTTCATCTGCTGTTTTGAACACATCCTAGAACTGATTAGACGATGTAAAAGTTTCATTATAAACATTCTCATCAAAACCCGTTACTCTTATCTCTTCCGATTGTGATGCATGACTAGTACCCACTTGTTCACGTGTATGAGTAAAACTTGTACTTGCATGATTCGATTCTGGAACAAAATTCTGACTAAGCTGCATCAATCACCATCCTCTCGTATGGGTTCAATTGATCATAATACCCACATTCTTCCCTAACTAAAAATTGGTCACTTCTTTGATATCATTCATCATATATAAATGGTTCACCATGGAAAGTCCAATTATAATAGTTCAGAGTAAATCCAAATCTACAAAAATGTTCTCTAACTTTATCACACACAAGAAATTTACCATTACCGCACTTTTTACACGGACACCTTAACTTATTTCCATCTATGAACTCATATTTACTACTAGCGAAGTCTAAAAATAGTTCTAACACAGTACAAAACTCATCTGTCAATCCTTGACGTTCAGGTAAGTTCTTATTATACATCTAAGCCCTTTCTCATTGCATTGTG
This sequence comes from Syzygium aromaticum, assembly GCA_024500025.1. NCBI lineage: Eukaryota > Viridiplantae > Streptophyta > Magnoliopsida > Myrtales > Myrtaceae > Syzygium > Syzygium aromaticum. Next base: position 14,040,723 of record CM044886.1, read on the forward strand.
TTTGTATTAAAATAAAAAATTCTTGTAAAATATTTAAAATATCATATCTACTGTTCTTAATTAAAACCATAAAATTATGAAAATTATTATTTTGTTATTCACGCAACAATTACTTTGAAATTGCAAAATAAACCATGTAAAAAAGACTTACCCAAATATTTGATTGAAATCTTGGTAGCAGAAAGTGGTCAATTTGATGAGAATTGTAACGTCTACTTGGATTGCCAAACCTTCAATTAGACACGTACATAAAAAAAATAATCACTTAAGAATAATTTTTTAATATTTTTTTCAATTTTTTTTCTCTTTTTTCCCCATTATGTTTCTCCGGTCTCCGGTCGCCGGTACAGTGAGTTCGACCTTGCCGTCGCTCTGAAGTGGGCGGTGGCGAGGTCGACCTTGCGACGGATTTTTAATTTATTCGTCACAAATTTGCGACAGAATTAGGTTTCCGTTGCAAATTTGCGATGAATAAATGGAAATTCGGTCGCAAATTTGCGACCGAATTAAAGTTACATCGCAAATTTCCTAAGCAATCTCAGACTCCCCTCATGGCCGGCGTGGCAGTTTGGCCTCCTCCCAAAGGCCGGCGAGGTATCGCCGGTTGTTGAACCGACGACGAAGTTACGAAAAAAAAATAAAAAAACCTATAAAAAAAAGAAATTTCAAACCAGTGATGAATAGTCATGAAGTTATGATACTTACCAATAAAAAAGTTTCATCGAAATTGATTTGTGCGTGGGCGGATTTTGCAGATTTGATATGCACCAAAGATGGAGAAAAGCGAGAGAAAGAGAGAGAAATGAACGGGGGGTGGAAAGGCTAGGAAGGCATGATAAACTACAAATTAGCGATGAATTCGTTTTCGTCACAAAATCTGTCACAAATTTGCGACGATTATTTTATCCAATGCTAAATCCATCGCAAATTTGCGATGGAAAACTTGTCGTCGCAAATTAACAATGGATTTTGCGATGGATTTATTTTCCGTCGGCTATTTGCGACGAACTTTTTTCCGTAGCAAATTTGTGACGGATTTTTTATCCGTCGCTAAATTCGTCGCAAATTTGCGACGAAAAAATATCATCGCTAATTTGTGACGGAAAATGAAATCCGTCGCAAAGGTCGTTGGAAATTTGCGACGATAAATTTCCCGTCGCAAATTTCCGTGGCAAATTACATGTTTTTTTGTAGTGCCAATAGCTAAACTCACTTTGAGAATATCTAGCATAACATCTAAATCTATTCATAGATATTCTCCATCATTCCATTATTTACTTTTGACTTATGCTAATGAACCATAACATTTTTAAGAAGCAATGCAGGATGATCAATGGATTCACTCAAGAAGAACAAAACTTGGGTGTTAATTAAGTTGCCAAATGAGAAAAAGGCATTGCAGAACAAGTGGGTGTGAAGGGTCAAAGAAGAACTCAAAGGCAACAAGAGATATAAAACAAGGTTAAAAGTGAAAAGCTATTAACAAAAGAAAAGGAATTGACCACAAAAATTTTTCTCTTATATGGAGGGGATAATGACACAAACAGTCTCTGAACTTTAGCCAACTAAGTAATGTGGTCCTTGAATTTTAGCATAATGTTTAATGTAATCCTTGAACTTTTAATTTGTTCAATGTGGTCCATGGGCTTTTGATACATGTTCAATTTAGTCCATGAACTATGAGTGGTGATGGGTACACTAGATGTAAAATAAATCACTGGTGTTACTTTAAGAAATTTGAAGACGACTATATTATTTCGTTGTTGTATGTGGATAATATGGTCATCGCAGGAACTAGTATGCGAGAGATTGATAGACTGAAGCATCAATTATCAAAGGAGTTTAAAATGAAGGACCTAAGAGCAGCAAATCAGATTCTTGGGATGAGAATCACGCGAAAGATTAGAAAAGAAAATTTGTAAAATCATCTCAAGAAAAGTACATCAAGAAGGTGCTAGATAGATTTGGAGTTCAAAATACAAAGCCTAGAAATATTCCTTTAGGAAGCTACTTGAAGCTCTTGAATAAGCAATCACCAAAGACAAACAAGGTGTGATATCCCTGATTTTGGGCTTAGAAAGCCGAGGGCTGGTAATAAGTGCATAGTGGGTAAGTCGAGTCGAGGGTCGGTATTGGAAGGGATAGTATGATCGGAAGAGTGTATTGAGGGTTAGTCGTGGTTCGATCGAAAGATCGTTCACAAGTTGGCCTAGGATTCGATAGTGGAATGACCCTGACTACGCAAATGATTAGAGTGTTATGACCATGGAATGACCTTTCGATCATAAAGGCCATTAGTAGAACAGTCTGGGATAACTGTGGATCAATCAGGTGTCGGCATGAGTCGATCGCAGGTGATACTGCATGACCATGCAATAGCCCCGGGTGACCATGAGTTAATTCTGGGGTACTGGATTTCCATGAGGTTACATGACAACCGAGGGTCGACCATGGGTCGCTGATACTCGAATGTGGCCCGATCACGAATCGGTCATGGATCATTGTGCCAAGTCGGGAAGGCCATGGACAAGACGTGTACCAGGCTATGTGCCTAATGGTTTAGTTGCGGCCCAGGTAAAATTGCCGATCGCAGCAGCCAAGGCCATGTGCCCAGTCATGGTCGACCATTGTGCCAGTCAGCTAGGCCACAGATCGACCATGTGCCCAATCGTGTGCTGGCCATTGTGCCTGACCCTTGTGCCGTAAGTTGTGCCTGTGAGGTCTGGTCCCGATCTTGTCCCGTGTCCAAGAAATGAAGCTATGAGTCATGTGTCGTGCCATTCCCGGGCCGATACGCGTGTTTGGTTGTAAATCGACTCCTCGCCCGATGACCCGGCGCGGTGCCCATGCGGCCGGCCGAGCCTTAGGCACACCACTCGTGCGGCTCGGTGAGCCGCTCGAAACATTGCCCATGCAACCCAGCGCGGCGCTCATTCAGCCCTGCCGTGTGCCCGTACGGTCGGCCACAAGCCTGGCCACTGGCCCGGTCCTGACTGGCCACTATGCCCGATGGCCCAGCTATGCGCCTGGATTACCCGAGAAGGCTATTTTGGGTTCAAATTGGTTTATATGATTGTGAGACCAAGTTTATGCATTTTTGGGGCCATTTCACATTAAGACTCATATTGAGGGGTATTATGGGAATTATTTTTGGTAAGAAAACCCTCGGGAAAGGCATGAGGATTGGTATGATACGGGGTTCGTTTTAGGCATTAAATGCATAGTTTCGTGAGGCCCGTTTGATCTGAATAGTTCGGGATGGAAATCAGCCAATTTGAGAAAACCCTAGAAGTTTGACTAGGTCAAATCTTATCCATATCATCGTTGCACCCATTTATTTTTTGGCAAAATTGTCAAACTAGCCATTATGACAATTTATGAAGCAAATTATGAAGCTTGGTCACCAATTATTGACCAAAGGAGAGGGAGAGAAGCCATGGCCAGCTTGGAGAAGAAGAGAGAAGTCTCGGCCAAAAGGGTGAGGAGAGAGAGAGAAGAAATAATTGGCCATATTCATCATTTCTTTGACTTTGGACTTAAGCCATTTATTGAACCATGACACGTGTGCTTACCTCATCCAAGCCCTAGCCTTGCTTCCTCTATAAATAGAAGCCATTAGATGAGTTTTGGCTCATTTTTCTCACTCACACAATCGGTCAAGATAGAGAGAGAGAGAGTGCCGAATAGAGAGAGAGAGAGAGAAAGCCAAGAGAGAGAAAGAAAGCCGATGTCGTGAGTTGTCTAAGACACGAGACTGTCTCTTTTCCGCCCGTTCTCTACTCTTTAGTTCTTGTTTTATTAAGAGTAAGTGGGATTTTAATACCGGGAAATGACGTTGAAATATGTTATACCATGAGCATTCCCCATTCTCGGTTCTTGGTGTTTTGATGTGGTGTACCTCTTTAATGGTTTGCCTTGTTTCATGTTTGCATGTTGTGTAACACAAATTAGAAAACCGAGGCGCAACATAAGAGGTAAACAGTGACTTGGCCATGCTTGAAATCCTTGTTTTATGTTTACTATGCATGCCATTGATGATCAGCCACGAGGGCTGGTACGGTAAGAACGTTTGTGTAATGACAATTGATATGTCCTCGCCTGTTAGTAAAATTTTACTTGCTGAGTCACCTCGACTCACTCCCCATTGTTTTACTCTTTCAGGTCCGTGAGATGGCATTTCCTCCAACCCTCTTCGGAAACCCCGTTGAGATGCGAGTCGAGCTTTAGACCGTGATAGATGCCCAGGAGAACCGAGCCTACCGTTGAATCACGACTTATGTGATGGTTGATGAGGGCCGCAGCGAGCTAGTCGCTCACCCGTACAAGGCGTGGTATCGCTTGGCAAACGGGGAGTGGATCAGACCATTTGGCGGTTTCAGTGGGCCGTTTGCAGGATGGAACGGGTCGTTTCTGGGACAAGCCGGGGGTAGAGCGTGAGGACAGTCATACGGACGAGGACGAGGAGGAGCGAGCGAGGACGGAAAGCTAGTAGTCATAGAAGAGCTAAGGACCCAAGCTAAATTTTGCTGTTTATATATGGCTTGTTTGTTTGTTTGCGGAAGTGCCTTTGAAATAGGCATGTTAAAAATATCGTGCAAAGCTGACTTGCCCAAGTCAGGGCATGTAAGAATAAGCACGAATTTATTTTGTAAATACATCGTGCGAAGTTTGCCTTTATTGCTTGGTTGTCTTGTTGAATTGCTTCCGCACGCTTTTTAGTTTATAAATCAACGGGACGTTCTAATAATGACTTATGCTTCACGTGCTCGTTCCAGTTATGTCGATAGACAAGTATCGTTCATGATTGGTTCGGGACGTGACACAAGGAATGGGAGTACATGACTAAGGTACCTAATATGTCAAATGTTGATAGTTTCATGTATGCTATGGTGTGCACCAGACTATACATGGCTCATGTGGTTAGAGTTGTGAATGAATATAATGGTTAATCCAAGAATGAAGCATTGAGAAGCTGTAAAGTGGCTACTAAGATACTTGAGAGGCACTTCAAGTATGTCACTTTGTTTTATGAAAAATAAGGTAACTTTACAAGGTTTCATTGATGCAAATCTTGGTGGTGACACGGACAAAGAAAAGAGCATCTTGGATTATGTTTTTATCTTAGGCGGCAATGTAATCAGTTGGATTTCTAGACTTCAGAAATGTGTGTTCCTTTCAACCATTAAAGTAGGGTATGCTTGTGACATCCCCGAATTTGGATCTCGGTAGCCAAAGGTAATGATAGATAATTGGGCAAGTAGTTCGAGCTGAGGGTCAGCAATGGAATGGACAATATGGTCGAAATGAGTGTATTGAGAGTTGGTCATGGTTCGATTGAAAGATTGTCCATAAATTGGCCTATGGATTGACAGTGGAATGACTTGCTAATCACGCAAGACGATTAGAGTGATATGACTATGGATTAACCATTTGATCATAAGAGCCGTTAGTGAAACGGTCCGGAATAGCTATGAATCAATATCATGTCAGCATGTGTCAGTCACGGGTGATTTCACACGATCATAGATTGGCCACGGGTGACCATGAGTTGATCCTAGGGTACTGGATTCCACAAAGCTACATGACAACCGATGGTCGACCATAGATCAATGATACTCGAATGTGGATCGATTGCAAATTGGCTATGAATCGTTTTGCCAAGTCAGGTAGGCCATGGACGAGTCATGTACTAGGACACGAGCCCAATGGCTTAGCCGTGGACGAGGCTATATGCCGGCCGCCCCAACCAGGCCTTGTGCTCGGACATGCTGGTCATTGTGCATGACCCTTGTGCCAAGCAATGTGCTCGTCAGATTTGGCTTCGATTTAGTTTCGTGCCTAAGAGACTTGGCCATGAGCCGTGCATTGTACCCATTCATGAGCCAAAACATGTAATTAGACCAGAAACCGATCCCTTGCTCGTGCGGGTCAGCATTGTACTCGGCGCACCGCTCATGTAGCCCTGTACCATGCCCGTGTGCTCAGCCACACACCCGATCATGTGCCCGGCCGTATGCCCGTGTGGCTCGATAGCGTGCCAGGCCATGCACCCAGACAAGCCCGGTCAGACAGGCCATGCGCATAGGCAACCCGGTTGGCCCGAATTGACACTAATGAACTTAGACCTTTGCTTGGTCATACTTGGCCATATGTGGAGGTTTTTCAACACCAAACCTTGAATCAAATAGATATACTAAGCGTGAAAAACCCTTGAAAAACTAGGGGGATAAGTATGATGCGATGTTGCGAATTAAGTATTGATTAGTTGGTTTTGTGTAAATCGATTAGTCGAGTAATTTGTGAGTGAAACCAACATACTCAGGAGGTCAAAACAAGGTTTCAATGTTCAGAAATTGAGAGAACAAGAGGACAAAATTGTTGACCAAGTCAATATCTCTCTAGAAGTCACTAATAATTGAACCACAAGCTCAGGTGTCTCCCTTCTTTATGGCTGATTAGTTGAGTTGTCCAAACCAATTAATGTAGCAAGGTGACTCATGGTCACCAATAATGCACATAAAACAAAGGGGAGAATCGGCCAAGGAAGAGAGGGAGCCGAGAGAAAGTCGACCAAGGAAAAGAGTGGGAAAAGAAAGGAAAAGAGTGGGAAGAGAGAGAGAGAGAGAGAGAGAGAGAGAGAGAGAGAGAGAGAGAGAGAGGATAAGATCACATTAAAACTCCTTATGGCACTTCATCATGCTCTTTTGGCCATTGTACATAAAGGCCATTAATGCTCACTTGACTTAGGAGCCCTAACATTATTGCTTTGCTTCTTCTTCAAGTTTGGCTTTCTATAAATAGAGAAGCCCCTACGTGAATGAAAGCCCCCTCATGCCCACATACATGCACACACATGCCTATACACCCCCCCGACCATTTTTCTTCTTCTTGCTTTGTTCGGCCAACTAAGGAGCCCACACTAGAAACCCATCTGAGACCCCGCCTTCCCTGTGCTCAAGCCACACGTCACTTGCTTTCTTTTTTCTCACGTGTTCTAGTGTTACGTTGAGTAAGTGAATTCCTTAATATCGAGAAAGGAAGTTGAGATGCATTGTAACATAGTTTGCTTGGGCCGTTTCTTGGTTACTTGGTCGATTATAGTTTGTTCCTTCTTTGGCTAGTGATGTTCACATGTGACAATTATGTTTGATGCTCTTTTGTTGTTTTGTAGCATGAACTCTACTATTGATTTGCCGTCGGTGCCGGTACGGTTAAAGCCAACTTGTGTTGACGGCGATTGATTCATCCTCACTTGATAATAGTATTTTCACTTATTAAGTTTCCCCGATTCATTCCCCGTTGTTTTTCTTCTTTTCAAATCCGTAGAATGGCGTCTCTCCCAACTCGGTTTGGTAAACCCCATGGAGATGAAAGCTGAGTTGCTTACAGTGATAGATGCTTGAGAAGGTCGTGCCGACCGTCGGATTACAACGTATGTTATGGTAGATGAAGGCCATGAGGAATTGGTTCCTCATCTGTACGTGGTGTGGTATCACCTCGCGAATGGAGATTGGGTAGGACCCCTTTGCGGGTTCAACAGGCCGTTCGGCGGAATTGGCGGACCGACTCCGAGGCAGGCCACGGGCGGGGTGTAAGATGGCCAGACGGACAGGATGCGGAGAGGAGACGAGCATGGAGAGAGGAGCGAGTAGCCGTAAGAAGTAGTGGGAGTAGGATGACCAAGCCAAAGTTTTGTTCGTCTATAGTTGGCTCGTGTGCAGAACTGTCTTTGAAGATGGCATGTAAATATTGCTTCCGCTTGCATATTTAAAATGAATAGGATGCACTAATTTATTTCCGCGAGTCACGTGCTCGAGCGGGTCGTAATCGATCAACAAGCATTGATCATGATTCCGGGTCGGGGCGTGACAATGTTGCTATATACGATGCTCATAAGGAGATGGTTTGGGAGTTTTTTAAGGCAATAGGCATGTCATGGGCCGATGCTTGGAATTGAGACCATGTGGTGACTTAGGTTTCTTTGGATTGTTGAGTCGCCTAAGCCAAGCCTTTCCCCAGGGATCAATCGCTCACTAGTTCACTCAGATTGTAAAGAAAGAAAGAGTTGAGAGAGAAAAGCTCTAGGAGAGAATGTGTCTATTGTTCAAGCGTTTAGGGATACCAATGAGGGGGAGGGCATCCCTATTTATTCACATGTCCCTCTCATTACAACTGTAAATTTCCTCTAGATTTTATTGTGGAGATTGCATCTTTCCATCTATCAACTACCGATATTTATGACAAGAATGCTTTAGAACACGATACATTTACCGTATCACTCGTCTCTAGGAATATTTTAGAGGACTCGGGAAACCCTCGACACAATCCGAGAATAATTGCTTGTGGAATACAATAATGAAGTCTGACCAACAAGCGATCGATTTGGCTCCTTGCCTTTCATAGTTATACCATCCTTGCCACCACAACAAAGCAATATCAATCAAATACAAGGCCTTCTCACCAACCACACAACAGTAGCAATGTCTTGCTCTGACATTCTCTCGAACATTTGGTGTGCACGCAAACTCCTCTCAATCACACTCTCTATAACTTGCTTATATACAACTTGTCACGAGTCGATACTTAATATTGAGACTGTGCGACGACTTAGGCTCTTTTGGATCGTTGAGTCGCTTGAGCCAAGCTTTTCCTCAGGGATCAATCGCTCACTATCTGACTCAGAGCATAGAGAGAGAAGCTTTGGAAGAGAATGTTCATATTGTTCAAGTGTTGGGTGGAGTCTCTTTCATTACAATCGTAGATTTCATCTAGATATAATGGTGGAAATTGCATTTCACTATCTACCAATGACTGATATTGGTGACAAGAATGCTCTAAAACATGGTACATTTACTATATTGCATGTCCCCATGAATATTTTAGATGACACCGGAAACCCTACGAGAGTGGCCTGGTCTTCTTGGATCGTACACGGTCCTTTGTTCATGGAAAACCTCGGTATCGTGACACAAGGAACAAGATATCAATGTTATAATAAGTGACAATAAAAGTGTTATTTGTCTTGCAAAGAATGTGGTACTTTATTCAAGGACAAAGAACACGCGATTGAAGTATCATTAAATTCGTGTGCTGATTGACGATGGGACAATGTCATTAAAGAAGATTCTTGGTATAGAAAATCTAATATTGATTTAGCAAGGCTATCACCATAAAAAACTAAGGTTTATATTGCCTCACTTGGCCTCTATAATTAGTGATAAGGAGGTACCGTTGAGGTGGGACAATTTTTGTTATAAAGATGAGTGAAGACTACGGGAAATTATTGTCGTTTTGAAGATCAGCCAAAAAGTGAGGTATTGAAGGAGTTGTGGAGTCTACTAGAGGAATTTACACGTAGCTTTGTGTACTCTACACTCCATCTATATATTGGGACAATCTCTCTTGTAATTGTAATTCCATACTTATAGTGAAAAGATTGTCTAGTGTGGCACCAAGATTTTTCCCTTTCTTAATTCTAAAAAAGTTTTGACCAAAAAAAATTTGAAAAGGTTTTCCATGAAAAAATTTATGGTTTTTTTCTCTGATTTTTTTCTCTTTTACATTTCACGTTCCTAATACTCCCCCATCTTAGAAAAAGGTCTTCAAGAGAAAAAAGACCAACAACACCTACCAATTCCCGCCACCAGGGAGGCAGTTGGGCATGGCGGAGAGGCAACCAAGCATGTAGGAGGCAGCTAGACATGAAGGAGAGGCGGTGATTGTGGAAAAACTTGGTTCCCTTGTGTGTTGCTCTTTCGAGAGATCCTATCCGACTTTATTTTACCTTCCTCCTGGGATTATTTTATCTTAATTATATCCCTCTTTATCCTATCCTAAACAGCTATCAAACACGAGATAAGATAAAACATGTCATATCCTGACTTTTGTTCGGACGACCAAAGCAACCTTAATGCACTATCACAGCATAGACTCAAAACCGGACTCTACCAACATGGTTGTATCGCCACATGTCATGCCCCGAACCTTGACGAGCGCACGACACCTCAAGCTCGGTTGAAAAGGTGCGACGTCCCAAGAACATCGCCGACCTAAACCAACACAACAGAGTTCGAACACGGCGGAAACGAGAACATAAACCCTGACAATATAATCATTGGGTAATAGGGAGAGACGAATCACCAAGCCACCAAGCACTATATTACACTGCGATATATACAATATCCATTACAATCCATCACAACCAACAACCTTTGCACCAACAACCGCCGATATCAAAAAGGGCTAGCGGCTTCTAAAGTTCATACCACTATTAACAAAAGGGACCAGTAGTCTAGGTATATACTAATTCCAAAAGGGGCACTTCAAAAAGGGTTATCCTACCTCTACTAACCCCTACGACCTCTAGGTAGTGTCCACTCTGAGTCAGTCTCATTGAGGTCAGTCTGATACTCCGAGGACTCAGAATCAGCATCGATCTCAATCGGATTATCTTCATCTCCCAACTCTAATAGGACCTCAATCCGCTCCTCTTCTTCAGGCTCCTCTTTCGATTCTTCCTCAGGTTCCTCTTCGGGCTCCATTTCGAGCTCTTCCTCAAGCTCCTCTTCCGGCTCCATCTCTTCGGGACCTTCCTCCGGCTCTTCTCCTAAATCCACGTCCATCGGATCGAACCCTGCTTGTGACTCTTCCGGCTCCGGTTTAGGCTCAACCACCCTGGGTTCGAGTTCGGCAGGTACAAGCTGAAAACTTGACTGTGCTAAACTAGTGTCGAGGCTGGTCATCTCACCATCAGGATGAGGTATAGTCGATGGATCCCAATCTCTCACTCCATTGAAAGGGATATCGAAACTACGAATCGAACCGAACTCGTCCATACCCCCCCGGAAGTACTAGGCTGTATAACTATGAGCTTGCCAAAGGGGCTGTCCTATATCTACCAAGACTACCGTAGTGTGCTTAATCCAAGCCATATTGTCATTTGTAGGGTATTCTACTACTGCATGATCGATGTGCATAGGTATGCCAAAACGCTGAGGCAGTGGTGGTGGAGGATGCTTGGTCCAGGTCGGGGTTCTGAAAATATTTGGTTTAACAACCACGAGACAAGTCTCAATAAGCAAAACCCTAAACCCTACCTAGGTTAACACGTATCTCTGAGCATGTTTGAACACACAAATCACACAACTATCAAGTCAGAACAATATCAGGCACAAATGTCTCACTTTGATACGCACGAAATCTTACATACGAGTTCAAATATTATTATTAGAAACCGACACCTTGTCACACTCAATAATACCCATCAAACCATATTCATGCCCACATTCGCATAACAAACACAACATCATACGATTCCCATTTTACTTGAGCACACGCATCTAATTTATTTCTGATCCGCGTAAACACGACTCAGGTCCAACGACACTTCTGTAGCCCACGTCAACACACCTCAAGTGCAACACCCTCTCCCTTTTTATAACACAACCCACGTAAACACTTTTTATAACACAACTCACATAAATACGCATCAAGTTGAACAACGCTTCCATAGCCCGCATTAACACGCCTCAGACTCAGTGTCTCTAGCCCGCGTAAACGTACACGTCTCAGGCGCAACACCTTTTCCCTTTTTATAACAAAACCTGCGTAATCACGCATCAGGTTGAATGTTATCACACGTATATACATTTTCCATTTATTATTTGGACCTTGCGTAAACGTACACGCCTCAGGGTATTTAATATATGTATCATCACATCACACTCCCAAACCAATGCAAGACTCACAACATACTCAAACATTAATCAACTTGCTCAATTTCCTCAACTATTACCAATCAATTCACAACCATACCATTTTCACCATGATTTCTACAATTTTCATCGTGTTTTATAAAAACATGCCATTCTCGCCAAAGCCATCGACCTCAATCCATAACATGGCACATTTCAATCTCAACCAAGCATTCAATATAGCCACGAGGGCTACAACAAATCAGCCACGAAATCAATGTCACTAATTTTAACACAATTTTCACATTTTGCCCTATTTTTCATTAATCAAGAGTGTCGCATGCATGCCGTCGACCCCGATTCACCACTTATTGCATTTCGAACATAATCACACACTCAATTTAATCACAAGGAGTGCAACAATTTAGCCACGACGGAAAATCACCAAAACATCACATTTAAACTCGTTTTTCATGTTATAACTCAAGATAGTAGTCCGTAATCATTCCGATTACCAAATTAACCATTTCTAATCTCAATTCCACCTTTAAAATTATCACAAATCCACCCAACAAGTCCAGCCAAATCAGTTCGCAACATCGCCTACGATCTGTCCCTAAAACTCACTAAAACGCACCCAAGCTATCCCGAAATGACCCACTATCTTAGGCGAGATTTGGGATATCACTTACCCGGAGTCCTAAGCTAGATTTAGCAACCAAGGGTGGTGGAACAAGGGAAAAACAACAACTACGGTGTCAACGAGTGGCGAGGGGCGCCGATGGCCTCACGGTGACCACAAATGAACGGCGGTGGTGACGGGCTTGGCTGGTTGGCCATGGCCATGGGCGGAGAGGGAGGAGAGTGATTCGGCCAAAAGGAGAGGGAGAGAGAGAAAGACGTGTGAAAAATGAGGGGGGAGAGAGAGAAAAGAGATTAAAAAGAGGAGAAAAGGCTAGTCTAAGCCTACCCCAAGAGAAATTACCATCTTGCCCCTCTCTCTACTTCCATCCAACAGCAAAGATTCAATCTTATCTAAAAATCGATGGCCAAGGTCAACACTCATAAAAAATATCCAAGCGTAAAATAGGAATTTCACAAAAAAGTGTAGAGGCAAAATCATTCAAAAATTTATATCTCTAAAGTTGGTGTGAAATGACCAAAATGCCCTTCTCACATTACACTTAGTCTTCACAAAATCCTAGGGGCAAAACGGTCATTTTCCACTTCCTGTCAAAATTTCAGTTTTCTAACGAATTTGGACAAATTCGATGCTGACCACATTAATAATGATGTCGTCCAATTACTCTGTCATGATTTTCAAAATTTTCAACATCCAAACTCAGTCTCTATTTAATAGCCAAGCTCAAATAAACGCGACTTGAGCTTATCTTAAACTAACGGGTAGCTTTCGGGAAAATTCATATAATTGATCCATGGTTGATACTAAATCGAGCCACTTTAAGTTCACTTGAGCCATGGCAACCACGATTATTATATAATTGCGATGATCAATCACTAATTCTAAAGAACGTGATCGTTTGGAATATGTTTGAGATCGTTTGCAAATTTCGTATTCTGGCGAAGCGAAATCACCCGCAATCCAATTATACGACATTTGCAAATCGATTCATAACCATCCGTAGATCGGTCTATATTAGCCCAAAATATCACCTTGATAATCTTTATGGTTGAAAGTCAGTCCATGGTCAAGTTTTATGGTCATGTGAATCTAGATCCCTAATTAGCCTTTTCCTACTGGTTAATATCCCAAGAATGATAAAGTCTGGAGTAGATTACTACAAGTGCGTTATTGAAATTATGCATTTCATAAATACCAAATGGGTCAAAATTTAGAATGTCACACCACAACCACGATATCAATAGCACCACCATCACCACAAACACTTTACTAGACGTGGGCAACACCCTACCAAGACCACCAAACTCGAAGCAGCACAACTAGCATGAAGATCATCACCAAACTTGACTACAACCACTAGACTTTATCCCTCAACACCATTGTTAACACCACCACCATTGAAATCCCATCGATTTTCGTTACCCGTGCTACTCAGATTTGGGCTGTAATTTTCAACTTTTGGTGAGGCGTCATATCTTAGGTAGAGAGAGAGAGAGAGAGAGAGATAAGCTAGGTCCGGGTGCGTTGATGGGGTAACTGAAGAGAGAGCAGTGCAGTGACGCCTCTGCTGGAGGTGGTGGCGACATTGTCCGTAGTGGAGGAAGACTAAGGAAAAGAAAGAAAACTAACAAGGAAAAAAAATATGGCGAAAAAAGATGAGTTGAAGAAAACGAGGTGCTGATCCACATTATTAATTTAGCTTGGTCGATGCTAAGTCGATAGTCCACACACATTAAATAATACTTTATTTGATGAAAGGACAACAATGAGTCAATTTTAAAAAATGCAAGAATTATATTAAATAAAAGAAATTCAGAGGCCACATTAAAAAATGAAGAAAGTTCAAGAACTTGAAATGTCATCGCTTTCAAAACTTTTATAGGCCCGAACAAGGTACAATAAGCACACTTGAATATTGCTATGAGGGGCACTCATTGGTGCCAACTAATAAATTAGTGATGCACCTAATCCTCGATTGACTTAGTACCTTTTTTAATGTAAAAAATATACCATTTGGCTCGAGAGGAATAATTTTCTAATCCTATTGATTTCAACTCCGATAACCAGTATAACGTTAGATGGTATTAGAGGGTGAAGGGTGTTATACTTTCATAGATTCCTCTTGCACTGTTTTCACTAAAAGGATCAATTGATTCATGTCATGTGTCAATCATATACTCCACAAAAAAACAGAACCTTAGTTTCTCCCACCTGTCATCTCTTCTCTTAGCCCCTGCGCACCACCTCCTCGAGCCACCCACAATTGTCGGCCTCTACCCGCCGCTCATCTGGCCAACGACTGCCTCGTCGCTCATCCTTCACTCCATTGCTTGTTGTGGCTTCAAATTTCTCTCTATGTCTCTCTTTGCTCACTATTGTCCGCAGCGAACAGCCCCCATCCCTCTATCAATGCCGTGTTGTCAACCATATTTGTGTATTAGTAGAATTGTGCAATTGTGAGAAATTTAATGATTGATGTCCTGCATAATTGATATCTCTTAAACTTAGGGGCAGATTTCAAATAGAGATTGAAACAGCAGCACAAGTAGGACTTCATGGCCCATCAATATGCGATTTCCATGTCCTAATTACCACAATAAGGCAAACTCACTCACTCTCTCTCTCTCTCTCCACTACAAAAAAACATGTTTTTTCCAACGAAATTTTCAACGAAAAATTTGGAGAAATTCGTTGGAAAACGAATTTCCAACGAATTTTCCAACGAAAAAAAATTCGTTGGTAATAAGTCGTCGGAAATTTTTCCAACGAAAAATTTCAATTTTTGTTGGAAATTTGCGATAATTTTTTTTTTGTTGGAAAATTTCGTTGGAAAACTCGTGGCTAAATTCATTGGAAACGAATTTTTTTTTTCCGACGAATTTTTTTCGTTGGAAATTACAAATTTTTTTTTGGTCGAGCTAAAAATCGTGGAAATTTTTTTTCCATCGAAAATTTTTTTTTTTTTATCGAAAAATAGCCGTTGCCGCCGGCAAGAGCCGAGCTCGCCTAGATCTGGGCGAGCTCGAGCTCGTCGGCCATGGCAAGCTCGGCCCTCGCCATGGCCGGCGAGGGCAAGCCTCGTCGCCGGCG
The DNA here is from genome assembly GCA_024500025.1 of Syzygium aromaticum. Classification (NCBI taxonomy): domain Eukaryota; kingdom Viridiplantae; phylum Streptophyta; class Magnoliopsida; order Myrtales; family Myrtaceae; genus Syzygium; species Syzygium aromaticum. The sequence continues at coordinate 14,056,149 of CM044886.1, forward strand.
AGGGCCGAGCTCGCCCAGATTTGGGCGAGCTCGAGCTCGTCGGCCATGGCGAGCTCGACCCTTGCCATGGCCGGCGAGGGCAAGCCTCGTCGCCGGCGAGGGCCGAGCTCGCCGGCCATGGCGAGCTCCACCCTCGCCATGGCCGGCGAGGGCAAGCCTCGTCGCCGGTGAGGGCCGAGCTCGCCGGCCATGGCGAGCTCGACTCTCGCCATGGCCAGCAAGGGCAAGCCTCGTCGCCGGCGAGGGCCGAGCTCGCACAGATCTGGGCGAGCTCGAGCTCGCCGGCCATGGCGAGCTCGACCCTCGCCATGGCCGGCGAGGGCCAGCCTCGTCGCCGGCGAGGGCCAGCCTCGTCGCCGGCGAGGGCCGAAGATGAAGAAGAAGAAGCAGTAGGGGCGGGAGCAGGCTTCGGGGCCACCGCTCGTCAAGTCCGTCGTCGTCTCCTAGCCTCGCCGGCGACGAGGCTTGATGGCGTTGGGGGCGTTGAAGGCTTGGTGTCCATGGCGCCGGAGCCGGAGCCGGAGCCGAAGGAGGAGGGGGAGCGGCGGGGGAGGAGTCGGAGGGGGAGGCGGAGGGGGAGACGGAGGGAGAAGGTGAAGGCGAAGGAGAGAGAGAGAGAGAGAGAGAGAGAGAGAGAGAGAGAGAGAGAGTGTGTGTGTGTGTGTGTGAATGTGGAAATTGAAAGTTGTGGGAATAACGAGTGCGAAAATATTGAATAAGGAAGAAGTAGGGTTTTCGTTGTAAAATTTGTGGGAAATTTCTCACGAATTTTGCAACGAAAATTGTACACACTAAAATAATTGTCCGGAAAATTAAAATTCGTTGAAAAATTCGTTGGAAATTTTCAACGAATATAAAAAATGCCGAACAGGACTGGGTTTTTTTTGGAATTCGTTGGAAAAGTCGTTAGAAATTTCCAACGAAAAAAAATTCGTTGGAAATTTCCAACGACTTTTTCAACGAAAATTGTACACACTGAAATAATTGTCCGGAAAATTGAAATTCGTTAGAAAATTCGTTAGAAATTTCCAACGAATTTTCCAACGAATATAAAAAATGCCGAACAATAACGGGTTTTTTTGTAATTCGTTGGAAAATTCGTTGGAAATTTCCAACGAATTTTTTTTCGTTGGAAATTTCCAACGAATTTTCCAACGAATTTTCCAACGAAAATTGTACACACTGAAATAATTGTCCGGAAAATTGAAATTCGTTGGAAAATTCGTTGGAAATTTCCAACGAATTTTTCAACGAATATCAAAAATGCCGAATAGTAATGGGTTTTTTTGTAATTCGTTGGAAAATTCGTTGGAAATTTCCAACGATATTTTCGTTGGAAATTTCCAACGAATTTTCCAACGAAAATTGTACAAACTGAAATAATGGCCCGGAAAATAGAAATTTGTTGGAAAATTCGTTGGAAATTTTCAACGAATTTTCCAACGAATATAAAAAATGCCGAACAATACCGGGTTTTTTTGAATTCGTCGCAAAATTTGTTGAAAATTTCCAACCAATTTTTTTTCGTTGGAAATTTCCAACGAATTTTGCGACGAAAAATGTTTCGTTGGAAATTTCCAACGAAATGTGCGACGAAAACGTTTTCGTTGGAAAATTTGTTGCAAATTTGCAGCGAAAATTTTTTCGTCGCAAATTTTCGTAGCAAAAATCCAGTTTTTTTGTAGTGCTCTCTCTCTCTCCCGTGGAGGCCACCATATCCGACCTAAGGTTCGCACCTCAAATTGGAAGGTCATGGTCTCAAACGATCTGAATTGAAAGTCTCCTAAAATTACGGGACCTCCAATTTACGAGGGATTTATGCGTCAATGGCCAACAATTGTTTTCTCCAATTCACGAGGGATTTATGCGTCGATGGCCAACACTTATTTTGACCTCTGAATCTATACCCTACACATCATCTTGTGAACTCTTCTGGGTACCCCTAGCTGGGAAAAAAAATTGGGAAAATTGAAATTAAACTTTGAGGTATGAATAAATTGTCTTTAAGGAATTGTTTGCCTCACAAAGTTGCTAATAGTTACTGACAAAGATACTCCAAGATATAACGAAGTCTCTAAATTAGAATACTAGATAACAATTATGATATTTCTCCAAAAACTCTCAAAAGGAAACAATTGGAGAATAAGGGTTTTAATTTTTAAGAAAGAACGAAAAGTTGAGAAGTTGGTTATTGAACCACAAACATTGAATATATAATAGCAAAACCCTTTGTGAACAAACACATTATTTCAAAATTACACAACTATTCATTTTTTATCGTAAATTGGAAAAATTAAAATAAAAAAAAAACTACCACACATTCATATCTTTTCGATAGGACAAGACATCTTTTTGTTTGTTTTACAAACAAATTGTCAATAATCCACCACTTTGTTTATAAAAAAAAATTACAAAATTTTTAAAAATATAAAGCCAAAATTTCCATAAGATTAATACATATATAAAGGTCTCTTTCCAGTGAAACTTTTATTTAGTGCAAGTATCTCAAAATTCTATATTGTAGCTTTAAACTTGTCACTTTAATAATAAAATCAAATATATCGCACATATGCTAATCTCTTATTTCAACAAGACGTTCTGTAATTTACTTAGTACTATTATGGCATTGTGCTTGTTCCTGTTTTGTAAGCTCTCTAGAGAGTAACCCTAACTTTCGTAAGAAGCGACACCACTTATAATCTCATGTAAGTGAAGTATCTATCATGTGTTTCTGTTACTAATAAACACATTACTAATTTATATTGTACTTCATTAAGAATATAATTCAGCCTACAAAACTATAATATACGATACAAACTTCTCATGTATGGGCTAATGTTAACACTCACTTTCAATGACTTATTTTTACCCATTAATGTACTAGTGTTTGGTTAGGTTACCATTACAGGTAATTTTAGTTAAAGGGTTTCAGCTCTATTTCTTTTGAGGTCATCTTTATCATCTCCCTTGGTAGAGCCTTTGTGAAGGGATCAACCACATTATTACTTGAACTCAAATAGACAAATTATTATGGTACTATCCTGAATCAATTGTCTCAAATACTTATGTCTTAGACAGATATGTCCAAACTTGCAATTATAAGTGCTACTATAAGCTCTTGCCAAAGTATCTAACTACCATAATGTATAAAAATGGAAGGCATAGGACTAGACCATAATTTGATATCCAACAACAAATTTCTAACCCGTTCAACCTTTTTCTCAGTAATTGCTAAAGCAATGAATCATGATTGCATAGTTGAGTGAGTTATACATTTTTGTTTCTTACTCACCAAGATACAACACATCCACCTAATGTGAAAATTCATCCAAAAGTGGATTGATTATCTCTCACACTTGTAATCCAACTAGCATTAGTATATCCTTTTAATACAGTCAGATAATTATTTTAGAACAATCCCAAATTTTTAGTTTTCTTAAGATAACAAAAAATTTTGATAATAGCATTCCAATGCTCAATACCTGTATTGTCACGCCTCGGACCCTACCGAGCTCGCGACACCCTTCCACGGTTGTGTTTCGAATGCGACGTCTCAGGACTCGTCACTGACTCACACGAACATCAAAACATAAAACGCAAGTGAAAAAAATTAAAAGCACCCGGACAAGATTAAAGACCAAGAGTAATAGAGAAAATGCTTGAACATTTAACAACGTACTTCATATAATAACACATTTACAACATTCAACTTTACACACGTTAGACCACTAGGGTTAAACTCCACCTTCATAAAAAGAGACTAGTGGTTGGGTAGGCTAGTCTAGCTATATAAAAAGGGTCCACTAAAAAGGATTTCTAGACCTAGCACTAAAACACCGCTATGGCTTCCAATCCGAGTTGGAATTCGTAGACTCAGGCTCCGACTCCATGGGTTCCTCTTCGGGCTCCTCCTCCATTGGCTTTTCTTCAGGATCAGACTCCATTGGCTCTGGGATGGCCTTCTCAGGTTCCTCCTCCGACTCAACTCCATGGACTCCTCATCGAAGTCGGACTCCACTATCATCGACAAAGGGTCAGAATCTTCGGGGGCAGCATTTGGGCTTGTGACCACAATGTCAGGAGCGAGAGCTACTGAGGGGTCCCATTCACCTATCCCATTAAGTGGAATATCGCAGTTCCGAAGTGGACCATAGGTACCGTACAAATCCCAATAACAGTATGCCTGATACATATTAGGCTGCAGCATCTGTCTGCCCACACGACAGTAGTATGTTTAATATAGGCCTCCCCGTCTCCTATGGAGTATTCCATCACCGGGTGCTCAGTATGACTCGGGATCCTAAAACGATCTAGCGGATTGCTCCTGGTTGGGGTCGAGGGTTTGAAATAGTTATATAATAACCATGAGAACGAGTCTCAATAAGTGATACCCTAAAGCCTACCTAGGTTAACACGTACCTCCAGACAAATAGAATAACACCCAACATATTCAATCAACATGCAATGCCATTCAAAGGCACTCTCTAGCCTTACCTCGATGCATATATAAATCTACACATTAGTTGGATCGCAATAACATAACTAACTTTTCAATGCACATGCACTCCAAGATACAACCAATTTCCTACACATGCATTTATAATAACATTCCAACCTATTCCAATCTCAATCTCTATACATGCTCATATCTTTCAACTTCCGACACACACATGTGTCCACCCCGAACAATATAGACCCGCATAATATACCTTAGGCCCACCTTATCATACGACTTGTGTAACACGCATCAAGTCTACGGCACTCCGATTTATTCGAGCATTATCTCACGTAACACTCCTCAAGATAAATCCAATTCCTCGCGTAAATATGCCTCAAGGATTATAGGATCAAACGTACATTCTCATTCAATTTCATGCCTTTCCCTACGTCAACACGCCTCAGGGCCTATTGATCATACGCAATACATATCTCATTCCCTTCACACAATATCCACATGCCTTAATCACACACAAACATACTCAATTCCAAATCAACAACTCAGCCCAACCAATCCATTCATAAGATTAGCAATGTAGTTCAACCACATCACCCAATCATTCCAATACCTTTCAATCCATAATTCAAGCTATATACTCAATGGCATAAATCCACACATCCCAACATTCAACTCAGCCACCAATCACCACAACATTCAACTTAGCCACCAAGCACCACAACTTAGCCACAAGAGGAAGAGTAAACCGAATACACAGAATCGGGGCAAATCTGGGCCAGCGCACAGTTCTATAATTCCTTTTAAAATAAATAGTAATTCAACTCCAAAAATTATTAATTTCGGATATGTCCTAGGCAACATCTTGATAAACATTTTTCATGAAGAACACAAAATCCAGTTCTATCTAGAACTACCTCTTTTTGTCACCCAAAGTCGAACATAAAATATTTTATTTGGACTGGCCATCCGGCTTTCAAAATGCATTTTAAGCAGTAACCAAATCCCCTTAGAAAGATTTGAAATTTTTATATGTTATAGCCACAAATGTCCCCAATACGTTTTGTGAAGAAAGTATTTTGAAAATGGATTTGGAAAAATTTATAAAAATTCAAAAAGACCCGAAGGTCGGAGGAGTAGTGTTTCTAGCAGACTAATTTTGGTCCAAAGATAGACTTCCGAATGGCCTCAAATGACTTCAAAAAATTATCAAATTAAATTATGTTATATTTCAAGATGTTTTGAACAACTTTGAAAGACATTACCTCAAATTCGGCCCACACAGGTCTCGGTAAAAATAGCAAAACTCGACGGCACAGCAGTAACAAAATCCGGGAATACAACCAACAAGCAAATCTATTTGTCTAGCTCTTAAACCAACTAACCACAGTCACTAATCAACCTCTAATAAGCCCATTGGTAACCTCTTAGCTTAGACAAGATTTAGAATGCCACTTATTAAAGAGTCTAAGTAAAATCGAACAAAGCGAGAGGCAGCAGTAGTTGGACAGCGGCTAGATAGTGGCTCCAGCGGTAGCTGCTGGTGGCGGTCGAGCAACAAGGGAGAGGGAGAGAGGAGAGGATTTCGACTTAAGTAAAAGGGGAAGGGGGAAAATGAGGGAGAGAGAGAGAGAGAGAGAGAGAGAGAAGACTAGATTAATTTTTTCTACTAACCCCTACTAAAAACCCCATCACCCACTCCACTTACACATCCAAGGGCTCAAAATCTACCCTATTCCCTAAGCCAAGATCCAAAGGTTCCTAATTTTTCTTACAAGAATTTTCCCAAAATTACAAATGGCAACCAAAATAAATAAGCAATATGGGAAGGACCATACTTGTCCATGAATTTTAGCCAAATGAGGTAAAGTTCAAAAGTCCAAATTGCCCTTCAACCTTTCAAATGAATTCGAATAATTCCAGGGGCAAAATTGTAATTTTCCACTCCTGGTCCAAATTCCAAATTCCCGATAAATTCAATAAACCTTAAGGTTGGCCACGCTTATGTGACACCGTCCAAATAAATTAGCCGTGACACATAGAGAAATTCGACATTTAAGTTCGGATTCAAATGATGATCGATTTCACTCAAATGTGACTTTAGTGTACCGCTGACTAACGGGCGATTTTTTAGGGTTTACGCATATCGACACGTGGTTACTCAAGTCATAGCGACCTCGATCGTCACCGAAAGTCGACTCATGGTCGAGTTCTTAGGTTCATGTAAATTTCCCAAGATAACCATTCCCTAAAGGTTAGTATCATGAGAACGATTAGTTCCGAGCGAGATTTAACTACAAATGCATTGAAGAATATATACATTTCATTTATCCTAAAAGTGGGTCAAAATTCAGAATGTCACATGTATTACTAGAATATATACTCAACTTACATACATAAAAGGCAATACCAAGTATATTACAATGCTTTGCATGCATTAAAGACCCTATAGCACTTGTATATTCGTGTTGTGCATTACTCTACCATTATTATAATTTAATTTAATACCTGAATCAAATGGAGTACTCACTTATTTGAAACCAAGATGTTTATATTTATTTAATGTATTTTCAACGTAAAGACTTTGGCTCAAAGAATAATATCTCTGACACCCTGAATTAACTTACTGAGGTATTATTCGCTTTGACCTGTCTCACATGGAGTCTCATGATTTTGTCCTTTGACGTATAGGTGGGTACCTTCCCAGTAAGTCACTTATCTTGAGAGTGCTCTCATTTGAATATGCTTAATTTTGGAGTTCCAAAACTAAGTATTGTCATTACGTCGTATGCACCTATCACACACACACACACACACACACACACACACACACACACACACATATTCTAGAATTGCTCTCCTTATGTTTAGTGTATAGTTCAATTCATTTCTACCGCCTTCGCCATCCTAGAAGCCTACTAGGAGTTGCTCCATGTTTAGGCCTCTAGCATCGGTGACTACGTCTCGCTCTTGTCAGACCGGATTGTTACAGCCTCACTATGTTTTTAACTTTAATACCCAAGATAATATCTACTTTACCCAAATTTTTCATTTTATAAATGGAAGTTAGTAGTGTTTGTGACTCTAGTCATATTAGTCCAAAACGTCCCAAGCCATAGCATTCGATCAATTCCAGTGGCCGCCGTCAAAACGTCCCAAGCCACAAAATTCAAGCAATTTCCAATGACCGACGTAAATACGTTCCAGTCCAACATGCCTTTAACGGACCACCGTCAACACGTCTCAAGCTCGCATCCAATTGGCACCTCGGCCATTCATGCCTTCACATGGACCGTCGTCAACACATCCCAAGTCCGTAGTCCTCCGATCAAACCGAGCCTAAGATCGACAAGTAAGCACACGCCAAATAATTTGATTGCTTTCACAACAAATGCAACAAACGAGCCATAATCCCAACTCAGTCAAATTCACAATTTGCCACCTCAATCCATGAACCCAACGTTCAAGTTGGCCATGCACAATCACCCAAATCAAGCATATTATTTAATCTAGTTCGAAAAACATAACTAAATCATAATATAATTAATTCAAAACACGCCCTAGCCGTTCTAAACCCGAGACAAATCAATAAGGTACCCAAAATACTAGGTAGGGTTTAGGAAGTCGCTTACCAAATTTTGGCCCGGAAAAAGTCGGCTCGGGCCTAGAAATGGCCTGAGTGAACAATGCAGACTAGGTGCGGGCAAGGGCGCGCCGGGCGCGGGGCTCGGCCACGGGCACACGCATGGGCACAAGCGCAAGCACGAGCACGGGTACAGGAGCGGCGATGGCTGGTTGGTTGGGCTTGCTCCGGCGGTTGGCGGTGGCGACAAGCAGTGGCAGTCGGGTACGACGGCGACGCGGCAGCGGCAAGCTGAAAGGGAGAAGAGGTGAACCGGGGTGAAGGTGAGGGAGAGAGACCGGGGCTGAGGGAGAGGGGCAAACCGGCGGCGATGGAGCGACACGGCACGGCGATGGCGATGCTCAGGCATTAGGGCGACGCTGGGGAGCTGGCTGGACGACAGAACGGTGGCCGGAACTCATCGAGCACAGTGGCAAGCGGCGGCAAGCCGAACTCACATGCTTGGGGAGGGGTGAAAGAGGGAAGAAGGCCGAGAGGAGGGGACGTCGGGCGACAGTGACGGTGGCAGTGGCGAGCTCCTGGAGGCTTAGATAGCCGAGCTCGCGGTGGCAACGGTCCGGGCGACGTTGGACGGAGGCCGGGGAAACAGCCGAGAGGGAGAAGGAAGAAGGTAAGGGGAGGGGTGGCGGTTGTTCAGGGGTGTTCAGCAGCAACGACGACGATGCCCAAACGTCGAGACGGTGCTAGGGAGCCGACGGGACGACTGAGTAGCGGTTGGGCAGCGCCGGACTACGGTGGTGCGGCGGTGACAGGCTGCTGAGCGTGACCGGGGGGGAAAGACCAGTCCAGTCGAAGGGGAAGGAAAACGGCCGGACGGTGTGTGACGGTTGGGTAGAGCCGGGTGGTCGGACAACGATGTAGTGGTCCGGCGAACGGCGGTGGCGACACAGCAGAGCAGCGGTCAGGCGAGCTCGGGTTGGCGAGGGAGCGGCAGTCGGGCACAGAGAGGACCAACGAAGAAGAAGAGAAAGAGAAGAGGAAGAGAGAGAGAAAGAGAGAAAAGAAAAAGTGAGAAGGAAGAGAAGAGAGAGAGAGAGTCAGGCTGCACGGTCAGAAGGGGAAACGTGCGCGGATGGGACGGCTGCATGGGGAGGACGTGCGCGCGGCAAAGAGAAGGAGAGAGAGAGAGAGAGAGAAAAAGAAAAGAAAAAAAAAAGAAAAGAAAGTCCACGCATACTCGAGTGCGATCCAACGGTTAGAATTCGAATCCAAAAACGACCCTACGGTCCAAATAATTCCTAGAATATAGTAAGAACAATGGCCATGAAAATTAGAGCAAACTAAACTGAGGGAGGTCTACTAGTCCAAATTCGTATCCGGTTGAAAATTTCATTTTTCCACTATTCCTGACAATCTCAACGTTGGCCACGGTAATATCAACACCGTCCGATTTATTTCGTCCCGGAACTTGAGAAATTCGACACCTAAGTTTGGGCTCTAAATAACGGCCAAATTCGATCGAGTGCAATTCTAGTGAAATCTCTAATTTAAAAACAATAACCGGGAGTTATCAGTTCCCGGCCGAGATTCTATTATAAGCACACTGACAAATTACACGTTTCAATAAATCCCAAAAGTAGGCCAAAATCCGGGATGTCACACAAACGATCAAATAGTGTATTCAAAATATGCCCTCAACAAAGCAATTCATCATCTTCATGTTTTCTCTTCTCCTTGTTGACCCTTTCAATGGCTTTTGCACTTGGCTGTCCTCTTTCAATGGTAGGCTTGGATCCTCTATAGAAGAATGTAAGGAATCTAAAATCTTCAAGGCAGTGAAAAGAAACATGATCTTGTCTTTCCAATAAGCAAAAATTGTTGCCATCAAAATGGTCCATTTTCACCATGTCTTGATTCATGAATTTGATTGACTTTAACTCTATTGTTGTCAAAACAATTCCCTAAAATTGCCGAGAAAAAATCAATCTGGAAAAATGAAATTAGACTTTGAGGAGAGAATACATTGTATTTAAGCAATTGTTTGCTCCACAAAGTTGCTAATGATTACTGGTAAAGATTCTCTAAGATATAACAAAGTCTCTGAATTATAATATCATATAGAAATTCTAATATTTCTTCAAAAACTCTCAAAAAGCAATTGGGGAATAAGGGCTGTAATTTTTAAGAAAGAAATGAAAAATCAAGAGGTTGGTTGTTGAACCAGAAACGTTGAATATATAAAAGCAAAGCCCATTTGTGAATAATCATATTGTTTCAAAAAGACACAACTATTCTTTTTTTTAACTGTAAATTCGAAATTAAAATAAAAAAAAATTAACCTCATAATAACTGCCACACATTCATATCTTTTCAATGTGGGACAAGATACCTCTAAAAAGAATAATTGCAAAATAATCGTCACATATTCATATCTTTCCGATGTGGGACAATGTATCTCTTTATTTGTTTTACAAACAAACTATAAATACCCCTGCAAGAAGGTACTGTTGGTATCGATGTGTAAGTACGAGCCCAAATTTTTTTTTTATGTAAGCCAAGCAACTAAAGCATGCAATGCTGTTTGATATAGCTTTCTTACAACTTCAACCGGAAAATAGTTGTACTTCTTACTATATATTCGATTAATACATACCTCAATAGAAGCAGCAACAGAAGCAGCTCTTTGGGAACTGCTCCACATGGAATCGAGGTGCTCCGACTCTAGAATTTACATTACCAACTATGTAAGTTGCGAATAGTTCATGCTAGAATAGAGTCATAACACATCATAATTATAATACAGTCAAAACTATACCAAACCTATGTCTTCTTGTAGCATTTGATCTTATTTGGTAAACTAATGTACGTCCTTTAGATTCATTATATAATTTGAAAGGTAAGCATTCATCTTGCAATGGTCGCACCTCTACTTGTCTTATTCAACTGCCATTTTCCGAACCCACTTTTCCTTTTTCTCCACTTCCATCAAAGTAAAATTTGACCATCACTTTGGCGACATGTGTTCTTGTTAGGGAAAAGTACCAACAAATATCCTAAATTTATTGTATTTGTATCAATTCAATCATAAATATTTCGATTTGACCAATTCAATTCTAAATCTTTTCACACTAATTCAATTCATCCGGTTAATTTTAACAAAAAATCACTGATTGGACACAAGTGGTCCTATCTAGACGATAATGTGGATATATTTTTTTATTTTTGTTATAACTTTTAGAGGCTTCTATTAATTTTTTCTTCTCTTTCCTCCTTTTTTTTTTTACTGTAAAGGTCTAGCACAAGGCCACCGGGTGACACTCTCCAAACCCTCACTAGCCATTACGTGAAGGCTTGCAGCTCTCGCTCATATCTATGTGAGGGCTCATGGTCCTTGCTCAGATTTGGGTGATGGCTCGCATAGTGGTTGGTAGGAGCCACCAGGCCTTGATCGTTGGTCGAAGGCTCCCTGCCAGCCCTTAATAGTTTAAAAAAAAAAAGAAAATAAGGAAAAGAGAAGAAAAAATAAAAATTAAAAAAAATTAATGAAAAAAGTAGAAAAAATATTTTAAAATATAAAAAATATCTACGTGCTCATGCCACGTAATACATCTGGCGTTTATGTTAGCAATTTTCAGCTAAAATTGGCTAGATGTACTCAGTTGATATTAATATGAAAATATTTATGATTAAATTAATTTAATTGAAATATTTAATACTAAATTAGTATCAATATAATAAATTTACGATTTTTTTGTACTTTTCCCATTCTTATCAATAGATTCCTGTCGTCTTCAGAATATAATGAAAAGCCACTAAGCCCAGCTTCATGATCACTTATCGATGCATCACGCTTTTGCAGATTGGCTGCTCAAGTTGATTGATTTGACATCGCCACACTCACGAATCAATTGTTGGCTTCTTTCCATTTGTTGTGTCGTGCGATAACTATGCACGTGCCTCTGTTTGATAAAGTAAAATGTAAAGAGGGAATTAACCATTATGAGTCGTAATCTAGACAAGGGAATGATGAAGCTCTAATCATAGAATCGCCCCCACCATTTACCCACCTTAGCAGAAGTTTTGGGATTGGGATGCGCATTTGCAATAATAGGTTAGATAGGCTACAAAACTAGGAGCACATAGCATGATCAGCATCCTATGTAAATGAATAAAAAGTTAGTTCAGTCCATAGACAATGATCCAAACCATCATGACATCAATTAGACAAAAAGAATATGTAATTTGTGCTTTGTCTTTCCTGTCAAATCCAGTGCATTTGTGTCCCCAAGGAGCTCTCTGGGGTTTAGGTTTAAATTAAGAGAACCTTTGATTTTGATTAATATCACGAAAAATCTCAAACCAGTACATTTGTAAAAAATTTATCAAAACTAATTTTTGACTACAAAAAACTTCAAATTTGTATACTTTTGATAAATTTATCATAAATAAATTTTTTGATCATCAAAAACCTTAAACTGGTATACATGTGACAAATTTACCTTTCGTTAGTTTCCGTTAAATTACATTAACGAAAACGAAATGAGGATAAATTTATTAGAAGTTTATCAGTTTGAGGTTTTAGGAGGTCAAAAAATTAATTTACGGTAAATTTGTTATGGTGTGAACCAATTTAAAATTTTTCGTGGTATTAATCCTTTGTTTTTCTTATTCAACATTAATTTGTCGCCACCATTGTATGAATGTCATGGTAGGAACATTGAAGTAAGTTCAAATTCTATCAACGATGACTTTTCTTCAAAAGACGATCTGGCGTCTATTCCTCTCACGGGATAGGTTAACGAGATATCATCAATTAATTAATTACCACCAACTGTAAAAGTTTTCAATTACAAGAAAGTACTTAATGACTTAATTCAATAACAAAGAGGGATAGGCTATTGGACCGATCATATTAATTAATTTCAAAGGATACAACTATTGCATGAATTATTGTTTTGCTTTTCGGACTTTCTAGGAGAATCGTGACCAGTTTAGCTTTCGCGGGGCCGGGCTTGGAGAGGCGACTCGACTTAGATTGGAGGCTTTTGGGCTATGCCTTTTGGCTCTAAGCCCACTTCCAATCTTGTAAAAACTAATTAACACATCCGAAGTCTGATTAAGAAATGATTAAATCTCTAACCCCACACGTTTTATTGCTCAGTCAAAGTGAGTGAGACGTGTGAAGTACTCACTGAGTCTCTACCACGTTAACTAAGGTCTCCATTCCGGCCAAACAAAAAAAAAAAAACTAAGGTCTCCATACAAAAATTAGCCATTACGAAGATTTCTTCTTTCTACTATTTTTTCCTCGTAAATGTCATTTTCTCTGGCCATATATGAAACCGTGACCTAATATTTTCAATATGTTGGAGAGGTTTCCATGTTGAATATTTCATAAATTTGGGACTTCTTCCAAAGCCTTTGTGTAGATTGAATATTTATTTTTACGCATTATGTTATCTCTCTCTCTCTTTCCATATTTTCCTTCAAATTTTCCTCCATCCTCTACTCCGATTTGTAGCTTATAAATTATGAGCAGATCTACATGTTAACTTAACCAAATATAAATATTGGTGATATCTATATTAGTAACCCACCGATCAGAGATATGATTCGACAAAACTTTTGATAATCACATCTCGTCTATTTCGAAGCATGAATGTCATTCATAGTGGACCTATGGGTTTTCCCTACACATTGTGCACGACAGTTGGCTTTTGATGGCGTTGTGCGCTTCCTAAAATGCATGGCTAAGCCAACCGCATTAAGGATCATGAAAAAATAAAGTCAGCTCATCTCTCTTATTTGATAACTCAATCAAAACCATTCATTGCCATTTCTTCTAGTTTATCTCGTGCATTTCAGAAGTGAAAGATGCCCCTTAATGATTTATAAAGGGTAATAATGCTAGGCATATTCAAACTGGTATGAAATTGGTTTACAAAGTATTGCGACATATTATGATTGAATATTTGAATACATGACCCACATTCACATCGGTAAAGTCTGTCACATCACTTAATGAACCGACGTAGAAATTGGTCTTAGTATATTTAGGGAAAGCCTTTCAACATAAGTGAGGAGAGAGAGAGAGTCATTAAAGACAGGATTCTATTCTAGTGCCTTAGTGGGAGCTCATACAGAGTCAAGACCAAAGAGGAATATGAGGAAACACTTTTGTCCCAAATTAAACCAAAGACTTGACCCCATTATGCACATTGGGACAAACTTGTAGGGCCTCTACTTTGTCATTGTTAATCGGATTCAGGAGAACAGCCTTGGTCCATCAATTCAAGCTATTGCTCTCGGTCAATATACTTCTCGTTGGCTTTTTCCAGGTTGTCTTTACGCGTTCTAAAGATATACCTTGCAATTCTTATACGACCAAATGGATACGCGTGATATCGCCAGACCAATTAAGAGTTCTCACTACTAGAAAACGTGCATTAGATTACCGTCCTTTACGTAGTAATCAGCATTATCTTTGCTGATTTTATGATATCATGTCATGTGATATAAACATTTCATATATGCTCAAACTTTTTTCCTCTATAGCCACTCATATCCTTGGCAATTTGAATAAGCAAAAGAAACCCTTCTTTTCAAGAAAAGTGTCAAAAAAGTCATAAATCTTTGGCATTGATACCAATTTAGTCCTAAACCTTTTTTTGGTGTCAATTCAATTCTAAACCTTTTGCATTTGTGTCAATTTATTCCTAAACCGTTCTTTGATGCCAATTCAGTCTTAAACCTTTTGCATTGTGTCAATTTAGTCATAAACCTTTTGTTTTTGTGTCAATTTAGCCCTTCTGGCAAATTTTGGCTAGATTTTACTGATATGGACGCCGACCGGCCACTAACGCTGATGTAGATAACTTTTAATAATATTTAAATATTTTTTAAAATTTTTATTTATTTTTCTTTTCTTTTTATTTTTTTTCCTCCCCTCCCTCCTTCCTCTAGCCGGCGAGGTCGCTTCGTTAGCCACTGGCAAGGCTCGCCCTCGCCAAATGGCAACGAGGGCGGCCTCGTACTGGTCGGGTGAGGCTCGAGCCCTCACTGAAGGCCGCGAGGTCGAAGGCCTCTACCGAGGCACGACCTCACCAAATTTGGTGAGGTCCAGCCTCAACAGTGGCCAGTCGCCGGTTCGGCAACTGGCTGGAGGAAGGAGGGAGCGGAAGAAAAAACAAATAATAAAATAAAGAAATAAAGAAATAAAAATTCAAAAAAATATTAAAATATTATTAAAATTGTCCACGTTAGCGCCGATGACCGGCTGCCGCCGGCTGACTGGCGTCCATGTCAGGAAAATCGAGCTAAAATTGGCCGAAAGGACTGAATTGGCACAAAGATGAAAGATTTAGGACTGAATTGGCACAAATAAAAATGTTTAAGACTTAATTGGCACAAAAAAAAAGGTCTATAACTTTTCTTACACTTTTCCCCCTTCTTTTCTATACACTCATTAGTTGCACCCACACGGTGACAAGTCCATAAACCCTATAATTCTTGTTTGCTTACAATTTATTTGAAAGTGACTACACTGTTGTCGTTTCTGTTCTTTGCAAGAAGATTACATACCATCCCCCCCTATATTGTGGTTTAGACTTTGAATAATTGCCCCCTGTTCAACCTACACGGAATAAGCAATTCATATGATATTCGGTGCATATTTTACAACATCAAGAGTAGATGATCTGTAAGCTACTTTGTTGTGAACTCTTGAAAACGAAGCATTCATGCTTTTGTCTCTTCGTCGTTAGGCAACAACATTGTCCTTGACATATGCATGTCTTGATCGAATTAAATAGGTATTTTGAACGTCAAGAGTTTAGTTGCTGGATGTGTTGAACTTAAATAAATCAGGGGACCTTTAGTCCTGTAACACGCGTGGAATGGATAGGGACATGATGAGATGCATTTGTAATTGGTCGCCACTGGGTTTTGCTTCTTTAAAGACAAAAACCCTTTGTATTCTCAAAGCTTCATTCAGTTTGTTGTGACTAGAAGAAATATGTCGCTTATAAGCAAAAGTAGATGAAAATCGATTATTTTCTAATGGTTTAAGCTTTTAGGTTGCACTCGATATTCTCGTTTTTTGAGAAATTGTGATGTGGATTACATAGTTCTGCATATACCATTCAGTTGAGTGCCGTACATCATGCAGAGCTAGATTGAAATTTCCAACACATCTACTCATGGCAGTGTGGTCGCCGCGCTCAAGCACAGATGCACGCATAAAGATCATAATATTATCACTATCGTTAGGCTACTTATATTGACGCAAACATCTCTATCTCTCTCAAAAGTAGACAATTTTCTCCTATTTTTCTAGAGATCCTTTCAGATTTTAATCCATTTAGTCGAGGTAATTTCGGAGATCTCAAGAGTATTCCTATTCCACCAAACATCCATAAGACAATTTATGTCCTACTCAGTTCTATATGCAAATAAGTATGGGAAATGCAACCCCAAGAGTAATTGATGCATACTCTAGATCATCAAACATGATTCATCCCGATTTTGAAGACAAACTTGGTAAAATACTTCTATTTTCCTCAAAATCATCGTCCTAGATTGGGTCTCACCACATCCCACCCATTGCCAAAGTTTTAAAAAATTTAGGTTTCTTCTAGAATGAGAAGAAACAATTATAATATATGAATATATATATGTAATAAAAGGAAAAAAATTAAACCCTAGATATTTGGCAATCATCCATACACGTGCAATGGCCCCATCTGCAACTCCGGTGTCGGCTTGACCAGTCATAAGGGCACACAAGTCAGCATCATTCTCCAACACCATCTTTTGTCCTCACAACCAAACTCTTTCTCCTCTTCATTTCATATTCGTTTTTATTCTTCTATTTTATTTCTTTGTTTTTTGCTTGCACTCCTCTCTCTCGTCTGGAAACCCTAGAAAAAGACGCAAGCATTTAATAAATTGGGTGATGCCTCTCATTTTTCAATGTTAGGTCCTATGATTAGTAATCTTGGTTGATCAATTCGAGGCTTTGTTTTCACTTTTCTGCTAGTCTTGGGCGGTGTTGTCTGGTTAGATGACTCAATTATTAGCTGAAAGTGACGGATTGTGGTAATTTTAGTCATCTAGTTTCTATTTTATATAATTCAAACTTCTTTTCGTGGAAGACTTTATGAGTTTGTTAGGCGGTGGGCGTAATCGATCATATTATGCAAATCACCCGAAAGCTATACATGCAAGTTAATTTGTGCAAGACGTATCCACAATAGCGTGAGTGCCTTTCGGATAGTAAAAATCCTCACGTTTTCTTTATTTTTACTGATTATCAATCAATTAACTCAATAAGATTGGTCCCGTTAACTAAAACTAGTTTCTCTGATGGAGGAAACTTGATTCCATCATCTCTTTGATTAACGGGTTACAAGCTATAGACATTACCCGCATGTGAACTTGACTAAAACTTACGTGTGGGCAGTATTCATACATGTAAACCACCGATCAGAAAAATGGTCAAATGAAAATATGACCCTACTAGAGAGGGAAAATAAGCTCAACCTGCAAGGACTGCACAAATCATGTTAGGGTCGATGTGAACTTGAAGGAAAATTTGGGAGATCAATCTTTGTTAAATGCCACATTTACGAGGGAATAATCATGGAGGAAGAAGTTGCTTAAGGAAGAAGCGAGGATGATAATTGTTTGTAGTAGGGACAACTACTGTTTTGTTGCGAGGTTTCCCAGTTCGCGCTGACGAGGATTGGCCTTCCTCTCCCGTGCTTATGCATGACTGCTATTTCATCGTTTTCGACGATTCCAAAGACGACGGCGATAACTGCGCATCCGCTCCCGCTGGGGCCCACACGTGCGGCGGTGTGATGGATGTGTTCAAGAGCAAGTGGAGAAGCCACGAAGATGATTACGCTATCGACCAAGTTTGTTTGATTATTCACCACCGAGGCAGCTGGTGATCACTCGTCGTTCACTCGGTCGGGAGTTCAATCCACGTCGTGAGCAAATCTCCATACTGTTTGTGCAATGTTTGTTTAGATGCGGCATTACCATCTTTGGAGTGACTCATCAATTGCCAACATACTGGTGGGCTGTAACGATGGATTTACAAATCTCAAAAATTTAGATCGTGAGTCGTGCAAATTAACCATACCTCAATCCGCGTATTCTGCAACATGTGTAATATCTTATGGTAATGCCCAAATGAGTTGCTAACTTTATAAGAGAAGCGGCCGACTATTCTCTCTTTTTTTTACAAAGTGGCAATCGAAAAGACACAATCCTCTCTGACGCAGAGAGAAGCGTAAATTTGGAACAACTCCAAAGAACTCGAAATTTTTATGCAATGATACTATGTTTTTGATTACAAGACAGACATCATATATATAGAGACAGGACTCCTAATATTAATGGAAACTGAATAATTAAAGATAACATCTAATAAACTAATATAGGCAACTGCTTAAATGGTAATATAGGAAATTGCCTGAACGGTAATATAGGAAACTGCCTGAACGGTAATATAGGAAACTGCCTGAATGGTTGTTTTCTCCAAAATCAGAAAAACTGCCGAGATTTCCGGCCATTACGGCGATCATATTCTTCAAGATAATTACCGGCTAACTGTTCTACATCACTCTCCCTTATTTCGCAACTCTCTTCGTTTCTTTTCTTATTGGAACCATAAAAGAAATTCTTCATGTGCAAAAACATTGGATTGACATAGCCAGAGAAATCCTTGGGATCATATAAACGTGGCACCGACAAAAGATTAAACAATTAATGAAGGTGATTATTGATTATTCAAATGCAATTGTATCTATAGCCCCTCTTTTATTAAAAGAAAAAAATTCAACTTTTGTTGTTTTAACGATAGGAAAGTTTACAAAAAACCCTTTCATAGAAAATCCTACGTCCAAGAGTTAAAAATCTTTTGAGAAATTAATAAAAAAAATTCATAAAAGCCCATCATATATATAGCTAATACCATGAAAAATCTCAAACTAGTACACATGTAAAAAATTTATCCTAAACTAATTTTGACCACCAAAAACCTAAAATTGGTATACTTATGACAAATATTCCCCAAACTAATTTTTTGACTATCAAAAATCTTAAATTGGTACATTTGTGACAAATTTACCTTATGTTGGTTTCCATTAAATTGGATTAATACCACAAAAAATCACAAACTGGTACACCTGTAATAAACGAAGGGTAAAACCCTAAATCGATACACTTATCAACTATCATATATCATCAAATACATCAATTTGACAGTAAAATTTAACGAAAGCTAACGAATGGTAAATTTATCATAAGTGTACTAGTTTGGGATTTTTTATGGTTAAAAAATTACTTTGAGATAAATTTGTCGCATGCGTATTAATTTGAGATTTTT
Source organism: Syzygium aromaticum (assembly GCA_024500025.1). NCBI lineage: Eukaryota > Viridiplantae > Streptophyta > Magnoliopsida > Myrtales > Myrtaceae > Syzygium > Syzygium aromaticum. The sequence continues at coordinate 14,075,580 of CM044886.1, forward strand.
GATGTATTAACCCATATATATATAGTTTAAAATTTATTGGATTGGCCTAAATTACTTTGGACTGATTTTGCTAGCATTAGCAAATTTATTAAATGCTCAAAAGTCACTTTTACACTGTGTATCACAGTTTTCTAAATATCAAATTATCACCTCACATTAAATTATGCAATTCCACTGTACAATACCTATTGAACTATTTATTCACAAAGCCATATAAGCATCACGACAGCTCCAAAATTATCAATTTGACATTTTCATCGACCAGCATTGGAAGTAGCAAATAGATCATATTCAAAGTCAAATCAAATTGAAATTAAACTTAATCGTTTCTAAAGTGATTAATGTGTCTCAACTGTCGTGAAAACTGATTTTTCCTTAAAATATTTCTTGTGTACTGTTCTATCACGCAAAAGTTGGGAAGAAGTCCTTGGAGAAAGTCAAGAAATAATTAAGTAAAGAGTATATAATTAGAGATGGTTAATTTATAGGTGAAGATGGAGAGACCGAGCTCTGACGGTGGATTCCTGTTTTCAGCTAGAAAAGTTAAAGTGCGTTGGCTCCCATTTTACGTTCATGCATTCATTATAAGATCTCCTGGATTATAAAAAGCAAATTAAAATTATTAGTTTGCATTTCTTTCTATTTTGACATAACCTTTTTCTGTAGATTTAACTTTGGAAAAATTACGTCAATATTTTTTACAAAGTGTGACAAACACTTCATACTTACCATATCAGGACCTATAGTGTTATTATTTTTTCAAATAACGACATAAAATGGATCTTATTTCAAATAAGGACTTTGAAGGCCCTCGTTTTTTCAAATAAATGTCTAAAGTGACCATATCAATCTTAAGAAGACCTTATCTTGCTGGTTGAATAGCATTTTTGTCCTTTACTTTTAATTTTTTTTCTTTTCCTTTTCTTTTTCCCTCCGCCGGCCATTGCTGGCCTTGTCGATGGTTGGTGGAGGTATCCAAACTTAGGTGAGGATTGCCTTCATCGGTGTTGGGCGAGGATAGCCCCGACACCGGTGACCTATACCAACCATCGACAAGGTGCGGAGATGGACGGGGGAGGGAAGAGGGAAAAAGAAAAAAAAAAGAAAGAAAATGAAAATGAAAGTAAAAAAAATTAAAAAAATTAAAGAAATATACTTAGAATTTTTTTGACTAAAATACCCCTTCTCCTATGATCGAAATAGTTATATGTTGGTCGACTGGCCAAAAGTCCTTATTTAAGACGATTGATTACTTCAGACCCTTATTTAAGACAATTTGATCACTTCAAGCTCTTATTTGAAATAAAGTCCATTTCAAGCCTATATTTGAGAAAATGATGACATTTCATACCCTTATTTGAAAATTTCTCACATAGTTATAGATCATTCAAGTCATAGCTTACAATAACTTTAGGAAACAACTCCACTCAACTTCAAGGTGTTATAGTTCTAAATAGGGACAGAAGTGGGGCATGTATAATTGAGGGAAACATTACCAAAAAAGTCTTAAATATATTGTAATTGTGCCAATTGTCCTACACTTTTTTTTTGCAAATTAAGTCTTAAACCTTTTACATTTGTGCTATTTCAGTACATTCGGTCAATTTTGGCCGAAAATCACTAATATAGATACTAGTTATCCTACGTGGTGCGGCTAGCACTAACGTAAAAATTTTTAAATAATATTTCTTATTTTTTTTCATTTCATTCTCTTTTTTTTCTTTCTTCCCTTCTTCCTCTAGGCAGTCACTGGACAGAGGTGAGGGCCGGTGAGCTCAACCTTGCCGTTGCTAGGTGAGGGCAAGCCTTGCCATGGCTAGGCGAGACTCGACCTTGCCAGAGCCTCGCCCAGCCATGGCAAGGTCGAGCTCGATGGCCCTCGCCTTTGGCCGGTCATCAATTGGTGATTGGCTAGAGGAACAAGGGAAGAAAAAAAAGAGAAAGAAGAAACAATAGAAAAAATGAAAAGAAAAAAAAAGGGATTATTAATACCATGAAAAACTCCAAACTAATACACGTATGATAATTTTACTCAAAACTAATTTTTTTACTACCAAAAACCCTAAATTGATATATTTGTGACAAATTTACCCTCCGTTAGTTTCGTTAAATTAGATTTATACCACAAAAAATCACAAATTGATACATTTGTGACAAACGGAGTATAAAACCCCAAACTGATATACCTGTCAACTATCACGTATCATCAAACTCAGCAATTTGATAGTAAAATTTAACGGAAATTAATAGAGGGTAATTTGTCATAGGTCTACTAGTTTGGAGTTTTTTATGGTTAAAAAATTAATATTAGGTAAAATTATCACAGGTGTACTGTTTTGTGATTTTCCGTGATATTAACCCAAAAATAAATAAAATTATTAAAATATTATTTAAAAATGTCAATATTAGCGCCGACCACGTCACATAGGATGATCGATGTCCATGTTAGTGATTTTTGTTCAAAATTGATCGGATGGATTTAATTAGCATAAATGCAAAATATTTATGATTCAATTAAAAAAAAAGTTTAGAATTAAATTGGCACAATTGTAATATGTTTAGAACTTCTTTTGGTAATTTTTCCTATAATCGAGTACCTAATCTATTCAAACCCTAATGGGATGTAAATAGGTAGTGGGTTTGGGGAAGCGATATGGATTTAGGGTCAATTGTTAAAAACCAATAGAATTCAGAATGGGTAAGGGGTTTGGAGTAGAAACAGGTAGTGGATTTGAGATGTTGTAGTTGAAAAATTCGATAGCCGAACCAAATAAGCATATGTACATATATATATATATATATATATATATGTATCTAATTAAAAATCATTTTTTCCTTTATATTATTTAGGTTGTTGAGTAAATATAGATGAATATTAACTCTATTGATGTTTGGAGAAATTTCGGGATTAAGCTTTCCTTACTTTGTTTAAAAAATTGAAATCATTTATAAAATTTTGTAAAGCCTACAAGAAAAATTTAATATAATCTTATACTTTTTAGCAATGTCCACCATTTTACAATCCAGCGGGAAAAGTACAAAAAAAAATTATAAACCTATTATATTGGTGTCGATTTAATTCTAAACCTTTTAATTATGTCAATTTAGTCAAATTTCTTTTTCATATTTTACTAATTGATTCTATCCGACCAATTTTGATTGTCCTTTGTCACACTGACGTGAAGATTTTAATTAATATGCTGAATTTTTATAATTTTTTTGGTTTTTTCTTTTCCTCGCTGGCCACAAGCAAGGGCTGGGACGCCCTCACCCCATATGGGCATCAAGGCCATGCCTAGATCAAGCGACGGAGTTGCGGCCCTAGCCTGGCCCAAATCTGGCGAGGGAGTCGCAGCCCTAGCCAAATTTGGGTGGGGGGTTGCGACACCCTTGCTATGGTTGGTGAGGCCCTAGGTAGGGGCCCATGAGTGCTCACCTAGTGGCCGACAAGTGCATCCCAGACCTCACCTATGGCCAGGTGGGGGGGGGGGGGGGGGGGGGGGGGGTTCGGCCAACAAGGTCATTTAGCCCTCAGCCAAATAAGAAAAGAAAATAAAAAATCAAAATATATTAAAAATTTTAAAATATCATAAAAAAAATATCAACTTTAGCGTCGCGATGTCAAGTAGGATAGTCAGTGTCTGCCGGTATCCACATCAGTGATTTCCAGTCAAAATTGGCCATATTAACTTAATTGGCAAAATGTGAAAATGTTTACAACAAAATTGGTATAATTAAAAGGTTTATGACTGATTGGCACCAATAAAATAGGTTGAGAATTATTTTGATACTTTTCCCCAACCCAGCTTCAAATGTTCTCAGACATTAAAGTTTTATGGATGTGGATCCTAAAATTTTCCGTCTTATATTTTGAGACTCCCAAGATATTCTGATCTTAAAATGCATTGTCCAAAATAATTTGTTGTGTTTGGAAATCAAAGGTTGTGCATTATAAGTTTAGTGTATGATGTTTTTCATAAAAAAATATTAGGGTTAATATCATTAAAAACCCAAAATCGGTAGATCTGTAACAAATTTACCCTAAATTGATATGGATTTCCTTGTGGACTTGCTATGTCAATTGAGTTATTGTTAGGTAACATCAAGCTTAGCAATTTCATGATAAAATATGACGGAAGCTAATGAAGGGTATATATGTCACGAGTATACCAATTGGGGGTTTTTTGGGATCCAAAAATTAGTTTGAATTAAATTTGTTATAGATGTACCAGTCTAGAGTTTTTGGAACCCAAAAATTAATTTTGGGTAAATTTATAATGGATGTACTAGTTTGAAATTTTTTCGTAATATTAATCAAAAACATTATGGCCAATTGTCTTTTAGTGGGACAAATTTAAGATATTCTATCAAAACCCGTAAGGGACTTGGAACGAGTTTACAGAGTAGTAGAAATTTGACGAAATGGGTTTGGAATGACACCATCCCACTTCCAACCCTAGTTTTAAAATATGTACTGAATTTACTTTTTATAACAAATACATACTAAGGATCCATCTATTTGAAGGAAATCTATTTCTGGTTGTTTTTCGATTTTCCGATGTCTATAGATGGCAAAAAATTAATCGATCAATGACTAACGTTTTCCATGCTGAAAGCAACAAAATTTAGAATGGGGAAAAACGACTTCCCCTATTGGCAAGAGGAAAATTGCTTTTCCTAAATCACAAAACAAATGAAAACTGATTTTCATTCAAAATATTATTTTTGTTATAAAGTTTTGAGCGAAACAAATGCATCCTAACTCACAATTCATATGTGCTCAACTCCTTGTACTCAAGGGATCTTCCTATCTGTTACGGATAGGTACTCCTATGTTCATTAAAAGTTTCAAACAGAGTTGTAATTTTTAAGCGGGGACTCATCATTTTCCTCATTAGAGGCCCTTTCTAAGACAAAACAAGGCTCTCTTTTTCTCCCTCTCTCATATTTAACCGTACCTCATGATGAATAGGGTTAGTAATTGGTGTTCACATATCAAATATATGTTATATTTTTGGGCCTTATATTTTAAAAAAATCCCAGACTTTAGCTATAGTCCCAATTTAATCTTAGACTTTTGTTGTCTCATAAAAATACCAAAACTTTAGGTCCAGTCTATATATAACCTAAACTTTATTTTGTCTAATGAGAACCACCAACTTTTACTTAAGTCCTATATCTACCTCCTTTAACCTTCCATCCAAAATCTTCCTCAGTGATTCTATGTGGCATTTCCATGTCATTACTCTAATTTTTTTCCCAAATTTCATATCCAAGAAGACATCGTTTGGGCTGATGTCTCCAAAAGATGTCTTCTTGAATTTGAAATTTGGAGAAAAACTAGATCAATTAAGGTTGACTTTCTTTAATTGCTCTTACTCTCAAGAGAGTCTTCCATCCACCTCGTTCAAGTATTTTTGATTTTGCGCTTAGTTTTCAATCTCTTGTGGTCAGAAAGCTCACGCTTAGGACACTCGGCTGGGGATGCTCGAACAGCTCTCGCTCGGGAGCTTTCCATTTGTTAGTTGTCAATGAGAAATTGTGGATGGAGGGCTAACAAAGGTAGATAGGGAACTCAAGTAAAAGTTGGTGGTTTTTGCATGAGACAAAAATAGTTTTGGGTAAAATTTGGATTGGACCTAAATTGTATGGTTTTTATGAGACAAAAAATAATTTAGGATAGAATTAAGACTAGACCTAAACTTGAGGTTTTTTTTAGAGTATTAGACCCATTTATTTGTATCATGTATCTTGCAAAACAATACTGCTTGTTAAGCATCTTAAAGTGCCTATGTAATTTAAATTTAATGTTAAGTATAATTTTACTCCTTCAAGCATTACTATTCAAGCGGTTTGATCATTTGACTGTATTTTTCAAAGTAGTCATCAGTCTTCTAACTGTCATCAAGTAAGGCCTTTTTTGTCTGTCTTACTTTAACTCTTAATCCATTCTTAGACTTTTGCCTTGCTTCTTGCAAAGTATGAAAGTTGAAACTCACATCTGAAACTATACATTCCCACCTCTAGCCTCCCTGAAAAGGTAAGAATTCGAACTCCCTACCTCCCCATTCCTAAGTAGGAAGGGTGACCACTAGAGCAAATCCAAGTAGTTGTTGGATATAATTAAATCATAGCATTTTCATAAGACACCGTCTGTAAAATGCCACACCTACTCCATACACAACGCATATAGCTTAACTGAGGGAGGGAGAGTAAGTACGGTGAAAGGATACCATATATTTAGCCATTAGGCAAAAGGATATCATATGGATAGAAGGTCCAGTGAACTTAAGTAATTAGGTAATTAAGATAATACTTTAACACCATTCTCACGTGCAAATTAAATTGAAACTGTTCAATAAAAGCATGCATATGTTTGGCTTTGATACCATGTTGGGAAATGCTTTAAAGTCCAATACCTTCATGATGGGAGATCCAGGAGGAAGCTCAACACTTGAGCACACATACTTAGTTGGACCCATGGGTCAATTAAAGCATGCGGATGTCTAGCTCCGGTAACATGTTGGGAAGTGCATTGAAAGTCTAATACCTTCACGACGGGAGATCCAAGAGGATGCAACAAACCTAAGTATTAGTCTGTCTAGTTTGACGAAAGATTAAATTATCGAGTTAGAAGCCAATGTGTTTATAAATTGTTTCTTCTTACTCCAACAATGCAACGGGGAATCTTTGTTTCACGCCCGTTCACATGTACAACTCAACATTCTCTCCCTCCTTTGTCGGTCTTTAACAAATTACTCACTCAATTAACTATAAGAATAATTTAGCTAGTTGAGCATCATATGTAAGCCACCACTTTGGCTCAAAGGTAAATTTTTGTGTACATAGTACCTATAACTCCGTAATAATTCTCTCTCCGAAATAGGGATATGAGGTAGTTTCTAATCTTCTGATTTTTTCGATTGATAAGTACTGCCAAATTCACCCTTCTCTAACTAGATATTCCTAATCATGGGAATCGGGTTTCATTGTAAACTGATTAAAAAAAGTCATTATGGGGCTTAAGCATAAGTGACAAAATAGATGTTATTGAAATTGGATGATGAAGTATTCCTGTACGTACATTTCCTTACAGAAGGAAATATGTTACATTTTCTAGTACTTTAAGGAAGGCAAAAAGGTTCAGGTGTCACCTTTTGGTGCAATTCTTTAGTGACAATGTTGGAAGCTAGATATAAAGTCACACACATGCTGAGTTGATGGTGTTGTCCTTTTGAGATTAGTTGAACCCCTCCTTTTACATTATTGTCTAAAGGTTTGATTACTTTAATAATCCCCAGGTAATAAACATGCCTTCTTGTCCCCGAGACCACTCCTGCCCCTTTTTCCTGCCTCAAGTGGCCAACAAGTACACATGACTGAAAAGCCATATGGACATCCTCTCAAGAGTTGGGCAATTGCCATCACGGAGAGATTTCGAGGTACATTTCCATTCTTGTTGATTGGTAATTAGGTAAGACCGGCTATTTGCTTAAGTGTATTATAATCGCGTTTGTAATCCGCATCAGTACATGTTTTGATTTTATAAGTTCAATAATTGTCTTACGATGAAATCGTACATGTATCGTCGTGACCCTCCACTTAAATCTGAGTTATCCAAAGTGGGAAAAGAACCCACAACTATTGGATTCAATAGCCGAAAGCACGAAAACCCTTGTCATTAGGTCAATCCCAAGGTGGGTCATGCATGTCTCTTTGTAACGCTGTACAAATTTATTTCAAGTTTTATCATATATAAGTTTTCTTTTTGTAATTCGTTTTTTTTCTCACGCCATGCAAACTGATCGCACTTCATATTGCCAGCCCTATAATTAGCTAGATACATTAGGAGAAATTTCAATCTGTTATTTATAATATCATGTAAGTGCATGGTTCAGACAAACTATCACATGCATTTGGTGCAAAAACCCTAGATCGATCCCAACTGTTAGTATCTGATGCATCCCATACTAAATTTGGCGGATCGCAACCTTAACGGGTTGGTTTAATGGTTAAAGAACAGTCATATGTGCGTGTAGATTAGACGTGCAACGTAAGTTTAACTCTTTACATCATGAGATGAAAATAGTATCATCGGTTGACCCGCCCATCCAAACTCTTCTACTTACGTTTTATTAAGTCTATGATCTTTATCATGGGTTCAGATTCTCTAATTTAGGTGGTAAGTTTACATCTTCAATTTACCTTAATAACGAGGACAGGTCAACGCATTAAATATCAACGATCGAGATATGTCATCTTCAATCTTTTCCTTTCTTTCTTTTTTTACTCTTTCTTGGCCTTTCGATTCTTCCATCACACAATTAGCGTTGGCACCTCTGCCACGCCACCGCAGAACTTTACACCTTGGCCAACACTAACTCCAGTGGCGCACGCCGTCTCTCTCTCTCTCTCTCTCTCGGACCTAAGGCAGGCATACTTCATGCGAGCCACATACCGTAGGCCACGATGTCCATTGTCTCAAAATGCGAAAGAGAGAGAGAGAGCCACGAGAGCAGAGAGGTGAGGATAGTGGTGGGGTCACGGCTGCCGGTGTTTACCTCACAAGAGGTGACGATAGGGGCAAGAGATTGAATCCGGTGGGTTGGTGGTGCCCCATGTAAAGCGGAGAGACATGAGATAGAATTTGAATTAGGGATTAGGTATGTGATTGTTGTTAATATGAGGGTGTTTTAGTAAGATCGGGGTGTTTTGGTGACATGGTTTATTCTAAATAATGGTTTTTGATGTATCAATAACCGGGAGGAAATTAATATAAGATTTCAATTTATCCCCCAAGTGTAGAGTATCTCAATCTTTTATGACTATAGGGTTTACCACCTAAAGTGAGTATTCTTGTCATAAAAAAAACCGATAACACAAGATTGATTGGCCTAAATTTTATTAATAAGATATGCCTGACGTTCTAATGATAATTTCCTATTCATTTGAGTCAAAATACATAGAGGCAATGTGCAATGTTATGAAATAAATCCAGTTAATCATAACAATCCGCGACATACTTTTGCACTAGTTAGCTAATGTTGAACTAAGATGGAAATTACAAGAAGAATGGAAATGAGGAGGTAACCGTGCCGTCATATTTCAAAACTAAATGGTGCCCTCTCCACCTCAAAAGGAAACCTCTAAAATTCTTTGGTTTGTTTCCTTGGAAAAATTAGAATTGGAAGGCCTCACTTGGTGGGATTTCCTCAAATCCCAATACGTGAGATTCCTCAAACATGAAGAAAGAGAAACAACATTTAGTATTGTCCATAAGTGTTAGCAAAAGTGATAAACCCATTTGTAAACACAAGAGAGAAGTGATTGTACTTAGAGTGAAGCCATTTATCTAAGTGAGAGACATATTGTGCGAGGAACTCATTAAAAATACTTAGAGATGGAGTTATAATTTAGAAATTGGATTTACCATGCTGTGTGTATAAAGCATGATAACAATTATTGGAGCATCCTCTAGTGGGATTGTTCTAGAAGAAAGATAGGTTCTACACTCACAACGATGCGCTAGGTACCCTTGGCATAACCGATCGAATTCTGACTATTTGGACTGCTTAAGCTAGAAGAGAGGAGTAGGCACGCCCAAACAAACATCTATAAGTCTCGTTTGCGAATTTTCTTTCCCTAAACTCTTTAATTTTTGCTGTTTGTATTGTTAGTTCGCTTTGCGCACGTAAACAAATTTTTATTGGTGTTGATTCTGCAAAATTGTTCTGTAATTTTTTGAAAATCCAATTCACTCCTCTTGGTTTCTGATTTGGGTGTAACAGTTACTTCCCTATAACATGAACCCAAGTGGATGCACTGAGAAGGAATCAAACCCGAGATATCATGCTTCTTGAAGCGCGAGATCCTAGTCGTTTGACCAATCAACCAAGCTGATTCTATTGTGTCTATTTTACACACATCTGTTACTTTCAACTGAGATGGGCTTCCAACATCACCCAACTAAGCAACTGTCATTCCGGTGTACTTATATGACGAACTAAAAATTAGATTAGTAAGATTGTTAGCCAAAAGTGATTCTAATCTCCATGATTAGATGACTCCCAAGCACCGTTATATACATATAAAACTATCGAATTAGTACCAAGAAAGCTGCTTTTCAGAGGTCATAGCTCATAATCTCCTCATTAATGTCTCACAAATGAACCAAAAGCTGCCAGAGCAATTTTTTGTTCCCTGCCATAGCATTTTGGTTCCCTCTTACTTGTAAGAGATAGCTAGCCCTCACTAGTTCTTCTTTGGGGGTTGAACAATCAATTATATTTTAGGAGGTAAAAGGAGGAACTGATAAGATGTGTGTTTAAGTTGGGGTGTCATTATTATTGGGGTTGAATGTGGGGCCAAATGCACATTGGGCCAAGGTCTAAATGTTGGTGCCTATGTGTGACATAACCAAGTGATTGAGAGTGATCAAGGATTATATTAGTGATTTGTTAATCCCAATAGTACCGTATTGCTGGACAAGCCTTGACCTACTAGCCCTAAAACATTTCAAAGTGCACAAGAAAACAAACACACACACACACACACTCACTCTCTCTCTCTTTCTCTCTCTACCTTGTCACTATCTTTTGTGCCATTCGTTTTTCAGATGCTCCCCTTAATTTTATTTCCATTCTTTTCTATTTTCTTATCTTGATAATCTTTTTAATTTGCGCTTTGAAATACTCTCATTTGAATAGGGGCGTGGAACGGAAAGCCAACATATAGTACCAACATCAGAGTGGCATGACAAAAAACCCAATATTTTGATTGGTTCTCACTTAGAAAGCTGTATGGGAATCCAGCAGAAAGTTCTAATTCCCATTATAAATACATTTATCCCTCATCTTGAGATTTTGGCGATTGTGCGACTTACCCATTAAACAAATATGGCTCTTTCCCCTGAAATAATTTTCCATCGACACATATCAGTACCAATTTGCATTATAAATTTGCTCAGATTCTCATCGATGTTTGCTATAATAATAGAATGAAATTTGAATGGCGCTGATTCAATTGAATATGTGATCTGTTCTTTGTTTAACTCTTGTGCACACGAGTGGGTTCTCGGTTTAGATCAGCGATACACATCGTGTGGGAACAGCCCCACGCAATCAAAATGCACGAACAGGTGTACCTGCTGCTCAAGCGAGTCCCACCATCACATGCCATCAACCAGGGAACACTCATCCAGATACATCCAACCATGAATTTTTATGTCCCTGCCAAGCTTTATGTCGAGAATTATTCTTCATCAGATCGTGTCCATCCGAGATGTTCATTGTTCTGGCGGGACCATTGTCGGGTGCGCATCCGGAGTTCGAACTGATGGATATATAGTATAAGTTAACTGCCAAGAAGTCGCACTGAACTAGAACATGAGATCGGCTTCCTGAAGTATACCTTAAGAAGGCTTATATAACAGGGTAAAAGGTACATGAGAAATCGAACTCGGAATTGCTAAATAACTCTAATATTGGATTCGAGTTGAGCACACATCTATTGTTGTTAAAACCTTAAAATGTCGGACAACGGTGATATTTCCTCTATGGATTATATGAAAAATTTAGAGATAAGTGTAGTGGAAGTTCTAAAACTTATCATGAACATGCAATTGAGTCTTAAAACTTTCAAAAAGTACAGTAAAATCCTAAAATTTGTCACAAAGTGCAATTGATTACATATTGGGTTAATACCACAAAAAAATTCCAAATAGGTATACCTCTAATGAATTTATCCCAAATTATTTTTTTGACCACAAAAAACCCCAAACTGATATACTTATGACAAATTTAACCTTCATCAGTTTCCTTTAAATTTTACCTTCAAATTGCTTAGTTGGATGATATGTGGTAATTGATGGATGCATTAGTTTAGGGTTTTACCCCTTTATTTGTCACAGGTGTACCATTTTATAATTTTTTGTGGTATTAATCCAATTTAATAAAGGGTAATTTGTCATAAGTATACTGGTTTGAGGTTTTTTATGGTCAAAAAATTAGTTTGGGGTTTATTTATCACAAATGTACTAATTTGAGATTTTTCGTGGTATTAACCCTTATATCTTCCTTCATCTCTTTCCGGAGGAAATTTCCTCCAATCATGTGTCTTATTAGTAGATTATAAGTTGTGTATATCACATACGTGTAAACTTAAGTAAACATAAACACGGATGATGTCCGTGTCTGTAACCTACCGATAAGAAAACTGACCGAAGGAAGTTCCTTCAAACCAAGAATGGTGGATACCATGGTCCAATACTTACCTTGGAACCAACGCGCTTCTAATTAGTAAATGTACAAGTAAAAAAACGCTTGTATTTTGTCCTTGGATTGTCGTGTATAGTACAATCTAAAAACATCAATCCGTACATTAAATGAATTTTAGAAGAATGAATGTCCCAAGGACAATATTGTTCCAAAACTGTCCTACGACTGCAATTTTCACATGGGATATCAATCGGGCAACATTTATGGAGAAATTCTTTTCACCTCAATGAACCTAGTTCAAACATATGTTATAGTAACTACCAGCAAAATGAAGCTCTACGCAAACGGCCAAGAAAAGTGAAAAAATGAGCTACATAGTTGATGTACCCAATCATCAAGCGAAATGGGCAATTGGGTTCGGTTTATGTTTAGCTCTTTTGTCGTTTAAGGCTGCGCCTATACGCAATATCATCTGGCAACAGATTATGGTATAATAAACTTAGGACGGAGGAGGATGAAAGGGATTTTCCATTTTTTAATAACTATAAAGTGCTAAATAAATGAAATTTGCAGCCCATTTAGACGACAGAACGAAATTTAATATTCATTAAAATATACTCCCCCTCCCTCTTCCTCCAGTATTTATAAACTATGACGATTAATGCTTCCTTCCCAAAAGCTGAAGAGCTTGTAGCTAGCGAAGAAAGAAACAGTGAATCCCCAGAAAAGAACCCACTTCCAAGAATTAATCAAGAATCGACCATGACTGGCTCTGGCTCTCCTTGTGGAGCTTGCAAGTTCTTGAGGAGGAAATGCGTGAGAGGCTGCGTCTTCGCCCCGTATTTCTGCCACGAGCAGGGCGCAACGCACTTCGCAGCCATTCACAAGGTCTTTGGTGCAAGCAACGTGTCGAAGCTCCTCGCGAATCTCCCCGTGAGCGATCGGTGTGAGGCTGCTGTGACCATCTCGTACGAGGCTCAGGCGCGGCTCCAAGACCCCATTTATGGATGCGTCTCGCACATCTTCGCGCTCCAACAACAGGTTGCTTATATAATGTGATGATATGCATATGATTGCGACTCACACTCTGATTTGTGAGCAAAAACCCTAGTTTTGAGGGAGTTCATGATTTTCTTGATGACGAACCTTGCAGGTATTCAATTTGCAAGCACAATTGGCTTCTCTCAAGGAGCAAGCTGCTGAAAGCCTTGCTCCCTCTTCCACGAGAGTGAGCCTTAATGAGAAATATTCTGGAAACAAGGTCATCTCGAACCAAGCCCTCAACGTGCAAAGTTGGTTGCACATGGCAAATCCAAATAATTTGCCTCATCAATTCAGTTTACAGAACATGAGCAATGTGAACACAATGCCTTACTATGAAAACGGGTCGATGGATTCGAGCTCTGCAGGGAACAATTACGACAATTCGCTCGTCCTAGAGGATAACATTTCCTTCGGGAGCTTCGAGGAGGCTTCCGGCGGATCGATCTCTTCACTGAATATGCAAGCAAGCAACAGGCAGTGGAGTTTCCGGGAAGCTGACGACCTCCACTGCTTTGAGTTTGGTTACATTCACCATTAACGAGGCATCATCGAGCATTTGGTGAGAGGTGAAACTCAGTCGAAGATGATCATTTGTTCAATTTGTGAGATGCTGCTTTGTTGTAAGCTGCGATGAAAACCCTAGAAATGTTCATGCACAGTTAGAAACCCTAATTAAAGCCATCTACTGTTGTTTGTTCTTATTTAACATAATCCAACAATATTCAGTGGAATAAAAGGAAAGGTAAATTTTCTAAAACAAAAGCAGATTCATCGACTGGGTTGATTAGCCCGGTTTTATTTTTTTATTGGTGCTAATAAAATGACCCACTAAGGACCTAAATTCTTGACCTCGGAAAGAAACAGATGCATAGGCTAACTTTTCTGCGAGACTTTCCCTTTCCTACAACCCTGAAAGTTTTAAGAATGATCAAGTGTAATCTCATTAGGTCTTCTTTGGAACTTAATGAAAAGTTGTACCTACAGTACCCTGAGCAATCGAAGGTCAGAGACCTCGAGAAAAGGTGATTTTCGAGGCCTATCTAGCACAAAAACTCTCTGGATATAACTTCAAAACTTTGGGATAATTTTGCACTTTGCTATATATCTTACCTCACTCACTCCCTCTCTATAGCATTCCGGTGTGATCAGATTGATCAAATTCCCCTTTTACATGACAGAGAACAGCATGCCATTGAGGCCACAACATATTGCAAAAGGTGGTTCAAATAGCAATATGAGGAAAAAAAATTGATGGATATCTGATTTTTTTGTTGGTTTCATTAACGGCTGGGTGTAATGACTAGCAGCATCAGCTTCCAGAACAACATACACTGATCTAAAAGAGTGGATAATCTATCTTGATCATGAAAGCACCAGTTTATCTTTGAATGTCTTGTTTCTGGAGTTTGAAGAAAACAAGTATTGGTGCATACTTGTGTTTTTGTTAACATTGAAGTCCAGTAACATCTGAATTTCCTAGGATTGAGTAAAGTAGAGGTAACATTGTGATAAACCACTCTTTTTCAGGCTTTGCTGTGAATATATTTTTTCTAGATAGGTTGGTATAGCCATAGGTGATCTTTCTCATAACGAGTGATTAAGGCTATGCGGTGTATGGATTATTCTGAAGACATAAAACTTCATCTAGTAAGTTGCCATTTGCATGACACTCAATGGTTTTCTTGGTTTATTGGGAAGCGCAAAACAATTTCTAAACCTCTTATTTTTCTTTTTCAGGTGTGCCCTCATCTTTTTCAGGAGTAATATCCTTGTTAAGGGGATCCAATGATTATCTGGCGAAAAGCTTCTCCTCCCATCTGGTAGTCCGCTGGTTTGGTTAGGTAACTAGATATTATAGAACATATTGTAATGGCAATCGTCATAGCAGCTTCAGATTTCACGTAACAATCATGCCTTGTGTTTCTCGAGCATTCATGTTGAGAATAATATAAGGCCGATTGCCCCCTGGATGCAAGAAACAATAGACTAATGTACCATTTGCTGTACTATATTGTACACCATCATCAGAATTTTTATCTTGTCTGGGATTGTGTCATTGTCTCTCTTGCTTCTGATCTCGAGGACCGATAAGAAACAAAACTTGCAAATTGCATGTTATGTTTGCTGCTTTAATTGCTTACAATGATTCAGACAAAAGAAAAGATTCACCATGAAGATTTATCTTACGCAGAGAACCATAAATTTGGTAGATTCTTTAGATTAGCAGGTGTTCATTTGAGCTGAAAGATTCCACAATGTTGATATGGGATGATATTGCCATCTTGGAATTGTGATTTTCAGGCACGAGTCGTGAAATATATGGGATTATACAATTGGGTATGTAAATGTGCTTCTAGGGAGGCCCTAACGTGTGCTAGATCGACCCGGGACACTTTAGGAAGCAAAACTCTATGACCAATGTAAAGAATAAAGTAGAATATCAATCAGGGAAGATCGATATCTCTAACAACCGATATATACATTTCAAAATATGTCACCATTATTCTTTATTGTTTATTTCTTCTATTCATATAATGGTGCAAAAGTATCGGGTCCCAACTAATGGTGTAAAAGCACCGAGTGATAAAGAAAGGGTGAATTTTGGAGCTGAGATTCCGATTCTGCTGCTTTATTAGTTCTGAGATGAAGGAGGGTAGACAAAGCTTGGTTTCAGAGCTTCAGTGGAGGTTTTGAGCAAATTTTAATGGTGGAGAGACCACAGGAATAAAGAAGATAGATGAAAGGAAAAAAATGGAAAGAAAAACTCAGAAAAAATTAAAGATGATGTAGAGGTAGATGTAATCGACACGTGGAATTGTCACGTTGGACTTTCACGGCTATATAGGGCGGAAAGCTAAGGGTACTCGGTATTTTTATTGGGACTCAATTTGATATTGATGCTTTTTAAGAGAACTTGGCCTATAATGGCGCAAAAGTCTCAACTATAGAATATAACACCGACGGATTATCAGATGATATAATATGAAATATTATTTTCTTTTTGTGAAATATCGGAAAATGTAATTTTTTTTCCCAGCTAAGTAGTTCACTTATACGTATATTATCATTTACATGCTGCCTCATTTTTTGGGGCAAAGCTGGAGACATATCGAATCATGCATGAGCTATTTTGGTATGTGTATGTTTGGTCTCTTTTACTTTCTGGTAGATTAAAAGAGTTCATTTTGAGGATAACAATGATCCACGTGCAAAACTGTTAAATCCTAGAAGAGATGAAAATGTTGCTTTAACTATAGTTTGCATGACAGGTAGTTGGTCGAGCGGTGCAAACTTTGGTTTGCAAGCCGAAGATCAGGTTCGGTTTCGCAGTCTATCCATAGTCTCAGGAAAATTGGTTAATCAGTGAAAGACGAACTTGGGATGAAGTGTATCGCCGGTCTTACGCTTGCCCACTTGTATCTTGTGAAAATGTGATGACGGGCTCGCCTAGTTGGCATTTAGTGCTTCTTTGATGCCTTGAATCGAATATTTCAACAGTGGGTGTGCCAAATTCCACCTGTCCAAACCCTTTTTCTGCTTTCATAAAACATTTGAAATTGAACAAAAATTCTAGTAAGAAAATTTCACTTTGGGAGAGATAGAGAAACCAGATTAACTTCACTAATCTGACCAAGATAACAAAAGAACTAAGTTGATTCACAGGGGTGAGCTAATTGGACGTTGATAAGGTTACAACACCATCAACATTTAAATATTATAATACTTTTTACTCGAAAAACCCCAAATAGGTATATTTATGGCAAATCTACCACAAATTAATTTTTTAACTACAAAAAATCTCAAACTGATATACCAGTGACAAATTTATCCTAAACTAAGTTTTTGACCACCAAAAACCCTAAAACTGATACATTTGTGAAGCATTTACCCTTCATTAGTTTTCGTTAAATTTTATTAATACTACGAAAAATCACAAACTAATACACCTTTGACAAATGGATAGTAAAACCTCAAATTGGTATACCTGTCAACTATCACATGTTATTTAACTCAGTAATTTGACGATAAAATTTAACAAAAACTAATGGAGGATAAATTTGTCACAGGTGTACTAGTTTGGAGTTTTTAGTGGTCAAAATATTAGTTTGTGGTAAATTTATTACAGATGTACCAATTTACAGTAAGGGTGAGCATGGTTCTAGGGTAGAACCTGAAACCTGAGAACTTGATTGGTGAGAACTTGTAGGTTCTAAGTTCCAAGGTATCCAAAATAAGTTTCAGGTTCCAAAAATTGAAGAATATGTTTCGACGGGTAGGTTCCAGGTTCTATGTAAGAGGAACCTAAAACTTGGAACCTAAAAGAGTTTTTTGTATTTTTTCTTGATCTACATCTTTGCGTGATCCTGCAGTGTTTTATAGTGTTAAATAATGAATATATAATCTAAAACTACTGGTCTGAGCTTTCATTTTATGACTTATTAATGTTTCATATTCTTTGTGTATCTAAATATAAGCTATGGTCAATAAATTATAGCAGAAAGTAATAGTCATTAAATGTGATGATTCACTGCAATTGTTCAATTAATAATACAAGTGGAACTTGGGTAGACCTTGGAGCCAACCCTCAAACATGTGATATGGTAGGTTCCAAATTCTAAAAAATGATGAACCTATCATTATGGCTAGGTTCTAGGTGAAATCTATACGGAATATGGAATCACTCATCCTTAATATCGATCAATATAATGACTTCTCATTTTAATTGTATTTATTTGAACCATAATGTTAGGAAAGCTAGTCTTTTGTATTCTCTTTGGTGAATGACAAGTTTTTTCAGTATTGTTGTGTTCATTTTCATAATAAAATAAAATAAAAAAAGAACCTGTTAGACATTAGAACCTATCTTGGAACCTGTGACATGGTAGGTTTCAGGCTCCAAGTTCCGATTGGTAGATTACAAGTTCCAAAAAATGAGGAACCTGTATTTGATAGTAGGTTCTAGGTTTTACTTGAAACTTGTAAGGACCTAGAACCGCTCACCTCTAGTTTAGGATATTTTGTGGTATTAATCCTTGCTCCTATTCAAAATTTATAGGTTCCAAACATGAAAGTATGTAAACTTTGCTTCATGCCCCAATATTCATTATGTAAACGTTGCTTCATGCCCCAATATTCCTATATCACTATATCGAAGTTATATCATTAAAAAATCCTTCTCTTTACTTGGAAACTAATGACCCCAGAATTTCTTGATAGTGCCGATCCATTTATAAAATATGCTGTATCTATGGCTACAAATTAGTTGTTTGATAGACAATATGTCAAAATGCATAGTTTATCATAAGAGGAATGTAAGAAATTCTGGAGTAAATGATTTCTTTAGATGTCTCTATTAAACATAGTGGACACTTTTGATAAAATAAACATATGGGGTAAAAGTCAAAATCACAAAAGCTGCAATGTTTACTTTACCTGTATCTTCTTGGGATAGCCTCATTTTGGTTAAATTTTCCAATTTCTCCCACAATATCTAATTCTACCAAGTAGCTTCTGCTTAAAATAACTCCGTTCTTCGTAAAATAAAAAAAATATATATTGCAAGAGAAACCTTCATTTGAGCATCCATACTTTACACTTGCCATGAGTATGTACTAACTTCCAATTTTTTGAAGCTAGTCCAAAAAAATGAAAATTGTTCAACTAGTGTAATGGCCCAAATTCACTAGGCCAGCCAGGGTATAATATCACAAATTTCATGACGTTTTTCACTTAAACCCACCCAAGGTCAATCTCCTTCTATCATGAAACTAGCCATTTCATCAACATCAAACCAAGATTGAAACCACATACCATTGCCGTCTTTTACACAAGCCCATGATTATTGTACCAACCCAACTACACAGCTCATAAGCCCATTCGCCAACAGGCTACAGCCATCTCAACCAAACCCATTAGCTTAATTATTACACCTCCTTGACAAATGGGATAAGCATACGAGAAGTGTCAAAGTTTTACGAACAGCGATTTAAATTTTTTTAAATTTATTCATTGAAGTTACATTTACGACTTGGTTTGCGTGGGTATCTTGCGTGGTACTATTTCAAGAATAACAATCCTATGCAGTTTGCCGAGAAATCAACACTTAGGATTCATTCGTTTTGCGAAAAATATTACGTTTTTAAAAAAAAATTTCCTGAAAAATGACACAATTTTCCGGTGTTCGGTTAAAATCTGAAAAATTTTCGAAAAATATTTTCCATTGTTCAGTATGGAAAAGATTTTCTTCCTTGCACTACTTTTCATAATTTTTTATTTTTATTTTTAAAAATATTTTTCTTTTTCTTTTTTCTTTTCCTTTTTTTTTTTTTCTCTCCTTCTTCTTCTTCTTCCTTAGCCGGTCGTCGGCCACGGTGGCAATTGGCGACTAGCTAGCTCAAGCCTCATCATAGGCTAGCGAGGCTCTAGCTCGCTTGATCTGGCACGGCCGAGCTTGCCTAAGGCCGATCGGGCGAGCTTGGGCCTCGTTAGATCTGGCGAGGCTCTGGCGACCTCGGGTGAGGCTCAAGCCTAGCCTAGCTCAACGGATTTGGTGAGGCTCGAGCTTGTTAGCCTAGTGCGAGCTCGGCCTAGCCACAAGTCGGCGAGGCTCAACCTTGTCAGAATTTGGCGAGCTCGAGCCTTGCCAGCTTGTGGCGATGCTCGAGCTCTCTTGTGGCCGGTCGTTGGCCGCCGCTGTCATCAGCAACCGACCAAAGAAGAAGATAGAAAATAGCAAGAAAAAAAAAGAAGATTAAAATATTTAAAATGAATGTTGAAAGAAGGAGGGGCAAAAGTGAAGGTGTTTTGTCCATTTTCCAGAAAATGTTTTCTGTGGAAAGTTATTTTCCGTGAAACGAACACCAATAAATTCAGAAAATATTTTTCTGCAAGTTATTTTCCATGAAACAAACAAAGCCTTAAAGTACATGCTTTTGCATGTGGTTAATTAAGGCATCAACTTGGCCCAAATTGAGAAATTATGTTTAACTTGCTTCTCCTCAAAACCGTGGCTCTAGTTTCAGCATATCAACCAAACTTCCAGGGAAATTCCCATTTGTTGCTAAAATTTATGCAGAGAGCAAGAGCAGGATGAGTGAGCTCACACAATTAAAAAGATTCCCTTTTCTTCTGAACATTAGGATTTTCCCCCCAACCTTCGCCATTTCCCACCTTTTGGGTCTGTTGTGAAGACTGTACAGATTGAGAGTGAAAGGAGACCATATAGGCTATCTTTCTCATAACCAGGGGATGAATGCAGAAGTCCAGCCACTATGGAAATACATGTAACTTTACAACCTGTAAGTCCTATGAACCGGTTAAGTGACTAGGCCATTTTTAATCCTTCTCTAGACAAGGCTTCGTTTTTTACTTAAGCTCAAAACGCCATTTAATCAATTGTTTTTTATAGGAATTGCACACCAATTCCTGAAAAATAACACGGGCAAACAATCCATACGAGCAGAATATAATAATAAAATAACAAAATTGTAATGACACATCAGAAAATTTGTTATCAAAGTTTACCCAAACTTAGGTTACATCTCGCATAGAGGCACTGTGTGAATCCATTAGACTTCAAAGAAGGTAGGAATACAATAATAATATTATCTCAAAATTAGGCAACAAAGATATTTGAGATTACTCACAAAGAAAAAAAATCACTTTTTCTTCATATTGGCCATCACGGCCTCTCTTTTTCTTTTCTCTCTGTCTTCTTTTCAACTCTTCACAGCTATAGCCTTTTCAATAGTTGATATATGAAGTGTAGTTTCTAAGCTAAAAGCAAAATAAAAACAAAAGATAAAAAAGCCCTCAATAAAAAAATGTTTTGGCTTCACCCGCCAACATCTCCCACTTGAAAATAGATACACCCGATGCACCAATCAACTTTGCATTCATCTATTTCAAAAGCTAGAAAAAACTTTTACCTATGCGATACTCAACATCAACTAACACAGATGATGCCAACAGTAGTTGTACAGAAATTATGCTCTCTCTATATACTACCTTGGTAAATATGTTAGCTAGATTCTTCAAGCAATCAATCTTTTGTAACTTTAACTCGTTATCTTTCGGTGCTAACCTGATGAAATAAAAACATCTCTTGAGATGTATAGTCTTTGAGTGATAAGCTACATTTTTTGCTAAGGACACTATACTTTGACTATCAATAGTGTGCTCACTGGCTACTTTTGATGTAGCTCATCCATGTAACCTTGTAACTACATGATTTCCTTGGAGATTTCTGTGTTTATGACATACTCTACTTATGTTGTTGATGGAGGCACTAATTTTTGTAGTTGAGATACCCAACTCACTACTGTATCTATGTAAAGACATATCTAGTGGTACTTTTACCACTACCGTGATTATTTGAGTGATCTGCATTTACATAACCTTGCAACTCCCTGCACCTTTAAAGAAATACCTCAATAACAAATAGAGTAATTTGATATACCTACTAGATATCTTAATATCACGAAACCAAATAGAAGGTTGACTCACAAGTGTGGAATGATGACCAAGAGAAGAGGAAATGACCAACGCTGGAGAATCCACAGATGGTGCAGACATGTTAGGAGCTGCCGAAGTGGGATCACCGAGGTATCTACATCAAGATTAGAAGAAGACGACTCCGAAGAAGAAGATTCAAGTGTATCACCTTAGGAAATAAATCCATCGAAAGATTGGTAAAGCAACGAACAGTAGGAGAGGAGTCAAAAGGATGAAGCAATGAGAACATCTTGTGTTCCCAAAATGTAATACGACGATATACACGAAGACGATTAGAGATGGTATCTCAACATCTATACCCTTTGTACCCAATGCCATATACAAGGAAACAACATAAATGAGCATGAAGTTCTAACTCCATGCGTTCATTTGGAAGAAGATAGACAAAACAAGCACTATTGAAGACTCGAAAATAGATTATAATTCGGAAAACTATCATACAAGCGTTCATAAGTAGAGATGTGACGAAGTATGATTGACATTGTATTTAGCAAGTAGAACAATAGCTGAGGTTAGAAGAGTGCGTATAACATCTAAGATGTGTCTATGCTAAGATTAGGAGAGAAGACTAGATTCGGTCAATGACGTCGTTGGATTGACGAGGCAAGATCTGGTGCCATGGGTCTACAGCCGAGCCATCATCTCAATTGCAGCTGCTCGTAGTTGTCGGTCGTCCATGGTTGAACCACCATGAATCTCCATCTATGGTCGTTCTCTACCCACCCCTTTGTCACTGCTCACGATCAGGCTCGTCGATCGGTAGATTGGGAGGTCCATGGCCGAGCCATCCCTCCCTCGTCGCTGTTGGTCCATGATTAACGAGGCAAGATCTGGAGCCATGGGTCCATGGTCGAGCCACCATCTTAGCTGCGGCTGCTTGTATTCGTTGGCCATCCATGACCAAGCCACCACGAATCTCCATCTACGGTTGTTCTTCGCCCACCCCTTCGTCGTTGCTTGTAATCAGGCTTGATTGTCAATACTTTGGGAGGTCCATACCCAGGCCACCCCTCCCTTCTCGCTCTGGCTTGCAAACAAAGCCACCCTTTGTCGTCGCTCGCGATCAGGCTCGTCCATCAGTAGATCGAAAAGGTCCATGTCCAAGCCACCTGTCCCCCTTCGCTGCGACTCACAAATAGAGCCACCCTCGTCGCTTGCGGCCATATTCGTCTGTCACCAAATCTGGAGCCATGGCCATATTCCTCAACCTCTCGCCTTGCTTCCACCTTTGCTTCACGATCTCCTTGGCTCCATAGGGGCTGCAAAGGGATCAAATCTAGTAGTGCCACCGGCCAGATATGGGGCGGCTGCTTGGGCGGTGGTGATAGCTAAGCTTGATTCTCAGATAGCCAGACATCCGCGGAAATGAAGGCAAAGAGAAAGTGGAGAGAAAAAGAAAATCTATATTTTTTGTCACGCCCCAATCCCCACAAGCACACAACATCCCATCTAGATCAATAAGTAAGCGACATACCAGGACTTATCACCGACCTAAAACAAACGAATTAAAGAGCAACACACATGGAAGCAACTTGAACTCGTCATACAACATTCAATTAAATTGAATAGTAAAGAGACCATTGATACATAATAACAAACCGCTTTATAAATATAACGTTACTTGCAATGGCACAAAATACAAGCCTTACTAGAGGCCTCTACAATAAACCACACACATTCAAAAAGGATCGGATGGTTAGATTAGCCTAACTTATCTACCAAAACAGGGTGCTCAATAGACGAGAGCACTAAACCTATCAATCACCCCCATGATGCCTAGGCAGCGTCCCCGATTCGGACTCCAAGTACTCAGGCAAACCCTGATCAGCCATGTCGTCGAACGACTCGGGTTCGAATTCAATAGGCTCCAGCTCAAGGTTAGACTCTATAAGCTCCAACTCGGGATCCGAATCTTTAGGACCAGTGTCTGGACTAGTAACAATTTCGTCTAATGGAAGGATCTCCATGGGATCCCACCCTTTTACTCCGTCATCAGGGAGACCATAAAATCCATGGAGTGTACCAAACAACGCGTCTTCATTTTGGTAGAACCAAGCTAAAAAGGTATGTGGTTTCCAAACGGTCTGGCCTTTGTCTACCCAAACAGCACTAACATGCCTAATGTAAACCTTATCTTCTCCTACCGGATATTCCGTCAACATATGCTCCATATGCATCGGTATTCCAAAATGTTGCGGTGGACCATTCAGGTTCATAGTCAAGGGTCTGAAAGGTTTGTGATACACTAATGAAAATGAATCTCGACAAGTAACTACCCAAGCCTCACTTAGGCCAATGCGTATCTCCGGACAATTCTAAATATGTAATTCTATCAATCAACGTGCAAATCAATAATAGGCGTCCTCATCTCACCTTGGCACATACACAAGTCCTGCACGTTAGTAAACCACCGCAACATGGCAATCACTCATCGAACATAACAACCCGAATCGAGGTAAGAACATGCATAGCACACTTAATAATCTAGACATGCCTAATATTAGTTTTAAACATGGCATTCCATAATGTTTATCGAACTCACTAAGTCGAGATTATTAACGGCTTCATCGGCTCCCCAAAACGCATAATGCATAACGCATCAAGTTATTGGTTTTTCGGCATAACCGAGCATTGTCCCGTTACGTCGGTGACGGCAACGTCTTGCGTTACATGCATCAAGATGGCATTCCATAAAGAGCATCAATCCGACCTTCATCGCGATTGGCATCTGGGCCCCTGCCGGGCATCGTCTCGTATAAAACGCATCAAGATGGGTTACATCCCCGCGTAATACACTTTAGGGCATTATATGATCACACGAGCATTCAAGCACTCAAATCAATTCTCATCTTTTTGATTAGTCAGATGCCATTAAGTCCGTATTCATCTAATAACAAGCTGCGCCTTGCATATGCAACAATAATACCGAATAGTCCCCAAAAGAGAGAAAGTCGAATTGCACAGAACCAGGGCTAATCTGGGCGGTTGCATAGCGACAAAAATCCTTTTAAAATAAATAGTAATTCAACTTTAAAAATTATGAAATTTGGATATGTCATAGGAAACATTTTGATAAATATTTTTTTATTAATAACACGAAACCCAATTCAGACTGTAAACACCTGTTTTTATCACTCGAATTCAGATAGAAATCAGCTCGTCAGGACAGACTGTCCGTGCTTCAAAATGCATCTCAATCAATACACAAATCTCTTTAGAAAGCTTTAAAATTTTTATATGTCATATACACAAGTGTCCTTAACAATTTTCGTGAAGGAAGTTTGTTGAAAAGAGACCTGAAAAAATTTATAAAAATTCGGAAAGATACAAAGTTCTGGTGAACAATAAATCAGGTAGTTTGAGATGGTTCGATAATGGCCCTCCAAATGCCCCCAAATGATCTTAAAAAATTTCAGATTTAATTTATGTTATACTTCAATATGTTAGGGACAATTTTCATGAAGAACACCACCACAGATTTGGCCCACACAAGTCTCCACAAAAATGGCAAAACACAAGAGCACGACAGTAACCAAACCGAGAATCAACCAAGCAAGAACCAATCAACAACCAAACTCATCCAGCCACTAAACAATCTCTAAACAGCCCTTAATCAGCCCTTACACATGCCATTGGCAACCCAATGTTCTAACCAAGGTTTAGGGAACACTTACTAGGGATCCTAAGGTAAGCCGAACCAAGCAAGCAATTGCTCCGGCAGTCGGACGCGAGGCTCAGTAGTGACATTGGTCATGGGCAAGCCACTACTGGGACGACCACGAGATGGTGGTAACGGTGAGGGGTGGTGTTGGTCTTCGTTGGGGATGGTGGTGACCGAAATGAGAAAGAAGGAGAGAGAAAGAGAGGGTGGTGGCGATGAGCAGCAGTGGCAGCTAGCGGCTGTTCTGGCGTGTCCTCGGCAGCTGCACGATAACTGGAATGGCTGAGCTAGTCCAACAAGGTGGAGGGGGAGAGGTTTGGCCGGAGGGGGTGAGAGCAAGAGAGGAGAGAGTAAGGAAGAGAATCAAGGAGAGAGTGAGAGACTTGATCATCTACTAACCCCACTAACTCACAAAATCCTATTACCAACCCCACTATTATTCAAAGGTCTAGAATCCTTCTCCTTCCCCAAGCCAAGATTCAATGGCTCACAAATTTTCTCTCACAAATTTTCTCTTATTAATTACTCAAAAATAACAAATAGCAGGAAAATAAATAAGCAATGAGAGGAGAGGTAGAATGGTCCATTAGTTTCGGCCAAAGGAGGGAAAATACTAAAGTCCAAGTTGCCATTTAATCTTTCAAATGAATTCAAATATCTTCGAGGGTAAAATGGTCTTTTTCAATACCCAGTCCAAATTACACTTTTCCGATAAATCTGAGCGATCTAATAGTTGGCCACACTTAATGAGACGACATCCGATAAATATTCGTGGAATCTTGTAAGTTCGACATCCCATTCCGGATTCTAATTCATGGCTAAAACCAATCAATCGCGACTTTAGTGTATCTCAAATTAACGGACGACTTTTAAGAGTTATACGTATCGACCCGTGGTTGATTCGATATCGAGCCATATTTAAGTTTACTCGGGCCATGGCGATCTCAATTGTCATGTAATTGCGATAGTTAATTACTAGTTCCAATTGATGCAGTCATTCAAATTAGATTTAGGATCGTTCAAAATTCATATAATGTCAAGCGGAATCACCTACGATCCTACTATATAACATTTGCGAATCATTCCATAACCATCCTTGGATCGGTTTATAATGACAAAAAATATTTACTTGTCAATTCTTATGGTCGAAGTATCGATCCATAGATAAGTTCTTAGGTCCACGTACTTGATTCCTAGCTAACCATTTCCTAACGGTTAGTCTTCTCAAGAATGATCATTCCGAGTGAAATTTAACTAAAAATTCATCGAAGATATATATTCATTTTATAAATCTCAAAAATGAGTCGAATTTCAGAATGTCACATTTTTAATATTTATTAATTCCAAATTAGCATTTACATGTCAAGCTTTAATTGGATGAGGTAAAAAAAAAAAAAAAACACCCATGTAAGCAAATGACGTGGCTCTACGAAACCACTCAACCTCGTAACTTGTATAGATGTCCCACGGCTTCTCTCCTATCTCTTTCTCTCCCTCTCTCTAAGAGCAGAAGCAAGTAGAGCATCAGTGGCAAAAGTAGAGAAGGCAACCACCACGACAATCCAAGCTATTGCCCATTCCAACTCGCCCCACGTCCCTCCCCAGTACATCCAGCCCCCTCACACCTGACCCTTTTGCTCCCTACTCTCCTTCGCAGCTGCTGTCGGGGAGTCTCGAGGGTAGGGCAACGGCGACCTTTGCTTAGGTTGTTAGGGTCCAGCCCTCGTCCTCACCGACGAGGGCCGCAATGCCCTCGCCAGCCCTGGCCTGTGGCCAATCGTCGGCCATGGTTAAGAAGGAAGAGAAGAAAAAAGAAAAAGAAAAAAAATATTAAAATATTATTAAAATTTTTTTTATATTTTTACCAAATGTATTTTTATTTTTTTTTATTTCAAAAATGTAAATTTTTAGCCATTACAAATGTCTTTAAATGTTCAAAATTAATTTCTCAGCATAAAATAAAAAAAATAATTTCTGAACAGATTCAATTTCCGAGCATAGAGTCATTATGACGCGCCCCCTTCACCTCGTAACTTGTACAGAGGTCCCCCGGCTTCTCTCCTATCTCTCTCTCCCTCTATATGAGAGCACAAGCAAGCAGAGCATCAATGGCGGAAGTAGAGAAAGCAACCGCCGCGAGAGTCCAAGCCATCGCCCATTCCAACCCGCCCCACGTCCCTCCCCAGTACATCCAGCCCCCTCACACCCGACCCTTTTGCTCCCCACCCTCCTCCTCCGCCGCCGGCGGCGGCATCCCCGTGATCGATCTCTCTGGGCTCGATCCGACCCGCCGGGACCGGGACCAGGTCCGGGCCGAGATCAGGCGGGCCTGCAGGGGCTGGGGGGCGTTCCACGTCACCAACCACGGCGTCCCCGGCTCGCTCCTCGGCCGCGCCCGCGCCGTGGGCTCGTCCTTCTTCGGGGATCTCTCCATGGGCGAGAAGCTCGCGTACGCCTGCGACCCGAGCTCGTCGGCGACGGAGGGGTACGGGAGCCGGATGCTCGAGAGCGACGACTCGGTGCTGGACTGGAGGGACTACTTCGATCACCACACTCTGCCTCTTTCCCGTCGCGACCCCTCTCGCTGGCCCAGTTCGCCTCCTGATTACAGGTTCTTGATGTTTTACTCTTTTCCAGTTCTATTCGTTTGAGGGTGTTTGATTTTTTCGATTCTTGGTAATGGGTTCGGTCTAAGAAGGAAAACTTGCGCGAAGTGTTTTTCGTTGGGTGTTGTAATTTGAGGACTGGTTATTGGTGGAGTAGTTGTAATGAGTGTTACAAAGATGATGGGTTGTTCTGGTGGATATTTGTTTGGGCAGAGAAGTTATGGCCGAGTACAGTGATCGAATGGGATCGCTGGCGAAGCAGCTGCTGGGCCTAATTTCGGAGAGTTTGGGACTGCCAACTTCGTGCATCGAGCATGTGGTGGGGGAGTTCTACCAGAACATCACAATTAGCTATTACCCTCCGTGCCCGCAGCCAGACCTGACTCTTGGTCTGCAAGCACACTCCGATATGGGCGCGATCACCCTTTTGATCCAGGATGATGTTGGAGGACTTCAGGTTTTGAAGGATGGGGAATGGATCACAGTCGAGCCATTATCGGACGCCATTGTTGTCCTTTTGGCCGATCAAACTGAGGTTTTACCTTTTATCTGGAATTTTTTTTGTCACTGCGTTGCTTAATTCTCCATGCTGTTTTAAACAATCTAAAGCATTGATTCGAGAGCAGCACGCGATGAAATTCAAGCTCATTAACTTATGTTGTGATATGTTATAGGTACTGTAGATTCTTGTTACCTTTGTACCAAATGATAGTCTTAACCCATCTGTGTTGCTCTTTTACTTCATTCTAGCGTGCCACTATGCCAGAGTCTGGACTCTGAATTCAAGCCCCATCAATTCTCCTTTAACAAGAGGAGTCGATAGATGTTAAGGGGGGAGGGTTTAATCAATTTGATTCCTTATTTGCTATACAAATATTTAGTTAAAAATGTGTCAAAGTCCTTGGGGTGAGAGAAACTGGGAAGAAATGTTTTTCCAGGAGTTATCTCAATTAAAACTGCTGTGCCTGTGTGAGTGAACACTGTCTTTGGATTGCTCTATAAGTGATTGAGCTCGTGTTTTTCTGTCAGTCATAAGGCATCAGTTTGATTTCCTCTGGGAAGTTGAAATGTAGCAAATTGATTGCCTTTTGTATTAACATTGTCAGAGAGCCATCGACTGCCAACTGTGGTATATCACCCACGAGCTTTCATTCTTCCAACATATAGAACAGGCCCTTTTCGCTAGGTTTTTAGTTAGTGCTTTTGGGCTTTGATTTGTTCAAGGAGCCTGCAGCTCCCTCCCTTTACGATGTAGAGGAGGGGCACTTTTCTTTCTTGAAGTGGAGAGGGATGATGGGAAGCGCTGCAAGGGGGTTGTATTTGTGCTAATTTATGAAACCGCATACTCTGGTTTGTGTGTTCTTGTTCTATGTAAATCATCTCTTCTACATCTCTGCACATTTCCTTCTTCTTTTTCCATCGGCCAGTGCACTACTGATTATTTGACGATTATATTTAGCATATCAGCTAATGTTTGCTGGACTTATCTTTCAATTGCACTGTAATTACGTTTCCGATTGACTTTGAACCATAATTATTTATGATCGAACCAAGATTATTGCTCTGCCTGTAATTGATGCTTCTATCTGTTTTTATGGTTTCTATGCTAATATCAGTATAATCTTCTTGTTTAGTGCTTACATGTATCTTTCGTTTCATATTAATGGATTGATGTTGGAGTTTCATGATCAGGGCAAATCATTATTGTCAAGTAGAGGCATTTAAACACTATTTGACTCATTTCAGGATGTAAATTCAGAAACTTCTTATTCTTTTCGAACTGCTTAAGAAGAAAATAAATTCTTAAAGTGCTTTTTTCTGGTTCTCCAAACCTTCAAACTACTACTCCAAATTTGCAGCGAATGCTTGATTCCCTAGCATCTACTTGATAATTCAATTCCTTGTCGAATAAAGTTAGTGGTCGAGGTAATTTTCAGTACCTTTAAAGATTGCATTTAATTGCACTTGCCAAAAGTAGCATAGAGAAAGATGAATCCTGTTACACTGTGTTACCCTATTGGTTTGGGGAGTCTGAAACTTGAATACACTATTCTTGACGTTGTTCTCCCAAAAAAGATGGGGTTGTCATTTGCCTTTATTGTGGAGTTTTTTTAATGTGTACTTGATATATCAAAGAAGTAGCTACATTACTAATACTGTCCTCATTGGTTACTATGAAGACATGAAGGGATGGAAACTCAGCCAGATAAGGCAAGTTTCTCCCAACTTTTTGGTTTGTACATGCATATATGAAGCTGCTTAATTGTGATAATTGCTCTTTCGTGCATCCCTTGAGTTTAGTATGTTATCATTAGTTGGTGTTTGATTGACGTCTTTTATTTTCGATACCTGAGTTAAACCCAGTGATTGAGCTCACCACAACACAACCCAATCAAACAACGATTGATAACTGAGTTTATTACCAAAAGTTTGACTTCATTCTTACTCTAGCAAAATGATAAGTTGGAGCTACACCTTGGGATTCTGATTGGATTGTCTTTTGTTTCAGATTATGACCAACGGAATCTATAGGAGTGCAGAACATCGGGCGATAACAAATGTGAGAAGGGCACGACTTTCAATTGCAACATTTCATGATCCTTCAAAGGCAAGGAAGATATCCCCTATTTCCGAGCTTGTGAGCGACTCTTCCCCTCCCCGATATTGCGAAGTTGTATATGGGGACTATGTGTCTTCATGGTATACCAAGGGACCGGAGGGAAAACGGAATATTGATGCACTTCTGCTCTAAGTCTCGCCTTACGGAAGATGCCCAGTAATAACCAGAGACATGAATAGAAGGAAAAGAGGGCATAGAGGAGGCCACAAATTGGTCGCTGCTTTTGTCCTATATGTCCACATGCAGCTTTCCAGAAATTGAACTGTTGACCAAGTAGACAGCAAAAGTGTTGAAAACAATATGCGTCGCTCCTCTTGAAGGTTTGCTTTGTCCCTGGTTTTCAAATTTTTGTCAAAATGAGTATGGTCAATTGACTAGCCAACTTCTGAACACCCACGTTCTATTCAGGTGTGCTCACAGATGACAATTCTATTTCAGTTATAAATTCAAGTTGCGGTTGACAAACAATGAACTTCTGTGGCATGGGCCATTGTAATTAGCTTAGGCAGAATGGTCTAGATATACATGGTCAAACTTTGGTTGAGATATGAATTCGCCAAGCTGACATGTCTCCTTCCGTTAGCATGCAATTATTTCTTGCTGCCTGCAGTGTCACATTGTGATGTCCAATGTTAGCTGGCATTCTGTGGGTTTTGAAGTAGCCTTTTGACATCCTGGACTCTGAGAAGCTAGGGGGAGTGTCCTAAGTTTCGGTAGCGCAGCATTGTAAGAAATTGTGTCTTCCTGTCTATCCTTTCATTATTTTGTTCTGACGCAGATCAGTAAGTGCATGGGCTGCTTTAGTCTTTGCAGTCGAATTGAGCCTATCGTGTCATGAGTTGTCCTACATCTTGTCTTGGAATAAAAAGATTAGCATAATTAACAGAGGTTATAATGCGTCTATGTCCTGGTTAATGCAGCAAGAAAACCATCATTTGGACATGTAGATTGAACACGGGACACACAAAAGCCATGAGCCTTGGTAGAGAATAACGGGGAGACTTTGAAATCTAGCATAGGATAGCATGTTTATTGTTGTGCATCATCATCAGCAGGAGCATCAGCATTGAAGAATGTTTTAATAATTGCGTTGTTCCAATCTCTGCTTTGCCGTGAATTTTGTGCATCTTTGACTGCAGTCTGTGTGTAAAAGCCATGATCGAACATTGTCAATTGCCGTGACTCTGGTGGGGTAACGCAGGTTTTCTAGAAAAGGTAGGAACCAACTGCTGAATTCATTAGTTGTCGAGACGTGTTGACTGAGGGCACTGCTGTGATTTGGTGAAGATTATTCAAGAGCTGAATGTGCAAACAGTTTTAGGTCATATTGGCAGCGGCACTTCTTGCATGTTCCGCTAATGGAACTTCTTGTCTAGAAGCTCGTAGGACATGAGGGGTAGTGATCGAGTCAAGCAACTTGCAAGTGCCTTGGCCTCAGCTAGATGATTGCTCGATATTGACTTGCCTAATTTTGACTGAGCCTTGAGTTTACTCGAGTAACTAGTCGAGTCAAGCTCAAGCTCGTTAATATTCAAGTCACGAGTCTGATCAAACTTAATTGAGCGTCTAATGTTTCTTTAGAAATATTAGTTGTAAAGTAAACACTTAAATCATTGAAATGACATACTTCGGCCTGCTCGCTAGTGGTGTATAAGCGACCCCAGCCGGTCGAGGAAACTAGGCGTAATAGTATTCTAGCTTATTCAACTCGAGCATGATCTTGAGTCGATCATTGAGCTTCAGTATACGAGTCAAGTTTTGTGTGTTGAGTGTATGAGTTCAGCTCGAGCTCGTTAGCTTATCATCTAGCTTCATATAAAGTGCTGACTGCTTGGTTCTTGAATTTGAGAGGTGATTCATAGTAGATTCATCTATAAACAGAAAGACTGGAACTACCCTGTTAATTTCATTGATAGAGAGTGAAATGTACGAAAATCAACCGCTTCTTAGAGATCAAAGCGTTGAGCCCAAATTCCAAAATCCTACATGTCTTATCTATTTGATTAAGGGCCAACCCAATTACATTAACGCCCATTAAGATAGATAATTAGCTACTCCAAGTACTTACTAAGCTACATAATTCTATTGTCAATTGCATGTTGTCGACAAGCTAGAAGCCCAGCACAAAATCAAAGCAAGAGCGTGCTAAAATCTGTCACCGTTTATTGACAAGTGATCTAATTCCAACCCAGCCTTTGAGCTCAAACATGTATAAGAGCACGCTTTTGGATATAGTACAAAGATCACACACATCAAATTAAGAACACCTAATTTATACTATAATTAGTTTCCACACCCATACAATCATCCTCTTCAAGCACACCCTTGTGCAGTCCATGGTCTTGTACAATGAAGAATATAAAATCTATGACCGAGCAAGTCTCCAATTTTGCTCTGAAAGTTGCCTGTGGCAGTTAAGCATCTTCTATACAATGACACCTCAATATATCCTTAATCTCAGCTTAGCATCATCAAGAATTCATCTGACGACAATAACATGAACATGAACATGGACCCCATAAACCATATGCATATAACTTTTGTGAATTCAGTTTCAAATTACGAGGAAAATAAAAGACCCAAAGGAATTTGAGACGCGATTCGTAGCCCTAATTGATGTAAAACCTTGGAGAACCCCTTCAACCACTTTGGTTATGTCAATCGCGAGAGGAATAGGGGATTTAATATTCAAGTTCTATAGCATAGACAATGCTCGATTCCATAAGAAGAGTAAATCGCACATCTAGCAAACCTTAAAGCAACATTTCAAAAACACTTCATTCTTGGGTTCTTAGCAAGATGCTACTTGACTATTGATATCACCACCAGGACTGGAAATGTCAATTGATGTCTCGTGCAATTCTATCGGGTGCTCATTGTCCAAGTCCTTTTATTTTACTTTTTTCATTTTATTTTGAATTAGTTCAATTCCCGACACAAAATCAGAAAGAGGCACGATTACCAAGAAGGCACAAATGATATTCTGAGCTTTCACATGTCATTCGAGTCCTTGCATATGGTTGGCATCTGTTTAAGTCCTTGCAGTCAGACATCTACACCCAAATGGAGTTAATATATGACCCACCTCATACTGATAAGTTTTGCATGGACAGAAAAGATGCAATGATGAGCTAAATATAAATTATTGGATCTCTAGATTCGGCACAAATTACATATCTAAGTAACAGTGAGATTCATATAGAACCTCGTATGAAAAGACACGGGCATATTCTCATATATCATGTACCATGTAAAGTTATAATTGTATGCAAATGTTCTTGTCAAAGTATCCCACATCGCATGTATTATACTAGAATCAATAAATCTCTTTCATGGTTGATGACTTGACCTGTTGAGCCGAACTTTTTAAGACGACGGTGTTGCTATAACTATCGGTTGATCATAGCCCATTTTATGATTCGTTTAATTTAAAACCTTTTTATCGAACTTTTTAAATTGAGATTTCTAGAGAAAAACATGATTGAATCTCCTCTGACAGCGTGATTGAATCCGAACAATTCTTCCTCTGACAGCGTGCGCAGAAAAACACATAAAAGACTAGCAAACACAAAACTAGATTCAGTAAACACGACACATTAACATATGTCCTGTATTTATCATGAGCCCTGAACAAAAGGAAATCAATCTCCATGATATCAAAACCTAACAGAAACCTAATAATCTTTCTCTAGCACGCACACAAGCATGCATCCACACACCGCGCCATATGCAAAGAAGAAACTCGGCGACGGCGAAACATCGATACATCATGTATCATGTGGTTCGTACGAATAGAGATCAATTCTGGCGAGATCAATCGCACAGCCAACATAAGGGACAAGTGACAGAAGGGCTGAAGGAAAAGAAGGCAACACGGCAAACTACTGGCTCAGAAAGTGATCCGGGCGCCGCTTAGGAAAACCCCACTCGGTAATCAAAGATGATGGAGAGTGGAAGGATCGATCGATACGTACCCAGAAAGAGGCTTGACAGATGCATCTGCAGCTTGAATAGCCAAAGCTTTTCATTGAAAACTGTTGAGGGGAATGAAGCCTGGTCCGAAATCACCAATCATTTTCCCATGACACATACGATCGAAGCTCGATCAACAGCCCCATGGAAAGAAAAGGGCAAGAGAAATGATCTCGAACCAGACAACATTCCCCTCAACCTAACTCATCATCTTCACATCAGAGAGAGAGAGAGAGAGAGAGAGAGAGAGAGAGAGAGAGAGAGGATTGATATGGCCATGCATTAGTTTTGGATTCTTTCATGGAGGGGGGGTCCATGAATATATACGTAAAAAGTGTGAAACGACATGGAAGTCCACTTTCTACACCGTCCTAATTTTACCTTTTTTTCACACGTAGGGTCAAAGAAGTTTAGTTAGATCTGTCCTAGACCAGCGATTCCTCGCTGCAGAAATAAAAAACCTCGTTCTCTAACTAGATTTGTATGCTCGAGCTTGCTTTTCAGCAGCCTGACACGGCTTTCCTGAGACCTTAATTAAGACGGCTGTCAAAAGTCAAACCTACAGAGCTAATCGCCTTGTCGCGAACGTCCCGCGTCAGCAATCTCTTTGCTTTAACGAAAGAAGAGAGAGGCCAAGGTTTGAACTTTCGCCCGCGGGGGTGTTTTCGTACTCCCCATCGGCGGAAGGGGACGAGATTCCGGTCCCTAATGAGCGGGCAAGGGTGCCCCTGCGAAATTGAAGGGCTTTTATATTTTGAGCGTGTATTTTATGGGTAGTTTAAACTTAGGTCCGTGAATAGTTAATATTACCTATATATATTCTTTCTTTTATAATTGAAAGACATAACATATATGTGTAAGGTACTAATTATAGTGGAATCATCTACTGGACGTAACCCTAGTTTAAGGGTGAGTTAGGATAAAATCTTGTGTCATGATTTCTCTTTCTCACATTTATTTTCAATTCTGTTTTACTTGTGCGCTGCATCCTAACAGAACTTTTGAGTGCTGTTGGAGGAGAAGAAATTTCGATTCACCGTCTCATATAAAAATTAAAAAAGAGAGGATAAACTCAACAAAAGAAGTAACTTTAAAGGGTCGGTCGCGCGATGAAGCATTTGATTTGGATACAACAGATGTCGGCGTCTTCCACTTTGAGTATTTCTCTTGCCGCCTTAAGGATGGAGCTTTACTCTTTATTTTGTGGGTGAAGC
This sequence comes from Syzygium aromaticum, assembly GCA_024500025.1. Taxonomy (NCBI): domain Eukaryota; kingdom Viridiplantae; phylum Streptophyta; class Magnoliopsida; order Myrtales; family Myrtaceae; genus Syzygium; species Syzygium aromaticum. The sequence continues at coordinate 14,111,426 of CM044886.1, forward strand.
TTTACTCAATGCTAGTAATGCTTTGCTTCTTGTTGCTAGTTACTACTTGCTACTATACTTCAAATGTGGATCATAAATTGAAACCCTTTGGACGGTTTTAAAAGAATATGGACTTTCATTGTATTTACAACTTGGGTTAATATCATATAAAACCCCAAACTAATATACATGTAAAAAATTTATCCTAAATTAATTTTTTGACCATAAAAAACCCTAAACCAGTGTACTTGTGACAAATTTATCATAAACTAATTTTTTGATCATAAAAAATCCCGAACCGATACATTTGTGACAAATTTACCTTCCGTTAAATTAGATTAATATAATGAAAAACCACAAAATAGTATACCTGTGATAGATGGAGGGTAAAATCCCAAATTGGTATACCCATCAACTATTACGTGTCATATAATTCTTAACGATAAAATTTAACGGAAACTAATAGAGAGTAAAATTGTCATAGGTGTATCAATTTAAAATTTTTTGTGATAAAAAAAATTAATTTTTGGTAAATTTATTACAAATATACCATTTTAGCGTTTTCCGTGATATTAACCCTCACAACTTCTTGTGAACCAGAAAATCACATTAATCCTCTAATTGGCTAAGTATATTTCCACGATCTCTTTTAACAAATTTAATTCAACAGATTGACAATACGATTTTCCTCTCCTCTCAAGCAAAGGATAGTCCTTTGCTTGCCACTAAGGTAAAGGAAGGCCCGACGTCCATTAATGATTGCAAACTTTGATTCCGATTGTTATTCAGTGTCCCGATGCGACGCCCATATCCGAAAATTAATTTAATCAATCCATTCCTTCTCCTGTTAAAGCCAAAATTGGACCACCTTTATAAAAATGAGAATTTGAAAAAGCAAAAAAGACAAAAGTAAAGGAAAGAAAATGTCGAAATAAAAAAAAAGTTCTTAACGAGTTATTCAACCCTTTGAATATTGGTATATTTTTTTTAATAGACTCCCCAAATTTTTGCGATTGATAATTAGGATCTCTTGTGGAAAAGTGGCTAAAGAAGTGTGTCGTGGTATAAGAAGACCAAAATAACGAATTTCAAGCAAAGTCATGATTCCACAAAGAAGAGGAAGTTGGAAATTTCTCCACCACGGCCCCAGTGTCTACGCTTCAATGTTTCACATTTGAGATTATGGTCCAATCAAATCTACAATCATAAGACGGTGAGAAAGTGAATAAAGCATTTTTGGGTCCATATTTATAATCATTTTGAGTACTTTTGTACTTTCTTCTTTTTGTGACAAAAGCATTATTTTTGAAATGTGAAAAGTGAATATTGATAGGAATTGGATGGAGTATTTCTTATATTCTTGGCATTGTATGGTCATAAAAGGAAATTCGTAACATCGTCTATTGTTTTGTATGAAATTTTTGTTTCCATACATCTTTTTTAGGGAAAATTCCAAAAGAAATCCTAATTTTTCCCCGCGGGTCATCAATACCTCGAACTTTTTCAACTAACCAATGCCTAAAATTCACAGCAGTGACCCAAAAATACCTTTTTTAACAGTTCCGCCCATAATGACTGTAAAAAATTCTATGTGGTAGCATGCGTGAACATTGCTATGTCAGATATTTTTATGGCCATCATGGATAGAATTCTAACGGAAGGCGCTTTTGGGTCATTAGTACAAATTTGGAGTACTAGTGAGACAAAAAAAAAGTTTGGGATATTAGCGTCCCTCAAGAAAAATTTTAAGATTATCGGTGGAAATTTTTTTTTAGTGACTAACTCACTTTCATGCCATACATAATTTTGTGTTTTTTGGTCGGTCATGCCATACATAGTTGAAGGTGTGTGCCTTTGGAGGTATTTCGGATTGATTCGTTTTAACGGCTAACTTGTTTCAAAAGTTATTGAAGGGAACTGGAATATGCGTTTCATGAACCAGAAAATGCACGGTGGCTTCAATGTATAGTGTGGACCAATATACGAGCTTGATGTTGGCGGATCTTTCATTTTGAAATCACCTCGAAGAGTTTTATTTTAAGATTTACTATGTCTCTTGTTGCTCTATTTGCAAAGACAGCCTGAAAGTTAAATAGTCTTTCAGAGGAATAATTGTTCAATTGTGCCAATTTAGTTTTAAACATTTCAATAGTGTCAATTTGGTTCTACAAGTTTTGAAAATTTACCAATTTAGTCTTAAACCTTTCAATTGTACCAATTTAGTCCTAAACATTTCGAAAGGTTTAAAACTAAATCGGCAAATCATCAAAATGTTTCAATTGTGCCAATGTTGTCTTAAACCTTTCAATTGGCAATTTAGTAGAACCGACAACCAAATCGGTTCCCTTGGAAACCACTAGTTCTAGGCTAGTCCAATCCGGTTCGGGTGCGGTCCTGGTGATTCCTGATTTCTTTGCACACCCCTTTGTATTAGAGAATATATCTCTCAATAGCAAAGCAATTCCAAATTGTTCTCAATAGGAGAAGACCAGTCAAACAATTCTTGTACTCTTGGCTTGTGTAGCAACGGTTTCCTAAGTAGACGAACTCATTTTATCTTTCTTTGTATAGAGGATTCTATCTTTCCATGTATAAAGGCCGAAGCTCAGTAAAGTTATTCTATTGCATTTATTCTAGCTAATGTCTTTCTACAAACCATTAGTTACCTTATACTTTTAAATACATGTAAGAAATAATATTAAATTGTATCTTGTTCAATTCTTCAGTTTGGACACATAAACAATTTATGGAATGAAATGATCCTCACCAAAAAAAAAAAAAAAAAATTTATGAATTGTCACATCAATGACCGACTAATTAAAAAACCTTAAATAAGAGAAGTATTTTTTACCCTAGCACTATAGAATCTGTGCTTTATAAGTGTATAATTGTGTTTACTCCAAAAGAGCAAGCATTTTTCCGTAAGTTCAATAGGGACTTAGGTCTTGTTAAAATTCACGTATTTATGTGTATTATATGTGAAGTACTAGTATTTTACTAACGGAATTCTAGCTAATTTTGTAAAATAATGTTCTTGTTGCCATCTTTTATTTTTACTAGCAAAAGTGCATTTGCATTGCTGTACGCAAACAATTGAGCCAATTGGCATTTAAAGGATTTTTGCAAAATTGCCTTATTGCAAAATAATGGAGTTCTGAACTGATAAAAATGAAATTACTGACACGATGCAAAGGAATTATATACACACATAAGAAAGAGAGAATATGGCAAGATTTAAATTTTGTTTTGTAAAATTTGTTGCAAGATGAAAAGATTTAAATTTTCAAATTGACTACATGAGCGGTAAAGGAAAATTATTTTTTATACACTTGTACGTAGGTGGAATATCTATAAACTTAATAGATAAAAATATTTTGGAAAAGAAGAAGAAAAACAGATCTGTGATGCTTCAGGATGTGCTCTTTGGTTTAAATAATAGTATAAATAGATTGTAGAAGTACTTACACTATGTACTTTCATTCGTCGCACAGAAATTGTCACATGATTTTCAACCATTTGAAATTGAATCGATAAAAGATTTTGATAAGCTGTGGAGAGAAATAAATAAATGATTCCGTAGAACCTACAAGGAACGTGAATTTTTGGTTATCGGCAAGGTATTTATTTATTTATTTATTACAAGTCTGAGATGTATACATGTTGTGTATATATAGAATAGAAACTGAAATTAATTTTTTAATTTAATTTAAAGGCACTTTTCTAACGACATATCCTTTCAAAAGATAGTCATGTGGTGAGTGGGGAGATTACTAGGTACCGACAGGTCATAAGTTGCCTTGATTTTCTCCAATTATGCTGATCTTGTACTAAAGTCAAAATTTTTGTACTACTTTAATTAGAATGGTCAAAAACTTTATGATTTCATAATTACCCCTTAACCTACATGACAAATATGAAAGGTGTGATTTTTGTGCTTCTATGGTATGTGGATTCTTCCTTACAATGCTGTTTTCTTTCTTCTCTTTTTAAATTTTTGTCCAAAACTTCCTTACCGTGCTGTTTATATCGCCTATGTATGAACTTATGAAACCTAAAAATTAGTAGATCTTTGACTTCTAAACAAAATCATAATGCTGTCCTTTGCAAATTCTAGATAGCGATATGTTGAATTCATAAGCGCCTGCATAAAGAAAATCATATTTGATAGGACGAACGGGATGCAATTTGAGCTCACTGTTATTGAATTCAAATTGTGGCATGAAAAAAGAAAATCTAATTCAGTGCGGTAGTCACGGATAACAAGGTTGCTTTGACTCTAACATTATGTGCACACCACACTCCACCAAATTAAGGAATTTCACAAAAAAAATGTAATTAGACAGATATAAAATGGATAATCCTCAAAGATGAAAGTGGTTTAGTAGGCAACACAAGTCCAAGATAGACAATTTGCTTTACCAAAAGAACTAAATAAAAAAAAAGGATAATGACATAAATGGTAATTAAACTTTGGCCCAATGTGCACTATGGTCCTTGAACTTTTAATTTATTCAATGTGGTTCCTTATATTTTTTGTATATGTTCAATGTAGTCTCTGAACTTGAATTAGTGGAATGACTACATTGAATATTTTCTTATAGTTCAATGACTGAATTGAATATGTACTAAAAATTTGGAGATGAAATTTAATAAATTAAAAGTTCAAAAACCACATTGCACATTTGGCTAAAGTCCAAGTACTGTTTGTGTTATTTTCACAAAAAAGAACAAAAAAAAAAAGCAAGTCCAAGATAGACATGGGGGGACGTAAAAGATTAGGTGTGGGAGGGAAAACAAGTCATTCGGAATAATCATGAAAAATCCAGCTAAATGGCATGCCCGCAATCAAATTCCATGTTGACCCCAACAGCTGAGAACCCGTATACAACAAGCAGCTTCATCTCCATCATTTCAATGGACTGAACCAGATACAAACAAGCGTTTCTCAGCAACAGCTCAGTAATACTGCCAAACCCCTAGTTTGGTAAATGGGGTCAACCTAATAAAGGTAACAGGTTAGGCTTTTTCTGGGCCCTATGCTCTTTGGAAATGCTGGGTGAGAACAGGAAGGGGGAATGGAACTTTTTGGAGCAGCTGAAGAGAAAGGGGGATTTCTTTGTTACTGGTCAACTAAACACAAAAAGGGGGGGATCACGTTCCCTAAACGTTTCAAGTCTCCGGTGTTGAATGAAATGCCAAAGCAAGTTTGGGGGAACAGCATCTTTGACTTGATCTAACAGAGACTCTACTTTTGGTCCTGAATTTTGGGCAATAGACAGATCAGTTCCTTTCTGCAGACACGAGGTAGAAAGTAAACCTTGAAGTCCTACCTGCATCGCTAAGACAGAACCTTCATGTCGGGATCAATCGATGCATTTGCCTGGAGATCAGGTTTAGTTCTGATTATGTTACCTCAGCAAATAAATAAATGAAGAGATAGGATAAAACACAAATGGCCATAGGAGAACGTAGAGTGATTTATCATGAGCTATGCAGACCGTCAGGAGAATTTTCCGTTCATTATACTATCTAGAGTAAGCTCGTTTATGCATCTTGTATTGGGCGAAACTCGAGTCGGCATTAATTTCGGCATGGCTCCTGTATAACTACAAGGGAAACGACGATAAAGGTAAGGGCACCCTGCATTGTTCAGATCCAGAGATGATTAATCATTGACTAACAAGACAAATGATAACTTTTACTGTTAAGAACCTTGGTTTTCCCAAGGTTAAATAGAAAGTGAAGAACAGATTCATGGATCCACGTTAAAAGAAAGTACGACGAAGCGTTAAACTCTCTTTTCTATTGATCACAGTCAGTACATGATGCTTTCTTGCCGCCCCCCCCCACTTTCCCAAAAAAAAATTAAGTACCTAGATTCATTCATTGACAAAGACACTTCCTCCTATTGATTCTATTTATCTGAGAAAACGCCTGCAAAATTTCATAAGCTTACCTAAATTGCTATGCTTCTATGTCTACATATCAAAGAAGAGGACGAAATTCAGTGAATTACATGTATTTCACGATATCACAGGTGGAATTCCATGTGGGGCGACTGCTGCTCTGCCAATCCCTTCAGCTTGTCCACGACTTTATGAGCGAGATCACTATAAGCTCTGGAAACAGCCAAATTGGGAGCCGATAATACAATAGGAAAACCTTCATCACTACTCTCCCTGATGTCTCCTTCCAATGGTATCTGAGGGCAGAGGGAAAAAGGAGTATGTTAACACTGAACAAAACATGATTTCATGTTAGCATCAGACTGGTTGACTCCAAACTGTGCTGCACCCCACATGGACTCGCATATCCCAATGCATTTGTCTAGTTTTCAACTTTTAAAACTTTAAAGTCTGCCATGAATGGACCTTAGACAAGGTTTTGGCCATCTCATGGCCAAAAACAAATTTAAGCTACAATACAAGTGCAAGATGCAGAATCCATATCTCGAGTATGCTCTGATCTTTATCCACATAATTCATCTGCTTGAGATTTGGTCATGTAGTCAACGTGAGCCTATCAACCCCATATTTTCCAAGTACATATGTAGACAGTTCAAGACTTCAGAAAAGTGAGATAAGCTTGTTAACTGGCTATGCTGATATGTGAATAGGAACTCTCCAAGACATGTGCAGACAACATATGCCAAGAAACTTATTATTACAATGAAGATCTTTTTTGCTTGACTTTGCAAGATTGAAAGGATCCATGATTATAAGAACATCTTCTATGTTCAACACTTCAAGAGACCAGCAAGGACATTTGTTAGTTAAATAAGCCAACACCCCTTAACCATAGAATCGAATAATAACTCAAAAGCAAAAAGGGGAGAGATCCTACAAAAGATTCACGTAATTTTATGTCTTAACAATATAAGGCATTCTTAAAATGAAATTTCAGAGTCTCTGGTGTGGCAGCACATAGGAGACATCACCATAATTAACATACCTCAGCAATACACTCCAAACCCATCTCATCGGCTGTCTTTCGAGCTCCCCCTTTTCCAAAAATGTATGAAGGTTCACCACAATGTGGGCATTTAAAGCAGCTCATGTTCTCTATAAACCCCAAAATCTGCAGGGAAAAAATCTCACTGCCTTCACAGGAAAAACTACTGCTAAAATTATGGCATCCCATTTAAATCAAAGAAAAAAAATAAATTAAAACTAATGAAAAGACACTATTATAAAACTGACTGGAAGAGATAGACGCATCTATATCAAACTACCCAGATTCAATCATGACGTCACAAGACAGTGTTGCAAGAAGCATCCAACTTGACCCAAACACATATCAGTTTGATACATGGAAAAACGCTAAATCAGAAAGGTCAAGACACAACAGCATAAATCAAACTGAGAGAATGACATAATGCCTCTGTATCAACCTGCCCACTAATGTTCAATTACATTATGTACTCTGAATACCTACTTACACTTTCAGCAGATCGGGCATTACATTTAGCATCATAGAAAGCCCATGTATCCAAAATAGACTTTTCACCTAATACTTTAGGTCCATTATTTTATACCATTAGGCACACACACACAGAGATCCTCATAACAGGTGAAATTTTATTAGAAATATGGCATTCTTTGGGCAAATGCACCATTCAACACCAAAATACCTTCACGGAGCAAAAATTGAGAGGCTGATGATCATTCACAAGTAATGCAAAATGTAGCTTCGAAGAGAATACAAGTTAATATCAGAAGTGCAACATGTAAACTGTAAATCATTTGCAAATACAAGATGAAAAGGTGTAATCACCCCTAGAACACACGGTGCATGTGAGTTTCCATTTCAACAACAAGCACTTGCGTATTCTAGCATCACATGCATGACATGATCAATTACTACCAAAGCCATTACATTTCTGATCCATGCTATGGAGAATTTTATCAAATGGCCCACAACAATTGAGCAGGAAAAGATTATGCAAAAATCACAACTCCCCAAACTAATCGAACGCTTGGAGGGGAAAAAGCTTCTCTCCATTCACACAACTCAAATAAAGGCAGATATTCTAATGACCTTTTCATACTTCAAACAAATGGAAGACTGCTTCCTTTTTCATCAATCATACTTGCCAATTTGCAAACTCCAATTGATAAAACATTGATTTTCATCAGCCAAATTCCTTAGATTCCTTGTGATGGTAAAGTGAACCTTAAATGAATTACACAGATCACAACTACTGCATTTCATCCAACCAGACAAGACATCTAAAAATGATGAATTTACTGCAGAGTAAAAAATATTGTATTCATAAAATTCTGCACTCCCTGCAAATACAGTTGCTCAAAAACCTGTCCAATTTCAACTCAACCACAATTCCTATTGCTGAATATTAGCCTATTGGTCCTCCCATCTGAGTTTGTACATGATGCTGACAGGAAGGCATAGGCAGCAAGCTAAAGAATAAGACAAAAGGGAATTGATGAAGGATTGGAAGATGTTCAATTGTTCATGCAAGGGAACGTAAGATATTGAGAAGATATAATACACACAATACCGACTTGAAACATGCAGGAAGCTTTTCGTAATGCCCAAAAGTTTTTCTCCAGACTTGAGTTTTATATCCAAGTCAAATCACTAGAAAAAGATAGCTACAGCTAGGACAAATGCACAGAGGTATGGGCAATATAGGGGAGAGAATCTGTCCAGCTTCATCTTTTCATTTTTAAATAAAAGAAAAAGTAGATATCTGTAGAGACTCTGTAACGAAAATTCCCGAAATCCAACAATAGTTTCCTAGAAATTTTGAGAACATAATAATGCTTTGAATGTTTCAAATAGGGAATAGAAGAAACCTGAATATTATTGAGAACATTACGTGACACTTGTTTGGTCAGAAAAAAAAAAAAACATAAAACATGCCATATGAAATACAACGTCCAATGGCAGCCCTTTGAAAGTTCTTATTGAAAAGTTAAAATGTAAGCTGGAAGACTTCTCAAAAGCTAAATGCACAAACTCTAAAGAGAGCTTTTCCACATCTCAAAAACCATTTGAACAAAGATATGCAAAAAAAATACAAGTGATACAATAACAATGCTGTTCCCAAGGTAGCAATCTCTGTAAGTTACTCATGCTGTTTAGTAATTTTGCAAGTTCACTTCAAGCACACTACATAAGGATGGTCCAGATAATGATCATACAGGAACTTGAACTTTAGCAAACATCCTAGCTCCTCTTCGAGCATCGATCAAGGCAACATCTTGGGGAGTTGAAACAATCAATGCACCTGCCAACACATAATGTAAGCTTATAAATGAACAAAGAAACAACAGAAACTATTGGTGTAACTTCCAGCATAAACATCAGAAATACCAGACACTTGACGTGCATCAAAATTATGGAAATGAAGAAATTTTTTTTTATTAAAACCTGTTGTAACAAAGAACTAGCTTTCAAGTCCGTGATATGTAATCATGCAGAACCATTTCATAGTAGAATAAAACCATATCAAGACCTTAATGGAGCAGAATACAAATAAATCAAGTAAAAACTGAAATTCTGAATTGAAGATTTCAATTTTTTGGATTGGTCCCTTACTGGAATTAGAACCAAATTGCTTTTCCATTTATCATATCTGCCTCAAGCATGAAAGAGATTCTTTTCTATACTTTAGCATTCACATTGATATGCAATCTTACACATACATCTGCGCATATGCATATACACAATGCAAATATTTGAATGTAAATGTGGGTGTGCCAGTGTATTCATTAGGAGTGCATGCATGTATCTATTCAGATATATATATATATATATATATATATATATATATATATATATATGCACTTTACTCAGAGAAAAAAAAACTTGTGGATGTAAATTCTGGTTGAAGTGAAAATCCTCTGTGGCTCTGAACAATTAGTTGACTCCAACAGAACAATAATGGAACTTGACATATCAATATATTCTAAATGGCCCAAAAGAAAGCACTAGCTTAGCCATTGACAGCCACAATCAAATGGGAATGCAAAACTTTGGCATGGGCCAATAAGTTCTTCTTTTTGGCTCAATTACTCTTCGACATTACTCAGCCACCTTAAATACACTTCTGAATGTCTTCCAATTGCGTAATTTTAGCTTTGGCCTTGAAGTACCATTAGTTTTACCTCTAGAAAGGATGAGATGAAAAATAAACAATTGTCTCTCCAATTTCCCTTTTCTCCCCTCCAATATAAATGAAGGGGGATAGGTACAGCTAGACCTGATGCTATATACCATGGAACGCCTGGCACTACCACTGATCCAATACTCAACATCAATAACCAAGGTTTTCTGATTAGCTAAATTAAATTTGATGTTTATCAGATTACCTGATAACTGTAGCCTCTGCGTCATACTTATTTGTGTATCACCCGTACCTGGTGGCATATCCACTACAAGAATATCAAGATTTCCCCAATGGACTCCCCTTGTCAATTTTTCGAGAGCATTCATTACCTGCAACAAAAAAGATTTCAGTATCTTTTACAAGCTAAAGCTGTGGAAAAATGTAAAATGTACAAAAAGCTGCAATCACCAACCATGAAGGATTATGTGCAGTAATGAGTATAAAGATCCACCAAAACAAAGCAAGTTCCCCAAGATCAACTATCCTAAATTTCAAAAACTCCAACAATGGTATACTTTCTGAAACCAAGAATCTTCAGTACATCCAATGACTGTGGCTAAAAAGAGGATAAATGTGACCACTCAAACTGCCCCCAACATGCAGTGATACTTACAATCAGCCTATATATGACAGTTGAAGGATCATAGCGAGATCAGATTCATCCAGTGACAAAGCAAGAGTAGATATTCTTGTGTATCTACTGCAATTCTAGAGAGGAAGCGCCTGTCAACTAAGAATTTCTCTTTACTTTGCAAAATGTCAATACTTAAACCCTGCTTTAGTAGCTCTCCATGCATGCAAAAGATGAAGCTTTGGGAGCTACCGATCTCTTCCACCTAAGTCCAGGTGTTGTAGGTTGCCTTACTGTCTGGGAAACCACTTTTGGGGGAAGATGACTGAATTGATGCCCGAACATCTTCAGAAACAAAGACTGGAATGTGTAAAAGTCATATATGGTGGCTACAAAGGAAGCCGTCTGCAATGGCAATCGGTACATCATCTGACAACAATTCATGATCAGATTTCACACAGCCCTTTCTCTTCGTGAGACCACCAGAACATGTCAACATTTCTGCTACGAAGACAGACAGGAAGTCCCTAAAAAATTACTACCGAAAGTTTGGACCCAGACATCTCACGCAACATTTTAGAAGCATATATTCAGCTAAAGATGCAAAATCTATGCAAGAACCGAAGATCATGTTCCTTTACTGAGCATAACAGAGGGAAATATTGTCTTTTGGAATCTGTTATCTGCACTCTGCACCAGTTGTCTTCAGAGAGCTGAGTACAAACAGAATGAAATACCAAACATTTTCTCTGTATTTCATATACTGCAATCTTTGAGTTTTCAAACTCCTACCCCCAACCCAAAGCGCTCGAATCCACGCTGCATAAGAAAAGCCAAAAGGGGGCTGGAGCAGGTGCTCTTTCAATCACCTATCTGTTTCTTTCACTGCCATCCTTTTATCCAGCAGAAAATATGGGCATCATAGTAATAAGATATCATTTAGATGGCTTACAGAAAATCCAATCGAAACATCTTCTTTTAAAAGAATTTTGAAAGGATAGATTGGACAATATGCCGTACCATAGGACCTCTCCATACGATGGGTGCATCCTTTTCAACAAGCAAACCCATTGACATACACTTGACCGCATACATCTCAATAGGAATCATCTTCTTATCTGTCAAATAATATGAGGGGATTAATATGCACGAAAAAAATATTCTGGACACCTATGTCATGTGAAGTATTTTATAAGCAGATGACAAAGAAAAATTAAGTTTGGAACTGCGATAAATCAACAAATATGTCAAAAAATTGCAGGACAATAGGATAGAGAAGCATTATTCCTTCTTCTAGCTCTCAATCTTAACTTACCTAGAAAAGCAATTTTGTTGCAACCCTGATGTACCCAATTATTGAAGTTAAAGTCCATTTTACCCACAGTTACATAGAAGCAAAACAATAAAGAATTCTTGATAAAATTACTTTATCTAGGTAAGCTTTAGAATTTCAACTTGAGATGAACTCTATGATCTTTGAGTTTTACACTGCTATAGAGAAAATTCAAAAATATTAATTGCATACCTTCAGTCAAGTCTGGCTTCTCATGTATTTGCATCATAGTGGGAACAGATGGTCCATAAATATCAGCATCTAGCAAGCCCACCTTGAGTTGACACAAGTTAGCAAGTGCAACAGCCAAATTAACTGCAGATATGTTGGCATTAGTTAGCTATATGCATTATAAACAATACATATATTCAAACTTCATTTAGCTTAGTATTTAAAAATTAGGACATGACCCACAACTCCTTACTGCTCTTCAATTTAGGCTCTGCTTCTCTCTTTGAATGAACATGTTATAGTCCCCATGCTACAGAGTGTGCACCTTACTTCTTATTACCTATGAACTTATCTTTATTGTGAAAGACACAAAGAAACTTAGCATATTTTTCATCGTTAAGTTCATTATTTCATTTCCAAATATTGTATGTAGGAGAGCCCCTCCCTACTACAAGCTCATAAAAAACATTGAGTGAACCCCAATCCACAGAAAATGTATAGCGTAATTTGTACACAGAGTCGTATGTCTCCTAGCAGCAACTCACTTCAAAGCATTGGAACAGGACATCCTCTAACGGACAATAAATTATATACTGTATAGAGCAGACAAAAAATGCTGTTAAGCTGACTATTGTGTAACAATCTATTCCTTGCATACCAAATGTGATAGTAGTAAGCATTCCAGGCCAACTTTCCATTAATAGTTTTAAATGTTCTTCCATTGAATGTTTTAATAGCCTAATCCAACTCATCCTGCCAGCAGTGAACTTGCCTACTGAATCTCAACAACATCAAAACTTCTTTCTGAACAGCAATAGAAAATAAGAAAGCACCACACATATCATGACTGGATTCATCACAAACCCTGCACAAGAGACAGTTAACATGGATATTATCAAACCAAGCACCACACATACGATCACTGCTTTTTAATGACCGGAGAATTCTATCTCTAAGCTTGTATTGTCGTATCCATGCTATCCAAAGAGAACCCCCTCGCATAAAAAGCAGCCTAATACACTTCAGAATGCATCTTTCACTCCAATGAAAGAGGCATTTTAGACCAACTCCTCCCTTGTATTTTGGTAGACAAATCTGAGTCCATTTGACTCTTGCCCCTCTGGCATTTTCAGCGTGCCCTCTCCATAACATAGAGATGCAACCTTTTTTGATTTTCTTGAGCATTTTCTTAGGAATAAAATATTAAAACAATAAGATGAAGTACTTTGAATAACAGACAAACTAAGCTGTAGTTGTCCAGTGTAACACAATTTCTTACAGGCCCAACCACAAATCTTTAAAAAGTTTATATGTCAGGATTACATTGCTCTTCATTTGATCTACCAGAGGTCAGGGGAATACAAAAGTATCTCACAGGTAAAGAGCCAAGTTGAAGTCCGCTAATACAAAGAAATCACTGTAACAAAGCATCAGGAATACCTGCTACAAAAACTCAGTTTTTAAAGGGTTCAACTTCAAGCCAGACATTATATAGAGCTCGTTGAAGATGCTAAAATTTCAGCAAAAGAAGAGTCTCCATACAGTATTAACATCAAATCGTAAGCAAAGCATAAGTGAGTCATTCTGATTGTGTTACAAAGAGGATGATGCAATGTGATTTTCCCTTCAGTGGCTGCATTCTTACATTCAAAGTAGAATCTTCATTGCTGGAACAAAGAGGTAAGGAAAAAGAGTATCCCCATGCCTCAAACTTTTCTCCCCTCACCATTAAGCATACCAGAGAGTTCAGAAGATCTGATGCAACTTTCAGTCCACTATATAAATTTAGCAGGAACATGAATAACTTTCAAGAAACATAGCTGTAGAAATTCCAATATGTAGAACAGAAGGCTTTCATGAGATCACCCTTATTGTGCATGTAGTTCTGGGAGAAAGGTTCCTTCTACGATAGTTCTCAACAACCTCTCATGCTAAAAGCACATTGTCCCAATTCTCCTCCTTATATAAACTGAAAAAATCAGACACAATCTGTTTCAATCTGTTAGCAAGAATTTTACTGCTGTATCTTATACAATATTGCAACAAGAGATTGGCCTTATTCAGTTATTCTGGAAAGTTCAACTGTTTTAGGCACAAGGGAAATCACAGTTGTATTCACTTGACCAAGCAGAATCAAGTGCTTGTAAAAATCACTGTCCATGCCCACTATACCCATTCATACCGGAAAAAATGACCAGTATAACCATCAGGCCAGGTGCCTATTCCCATTTATTTACCAAAAACAAAAAGATTTATATTTTAGTTTCAATGACGGGGCTCAACGACATGACTTTTGCAGCATCACCAATATCATGTTATATGAAATCTTTCACCTCTTGTACAAATTTTTTATCAACAGAACCAAACAAATTCTGATAATAATTGATTACTTCAGCTTTAATGTCAAGATAAGCACTAACTCTCTCACAGTCATCAGAATATACTGTATGAAGGGTACCCATGGGTTGTCTAGCCTTAACCACATTATGAAGTAACAAGTATTTTGATCTCCCAAGGCAAGCTAAGAAGTTCTTGATATCTGCCTGTGGACTCTGCAGAAAGTTGCTTTTCAAGCTGTAATTGCCCAAAAGAACCAGATAATATTGGGTTTTGAACCATCACAAATTCCTGAGATTTCTGCTTCCAGAGCTTCTGAGGTATTACTACAATAATTCCTGTTAAACTCCTTTAGAACTTATTTCAACCTTTCCAGTTAACTGCAGAACTCAACCACAGAGTTGGGAAAACTTGGACACCAACTTCCTTTAACAAGAACTTTACCCAAAAAAAAAAACTTCCTTTAACAAGAACACAATCAAGTCTCCTCTCCCTACGAGCTAAAATACTTTATTACTCCAAGTAATGAAATTATTACCAAAATTGATGAACAAAGAGACCTGTATCTTTTAGCACATTGTTAATAGCTATCATATCAGCAACAAAAAGATTAAGGATTGCAAACCAACCAAGTTATTGGTCGAGTAGTCCAAGCTTGGTTTGCAAGCCAAAGGTCACATGTTTGATTTGTATCTATTATCAGTCTCAGGAAACCGTGGTAAGTTTGTGAAGGAATGGGTTTGGGCTTTGGTGTATCACCGGTCTTGGTCTTCCCCACTCCCACCTGGTGAAGCTGCAGTGACAGGCTCGCCTAGTGGATAGTTGGTACTTTGTTGGCACCTTACACCGAACATTCCAAGAATGGGTGAGGAAGGTCCCAACCCCATCCAAACCCTTTGTATTTAAGCAAAAAAGAAGGAATAAAGGATCACTAGCCTCCCTTTTATCAGCGGCAGTATTAAAATCTCCTGCTACCACTCCAGCTTCAGTATTTACAGAGTCAGAAAGCATAAGTTCCAATGAAAGCTACATCGTACAAAAGTAGCACAATTGCTTTTGGTCTATCCTCTGCAATCATGAACATCGTCATCTTGGGAGAGCATTTGGGTGTTGTGGGATGACTATGTTAACATTCAGCTTATTGCTTCCAGTATGCAAGCTCTTCAAGGTGAGATTACTATTCGAGCCATGCAAATCAATGTGCAGATAGTACAAATCTCCTATTTAATCCCTCGATATCCAATCAGTTTGCACAGCAATCCATTCCTTGCCTTCCAGCATTGGTGGAGACTCATGGTGACTACTGAGTCCTAATTTCTCCACAGTTTCCATCTTTTTCCACATTCACTTAAAAAAAAAAACTGAAAACTAAGAATCAGTTCACTACTACCTCCACTCTAATAACACTGCACATGAGGATCAAAATTTCACTGACTTATTATATTAAATCAACCACATTTCACTAAATCAACATGACCATAGTACTATCAATCCATAGAAACAGAGCACCATCAATCACAATCATCCAAAACAAAAGTGCACCACCAAATCCCGAACTATATCAAGAAACAAAAGCACCTGGCATGTACCTGCGGTGGTGGACTTGCCGACGCCGCCTTTACCGGAGGCCACAGCGATGATATCCTTGACCCCATCAAGCCTGAGCTCGCCTCTACTCGAAAAAGCCCGAAAGCCTGCATACCCCTACACCAATGGCAACGAAATTGAACGGTACCCATCAGCAGCAAACTCAACAACCGCTTGGATTTGAACAAAAGAGCCAGAGAAAGAATTTATGACGGTGGAGAGAACTCACAGAAAGAGATCGCAATAGACCCTTCATCGGCAAGGAGATACGAGATTCTTTACCATGAAAAGATTTCTCACTGGAGAGAGAGAGAGAGAGTACGTTCTTCACCAGGAACCAGATTTTTCGCTGCGTTCGTCAAGCATCGGGTTTCGATTGGTAACGCTGACGCTTCAGTCTTCTTCAACCCTGGCCTATGGTAAAGTTGAGTTAGTAGCAAGGTAAGTGCATTCAAAGTCCTAAAATTTACCACGAAAATATAATTGAGTCTTAAAATTTTTAAAAAATATAAATAAGTCTTAAAACTTATCACGAAAATACACATGAATCCTAAAATTTTAAAAAATGTGCAAACAAATCTTAAAACTTATTACGAAAGCGTAAATAAATTCTAAAATTTTTAAAAAATATAATTAATGAAAGAACTTGATTGTACATTTTAAAAGTTTTAGGATTTATTTACACTTTCGTGATAAGTTTTAAGACTTGTTTACATTTTCGTGACAAGTTTTAGGACTTATTTGCACTTTTTGAAAGTTTTAGGACTTAAGTGCATTTTCCTGATAAATTTTAGAACTTATTTGCACTTTTTAAAAGTTTTAGAATTCAATTACACTTTTGTGATAGGTTTTAGGACTCTCAGTACACTTATCCCTCGGTTCTATTAACAAGAAAAAGCTGGCGGTGAAGCCGGGGATGCTGGACCCCAGTCAGTCCCTGTTGCATGAAACATGTCATTGAACTGATTGATCACGGGACAAAAACATGGAACGAAAACCAGTTGTGTGAACTCTTCAAAGAGGACATCGCGAAAGAAATACTTGTCATACGGATCAAGCTGAACCCAGAAAGGGATAAACAGCTATGGACTGGAAACACAGCACGGGAGTACACGGTCAGAAATGGGTACACCAAACTACGCGCATCACTACCCAAGCCAAACAGAGAACAAGCATCATCATCCTACTAGCCGCGCCGTTCCCTATGGACTAAGATATGGAAACCACACGCACGAGCCCAAAATCCGATTTTTCTTGTGGTGTGCATGCCAAAATGCTCTTCCCACAACGGAAAATTTATACACATGGAAAGCGATACCTGACCCGCTTTGCCCAATACGTCGAAAAACTCTAGAGACCGTGGACCAAGGAAATTTGGTCGATGCATCTCCGCTAAACTTAACAAGAATGGACAAGTGGGTTGACGAAGCGCTCACCGTCGGTGCTGATCCGTCTCCTCGAGTAGTGGCTCGTGGGGATCCTGTACTAATCCGGAAGGCGAGGAATGCCCTGGTTTTTCAACAGACAAAGACCCAACCCAGGAGAAATTGTAGACGATGCTGTCCTCCTAAGCA
The DNA here is from genome assembly GCA_024500025.1 of Syzygium aromaticum. Lineage (NCBI taxonomy): Eukaryota > Viridiplantae > Streptophyta > Magnoliopsida > Myrtales > Myrtaceae > Syzygium > Syzygium aromaticum. Next base: position 14,129,110 of record CM044886.1, read on the forward strand.
GCAACGGTGGCAGGCGGAGCGAGCACCCTTGAAGCCGAGTTGCTGGTCGGAGAAAAACACAGCAGCAGAACGGCGGTCACCACCGGCAAGAGGGATGTGGCAATTCAACGTGGACGGGTCTTGGCTCAAAGGCAATGCGCCCATGGGTTTTGGGATCTCTCTTCGAGGAAAGCAATGCGCTGCTAGCCCAATTAGAAGCTGTCTCTCTTGGGCCCATCGTCCACGGTTAGCTAACCAAGTCACGGACTGGATCGTCAAGATCCATTGAGAAGGGACCGTCCCCTCCAATTGAATGTCTAGACTACGCCCAATCTCTTTGTGATTTATTATATGTTGACTCTTGTCAGCTTTGCTCATTTGGTACTCTGCTTTTGAATGAATGAAATGGTATTTGCGTGACAAGAAAAGACAGGGTTGCTCACCAAGCATTGGCTTGGTTTAGCTCTATCCAACCTCAGGGATAACATATACTGAGCTCGTTTGAGTGCTATAACATTTTGTTTGACTTACTTAAGTACCACAAATTTGAAAAATCGACTTGTAGCTGGAAAAGTTGACGTCCATTAATTTGTAATACATCGTCAAAATCAACTACTTGAGTGCCATCGGTGATTTGTCTTGCTAGAAAAGCTGACCTGACATTAATTTATAATACATCGTCTGACTTGGCATGTCGGAAAGTTGAAGTAAGTGCTTGAGACGGCAAACGAGGTCATTTTTGCGTATGGTGTTAAAGGACAACAAAAGTTCTAATAACTTTACGAATGATCGTTTTGGTGCCATAAATTTTTAAAAATGAGCACTTGGGATCATCAATTTTTTAAAAGTGACTACTTAAGTTTCTCAACTTTTTAAAAAGTAAGTTGCTGATTTCATTTTCTTAAATATATACTGTAATATAGTTTAATCAAGATTCCATAAGTCTCTCTCATTCTTTGTCATCTTGTAACAACATATAAGAAGCATTATTCCACAACCAAGGCATCAGCAAAGGATAATCCTTGCACTAGAAAAATAATGAGTTCTTGCATAAATAGAACGGCAACGTTCTTAACATTCAGACCGAACAATATTCATGCTAAACACATCACCTGCCAAAATGAAGCAATAACATCCAACACTTGACAACAAAAACCTAAAACAAACATGGCCACCTAACAACAAACCAAAATAGAGATAGACGTTTCCATCATGTCCTCCAATCGGTCAAGTGAATAACCTTCTCCTTCTCACTTCCTCCTTTTCAATAGACTCTTGACTTGATTCATGATCTTTGCGCTCTTCCTAACCGGAATTATAGGCACATCTTTAGTGTTCCTTTTCCTATTGTTTTATCTTTTGGAGTAGCCATTCTTTTGCTTGGAGATTCATGTCTTTTGGTGTTTGATCTTGGCACTGTGACAGAAGACTTAGATTAACGTAGAGTGACATTTTCAGGAGCATTTGATTGAGATGGATCTGCTATTCAGGTCTTTTAAAGTGTCTATTATTGACATTCGATTTTTAGCTGACATGTCATGCAAAGATGAAAACTTAATATTAGGACTTCTGATCATGCTAGAGCCTATTTCTCGAACAAAAAGAGTCATTTAACACTTTTGCTTGCATTAGTCGTTCATTTCATTTACATGTTAATCTCAAAAAGTCAAAGCTTTGACTGAAAAGTCAATACTAAGTCAAAATTTGGTTTTTTGCACAAAAAGTTTCAAAATAGTGTCAATTTCACTTTTGCATTACCAATTTTTTTTTTAAAAAATCAATGTTTGATCCATTAAGTGACATTTTGGTAACCAATTACTAAAATGTTGACTTTTGGTCAACATTTTGTCAAAAAAAATTCAAAAAATTAAAAACCCCAAATTAACCTCTTTTCACTTTAATTTTACTTTAGTATTGTCAATTTCACAAAAATCAGTTTAGAACTAACTTTTCCCCATTTAGTGGATTTTAGATTAAAATCAGTCAAAAATGAAATTACTTCATTTCTAGTCATTTTTTTTATGAGCGTTTCCTTCCAAACATTTGATCTAGAGATCATTTCACATTCAATTTTCAAGCCAATTTAAGAATTTAAAACCAAAGGTAAAAACTCCCAATTTGAGTCCTAATTACTGTATCTGATTGGTTCTTTATGAATTGCACAAATACATCGTGAATGGGTCCATTTTCTTATATGCAACTCAAATCCAATATCAATTTTGACAAATTCACTCAAATTTGATTCAATTTGATTAACCAAATACGTGCAAAATCATGTTAACTTCATCCAATTGATGCAATTAAATTTAACACATTTCAATTTGGGGGTTAATTTGATAAATAGAGGTTCAATTTGATGATTAAACTTCAATTTCCTTTTAGGTTTTAATTCAACTCATCATGTGAAAGTCAATTTGTGCACATTGAAGTGTCTTAAACCCATTTAATTGAATCAATTGAGTGCTTTTCAAATCAATTGGGTTTAATTGTAATCAATTTTGTCAATTAGGAAGAAAAATTGCATCAATTGAATGAAATCCCCAATTTGTGTAACATCCTCAATTTCAGTCCCTAGGAAATGGCTATGGTTTAAATTTGATAGTTTTTCAATCGGAATCAAGTTTTACTCTTGTTTTAGAAAACCTAGTTTCGATCCCTTGTACCTCTTCGTTTTGTTATTTTTTGGGAGACTTTTGTAATCCAAATTTCCAAACACTTTCTTCTTGAAAGTTTATTCAAACATCTTGAAGTTTTACATACTTTAATTTCAGAATTTTTGGAGTTGATATGAGTTGTGCGATGGCCTAATTTTCGAATTGTGTAAAACTGCCGAGAATGGGTATTTCGGTGATGTTCACACTTTATTTATTTTTTACAACTTTTCTGGAATGATTTTGGAAAAGTGTCATTCATAAAAGTTGTTGAGAACGTCCTTTTCTATAACGTATATAAATTTGTGAATTTTTCGAGATGATTTGGATTCTGGACAGAGCTTAATTTGAGAAATAAGAATCCTGTTCCAGCGAACTATTTTTTGTCTGTATTTGAGCTACTAAAAATGGTGTTTATAGAGAGAGAGAGAGAGAGAGAGAGAGAGAGAGAGAGCCAATAAGGTGAAGATAAGGTTGGCCTCTTCATCATTTTAGTCCATTAATGGCATTTAATACATGTCATCATGAGTCTTGACTTTGGAGACCTTGTCATGATGGTTATGTATCTTCTTGAGCAAGTTGGAGAGCAACTTGGTGAGCAAGTTTAGCTTACCTATAAATAGGCTTGGCCACCCTCAAACTCTCTCACGCTACTCTCTCCTCATCTTCACGCTATCCACCATTTTCCTCTCCTTTTGTTTCTAGTTTTTTCACGTTTTAGCCAAAAAGCTCATGCCCTAAAAGTCCCGAACCGGCCTGTGTTTCTCCTCGTTTCCACCCAAAAGCCCATGGTTTGGCCTTTGTGTGCCTCGTATTAGTCGGCCCAGCAAGGAGAAAGCCCAAAGATCACCCGAGCTCAACCGTCTCTAACTCGCTCTCTAGTTTTGTTAGTTGTTGTGTAAGTGAATTCCCTAATACCGGGAAAGGATGTTGAGATGAGTTGTGACGTGGTTTGCTTGGACCGTTTCTCGATCGTTTGATTGGTTGTAGTTGGTTTATTTCCTTGATTTGATCATGTTTCATGTTTAATATTGTTTTGAGATAGAACCGAGCCTTGGTTGGTAAAGAGTATATGATATAGGTATGCTTGATGTTCTCTTGTATGAACTTTGTTATTGATCTGCCATCGATACGGGTGCGATAAGGGCCGGCTTGTGCTAACAACGATCTCCTCGTCCTCGCTTGATATTAGTAGATTTACTTGTTGAGTCTTCCCAACTCATCCCTCGTTGTTTCCCTTTTTCAGGTCCGTAGGATGGTATCTCCCTTAGCCCGCGTTGGCAAACCCATGGAGATGAGAGCCGAAGTGCTCATCGTGATAGATGCCAAAGAAGGCTGTGCCTACCGCCGAATCCTGAGGCTTGTGATGTTCGATGAGAACCTAACGGACTTGGTGCTTCACTCGTATGAGGCATGATATCGCTACGCGAACGGAAAATGGGTTGGATCCCTATGTGAGTTCAACGGTGCTTTGGCGGTGCGGGCGGTCCGGCTTCGAGGCATGCCACGGGTAGGATGTAAATCGGCCATGTGGACGGAAAGTGGGGAGGAGATGTGGATGGAGTTAGAAGCGAGAAGATGAAGTAAAGGGGATAGAATCACCCAAGCCGAGTTTTGCTATTTATAGTACGTGTGAAATATGTGTTGTTTGTCATGGCCAAAAGGACTTGTTAAAACATATTTGCATGCACTGTAAACATAAGGTTTGCTCATGATATTTCCTGTCTTAATCCCGCTGTTGTTCTCAATGTGATTGTCCTGAGAAATGTTTCCGCTTGTATGTAAAGAAAGATAACAATGAACGGGACGTCATATTAATGACCTCGAGGTGAGGGTATTACAATTTGTGTGAGGCAAATCAATTGAGATGAAATTGACATTACCCATGATGTAATTGGAACAAATTAATTCAAATGAGATGTTAAAAATGTGTTTAATTGAGTTAAATTGAATGGATTTGAGTTGTAATCTTCCAATTTGGCTCATTTCTTTGAAAATTCATAAAAAATCTTTGCAATTAAGTCCTCCAGAGAGCAAATTGAACCAAATTATATAAAATCTTGGCTAGGGAACTAACCGAACCGGCCCACATCTATTTGAACTCAGTTTGAACTTGTCGGATCAGTCAGACCGACGAGAATGGCGGAATGGCCATTCTCGGCCATCTTCGGCCAGATAAGTCTTTGGCTGGCTAGCTCACTCCTCAAGTGCAAAAATTACACATTGCCCTTTTGTGAAATTACAAAAATGCCCCTAGAATCTTGTCATCAAATTTAGTCTAATTAGAGCATTTTTTCAAGGGAAAATACCACCAAAAATGCCCCATAATATTTCATGGCATAAATGTGTCACAAGTGGCATAGTTTGGGATTTTTCATGTCAAAAAAAAGTTAAGAATGAATTTATCACAAGTGGCATAGTTTGAGGTTTTTTTTTTATGGTATTTTCCCTTTTTTCAATGACTAAGCAAATATTCCTAGTCATTCAATATTTTAGATTTTAGCCATTCAATGTGACATGTCATCAATTCAAGTGAATTGAGATGAACCAATGAAATTCTTACTTAATCAAAAGCAAATAATTAGATCCAAGGGCTACAATTCAAATTTAGGGGAGTATATAAGAATTTTTCCCTCCAAAAACAAAGAGGGATTGACCATTTTCAAATTATCAAATTCTCTCCCTCTTTCTCTCTCTCTCTCGGCCGGCCACTTCACCTCATGTCGCCGTCCCTTTGCTAGCTGGTTTCGGTACTTCAGCCACTTTCCAATAAGCCTCAGCATCCCTTCTTGCTGATTGTAAGCCTCACTTGATCGGAATTCCACTGGAGCCACTCGAACAAGCTCAATCTTCTTCCCGATCTAAAGGACATGCTCATTGCCGGTAAGTTGATTCGGCGGATTCTAGCCACTGTCCGGCGATCGGTGGACCTCTCCTGGCTTCTCTACTCTTGCGATCAGCCTTCTTAGCTCGTCCTTGAAGCTATGGTGGCCGGAACTTCATAAAACAACCACTGAATCTTCCTTAACTTAATCTCTCTTGATTGTTCATTAGAGTTCAATATACTCTAATTTAACTTTTATCTTTACTCTACTTGTTCAGATTTTGGCGAGCTATCTTCGACCATTTGTGAAGCGCACTTGGTGGCCGAATAGCTCAATTGAGCTCAGCAAGTTCATCAAGCAAGGTTGGTGCTTCAATGAACTTAGCTTAAGATTATGAAGGAAGTTTCATGAGGCTGATAAATCGTGGAGTAATGATGGCCATCGCTACTGATATCTTGTTGTGGTAGGTCATAGAATGATGATAGGATAATATATGTTGTGTGTCAATTGCTTATTGATTGCTTATTTGTTGATTGTTAGCAAGTTCTACAAAATAGTGCGTACTGAGTCAGTTAGCTTTGATTTCTGATTTGAGCTTGAAAATGTAGAAATCTTGAAAGTGTTTAGCTAGAGAATCAAAATAGACATCCTAAGCTTCGATTTTATAGGCAGGTTGTTGAAAATGAACTCCCTTTGTTATGTCAAATTGACTACGAGATATGACGCTAGAATCTGGAAAATATATTCTCTGTTCTGTGATGCATGTTTCTAATTTGACCTTACTTGGCTCAATGATTTTTATGAATTTTTGTGTTTATAATTTGGAAAAGATTTCTTCATGAAAGTTTCAGAATATATCTTAATCTCACTAACCTCAAAATTTCATAAAATTCTACAATGATTTGGTTAGTACGATTCTTGCTCAAAGAGACGATTTGAATTCTGTGAAAACTGTTTTCTGGCTGACCTTTACTAGTTCCGTGATTTTTGTGATTTTCTGTGTTTGTATTTCAAGATGCGTTTTTCATGAAAGTTGTGAGTAAGACTTTAAGTTTTCTGAAAATATCAATTTCATTAAAAGTGAAGCTTGTTTGGTCATTCAAAGAGTTGATCAATATGCCAACTGGTTTTTGCATTCTATTATGAGAATTTGCTTCTTTGAACGTCCGAACATGTTTTGCAATTTTGGTGAATTTGATGTCCTTTTTTGCAAAAACTCAAAACTAAAAAGTTGTTCATTATGGTCTTATTTTGTAAAGTGGGAAGTTTGATGACCTAATAGCAACATTTGTGAAGCCAATTTGGCAAAAATCGCTGATAAGGTCAATCTGGCCTTTAAAACATTTTTCAACCGAGTCTTGGGTGAAAATTGAATTACTGAGAAAAATCATGGGGTTTTTAGCAAAAGTTGTTAAGAACACCTGTTCCTAACTCTTTGTAAAGTTTGACACATTTTTTACCTAATTTGATATTTTTCCTACATATTTTCAAATCATGGATCATAACCAGGTCAAATCTGGGGTGTCAGGTTTTATTTACAATTTTTGGATTAACCGAGTAAAAATCGGCCGAAATGGTTTGTATGAACTTTTAAGCACACATCTTAAAGTTTCTAATGGTACTTAACTCGACTTAATTGAACTTCATTTGATAAGCCAACTAAATCTAAACAGAATCTGCTTGAAATTTAGACTTTAATTGAATAAGTGATCCTGAAGAGGCTAACTTTGCCTTTGTGATCGATTGAGAAACAAGGCCACTTGCCCTAATTGCATGCTTATTTTTTGCTTATGCATGTGTTCATTAGATGAATGATTAGGTGCGATGGTTGTTCGGCAGGTAGCCTATTGAGGACATTTAGAACCAACTTTAGGGGTTAAATGATATCGACCATCATTTCGGTAATGCAAATGGTGGCTAATTATCATTAACCATTAATTAATGAATTATAATAATTAGGAATGGGGATGATTGAAATGCATAAAGGCAAAGGCCGACCCCAAGGCTAATTCATTGCTCAGATGATTGGGTGTTGTTGCCTTGCTTACTTGTTTGCTTGCATTGGAATGTACGAGTCAATAGAAAACTGACACCACCAATATAGTCCATGGGGTGACAAAGTGGGAGGCCAAAGATTGATGTCCAATCCAATCTCATTTTGTATTTCATTCGATACTCAATCATGTCTCGGGTTTTCATTTTCTTTTGTAATAATCACCCGACAAGTTATTAGTTTTCCTTTATTGCTCTTAGATTAACTCGCCTTTCAATACATTGAGTGTTTACTTTAGGTATTATTTTTCAATACTGTGATATTTCGAATCTCAACCCATTTTTGAGATTCATAAAATATATAATTCGTCAGTGTGTTTATAGTAAAATTTCATCTGGGAACTGATTACTCTCGGTTATTATTTTTAAAATTGAGATTTCGCTAAAATTGCACTTGAATGAATTTGGCCATTATTTAGAGCCCAAAATTTGGTGTCAAATTTCTTGAAGTTCCGGGACGAATTTAATTGGATGGTGTTGATATTATTATGGCCAGCCTTAATATTGCCTAGGATATGTGAAAAATAAAATTTTAACCGAGTTTGGATTTGGACTGGTAGGCCTTCCTCGTAGTGTGTTTTAGTTATTTTCTTTTGACCCTTTCTCCTATTTATTAATTAGGATTTTCGTGGACCATTAGATCGTTTTTGGATTTGAATTGTGATCGTTGGATCGCATTCGAGGACAAAAATTGACTTTTGTCCTCTCTCTCCTCTGTCGCGCCCACAACGCGCACATCTTCCCCCCGTGCGCCTGTCCACTTTTTCTCTCTCTCCTCATTTCCCGCTTAGGTTTCCCCTGTCTCGTCTGTCTTCTCTCTCTCTCTCTCTCTCTCTCTCTCTCCCCACCTGCTTGCGCACATCCCCCCTGCCATGCAAACCTACCCCCTGCCCCCACTCTCTCCTCTTTATTTTCTTTTCTTCTCTTCTTCTTCTTCCTCTCTTCTTCTCTGGTCTTTCGCCCCGACTATCTTTGCTTCTGCTCCTGCTCAACCGGTCTTCAGCCCAGCCGCTCACCACGCCCGACCGCCACCGCACCGTCCATCCAGCCAGCTCGACTGCCGAGCCGAGCCGCGCTGTTCGTTAGCCGCCGCGCTCCCATTGGGCCGATTGCCTTTCCCCCTCTCCTTCATGTGCATGTGGCAGCCCGTTGCCGCCGTACATTGTCGCCTTCGCCCAATCACCCCTCGCCAACCCAGCTCGTTGCCCAACCTCTACATGTCGCCATCGCCGTCACCTGCGTGTCCGATAGCTCGTCGCCGCGAGTCTCGCGGCTTAGCCTACGTGCTCGCCGTAGCACCGACTTTTGCTATAGCACACCGCCGCCCAGCTCACCTGCGTACCTTACTCGAGCTTGTAGCCCTCGTCGTCGCCGCCCAACAATCACTCGACGCTATTGCCAGCTCGCCTAGCTCCACCGTAGTTCGCCTGTCACCGTCGCCCGCTCGCCTATCATCCCAATTGCGTCATCATGCTAGCTCGCCAGGACCAACTCGTCGCCGCACGCCGTCCTCCCATCGTCGCCGCGTCGCCTTCGCCACTGCTTGCTGCCAGCCAACCGGCCAACCAGCTTGCCGGCCAGCAGCCAGCTTGTCAGCCAGCCAGGCTAAATTGCCCAGCCACTCACCCATGGTGTTGGTCGCCACCCTTGCCCGTGCCGAGCTCACCTAGGCCATGGCTGGACAACCCAGGCCACTGCCTCGGCTATGGCTGAGCTTGCCTTATCGCTTGCCCTGCCGTGCCCGAGCCGTCCTAGCCACGAGTCCACTCGCCCGGCCAATTGCCCGCACCTGGCCGTTTGCCCAACCGTGCCCAGCCACTACCCTTACCGTGGCCGACTGTCCCAGGCCGTGGCCGAGCCTTGCGCCCGTCGCACCCTCACCTGCACCGAGTCACCGTCGCTCCGTCCGGGCCATTTCGGGCCATAGCCAATTTTTTCCCAGGCCAAATTTAGGTAAGTGACTTCCTAAACCTTATTTAGTATAATGTGTATTTTTAGACTTATTTAGGGTGTGATTAGTACCGATTTAGGGGCTAAATGTGGATTAAGGTTAATATTTGAATATGAGTAGTTGTTAGATTAAATTTCGATGATTATGTGACATGTTTAGTGGCTAATTTATGTGAGTGCGATAACCGGATTGTTGTGGCGTTTGTGGGTGAAATGGAATATTTGAATGCGGCCAACTTGAATGTGGATTGGTGGGCTAGTGTGATGAGCTCATGACTTGTATTGTGTGGCATGTGTGTGTGTGAGAACGAGCTTGAGACGTGTTGACGGTGGTCCGTGAAAGGCAAGTTAGACCTGGGATGTGTTGACGGCAGTCATTGGAAATTGATTGAATTATGTGGCATGCGTGCATGTGAGAACAGATTTGAGATGTGTTGACGGTGGTCTGTGAAAGGCAAGTTAGACCTGGGACGTGTTGACGGCGATCATTGAAAATTGATTGAATTGTGTGGCATATGTGCGAGTGAGAACAGACTTGAGATGTGTTGACGGTGGTCAGTGAAAGACAAGTTAGACCTGGGACGTGTTGATGACGGTCATTGAAAATTGATTGAATTGTGTGGCTTATATGCATGTGAGAACGGATTTGAGATGTGTTAACGGTGGTCCGTGAGAGGAAAGTCAGACCTGAGGCGTGTTTACATGGGTCGTGAGAAAGTGTGAAATGTCCAGTGAGAGATAGAGCCCGGCTTGATTTAAGGGCTGACTTGAGGCGTGTTGACGTAGGTCGTGTGAATACATGAAATGTCCAGTGAGAGACGGAGCCTGGTTTGATCTGAAGGTTGGCTTAAGGCGTGTTAACGTGGGCAATGTGAAAGGACCTGGGAGGTCGTGGAAAGTTGTTTGGTACGTATGCGAATTGAGTATGATTAAATTGATTGAATATGCATGGCTATGGCGTTTAAGCGGTGATGTTATGTTTCTGGATTATTATTGCATTATGGAGTTTAATTAATATGCAGAGTGGGCGTGGGGTACGAGCGATGTAAGTGTAACTATGTGAATTCTGTACGTTATTGGTTAGATTGCATGTCAAAACTTATGTAGGTACATATTGGCCTACGTGGGGTTTGGGGTGTTACTTATTGAGATTCATTCTCACGGTTATTATATAACCATTTTCAGATATGCGGCTGTGATTGATCGGAGACGCCACCAAGGTATCTCGGAGATGGAGGATAGGTTAAGTTACCCCGTATTTTGTGTGCCCCCTTTTTATAAGGGAGTCAAGCTTACAATCCACCGCCCTCTTTTGACAATTGTGGTTTGAAGTTAATAGCTTGGGTTGTTGTTGTATATTTGTGAATGCTGAAAGTTATGCTGAGTATGTTATGTATTTACTCGGTTTGTGCAAGTGCTATCCCTTTGTCTGGGTTATTTTATTTCGCTTTCGCTTGCGTAGTTTGTTTGGATCAACGACACGTCCTGGGACGTCGCGTTCAATACGATCATCGAAGGGATGTCGTGAGCCCATCGGGATTCGGAGCGTGACATCCCCAGTTGATTTGGTATTAGAGCAAAGTTAGCTTGATCCAGGATGGTCGAAGCCTGGAGTGATAAGGAGCGATGACTTTGGGGTAGGCAGTTAAGGAGACTTGTGTGCCATGCGTACCTTAACTGTTTGATTGTGATTGCTGAGTGATTTTATGCAATAACGTGTGAAATGCAGGTGCGTTAGGACTTGAGGTAGGTACATGAATCATATTGGTTGTGATTGAGTGACGTTGTGATTGACTGCCCGTTTAGTGAATTGTTGTGTGATTCACTACCTAGGGCTTTAAACTGGTATAGTTGGCCTAGGTTTTTAATTTCCAAGGGGGATTATAGCAGGTAGGTGAGTGGTGTGAACTCTATGAGTATGAGTAGCCGGGGTCGAGGTCATGTAGGTCTGCAAGCTGGAGTTATAGAGGATCCCAGAGTGGATGGAATTCTGAGGGTACTCGAGAAAGTTGGAATTTTAATAGGAATAGTGGGAATTAAAGTCAAGGGCAAGTTAATGCAGTCAGATAGAAGCAATAACTGGTTGAGCAATTTTTTAAAATTGAAACCTCCAAAGTTCGATGGGAAGAATGACCCTAAGGCCGCGTCACTTTGGATATAAGAGCTGAAAAAAAAATGCTTTGAAGTATTAGGGTGCTTGGGTCGAGGCCTTTAATGGGAAGTACTTTTCGGAGAGTGCGCGAGAACAGAAAATGACAAAGTTTCTTCGGCTTCGCTAAAATCGGATGTTAGTTGATCAGCACTAGGTTGAGTTTGTAAGGCTATCTAAGTATGTACCAAGGATGGTCAAGGATCATGTTGATAGGACAAGGAGGTTTCGGAATGAATTGAAATCAGAACTCCGCAGTCAGTTATTACTCTTGAGTCTTAAGGAATTACAACGAGTTGTATGAGAGGGCTTGATGGTTGAAATGGATATGAGAGAAAGAGGCTGCCACTTTTGGATCGCGGTACGCACCGGCTAGGGACAATAGGAACTTTGGAAAGAAACCTATGGTAGAGAATATGAGACTTGTTTCTCCGGTAAGGAAGAAGAACTTTGGAAAGCCGAACCAATGCTCCAACGCCGCATGTCGGTCTTGTGGAAGGAGGCATGGGAATGGCCCTTGCCCAGGTGGATTTGGAGCATGCTTTGGATGTGGCTAGCAAGGTCATCACATGAGAAATTGCCGAATCAACAGGTTAGACCACTGATGTAATCGCAGCGACTGCAAGTAGGACATTAAGCGAGAGCTACCCTGCAAATTAATCAGAATCAGCTAAGGACGTAAGGAAAAATGTATGTTGTGGCTGAGAAGGAAGCAGTGGATGTGCCTTGAAAGTCTATATGCATTATGAGATGATATTGGGTGCAATAGGAGGTGATTTTGAAGTTATCGCTTGAGTGGTCTTGTAAGACTTATAATCAATTTTATGGTAAATAGGCTCAATCGGTTTAAGGATTTATGGATTACTAATGATATTCTTGAGCGAGTTTGGACGGATGAGTGCTGCTTAGAAATTTCAAATTTGTAAAGAACTGATGTGATTTGTTTTTGGGAGACTGTTGGATTGAAATTGGCTGGATTGAGCTTTGTCTTTGAGGTATAGAAAGATAATTATTTTGTGGTTGATTAGTTAATTGAGGAACCAATGCTAAAGGACATAGTCAAGGTATGTAATCTTCCCGATGTCTTTTCCCAAGAATTGTCGGGATTGCCAACTGATAGGGAAGTGGAGTTCGTGATTAAGTTAGCCCTAGGGACGGAACCGATCTCGAAGGCACTCTATAAGATGTTGTTGTCGGAGTTGAAGGAATTGAATGTCCAAATGTAAGAGTTATTGGATAATGGCTTCATTCGCCCAAGTGCGTTTCCATAGGGAGTACCAGAGTTATTCGTGAGGAAAAATGATAGATCATTGAGGTTATGTATTGACTATAGACAACTGAATCAGATGACCATTAAGAATAAGTACCCATTACCAAGGATAGATGATATGTTTGATCAGTTGCAAGGAGCCTCAATATTTTCAAAGATCGACTTGAGGATAGGTACCATCAATTGAGGATTAAGAAGGAGGATATACTAAAAACGACATTCAGGACAAGATATGGGCACTATGAGTTTATGGTAATGTCGTTCGGATTGACTAATGCCCCGGCAGCCTTTATGGATTTGATGAATAGGGTATTTAAGGAATTTTTGGATCAGTTTGTAATCGTGTTCATAGACGATATCCTAGCATATTCGAAGAGTTCCGCTGAGTATGAGTTACATTTGGAAAAAGTTTTACGGACCCTAAGGAAACATGCACTCTACGCTAAGTTCAGCATGTGCGAGTTATGGCTCCATCGAGTGATATTCTTAGGACATGTGGTATTTGGAGAAGGAATTGCGGTGGACACAACAAAGATTGAAGCTGTCACGAATTGGCCGAGACCGACAACAGTAATCGAGGTTCGGAGTTTCTTGGGTCTAGCAGGGTATTATAGACACTTTGTGGAAAGGTTTTCGGCAGTAGCGACACCGTTGACGCGATTACTAAAGAAAGAAACAAGGTTTGAATGGATGGATGAGTGCAAAAGAAGCTTCCAAGAATTAAAACAGAGGTTGACGACTACACCAGTATTGACGATACTGTCAGGTCTCGGGGGATATGAAATCTATAATGATGCATCACTAAGAGGACTAGGGTGTGTGCTAATGCAATACAGAAGAGTAGTGGCATACGCATCGCGACAATTGAGACCGCATGAGCAGAATTACTCGACGCACGACTTGGAATTGGTCGCGATTTTTTTTGCTCTTAAGATTTGGAGACATTATCTGTGTGGGGAGAAATTTCAGATTTATACGGACCATCAAAGTTTAAGGTACTTATTCTCCTAAAAGGAATTGAACATGAGATAGCGCCATTGGATGGAACTCCTTAAGGACTATGACTACGAGATTATGTATCATCCCGGAAAAGCTGACAAAGTAGCAGATGCTCTGAGCCGGAAATTGAACATCGCGCATATGATGGTCAAGGAATGGACTCTATTGGAGGGAGTTCAGGATTCGGAATTTAAGTTTGAAGTGAGTCGGGTCTCAAGTTTTCTTGCAACATTGAGGATTGAACCGGAGATCTAGACTAAGATTAAGGCCTTACAATCGACGGACCCAGAGATTCATAAGATTTTGGGTATGGATGTCGCAAAGAGGAAATTGGACTTTCAAGTATGTGAGTATGGGATTCTGAAGTTCCATAGACGGTTGTTTGTACCCAGTGATGCAGAACTTAAGGAGGAGATTTTGTTTGAAGTACACCGTAGTAATTATAGTATTCACCTGGGTAGTACGAAGATGTATCAGAACTTGTGACAACATTATTAGTGGAATGGCATGAAAGTGGATATAGCCAAGCACGTGGCCAAGTATTTAACATATTAGCAAGTGAAGGCACAACATTGCAAGCTGGGTGGAATATTGCAGCCATTGGAAATCCCCGAGTAGAAGTGGGAACACGCCACGATGGACTTTGTAATGGAATTACTGAGGAGCCAGAAGGGTCACAATTCGATTTGGGTGGTAGTCGATCGATTGACAAAATTAGCACATTTTCTATCAGTGTGAAAGGACTTTGCCATAGAAAGGTATGTTGAGATTTATGTGCGATAAATAGTCCGTCTGCACGGAGTGCCAGTGACGATTACCTCAGACTGTGATCCCAAATTCACTGCCACTTTTTGGAAAAGTCTTCATACGGTATTAAGGACAAAGTTACAATTTAGCATGGCCTATCACTCCTAAACGGATGGCCAGTCTAAAAGGATAATTCAGACTTTGGAAGATATGCTACGGGCTTGTGTATTGGATTTTAAGGGTAACTAGGAGGAACAGTTGCATTTGGTTGAACTTGCCTACAACAATAGCTACCAGCAGAGTATCAGAATGTCATCTTTTGAAGTGCTATATGGTAGAGCTTGTAGAACGCTGATTTGCTGAGATGAAGTTGGTGAAAGGAGCATCACAGGTCCCGAGTTGGTTCAGCAGTTAGTCGAAACAGTCAAGGTGATTCGAAATAGGCTTAAGACCGCTCAGAGTCGCCAAAAGAATTATGCGGACCAAAGACATAGGCCTTTGGAATGTCAAGTGGGGGACTACGTTTTCCTCGAAGTGTCACCGATGAGAGGATTGTCACGGTTCGGCAAAAAAAGAAAGTTGAGCTCGAAGTATGTGGGTTCGTTCGAAGTCTTAGAGAGAATCGGTACCTTGGCTTATCGTCTTGTGCTACTGCCAAATTTATCTCAAGTATACAATGTGTTCCACGTGTCTATGCTAAGAAAGTATGAACCAGACCCGACCCACGTGCTAAATTATGAAAAAATAGACGTGGACGACAGAGTGTCGTACGTGGAAAAGCCAGAAAGGATCGAGGACGGAATGGAATGAGTGTTGCGGAACAAGACAATTCCTATGGTCAAAGTGATTTGGGAGCACCATGGAATCGAATGTGCGATGTGGGGAAGCGAAGAGTTGATGTGACACCAATATCCTCATTTATTTGAGTAATTGGGTTGGATTGTAAATTTCGAAGATGAAATTTTTGTAAGGGAGAAGAGTTGTGACATTCCGAATCTCGACCCATTTTTGGGATTTATAAAACGTGTAATTCGTCAGTGTACTTATAGTAAAATCTTGCCCGGGAACTAATTACTCTCGGTTATTGTTTTTAAAATTGAGATTTCGCTAGAATCGCACTTGATCGAATTTGGCTGTTATTTAGAGCCCAAACTTTGGTGTCGAATTTCTCGGAGTTCTGAGATGAATTTAATTGGACGGTGTCGATATTATTGTAGCCAACCTCGATATTGCTCGGGATATGTGAAAAATGAATTTTTGACCGGGTGCAGATTTGGATGGGTAGACCTCCCCCGTAATGTGTTTTAGTTATTTTCTTTTGGCCCTTTCTCCTATTTATTAATTAGGATTTTCGTGGACCGTTAGATCGTTATCGGATTCAAATCGTGACCGTTGGATCACACTCGAGAACAAAAATTGACATTTGTCCTCTCTCTCTCTCTCTCTCTCTCTCTCTCTCCTCTCTCTTCTCTCTTTTGCCGCACCCACAGCGCGCATGTCTTCCCCTCATGCACCTGTCCTCTTTTTCTCTCTCTCCTCCTCTTTTCCCACTCATGTTTCCCCTGTCTCGTCTGTCTTCTCTCTCTCTCTCTCTCTCTCTCTCCCTACCTGCCCGCGCACGTCCCCCCTGCCATGCAAACCTGCCTCTTGCCCCCCCTCTCTCCTCTTTCTTTTCTTTTCTTCTCTTCCTTCTTCTTCCTCTCTTCTTCTCTAGTCTTTCACCCCGACTGTCTCTACTTCTGCTCCTGCTTGACCGGTCTTCAGCCAGTTGCTCACCGCGCTCGACCATAGCTGCACTGTCCGTCTAGCTAGCCTGACCACTGAGCCGTGCTGTCCATCCGTCGCCGTGCCCCCTTTGGACCGATTGCCTTTCCCCTTATCCTTCGCGCGCGTGCGACAGCCCATCGCCGCCGTGCATCGTCGCCTCCGCCCGACCACCCCTCGCCAACCCAGCTCGCCACCTGAGCTCCGCACGTCGCCGCCGCAGTCACTTACGCGTCCAGCAGCTTGCCACCGCAAGTGTCGCCGTTTAGCCTGCGTGCTCGCCGCGCCCGACCGTCGTTGCAACCCGCCGCCGCCTAGCTCACCCGCGTACCCTGCTCGAGCTTGTAGCCGTCGTCGTTGCTGTCCAGCAGCCATTCAATGCTATCGCCAACTTGCCTATCTCCACCATGGTCTGCCAGTCACCGTCGCCCGCTCGCCCATCGTCCCCATCACGTCACCGTGCTAGCTCGTCGAGACCAGCTCGCTGCCGCACGCCGTCCTCCCGTCGCCACTGCGTCGCCTTTGCCACTGCTTGCCGCCAGCTAGTAGGCCAGCCAGCTCATCGACTAGCCAGCCTAAACTACCCAGCCATTCGCTCGTAGCCCAGGCCGTCGCCCCTGCCCGTGCCGAGCTCGCTTAGGCCGTGGCCGGACAGCCCAGGCCATTGCCTCGGCCATTGCTGGACAGCCCAGGCCACTGCTTCGGCCGTGGCCGAGCTTGCCCCATCGCCTGCCCCACCGTGCTTGAGCCATCCCAGCCGTACACCCGCTCGCTCGCTCGGCCATTTACCCACGCCTGGCTGCTTGCCCAGCCGTTGCCCTTGCCATGGCTAAGTGTCCCAGGCCACGGCCAAGTTGCCCGGGCCGTGTGCCGAGCTGTGGCCGAGCACCGCACCTCGCCCTTTCCGACAGGGCCATTTCGAGCCATAGCCAATTTTTTCCGAGCCAAACTTATGTAAGTGACTTCCTAATTCCTATTTAGTATAATGGGTAATTTTTAGACTTGTTTAGGATGTGATTAGTACCGGTTTAGGGGCTAAACATGGATTAGGGTTAATATTTGAATGTGAGTAATTGTTAGATTAAATTGCGATGATTATGTGACATGTTTAGTGGCTAATTTATGTGGGTGTGATAACCGGATTGTCGTGGCGTTTGTGGGTGAAATGGAATATTTGAATGCGATCGACTTAAATGTGGATTGGTGGGTTAGTGTGATGAGCTCGTGACTTGTATTGTGTGGCATATGTTCGTGTGAGAGTAGGCTTGAGATGTGTTGACGGTGGTTTATGAAAGGCAAGTTAGACTTGGGACGTGTTGACGGCGGTCATTGGAAATTGATTGAATTGTATAGCTTTATGCATGTGAGAACGGACTTGAAACGTGTTGACGGTGGTCCATGAGAAGAAAGTCAGACTTGAGGCGTGTTTACATGGATCGTGAGAAAGTGTGAAATGTCCAGTGAGGGACAGAGGCCGGCATGATCTGAGGGCTGACCTGAGGCGTGTTGATACGGGCGTGTGAATGTGTGAAATGTCCAGCGAGAGACGGAGCCCGACTTGATCTGAGGATTGGCCTGAGGCATATTAACGCGGGTAGTGTGAAAGGACCTAGGAGGTCGTGGAAAGTTGTTCGGCACGCATGCGAATTGAGTGTGATTGAATTGATTGAATATGCGTAGTTATGGCGTTTGAGTGGTGATGTTATGTTTCTGGATTGTTATTGCATTATGGAGTTTAATTGATATGTAGAGTGGGCGTGGGGTACGAGCGAGGCAAGTGTGACTATATGAATTATGTATGTTATTGGTTAGATTGCATGTCAAAACTTATCTGGGTACACATTGGCCTACGTAGGGTTTAGGGTGTTGGTTATTGAGACTTGTTCTCCCAATTATTATATAACCATTTTCAGATCCACGACCATGATTGATCGGAGATGCCACTAGGGTATCTTGGGGATGGATGGGTCAATTTACCCCGTATTTTGTGTGTCTCCTTTTTGTGGAGGAGTTAAGCTTACAAACCACCGCCCTCTTTTGACAATCGTGGTTTGACGTTAGTAGCTTAGGTTGTTGTTGTGTATCTGTGAATACTGCAAGTTATGCTGAGGATGTTATGTATTTACTTGGTTTGTGTAAGTGCTATCCCTTTGTCATTGTTATTTGTCTGGGTTGTTTTATTTCGCTTCCACTTGCATAGTTCGTTTGGGTCGGCAACGCGTTCTAGGATGTTGCATTCAATACGGCCATCGAAGTGGTGTCGCGAGCTCGTCAGGGTTTAGGGCGTGACAAATACATTGCTTGTTGACTTCTTTTATAAACTATGATACGTTTAGTTTAGAACTTAAAATGAAAAGTCACAAAAATAAGATGCATGGACACTTAATGGAGTAAGACTGTGGCATGAAACTGATAATTCAAGATTGCATGGCCATGTTCAAAAACAAGCAACTAAGTTAGCGATATTGAAAGGGTGGTAGTGGAAACATTAACGTAAGCCGGTCCCCATACCTAGACATCTCTAGTTCCTTGGAAATCGAAATGAAATTCCTGCATTTTCCATTGGGTATTATAGCCAACCTCTGACAAATGCTCGTGGCAACTCCTAAAAAGATATTGAGGTTGAAAAGGAACGTAAGAATGGTCTCATGTCACGTGAGGTATGTATTGAGAGAAAACCACGCTTGATATTGATAGACCATATGGATGAACTTAAAGATAATGCTTTTTGAGCCATCTTTTTGAGATGTGCTATTTAGAACATCTCTCGAACAATTACCTCTAAATCTACTCCCGAGGCGAACCTCGAGGGGTAGGTCGCGACACCTATTTTCAAGTTGCCCTATACATTCTCTGTTTTGGAGCTGCACTTGATTGCTTCTTCTTGGATTGTGCTCAAGTTAGCATCGGTTTGTTTATTTGTGCTTGTCCTTGACTTTTTATTCTACTTGCAGCCGATTCTTGACTTGGTCCTCCTTGAAATATTAGCACCATCGACCTTCTCCCAAGCTACAATCATATAACCTTGATTAGTTACTATGTCAATCAAATGACACACATTAAATCGTCATGCCTATATTCATGCTTGTGAACAACCAATAACCATAATCCCTTAGCCTTTTGTCAATTGTGCCATGTGTTTTTTGTCATGCCAAACTTTGAGAAACATTTTCAGTTGCTCTTCTTTTTCTAATATGCAAAATGACGTTACATAAGTTAATTAACTAAAATTGGCAAGAAGATGACATACAACAATAATGACCACAACAAACAGCTTACTTGACCACAACACAAAATTGACTAAGCAATCTTCGATTTTGTCGGTCCGTAGACACAAAATAACAATTGTACCTCACACAACATAACAAATCCCTTACCTTCTGTCTTTGTCCTTTAAGATTCGTCAAAAGCCCTAATTTTTGCCTCCACGTTGTAGCCTTTTCTAGTCTCTATCTAGCGAGAAAGAATGACACTGAGCGAGCGAGTGCAAGTAAGAGAAGAGAAGACAAAGTCCTAAATCTTTAGAGAGAGACAGCAAGACGACATACAACATCAATGACCACAAAAAACAGTTTTCTTGACCATAACACGAAATTGACTAAGTAATCGTTGATTTTGTCACTAGTGGACACAAAATAACAAATATACCTCACGTAACAAGACAAATCACTTACTGTCACGCCCCGATCCCAATAAGCACACGAAATCTTGGCTAGACCAATAAGAATGCAACATCCCAAGACTTGTCGCTGACCTAAACGAACAAACCAAAGAGCAATGCAAGCGGAAGCTATACGAACTCTCCGTACAATATACAATCAAACGGGGTAATAAAGAGACTTTGAAGCACATCAACAAAATACTTTTATAAACAAAGCTTTAAATACAATTGCACAAAATACAAGCCTTACTAGAGGCCACTTACTAGGCACCATCCATAACAAAAAGGATCGGTGGTTGATTAGCCTAGCTTCTCTACCAAAAGGGGTACTCCAAAAGACGGAAGAACTATACCTATCTTCAATCCCTGTGGTACTCTGGCAGTGTCCCCGGGTCTTCCATATCGTCATGAGGCTTGAGGGTTTGAAATGGTTATAATTCAACAATGAGAATAAATCTCGATAAGTTACTACCTAAGCCTCGCTTAGGCTAACATGTGCCGGAGGACAGTTCTAGATAGGCAATTCCGACAATCAACAGGTCACATCAATCACAGGTGACCTTACCTCACCTTGGCACATGCATAAGCCATGCACATTAGTAAACCACCATAATACAACAATCACTCAATGGAGATCACAACCTGAATCGAGGCAAGAGCATGCATAGCACACTTAATAATCCAGACATGCCAAATAACATTTTCAACATGGCATAGCACAATGCATATTGCACTCATAAGGTCTAGATTATTAGCGGTCCCTCGGGCTCCCTAAACCCACGTAAAATGCATCAAGCTATAGGGCTTTTAGCGTAATCAAGCATCGTCCTGCTACATTGGCAACGGCATTGTCCTACGTCACACACATCAAGATGGCATGCCATGAGGAGCATCAATCCGGCCTCCATTGCGATTGGCATCCAGTCTCCCGCTGGGCATCCGATAAATCAGGTATCGTTTCGTGTAAAACGCATCAAGAC
The DNA here is from genome assembly GCA_024500025.1 of Syzygium aromaticum. Lineage (NCBI taxonomy): Eukaryota > Viridiplantae > Streptophyta > Magnoliopsida > Myrtales > Myrtaceae > Syzygium > Syzygium aromaticum. Next base: position 14,150,137 of record CM044886.1, read on the forward strand.
AGGTTACAACCCCGCGTAAAATACCTCAGGATATTATATGATCATATAGTCATTCAAGCATTCAAACCCATTTCTCATCTTTCGATTAGCCAATTGCCACTCAATTCATGTTCAACTCACAACCAGCCATGCTCCTCACATGCAACAACAATATCGAAAAGCTCCCAAGAGAGAGAACCAAATTGCACAGAATAGGGCTAAAATGGGCAATTATGCAGTAACCGAAATATTTTCAAAATAAATAGTAATTAAACTCCAAAAATTATGAATTTTGGATATGTCCAAGAAGACATATTGATAAACAATTTTCATGAGAACATAAGATCCAGTTCCAACTGGAAATGCCTTGTTTTGTCACTCGAAGTCAGACGGAAAATCAGTACATCAGGACAAACCGTTCGGCTTTCAAATCCATTTCTATCAGTACTCAAATCTCTTTGGAAAATCTTGAAATTTTTACATGTCATAGAATAAAGTGTTCTTGACAAATTTCATTAAGGAAGTTTGTTTAAAAGAGGTCTGGAAAAATTTATAAAAATTCAGAAAGACAAGCTAGTCAGGTGAACAATAAATTCGGCAAAATTGAGACGGTCCGAAAATGGAACTTCGAATGCCCCCAAATGGTCTCCAAAAATTCCATATTTAATATATGACATACTTCAAGATGTTAGGAACAACTTTCATGAAGAACACCTCCTCAAATTGGCCCAAAATGATCTCCACAAAAATAACAAAACAATAGGGCACAACAACAACCAAATTCGAGAAACAACTCAGCATAACCCATCATCAATCAAGCTCAACCAACCACTAAACCAACTCTAATCAACCCCTATCAGCCCCTAATCATGCCATTGGCAATCCATTATCCTAATCAAGGCTTACGAAGTACTTACAAGAAGTCCTAAGTCAAGTTAGGCAAAAACCAAGCCAAGCCGAAGAGCTATTGTTCTGACGACTGGATGGGACGATCGGTGGTGGCTCCAATCACGACAGTCCACGGCTGGGGCAAACACAAGCTGGTGGTCACAGTGAGAGGTGGTGTTGGCTTCGGTGGTGGTTGGTAATGTCCGAAAATGGTGAAGAAAGAGGGGGAAAAAGAGAGGCGCAGTGGTGGGGTGCAGCAATGGCAACGGCGGCTGCTTTGGCGAGTCTCCGGCTGCGTCATGGTGGTTGGCAGTGGCTGGAACGACTGCTAGTCGGGCAAGGTGAGGAGAGGGAGCTTCAGCCGGGGGAGGAGGGAGAGAGAGAGAGAGAGAGAGAGAGAGAGAGAGAGAGAGAGAGAGAGAGATGATCATTAACCCCACTCACTCACAATACCCCACTACCAACCCCACTACAAATCCAATGGCCTACAATCCATCCCCCTGTCCAAGCCAAGATTCAATGACCCATAATTCTTCTCCCATTAATTTCTCAAAAATTACTAATGGTAAACAAAATAATAAAACATTATTCTAATAATTCTGAGCGATCTAACAGTTAGCCACGCTTAATGAAACAACATCCGATAATTTTTTGTGAAATCTTGAAAGTTCAACATCCCATTCCAAATTCTAATTCATAGCTAAAACCAATCATTTGCGAATTCAGTGTATCTCAAACTAACGGCTAGCTTTTAGGAGTTACGCGTATCGACCCGTAGCCGATTCGATATTGAGCCACATCTAAGTTTACTTGTGCCATGGCTACCTTGGTTGTCATGTAATTGCGATGGTCGATCACTAGTTCCAATTGATGCAATCATTCGAATTAGATTTAGGATCATTCGAAATTCATACAATGGTCAAGTGGAATCACCCATGATCCAATTGTATAACATTTGTGAATTGTCCCATAGCCATCCTTGGATCGGTCTATAACGGCCCAAAATATCTCATCGTCAATCCTTATGGTCAAAGTGTTAATTCATGGCCAAATTCTTAGGTCAACGTACTTGATTCCTAACTAGCCATTCTCTAATGGTTAGTCTTCTCAAGAGTGATCAATTCCGAGTAAGATTTAACTAAAGTGCATCAAAGATATAATCATTTCATAAATCTTGAAAATGTGTTGAATTTCAGAATATCACACTTACCTTTAGTCTTTGTCCTCCAAGATTTGTCGATAGCCACAATTTTTGCCTTGATGTTGTCGCCTTTTCTGGTCTCTATCTAGTGAGAGAGGATGACACTGAGCAACCAAGTGTGTGTAAGAGAAGAGAAGACAAAGCCCTCAATTTGTAGAGAGTGAGAGAGAGCTTGCCTTGATTCGCCAGGTGTTCACTGCGATTCTGTGGTTGTGTTTGAGTTTCAAACACGAAGCATTGAGAGAGAGAGAGAGAGTACGAAAATGGTGTCGTCTAATTGGGGAAGATTTCGAAGAAACAACAAGAAATGACGACATTTGTTATACTCTTTCCACGCTAGACAAATATTTCCACGTCAGAATAGAAAAGTTAGAAAAAAATCCACTTAGAATGATTTACTAAAGATGGCACTCAAGTAATCAATTTTACATCGATATGACACTCAAGTAAGCGAAAAAAAAATTATGCTACTCAAGTAAGTGCTGTACGAAAGTTGTGACACTTCTAGTGTACTTATCCCCTACCCTAAATTGAGCCAAGTGGAAGCTTTACTCAAGCAAACTAAATCCTTAGGAACCTCGTTGGCGAGTTACTATTGAGTGGTTGCAAGGCATGTCATCAGCCCACGTATAATTAAATGCTTTGAGTTCGTATTGTCTCTATCTCATCGAACTATCCATGTGTTTAGCTCGTATTCATTCGGATGGTGTTGAAACTTTTCCTTCTCAGATGACTTATCACTTTCATTTTTATTTTTTCTGAAATATTACAATGCACATATATTACGATGCTTTTCCAATTTATGTAAGAAAAAAAGTAGCTACAAAAGCAATGCAACATTGAAAAACTCATCCTGCCATGCCAATGATCTCGAGAGTTTCTGAACGAAGGACCGTGACTAAAACATGAAAAACGGGCAGACCTCGAGGATTCTAAGTTTTAGGGTTTTCTTATATATTCTAGAATACTCTTAGGGGCGGGCAATATTGTAAATTTATACTCCTATAATAAATGGGAGTAATTGGTAGATGAGGAGATGCAATCTTCACCAATAAATTGAGGAGAGATCGACGTATATGGTTAGTCATGTACTTATATTTAAAGGGGTCTCCTCCCTCTCATTTGTATCATCTCACAAGTAATATAATTTTTAGAGCTTCTCTTTCTAGAGTTTCTTTCTCTAAATATCATTGTGAGTGTGAGCGAGTAAGGATGACTTGGGAAGAAATTCCTAAGCTGCACATGTAAGGAAATGCTAGATCGATTGACCCATGTAAGCGGTATCAAAGCTAGATGGCGAAAGGCGCAATGGTTCCACATTTTGATGTATCGCCTGTCTTGATTGAGAAGGGTGTGGGCAAGGATCGTGGAGGGGGCCACTAAGAGACAAGGCATTTAGGCAAAGAAGAACCATGGTAGCTTGATTTCGAGGGACGTGATGGGTGACTTGAAGACCTACATGGCAAAGACGGAGATCGTTGTCACGGAAGGCCGAGGAACAGTCAAGGAATTGTCCATTGACATCGAAGGAGGTGAGACCGGAACGGGTGAGCTTGAGGCCGAGGTGCAAGAGCTCAAATATGGCTTGGGAGAACTTGGAGGGAAGATGCTGGGCAACCTGACCAATACAACCGAAGAACTTCGGCAGCGGGATGATGCCTTGGAGGCCTTGGTGGAGGCCATGTACGCGAAGATAATTGAGCTCGAGGCGAAGCTCACCAAGGTGGAAGCAGTATGCGTGAATGAGGTGGAGAGCATGCACGCCGGTCCACGAGTGGATGCCCCAAAGCCAAAGGAGTTCAAGGGCTCACGGGTTACCAAGGATGTCGACAACTTCCTGTAGCATATGGAGTAGTAATTCCAAGTGATGGGGATCACCAATGGAGTGCTTCGGGTGACTACCTTGGCCATGTATTTGACTGATAACATACTAGTGTGGTGGCATCGTAGGTCCAATAATAGGAGGTCCAATCATTGGAGTGATGAACCTATCACGATTGAGGAAATGTTAATAGAGGGATTCTGACGGCAATACTATCCTGCTTATGCGGAAGAGGAAGCTCGAGATAAACTCCATCGTCTAGACCAAAAGGAAGGAGTCCGTGAATATGTGAGAAAGTTCTCGGAGTTGCAACTCCAAATCTTGTCCATGAATGATACGAAGGCCTACTTTAAGTTCATTGGTGGCCTTAAACCACAGGTCAGGCAAGAGCTGAAACGGTGCAATGCAAAGGATCTCTATATGGCCATGTCTCTTGTCGAGACCCAGGTTGAGTACAACGAAACTTCTACTAACAAGCCAAATTCCATACTGAGGGATAAAGCTGCTGGTGGGGGAGATCGTAACAAGTTCCAGTACCCAAGTGGAACCAAACCACTAGTGACTCCTTTGCTTGAAGGTGAAATCAAGCAAAGGAGAACATAAGAAGGGACTACTTTCAAGTGTTTCTTGTACGACAGTGCGCACATGGCTCATGATTGCCTGATGCAAGGTAAGCTAGCGGCACTTGTCGAGGGACATGAGGAGGAATGAGAGGAGATGTGACTTGATTCGTTGTGGATCCTGAGTTTGATCAAGTCCAAAATAGTGAATAAGCCTAACGGACTTCTAGTTACATACATGATGATCGGAGAAACCACGATGAGTGTACTCGTGGACACTGGAGCATCCGATTCTTCATCTCAGAAGAGGCCACAAAGAAACTCAATCTTCGAGTTGAGAAGGGATTCGGGTGGCTCAAGACAATGAACTTTAAGGAAGACCTGACAAACGTGGTGGCGAGGGACATGGAGCTTCACATTAGACAATGAAAGCGCAAGGAGACTATTAAGGTAATCTCACTTGAGGATTATGATTTTGTTATTGGTTTGAGATTCTTGGATAGGATAGACGCTATTGTTGTTCCTTTTGCCAAACTATTTGTTAAATATGTCTTGAATTTTATTTGGTCTGGTTTATGACCTAACCTGACATATTTTTTGTGTGACTCGAAAAAGGAAATTTAGTTTGTGACGTAGAGGGTTGGGCCGATAGGCCCAACCCGTAGCAAGTGAACAAATCTTTATAGCGGTTTGCTTGAGCTGGAATAAGCGAAGGTATGTCTTGAGGGGTTCGGGGGCGTAGCCCCCGAGAAAATTTTTTTAGGAAACCCTATTTATACCGCAGCTAGGTTTTCTCATTAGATTGAGAGAGAGAATTTTCTTTCTGCTATTTTGGTGAGCCGTGAGATTTTGTCCAGTCGTTGTTTCGACTTCTGAAAATTGTACTCTCTTTGATTATAGTGGAATCTTGATTTGCCTCGCTCATGGACGTAGATCACTTTGTAATCGAACCACGTAAATCCTGTGTTATGTATTTGTTTTTCCGCATTTGTTTCCAACACTATATATGCATCTTGAACCCACGTGGCCAATGTGTAGTCCTAGTTAAGTGAGATTCGAGTCATGACTGAAAAGATGCTTTCGGCAATGTAAGTTTCTAAGGGAGCAAAAAAAAGGGAGGCGATCTTCTTGGCAATCCTAAAGGTCGAGGAACTTAAGGGCAAAGGGAGTGATGTCCTAATGGAGGTAGTTCGAGTCCTCGACCCTTTCAAGGACGTGATGTTTGTTGACCAACTAAAGAAGCTACCGCCTCGAAGGGGATGGATCATTGGATCGAGCTAGTGCCTGACGCTCGACCAACGACCATGGCACCCTACTGCATGGCACCCCCTAACTTAGAGGAGCTGCGAAGACAACTCAAGATTTGCTCAATACTAGCTACCTCTGACCACCAAAGGCTCGGTTTGGTGCCCCGATCCTGTTTCAAAAGAAGCACGGCAATTCACTCCGTATGTGTATCGACTACTGGGTGTTGGGCAAGCTAACAATTAAGAATAAGTACCCGATTCATCTTGTTGCTCACTTGTTCGATTAATTTAGAGGAGCACAGTGGTTCACCAGGCTTGATCTATGATCGGTTATTACTAGGTTTGGATTATCGAAGGAGATAATCTAAAGACTACATGTGTGACTCGCTATAACTCATACGAGTTCCTCGTCATACCGTTCGGCCTGACTAATGCCTCGACTACTTTCTGCACACTAATGAAGAAGGTACTCAACCTTTTCCTTGATCGATTTATCATGGTTTACTTGGGTGATATTGTGGTATATAGCCAGACGATTGAGGAACACATTGAGCATCTCAAGCAAGTATTCCAAGTTCTAAGTGAGAATAATTTGTATGTCAAGCGGGAGAAGTGTGCCTTTACACAATGGAAAGTGCCATTCTTGGGGCACATTGTTGAAGGTGGACGAGTACGCATGGACTTGGCCAAGATCTAGGCTATCACAATAGGAACCATTAACTAGGGTGACGAAGATGAGATTATTTCTTGGTTAAGCAACTACTATAGGCGGTTCATCTGAAACTACTACAGTATTATCGAGCCACTCATGGACATGCAAAAAAAGAAGAAGCCATAAGAGTGGACTGCTAGATGCCAAAAGGCATTTGATCAATTGAAGTAGGCGATGATCAAGGAGATGCTTTTGTTGCCGAATCACTCCAAAACCCTACAAGGTAGACTGATGATTTACTGTCTTCTAGAGACAAATCATCAAACCATTTCGCCCATCTAGAAGCTACTATTTTACTTGGGTATGAAAGAGATGGACCCTAATTGACATAATAATCAAATTAAGCACTGGGTTCCCCTAGAGTCTCTATACTTGGGCCACCCTTTTCATACCTTTGCTTAAAGGATTATTGTTTCACAGGTGGTTGCCTCGGATAATTAATTCATTCAAATACTTGGGGATGACTTCGTGGCCTAGTCACATCAGGAGGATTAGGGTAAATCTGTTGACTATGAACAAAAGTACTTTGGGTTAAAGCTCCTACCTATAAGGTCATTATCTTTGGCATATTATGATGTCTCGATTGATCTCTTGTTTGCATCGAGTACAAAGGATCAGTTGCAATGCCTTGCCTTTGGTCTTTGGTAGTACTATGCTGGTCATAACAGGAAATGGATTGGCATCAATTTATATAGGAGCTTTCGCTTTATCATCAACAAATTTAATCTTATCTTGTCAAATTGCTTTTTGAATGTTTTTTCTCAATACAATACAATCGACTGTGTTATGGTTTTAGAAATGTTGTCATTTACAATACTTTTTGCCCGTTAACTTTTCTTTTCTTGGTATCACTTGACCTTTGGTCAATTATATTTGTCCATCAGCCAAAAGCAAATAAAAATCTCATCCACTTTGTTTATGTCAAAGGAATAATACTGGACATCCTTTGCCTTGGTCACGATGCCGCCTTTTTCTTTAGTCTTTGCTGGCTTTAGGGCGCGACATATGTATGGTTTATCAATTGTCATCTTGGCGACAGCCACTTCAGCATAGTCTATCATAGTCTATCGAATCCAAATGATCGTCGAGTCTAGATTCATTGATGAAGTTCACATCATGTCTACCATGTCTACCATGTCTTCTATCATTTTCCTTCAACAAATTTTCATGCTTAACCGCTATTGTTGCCAATGAGAAAAGATTAAAAAAGATTTGGCCTACCATTCTTTCTCTAATGGTGAAGTTCAAACCGTTAAACGCGAATTGTGCTAATATTTTCTCAAGTAATAGGACTAAACATCTACGTCTCGCTTTTTTTAATTGAATGATGAATTGATTGACTGACTCATCGTTCTGTTGCTTCATTGCTGAAAAATCTGCAATAGACACATCTGGAACAACTCTTTGGAATTGGCTACGGAACATTCCTTCCATATGTCCCCAAGAAAACATAGAATTAGGCTATGACGATCAGTACCATGTAAAAGCAATTGACAATGGAAACAACTGTAACTTCCACTACAAAAAAAACCTTGATTTTGCCACGGAAATTTGCGACGGGAAATTTGTTGTCGCAAATTTGCGACAAACTTTTCGACAGATTTTATTTTCCATTGCAAATTAGCGACGGAATTTGCCACGAAATCAAAATCTGTCGCAAATTTACGACGGAAAATAAATCCGTCGCTAAATCCATCACAAATTTGCGACGGATTAAATTTGCGACAAAAACGAATTCGTCGCTAATTTGTAGTTTATAATGGAAAAAAAACTTCCTTGATATCCACCCCACCATTCAATTTTTCTCTCTCTCTGTACTGATTCCTCATATCCACCTTGCTTTTGTCCCTCTTTCGTATTTTTCAATAAATTTATTCGTGCGCGCACAAATCAATCTCTGTAAAGCTTTTCTACTAGTAAGTATCATAGCTAACTTCGTGACTAATTGACCTTTTTTTTTTGTTTTTTTGTAGCTTTTTCGCCGGTCATTGGCTCGATGATTGGCGACCGGCAAGACCTCGTTAGCCATGGGGGGAGGCCGAGCGGCCTCGGCGGCCATGGGGCGAGGCCGCTTGGCCTCCCCCCATGGCTGTTGACCTGATTTGGGGGAGGCCAAGCGGCCTCACCCCATGGCTGCCGGTCGACCTCATTGTCGCCCAGATTTGGGCAACAGTGAGGTCAACCAGTGGCCAGGGTAAGGCCGCTCGGCCTCCCCCCATGGCCGTCGCTTGGATCTGGGCGATGACGAGGTCGACCGGCGGCCATGGCGAGGCCGCTTGGCCTCCCCCAGATCTGGACGAGGTCGAGTGGCCTTGTCATGGCCGTCGGTTGAACTCGCCGGCCTCAGCTGGTCGCCAGTTACAGAACCGGCAACTGGAGAAAAATATTTTGAAAAAAAAGAGAAAAAAAAATTGAAAAAAATTAAAAATTATAAAAAATGAATCTTAAGTGATTTTTTTAAGGTATGTGTCCATTTGAAGGTCTCGTAATCCAAGTGAACGTTGCAATTCTCATCAAATTGATCACTTTCTACTACAAATATTTCAGTCAAATATTTGGGTAAGTCTTCTTTACATGGTAATTTTTTCATTTTTTTTTCACTTTCAAAGTAATTGTTGCGTAAAAAAAAAATTTAATTTTCTTAATTTTATAATTTTAATTAAGAACAATAGATATAATATTTTTAATATTTTATGAGATTTTTTTTATTTTTATACAGACACAATGCAAAGAGAAAGAGTTTGGATGTATAATAAGAACTTAACTGGACGTCGATGATTGACCGATGAGTTTCATGCTGGATTGGAACTATTCTTAGACTTAACTAGACGTCGAGGATTGGCTGCACCCCTTTTGATTGAAGTCCGCCTTAACTCAGTAACTTTTGGCCACTGACCTTTTTTAACCGTAGTGGCCGTTGATCTTCTTGAGTGGTAGTTTGTTCTCCCCGTGAATGGATATTGTATCTACTTGTAATAGTTATGAATGTGTATGTTTTTAATGATGGATTTCTCTTCTCTGCTATTCATGGTTATTTTATTTATTGTTTGGGTGTATATATATACATTTATATATACGTCATTTCCGCTTGCATTTTGATCTCTGCGCTTTAGGTGTTGGGTTGGCGACGCATCCTGGGACGTCGCAACAAATTCGACCTTTACGTGGGATGCTCGCGCTTCGTGGGTTATGGGGCGTGACAAAGAGGCATGGAAACATTTTGATAGAACATACCTTGAGTTTGCGATAGAGCCTCCAAACATCAGGTTAGGTCTCTATGCTGATGGATTTGCCCCATTTGGGAAATCAAGAAAAAGTTATTCATGTTGACCAGTTATCTTAACACCGTACAATCTTCCACTTGATATATGCATGAAGACATCTTATATGTTTTTTACATTGATTGTGACTGGCTCGCAAAATCTAAAAAAGTTAACAGATGTTTATATGCAACAATTGATTGAAGAGTTACAATGGCTATGTGATGAATGTGTCATTACATATGATGTTTCTATCGTCTTCTTTAGATGATAAATGACTTTCCAGCTTACGGAATGTTATCTGGATGGAGTACAGTTAGGATCTTAAGATGTCCGATATGTTTGGAGAGATCAAAGTCATTTAGATTAAAATATGGAAAGAAGCCCAGCTATTTTGATTGTCGCAGACAATTTTTACCGATGAATCATATATTTAGAAGGAATAAAAAAAAGTTCATCAAGAATAGGACTAAAAGAACACCTCCACCATTGAGGTTGACCGACGATCAAATTTGGGAGCGGATGTAGGACTTTCCAACTGTTGCTCAAAACCCTCACGGCACGACTATTACGTATAGAAGTACACATAAGTTGTGACATTATGAAATTTGCCTATTTGGGATTTATGAAATGAATAGTTTTATGAACGTACTTGTAGTTAGATCTCGCCAAGAACTGATCTTTCCTAGGATACTAACCATTAGAGAAAAGCTAATTAGGGATTTAAATTTATACGATTAGAGAAATTCGATTGTGAATTGATTTTTGACCATGGAATTGTCGAGGTGATATTTTGAGCCAATGTTGACCGATCTTAGGATAGTTATGGGCCGATTCATCATTGTCGTACAAGTGGATCACGGGTGATTCCGTTGATCACGAGGTGAGGTAGCGAACGATCCAAAACCTATACCGAATTATCGTGCCTGTCGGAACTAGCGATCGATCCTCACAATTACATGACAACTGAAGTCGTTATGATTTGAATGAACTTGCACGTGACCTAATTTAATATCAGTCACGGGTCGAATATGCGAATTTCCCCAAAAGTCATTCGTTAGTCTGAGACACGCTCAAATTGCATTATATAAAATTCAGTTATTAATTAGAGACCAATTTGGGCATTAGAAATTAAGAAGTCACGACAGGACATTAGGACGTTGTTATTGGAATGTTCAGCTTTGGAATTGTCCGAATCCTTCAGAAAACTGAACTTCGGCGAAGGATGAAAAATGTCTGTTTTACCCCTGGAGTTTATTAAGGCCAATGTAATTGGGGAAGGGCATTTTGGTCATTTCACCATGAGTTTAGACATGACAATTTTTGGACAAAATTGCCTTTAGATTTTTATGAAATTCCCAAATTACCCTTAGATATTTTTGAAAAAGATTAGATCGTGGCCGTCGATCTCAGGATAAGAACGAATCTCGGCCGTTGATTGAAAGGTAGAGAGAGGGACAAGATGGTCATTTCTCATAAAGGAGCTCAATTATTGGATTTTTATAGACCAAAACTCTCTCTCTCTCTCCTCATTCTCTCCTCTCGTCTCTCTCGGCCATCCCTCCCTCACCGATTGCCCTCTCTCCCTCTTGGCCACGTTGCCGCCGTCCGGCCGCCCGTCCACCACGCCATCGCTGTCCCGCCGCCAAGCCAAGTCCTCACCGCCTCACGCCACCATCCCCTTTCCCTCTCCTTTTCCCCCCTTGGTCGAGCTCTCCCCTCCCGTGATTGAGAGCAGCCGGCCATGCCTAGCCACCGCCACCGTTGCTGATCGTCGCCGCTGCATGGTCACCGCAGTAGCCGCCGCGTTCCAACCACCTAATCGGCCTTGGATAGGTTGATTTAGCTTAGAAATTTTCAAGTAAGTCGCAATCTAACCCTCGCTTAGTATATCGGGTATTATCGGACCCATTTAGACACGGATTAGTGCAATTTTAGGGGCTGATTTAATTGACGGGCCTTAGGGATGAAATTGGGAGGTTTTGGTGGAAATTTAGAGGCCAAAAATGGGCTGTATTGGCCTGGTTTGTGTGCTGTGATTTTCTGCTCGGCGCACAAATTGGATGTTTTGATTCAACGATTAATTGCATGAAATTGCCGTGTAATACCGGGATTGTTGTGATGTGGTTTTGTGGTGAAAAATGGCTTGTTATGTGATGATTGTATGTATGTATGTGGGTTGAATTGAATTGGTTGGTTTGAGTGTATTTGTGGGCATTTAATTAATGCCTGAGTGTGTACAGGTGTGAGATTTGAGGCGTGCGATGTGTGTGTATTCACTAAAAGACCCTGAGGCTTGTTTACGCGAGGTACAAATAAAATATGATGTGTTGGTATGTTCGTGTGATTACTAAATCCCTGATGCGTGTTTACGAGTGAACCGGCCTGAGAAGTATTTACGCGGGTCGTGATACAACTGTAGGATCGAGCCGAGGCGTGTTAAGCTCGGGTCGCAATCATGAAGGCCTATCGCATTTGACGAGGGCTGAGGAAAGAAAATGAGAATAGGATTGGGCCGAGGTATATAAAGCTCGGGTCACGATCATTTAGGCCTATCGCATTTGGTGCGGGCTAAGGAAAGAAAGTGAGAATGGGATCAGGCCAAGGCGTTTTAAGCTTGGGTCGCGATCATGTAGGCCTGATGCGTGTTTACGCGGGCTAAGGAAAGTGATTGAGCATGAGATGGTACGATATGGCAAGTGAAAGTGAGATCGGACCTGACGCGTGTTTACGTGGGTCGCGATGACAAGTTTAATGAAAATGATGTGGTGGTGCGTGAACGAGTGTGAATTGTGGAGTTCAGGAATGTTGTGTGATCGATGGATGTTTTTGAGTGCGAGAATGGATTGGAATGTGTGTGAGATTTGTATGTTGTGATTGTGAACTAATATGCAGGCTGGATTTGCCAAGAATCTAGGTAAGAATGATTGTGTGGATGATGATTGTGTGTATTGCTCGTTTGCGTGTCTGGACTTGTTTAGAATACGTGGTAGCCTAGGTGGGGCTTAGGTTGTGAACTTATTGAGAAGTGTTTCATGATTGTTTCAACCAACAATTTCAGAGCATTGCCTGAGCCATGAACCTTCCGCCGCTACCGCCGCAACGTTTTGGGATTCCTATGCACATCGATCATGATGTTGTAGAGTACCCTATAAATGATAATCACACATGGATTAAGCATACTTTAGTAGTATGGGTAGATATAGGGCTACCCATCTGGCAAGCTCATACATACACCGCTTGGATGTTTAGAGACGGGATTGATGAGTTTGGTCCCGTCCATGGTTTTAACGTCCCATTTGATGGAGTAGGCGATTGGGATCCATCGGCTATACCCTCTCCCGACAGTGAGATGACTAGTTTGGAGACTAGTCTAGCTCAGTCAGGGCACTAACACGTCCCTACAGCACCTGAGACGACAGTAGCGGTGCCAAATCCAAAGCCGGAGGAGTTGTAGGCAAGGTATGATCCTATGGATGTGGATCTAGGAGTCATACCCAAGGAAGAGCCTGGAGAGGATGAGCCAGTGGATGAGCCAGTAGAGGAGCTAGAGGAGGAGCCAGAAGATGAGGCTAATGACGAGGAGGGGATTGAGGTTCAGATAGAGTTGGAAGATAACGATAACCCGATCGAGATTGAGGCCCATTCAGAGTCGTCAAATGAGCACATGCTTGATGAGATTTCAGACGAGGATGAGAAGGAGAGCGAGTCAGAGTGGATGCCATCCAGAGGGCATAGGGGCTAGATTGGGGGTATAGTAAACCTTTTGACATGTACCATTTTTGGGAGATAGAGTTTACTTAGGCTGTTGATTTTTTGGTGTTGTCGGTGGTTTGTAGTTTTATAATTCAGTGTGTATGTAAATTATATGTTATGGTTTTTAATGGCAGATATTGTGAATATTTTGGAAGTGTAATATTATATTTGGTGGTGTGAAAATTTATTTCTCCCTGGTTCTCTAAAATTTTATTGTCTGGGATTATATAATTGATTTCGCTGCAATTAAACTCTGATGGGTTCGTTTGGGTCAGCGACGTTTCTTGGGACGTCGCATTGGTTCGACCATAGAGAGGGATGTTGCGAACTCAGTGGGGTTCGGGGCGTGACATCCTATTTGGATTGGTATCAGAGTAAGGATAGCTCGATCTAAGTCGGTCGAAACCTGGAATGATAAGGAGTGGAGACCTCAGGATAGCTGTAGTTGGCTAGGGAGACCTTAGTGAGACCTAGGTGTGTCTAGTGCTACGCATATTCCAGACAGTTTGTTGTGATTGTTGAGTGAATCGAGTGCTCTAATGATTGAAAGTGCAGGTACGTCTGGACTCGAGGTAAGTGCACGAAACTTATTGATTGTGATTTGGTGTTATGATGATGATTGATTACCTACTAAGTGAATTGTTGTGTTAATTCACTGCCTAGGACTAGACTAGTTTAGTTGGTCTAGGTCTCTAATTCATGTATAGAATTATAGCAGGTAGGAGAATGGTAGAAATTGGGAAAATGAGCAGCGAAAGAAGAGGTGTAGGAAAAAGAACAGGAAGAGGTCCAAGAAGGGGTGCAGGAAGAGGAGCACAGGATCGAGGTGGTGCTCAAGCTAGAGCTGTAGAGGACCCCAGAGTTGATGCTAGACATGTAGAGGACTTTAGAGTTGGTGCTAGAGTTGCAGTAGATCCCTGAGTTAATGGAATTTTAAGGGTACTCGAGGAGGTTGAGACTTTGATAGGCAGGCAGATTCAGGAGTGAGATGCCATTATAGCCCGAGCGGTTGAGGCTGCTGTAGCCGTTGCCATTAATGGCAATAACGAAAATCAAGGACAGAGGCATATGAACGTGAATAGACAAATGCATCAGCTAGTCGAACAATTTTTGAAGTTCAAGCTCCCTAAGTTTGATGGTAGAGATAATTCGGAGACTGCATCACTTTGGGTAGAGGAGTTGGAAAAAGCGTTCGAGGTAATGGGGTGTACAAATGAGGAGAAAGTGATGTTAACAGTGTATCAATTACAAGGAAATGAAAGTGATTGGTGGAAAGCCACCAAAGGAAGGGTGTTTCCGACTGGTATCGCCCAGACTTGGGCGATGTTTGTGGAAACCTTTAATGGTAAATATTTTTTTGAGAGTGCCTGGGAACAAAAGTTGGCAGAGTTCATGAGACTTCGCCAGGAGCAGAGGACAGTGGATCAGTACGAGGCTGAATTCACTTGGTTAGCTAAGTTTGCCCCGAGGATGGTGGAGGATCCATTGGATAGGGCTCGGAGGTTTCGAGATGGTTTAAGGCCGGACCTTCGCAGTCAGATGATTTCTCTAAATCTGAGGGATTATAATGAGATCTATGAGTAGGCTCAAGCAATTGAGCATGACTTAGCGGATAGGGCTAGGGCCATTGCTTTTAGGTCGAGATTTGCCCAAGGTAGGGATGATCGTCATTTAGGAAAGAGGCTAATGATGGGTAATTGACGTTTCGTCCCTTCTGCTAGAAGAAATATAAGGAAACCGGCCTGTTTTCAGAATGGTTCATGTCAGATATGTAGAGAAAGACATGGGACTGGACCTTGTCCTAGTAGGAGCATTATATGCTATAGATATGGTGGAATGGGCCACCAAGCGAGGAACTGTCCCAATAACAGGCAAGCTAGGCCGTCAGTGCTGCCGCCACCACCCCGAGTTGGAAATCAAGTTGGGCCGCCTTTACCCACGAACTAGAATAGGCCATCAGCTCAAGGACAAGTATATGTAATGGCTAGAAGGGAAGCTCAGAATGCGACAAGCATGGTCACAGGTACGGTCTCTCTCTGTGATCATGCTGCATATGCTTTATTCGATCCGGAGACGTTGCATTTGTTTGTGTCTGAACAGTTTGTTAGATTGACTGGTATGGAGCCGCGATTTCTTGTTGTTATGTTGTGTGTTACCACTCCATTGAATGATAAAGTGTTGATTTCATTGGGTGCCTGGATTACAAGATTGTAATTGGTGATGTAGAGGAGAGAATAGACCTAGCGGTTTTAGTCATGTTTGACTTTGATGTGATAATAGGCATGGATTGGCTCGGTAAAAGAAGGCAGTAATGGATTGTAGTAGCAAGGTGATCCAATTTAATCTCGCTGGACATCCTAGATTTGAATTTGTAGGGAATCGAAGAGGGACCTCGATTACTTGGATTTCGTTGCTGGAAATGACTAAGTTATTGGATGAAGGGTGTGAAGGATTTCTAGTGGCTGTGATTGATTCGACGGCTGAGGAGCCGAGGCTAAAGGATATAGCTGTGGTGCGCGATTATCCCAATGTCTTTCCTCAGAAATTGCTAGGATTGCCACCAGAAAGAGAAATGGAGTTTGTAATCGAGTTGGCATCTGAGATTGAGCCAATTTCGAAGGTACCTTATAGAATGTCGTTGTTAGAGTTGAAGAAATTAAAGGTGCAAATGCAAGAGTTATTGGACAAAGGATTTATTTGTCCAAGTGCGTCTCCATGGAGAGCGCCAGTCTTGTTTATAAGAAAGAAGGATGGGTCGTTAAGGTTGTGCATCGATTATCGGCAGTTAAACCAAGTGATGATCAAGAATAAATATCCTTTGCCAAAGATAGATGATTTGTTTGATTAATTGCAAGGGGTTTCGGTATTTTCTAAGATTGATCTGAGAACGAGATACCATCAATTGAGGATTAGAAATGAGGATATACCGAAAACAGCATTCAAGACGAGATATGGACATTATGAGTTTACAGTAATGCCGTTTGGATTGACAAATGCCCATGCTGCATTTATGGACTTAATGAACTGAGTGTTCAAGGAGTTTTTAGACCAATTCGTCCTAGTTTTCATAGACGACATATTGGTGTACTCGAAGAGTCTTAAGGAGTATGAGTTTCATTTGAGTAAGATTTTACAGACCTTGAGGGAGCACGCATTGTATGCTAAGTTTAGCAAGTGTGAATTCTAGCTCAATCGAGTAGCGTTTCTTGGACACGTGATCTCTGGGGAAGGAATGTCAGTAGATCCAACAAAGATTGAGGCTGTGATGAAGTGGCCGAGGCCAACGTTAGTAACCGAAGTTCGAAGCTTTTTGGGTTTGGCTGGATATTACCGACGCTTCGTGGAATTTTCGGCAATAGTAATACTGTTGATACATTTGTTGAAAAAGGAAACAATGTTTGAATGGACCAATAAATGTGAAAAGAGTTTTCAGGAATTAAAGTATAAATTGGCGACGGCACCGATGTTGACTATTCCATCAAGACCAGGAGGATACAAAATTTATAGCGACGCACTGTTGAAAAGATTGAGGTGTGTATTAATACAAAATGGACAAGTAGTGGCCTATGCATCACGACAGTTAAGACCGCATGAGTTGAACTATCCGACACATGACTTGAAATTAGCCGCAATAATGTTCGCCTTGAATATTTGGCGACATTATCTATGCGAAGAGAAATTTCAGACTTATACTAACCACAGAGTCTCAAATATTTATTTTGCCAAAAAGAGTTAAATATGAGGCAGTGTCGTTAGATAGAACTACTGAAGGATTACAACTGTGATATTTTATATCACCCTGGAAAGGCTAACCGGATAGCGGATGCATTGAGTAGGAAGTCAAGCATTGCGCACTTGATGGTCAAAAAATGAACTTTGTTGGAAAAAGTATGAGACACGGAGTTTAAGTTTGAAGTAAGTCAAGTCTCGAGTTTGCTAGCCACGTTAAGGATTAAACTGGAAATTCAATTTAAGATTAAGACTCTACAGTCTACGGACCAAGAGATTCAAAAGATTATGGAGATGGATGCTATTAAGAGGAAACCAGACTTCCAAGTATCCGAGGATGGGACCTTGAAGTTCCGGGGACAATTATGCGTGCCTGACGATACGAAACTTAAAGAAGAGATTTTATCGGAGGTGCATCGTAGTAGTTATAGTATCCATCCGGGGAGTACAAAAATGCATCAAAATCTTAGACAGTATTATTGGTAGAATAGTATAAAGGTAGATATAGCTAAGCACGTAGCTAAGTGCTTGACATGTCAGCAAGTGAAAGCATAACACTATAAGCCTAGATGATTGTTACGACCTTTGGAAATCCCATAATCGAAATGAGAGCATATCACTATGGATTTTGTGATGTGATTGCCAAGAAGCCAAAGAGGCCACGATTCCATTTGGGTAATTGTCGATAGATTAACTAAGTCAATGCATTTCTTGGTAGTGCGAAAGGATTTCACATTAGATCGATATGCTAATTTGTATGTGCAACAGATCGTTCGTTTGCATGGGGAACCAACGACAATTACGTTGGACCGTGATCCCAGGTTTACCGTCAATTTTTGAAAAAGTCTACAGATGGCAGTAGGATTGAAGCTGCAGTTTAGAACTGCTTATCATCCACAAACGGATGGTCAATCTGAGAGGACGATTCAGACATTAGAGGATATGCTTTGGGTGTGTGTGCTGGATTTTCAGGGTAAGTGGGAAAAACAATTGCCCTTAGTAGAATTTGCATACAATAACAGTTTTCAGCAAAGTATTGGAATGGCGCCATTTGAAGCGATGTATGGCAGGGCCTGTAGGACGCTCGTATATTGGGACTAAGTGGGAGAAAAGAGTATAACTAGGCTAGAATTGGTCCAATAGTCGATTGAGGTGGTTAAGATTATACGTGAGAGGCTGAAAACAGCGCAAAGTCGTCAAAAGAGTTATGCAGACATAAGAGAAAGACCTTTGGAATTTCAAGTAGGGGATCACATGTTCCTTAAGGTATCGCCCATGAGAGGATTATCACGATTCGACAAAAAATGAAAGTTGAGTCAGAGGTATGTGGGACTTTTTGAGGTGTTGAAAAGTGTCACGCCCCGACTCAAATCTAATGCTTTTCACACCTCACATCCATGAGTCGAATAGTGCGACATCCCAGGAATATGTCGCCGACTCAACAGTCTCGCATCAGAGTCAATCACGGTGGAAACAATTAATAAAACCCAGACAAATAAGTTGGAGAACACCAGAATTAAATTTGCACGCCCAACCACTAACACTTACGAGCCTTACATTATATGTATATATATATATATATATATATATATATATATATATATATATATATTTACAGCATCCACATACAAGTACACTTATACCCGTTCATCATTCTATGAGTCCATAAAATTTATATGTACACCCACTACGATTACCTTAAAAATCATACACCAAAAAGAGGCAATTACCCTATCTACCAAAAATGGTACTACACGAACACTAGCTCATCGCCTCCTCACTAGTTCTTGTGTCCTCGGTACGGCGTCTATTCAGAGTGTACTCCACAAAATTATCCTCAGTGTGCATGATTGTACCAAAACATTCTGGCGGCGGCGGCGGCAACTGATTCCTTATTCAAGCGGGTTATCTGAAATGGTTTAGTTTATACAACAATGAGACATTTCTCAATAAGTTGCAACCTAAACCCTACCTAGGCCACCACGTATCTCCAAACAATCACACACATTCACGCACATCAAATCGTCAAATAGCAGACACATCAATTATACTTACCCAAGTCTATCATGCGTACAACCTGCACTTAATCACAATCAAGTCATATGCAAACACACGTATGTACAGTTCTCATTTCACGCGTTTGTTCCTTTCTCATCTTATCTCTTTTCTACATCACTCGCCAGTGACCCGCGTAAACGTACACGCCTCAGGTACATTGCGACCACTTATCACATCACTCGCCAGTGACCCGTGTAAATATACACACCTTAGGTACACTGCAACCACTTATCACATCACTCGCCAGTGACCCGCGTAAACGTATACGCTTCAGGTACACTGCGACTACTTATCACAATACTTCAGGCCCGCGTAAACATACATGCCTTAGGCCATGTTTCTTGGTCGCGTAAAAGTACACGGCTCAGGCTCAACACCTACCACCTACTGTGCAATCCGCGTTGAAGTACACGCCTCGGACTAACAGTCTTCTGGTAATACCAAGCATCATCTTGCGTAAACGTACACGCCTCAGGACGGCACAATTTCCACAATCGCACATGCCATACCACATTCACTCTCTTATTCATGCACATGCTCAACAATCATTTGCCACATTCAATTGGCCAATTACATGTGGCCTGTGCGCGCATCAATTCACACATAATTCATGCTTACCAAGCATTTGACATGGCCAATTTAACAACTAAGTCAGTTCGGCCCACGAGCGCACATAATTAAGCACATTTCAATCCATCAAATCATGGTTTAATAAGCACACAAGGCCACTCATGGGCCTACAAACACAGCCACGTTCATAGGCATAATTTCGACATTTCCAAGCACATTTGTAACATCCTGATTTTCGACTCAATTTCCGGAAATCAATAAAACAAGTCTTATCTATTATTTCATTTTCGTAAGTCTCGCCCGGAGCTGATCACTCATGGGATACTGACCAAATGGGAATGACTAACTAGGATAACGGTATGTGGACCAAGGACTCGATCGTGAATCGGACACCGATTCCAAGAAACGACGAGGAAATATTTTGGGCCAAAGTAGGTCGATCTTCAGAAGGTAACGGACTTGGTTTGGCCGAGGCCAACGATGTACACTTGGATAGCAGGTGATTCTGTAAGATCGAAAGTGCACGTGGCCGACCAGTCCCAAACTTACACCGAACGATCGTTATCTCCAAAACTAGCGATAATTTCTCTCGTTCTCCTGGTAATCGAGGCCGTCTCGACTCAAATGACCTTAGGTCGATACGCGTAACCCTTAAACAGCCACCCGTTAGTAAGAGATTCGAGAATTGAAATTTAACTAGTTTGATCGTGGAATTTGATCCTGACTTTTAGGTTGATTTTCGAGGGTTTATTGGTCTAGTTTCGCAAGGACGACGTCAATTTGGGTTTGCCATTTATATAGGGGGTTAGTCTGGTCGAAAAATGGAATTTCGGCTTGGAATCGGACAAATGAAGACTTTGCCCCTGAACCGTATTTAGTGTTCCGAATTTCAAGTGATTCATGGGGATTATTTAATGCAAATTAAGGATAAATAGACAAGGTTTAGTAGAGTGAGCAATGACCCTTTTGCCCCATCAATTATTGGACTTGAAGAGTTGCTGGCCTTTGGATCAAGGGTAGGTTAGTCTAGATAGCTAGGATTGTGACACTTGTCACCTACACCCACCAAAACCCCACTATAAGCTTTCTCTCTCCTTCCCTCTCTCTTCATTTTCTTCTTGAGCAAGCCATCATCTCTCTCTCTCTCCGCCGGTTCGCCGCTCGTCGCCGCCCGTGCTGGTTGCGCCATCGCCGTTCATCGCCGCGCCGTTGCCGTGAGCACCGCCACCATCCTCACCGTCTCCCTCCAGTGTTCACCCTCTCTCTTTCTCCTGCCGGTTTGCCATTCGTTCGCTGTCACGCCGTCGTGCCACTCGCCCGGAGCGTCGTCGCCGCACGCCGTGACCGCTGACTTACCGTCCGTCCACACCTCAGCTACCCTCGCCAACCCTTTCCCTTTTCTCTCTCCGCCACTTGGAGGCCAAACCGCCGTGAGCTAGTCACCACCGTGAGCCTATCGGCGCTGTTCACCGCCCCACCGCCACCCTCACGCCAGCCGTGCCACACCGCCGTTCGTCCGTCTCCCCACCGTGAGCCGTCAGCCGAGTCAGCCCGGAGAGCCGCCGTTTGCCGCCGTCCGTGACCGTCCGCCGCTGCTCATCGGGAATCCCGCCGCCGACTTGCCATTCACCGGTAGTTGGCCGCCATTCCCCATCGTCTCGATACGAGGTTAGGTGGGTAAAACCTACTAATCCCTAATTAGGACAATAATGCCCTTTAGATCGGGTTAGGGTGTCGTAGTGAATAATTGATGAGTAATTAGATTGTTTGAGGTTGATTATTGGTGATTAAGGATTTCCGATGGATTAGTGAGTGTTGGGAAGAATTGGTGGCTTGTTAAATGGATTATAAGGTGGATTAGGGGCCGGGACAAGGCCAATTGGTGGCTGTCCATACCGGAAATCAATGGATTAAGTGTTGACAAGTTGACGGATTAACTTGATTGAGGTGTCGAGATGGCCCGAGTATTTGATTGGATAGTTGTGGTACTCAATTTGGATGATTTGTGTGCTTGGATGCTTATTTGTACTCTGCCATGTCATGTGATCGACCTTGTGCGGAGTGTGATTTGGGCAATTGAGCACGTTGTAATGTGGTAAGCTTGAATTCATTGAATTGCGATGATTGGTGCTCTTGTATATTCCATATTGCCCGAGCATAAACATTCATGGTTGCACATTGTGTATGCGGAGTGTGAGGCATGCGATGAAATTTGTGCGGGAATGCGTGTCTGCCATGAGCATGTGATCACCCTTAATTGCCCGATGCGCTTGACGTCGGGTTCAGATAAAATTTGGGCAGTGTGCCGTGTGATCACTTAAGGCCTTTGGGTTGTGGCTTTCGGGTCGATTCCGTCTTCATGCACTTTGTAGCAAGACGATGCCCGGTGTGTCCAGAAGACGACCAGTCTCATGCATTTTGTAGTAGGCTTGGTTCGTAATAGATCGGTGTTGCGCCTCATGCACTTTGTAGCAGGCTAGAAATACTGGATTGGGGGCATTTTTACTCTGGCCACGAATTGTTGTATATAAGTTTGGGCCGGTGGGCCGTGGAAAGATCAGATAATCAGTTAATCTGTAGAGTATTAGATTATGTGGTGGAATTGCTAGACATAGTATGAGACGTGCCCAAGTGGTTCCATCTTATAATCCAAATACACGCGCTTGTACCACATTGATGCATTGACATACATAAGAATGCATGGCCGAGTATGTATATGCGTGAACCTCGGTGATGGGTATGTGGTCCAGACATTTACGAGCATGAGCATGCGTATGGTGCACGTGTGACCGTGTATGCCCGAGGATGTTCTTGATTATTACTTTAATCTGCATAACCTGCAGGGTCATCGGTAAGTGCAATCTGGGCCCGAGGGCCTAGGTTAGTGGTTGTTGTTTGAGTGAGTTTTGTTCCCGTCAGGAGGTGCATGTTAGCCTAGTTTAGGTTTAGTGGGTTTTTACTTGATGAGATTCGTCTCACGATTGAATAACCCAACTTTTCAGACCCCAGACCCTGAAGATGTCGGAGGTGCCAGACGCGCCAGTGCGACATGCGATTCCGCATCATCTTGAGCACACTATGTCAGTTCACCCCATAGGGAATGGGGAGATGTTCCTTAGACATTATACTTTAGTTTGGGTAGATGTAGGAGCCACACATTTTTAGACCCACGAGTATGTAGCCTGGTGCTTTAGGGACCGTTTTGGAGAAGAGTACGGACCCCTCCGTTCTATGGATATCCCGTTCAATGGGGAGGGCGAGCTAGATCCGTAGTGCCCTAATGGGGACATAGTTGATCCCGATACGGAGATGGAGGTGAGTTGGGAGATAGACGAGGGACCTAAGCTAGGAGAGGAGGATGAAGAGTTGGGAGGTGTGGATTTTGAGCCCGAGATTGTTGATCCGACCCTGGAGTCGATGGACGTGGAGGCAGAGGAGCCTGTAGAGGTAGACGAGGACCCGGAGATGGAGACCGAGTCCGAGGCAGTCAGTTCTGATGAGGATCAGGAGATATCCAAGAGTTCTTCGGAGACGTCGAGCTCAGACCCCGACTGGGAGCCTTAGGATAGATCCCCTTTCCAGTGTAGTGAGGACTAACAGTTTTTAGGGTTTAGTCCTCCTTTTCCCTTTTGTCGATAGTTCTCCCTAGCCGCCTCTCTTTTTTGCCTAGTGCGGTGGCTGTGATTCGCTTTTGCTGTTGTATTTGGGATTGTATATTTTGGTTGTAAATGGATATTGTAAAGGTTTCTATATATGTATAAAAGTGTATATTTTGTAATCAATAATTTCTGTTGTGCTACCCTTGTTCTCATATTGTTTTCTGTCTGGGTATTATTATTATTATTTGTTCTGCTTTCGCTTGTGTATGAATCTCTGTGCTGGGTATTGGGTCGGCAATGCTTCCTGGGGCGTCGCACTCAAATCGACCAAGAAGAGGGATGTGACACGCCGTAGAGGGTTCGGGGCGTGACATCCCCGCTCAATTTTGGTATCAGAGCAAGATTAGCTCGATTCACTATGGTCGAAGCTTGGAGTGATAAGGAGCGATGAGACCAAGGGTAGTCAATAGGGTGACTCCGTATGCTAAGTGTACCTCATGACTATTTGTGCCTTGTTTGAGTGATTATTTGATTGACTGACCCGTAAGTGCAGGTGCGGCATGACCAGAGGTAAGTATATAAATCCTCCTGGGTGATGTGTTGAGGTTACTAGTACTAAGTCGCATGTTGATCGTTGGTTGTTGTTTCATACTTGTTTAGGGCCTTAGATTGGTATAGCTTGAGTTAGGTCTCTAATTCCCAAGTGGAATTATAGCAGGTAGGTGTTTAGCAAGGGCTGAAGGATAAGTAGAAGAAGGGGCAAGGAACCCCAGGGGCAGCCTAGCACTGGGAATCGTGAAGCTAGGGATCCGAGGTTTGAGGAAGTGATGGAGACCCTGAGAGAGATATGACATTTTATGGGTTTGCAAGCACAGGAAAGAGCCACAGCCCATACTCAAGCTGCTAAGGCCGCAGCAATTGCTGGCAATGGAGAGAATCAGGCTCAGCAAGGATAAGCTCAGCCGGTAGGAGCTAGACTGATGCCCTAGTTAATGGAGCAGTTCCTGAAGTTAAAGCCGCCTAGGTTCAATGGTAAAGGTGACCCTGAAGCCGCCCCACGATGGATA
Organism: Syzygium aromaticum; assembly: GCA_024500025.1. Classification (NCBI taxonomy): domain Eukaryota; kingdom Viridiplantae; phylum Streptophyta; class Magnoliopsida; order Myrtales; family Myrtaceae; genus Syzygium; species Syzygium aromaticum. The sequence continues at coordinate 14,174,585 of CM044886.1, forward strand.
GAGGAGTTAGAGAAGGCGTTTGATGTTCTAGGGTGCACCGACGCGAAGAGAGTTACGTTAGCAGTGTATCAGCTTCAAGAGGGTGCGAACAATTGGTGGAGAGCTACCAAGGAAGGAGTGTTCCCAGAAGGAACGGAGCTGGTTTGGATAGTATTCGTGGAGAGTTTCTATGAAAAGTACTTTTCAGAAGTCGCTCAAGAAAGGAAGTTGATGAAGTTTATGCGACTACGCCAAGGGCAGATGACGATTGACCAGTATGAGGCGGAATTCGCAAGGCTAGCGAAGTTCGCGCCGACCATGGTAAAGAACCCACGGGACAAAGCTCGGAGATTCCGGGATGGGATGAAGCCGGATCTCCGGAGTCAGATACTGTCGCATGATATAAAGGACTATGGAGAGATGTATAGGCGAGACCAGATTATTGAGCGAGACCAACAGGAAAGGATAGCCGCCTCAGGATCGCGGTTTGCCCAGGGCAGAGATAATCGTCATTTTGTGAGGAGGCCGCCAGTGAATAATAGGCGTTTTACCCCACCTATAAGAAGGGCTATTGGAAAGCCAAATTCCCAGCCGAATAGATTTTGAGCATGTTTTAGGTGCCGCAACAGGGAGCATCAAATTCGCAATTGTCCTCAGATGCATCCCTCAGGATCCCAAGGACCCCCACAGCATCCACGCCTCGAGAATCGGACCGGGAATCCCCTACCAGTCAATCAAGGTCGACCGCCCGCTCAAGGAAGGATCTATGCTATGGCACGCCAGGAAGCGGAGAATGCGCTTGGCGTGATCACAGGTACGGTCTCTCTCTGTGGTCATGCCGCGTATGCATTGTTTGATCCGGGGGTAACCCACTCGTTTGTTTCAGAGCAGTTTGTTAAGTTGGTTGGTATAGAACCAGTATTGCTAGAGACTAGGTTTAGTTTGTCGACGCCGATGAATGATAGCCTGTTAGCCTTGTTTGGGTGCCCCAAGTGTAGGATAGTCATTGGAGGTAAGGAAGAGAGTATCAATTTGGTTGTTTTGTCCATGTTTGACTTTGATGTGATCATTCGGATGGATTGGCTAGTATAGCAGAAGACTGTAATGGATTGCAGCAGTCGTGCGATTCGGTTTAATCCGAATGGGTGTTCTAGTTTTGAGTTTCAGGGAAATCGAGTAGAAGTCTCGATCCCTTGGATTTCCTCGCTCGAAGTGAATAGATTATTGGACGAAGGATGTGAAGGATACTTGGTAAATGTTGTGGACCCAATGGTGGTGGAACCCAAGTTGGAAGATATACCTGTAGTGTGTAATTTCCCCGAAGTTTTTCCTAAGAAATTGCCATGTCTATCACCCGAGCGAGAAGTAGAGTTTGTGATTGAGTTGGCGCCAGGAACAGAGCCAATTTCGAAAGCGCTGTATCGGATGTCCTTAGCGGAACTGAAGGAGTTGAAGGTCCAAATGCAAGAGTTACTGGACAAGGGTTTCATTCGCCCTAGTGCATCCCCATGGGGAGCGCCAGTTCTGATTGTGAGAAAGAAAGATGGGACGTTGAGATTGTGCATAGATTATTGGCAGTTGAATCAGGTGACAATGAAGAATAAGTACCGATGACTTGTTCGATCAACTACAAGGAGCTACAGTATTCTCCAAAATAGATTTGAGGACCGAGTATCATCAGTTGAGGATCAAGAAGGAGAATATACCCAAGACTGCCTTTAGGACAAGGTACGGGCACTATGAGTTCACTGTGATGCCCTTTGGATTGACGAATGCCCTAGCCGCTTTCATGAATTCGATGAATAGAGTATTCAAGGAATTTCTGGACCAGTTCGTCATAGTCTTTATAGATGATATATTGGTGTATTCGAAGAGCCCTGAGGAACATGAAATACACTTGGTTGAAGTACTACGGATGTTAAGAGAACACGCGTTGTATGCTAAGTTCAGCAAGTGCGAGTTTTGGCTCAATAAGGTGGCATTTCTTGGACATATCGTGTCGGGAGATGGAATTTCTGTGGATCCGACAAAGGTCGAAGCAGTGACTAAATGGCCAAGGCCAACATCGGTAACGGAGGTTCGGAGCTTTTTGGGATTGGCTGGCTATTATAGACGATTTGTGGAAAGATTCTCATCTATAGCCATGCCCTTGACACGACTATTGAAGAAGGAGACCAAGTTTGAATGGGACGATAAGTGTGAGAGGAGTTTCCAAGAGTTGAAGTATAAGTTGACAACCGCTCCAGTATTGACTATTCCATCAGGACCTGGTGGATTTGAGATTTATAGCGATGCTTCGCTAAGAGGACTTGGTTGTGTGTTAATGCAGCATGGTAAAGTGGTAGCTTATGCGTCGCGTCAGTTGAGACCCTATGAAAGGAATTACCCGACGCATAGCCTCGAGTTAGCTACAATAGTATTCGCGCTTAAGATTTGGAGGCATTACTTATGTGGAGAGAAGTTTCAGATCTACACGGATCATCAAAGTCTGAAGTACTTGTTTTTGCAGAATGAGTTGAATATGAGACAGCGTAGGTGGATGGAATTTTTAAAGGATTATGACTGCGACATTTTTTATCATCCGAGAAAAGCAAATAAGGTCGCCGATGCTTTAAGTCGCAAGTCTAGCATAGCATATTTGATGGTCAAAGAGTGGATGTTGTTGGAAAGGCTTAGAGATTCGGAGTTCAAGTTCGGAGTGAGCCAAGCATCGAATTTGCTAGCTACTCTAAGGATTGAACCAGAAATTAAGGTCAGGATTAAGGCATTGCAGTCTACGGACCCCGAGATCCATAAGATAGTTGAGGTGGACACAGTAAAGAGGAAGTCAGATTTCCAAGTACTAGAGGATGGGATTTTGAAATTTCGAGGACGATTATGTGTGCCAGATGACGAAGGACTGAAAGAGGAGATCTTGAGTGAAGCTCATCGAAGTCAGTATAGCATCCACCCAGGGAGTACCAAGATGTACTAGAATCTGAGGCAGCACTATTAGTGAAATGGTATGAAGAAGGACGTTGTCAAGCATGTGGCCAAGTATTTGACGTGCCAACAAGTGAAGGCACATCATTGCAAGCCAGGTGAATTGTTGCGACTATTGGAGATTCCAGAATGGAAATAGGAGCATATTATGATGGATTTTGTAACGAAATTGCCGCGCAGTCAAAGAGGACACGACTCTATTTGGGTGATAGTGGATTGCTTGACTAAATCAATCCATTTTCTAGTAGTGCGAAAGGACTTGGAACTGGAAAAGTATGTAGAGTTGTATGTTCGGCAGATCGTTCGACTTCATGGAGTACCAGTGACGATCACTTCGGACCGTGATCCTAGGTTTACTGTCAAATTTTGCAAAAGTTTGCAAGAGGCATTAGGAACGAGATTGCAATTCAGCACGACCTATCATCTGCAAATAGATGGCTAGTCAAAAAGGACGATCCAGACTTTAGAAGATATGCTGAGAGCCTGTGTGTTGGATTTCCAAGGCAAATGGGAAGAGCAGTTACATTTGGTGGAGTTTGCCTATAATAACAGTTATTGGCAGGGCATTCAGATGGCACCGTTTGAGGTCTTATATGGTAGGGCGTGTAGGACGCTATTGTGTTGGGACGAAGTTGGTGAGAGAAGTATTACTGGTCCAGAATTGGTGTAACAGACTATGGAAGCCGTTGAGATTATTCGGGATAGACTGAGAACAGCCCAAAGTCGCCAAAAGAGTTATGTCGATCGGAGGAGATGACCCTTGGAGTTTCAAGTTAGAGATCATGTATTTCTCAAGGGTCGTCTCCTCCGGTCGACATTAACTCGCCGATGAAAGGATTGTCCCGATTTGGTAAGAAAGGTAAGCTTAGTCCAAGATATGTTGGGCCATTCGAGATATTGGAGAAGATTAGCGACGTGGCCTACCGACTTGCTTTGCCTCCCAATCTGTCGCAAGTGCACAATGTGTTTCACGTGTCAATATTGAGGAAATATGAACCGGATCTGACCCACGTTTTGAGATAGGAAGAGATAGACGTGGACGACAGAGTGTCGTATGTGGAGAGGCTAGTCAGAATTGAAGATAGAAAGGATCGGGTGTTAAGGAATAAGACAATTCCAATGGTTAAGGTCGTTTGGGAGTATCACGATACAGAAGGAGCCACTTGGGAAAGTGAAGAGGCCATGCGACGTCTGCACCCCCATTTGTTTGAGTAGAGTAGTGTAGAGTGCAAATTTCGAGGACGAAATTTTGTAAGAGGGGAAGAATTGTAACATCTTGACTTTCAACTCAATTTCCGGAAATCAATAAAACGAGCCTTACTATTATTTCATTTTCGTAAGTCTCGCCCGGAGCTGATCACTCCTGAGATACTGACCAAATAGGAATGACTAACTAGGATAACGGTATGTGAACCAAAGACCCGATCGTGAATCAGACACTGATTCCGAGAAACGACGAGGAAATATTTTGGGCCAAAGTAGGTCGATCTTCGGAAGGTAACGGACTTGGTTTGGCCAAGGCCAATGATGTACACTCGGATAGCAGGTGATTCTGTAAGATCAAAAGTGCACGTGGCCGACCAGTCCCGAACTTAAACCGAACGATCGTTATCTCCATAACTAGCGATAATTGCTCTCGTTCTCCCGGTAATCGAGGCCGTCACGACTCAAATGACTTTAGGTCGATACGTGTAACCCCTAAACAGCCGTCTATTAGTAAGAGATTCGAGAATTGAAATTTAACTAGTTTAATCGTGAAATTTGATCCTGACTTTGAGGTTGATTTTCGAGGGTTTACTGGTCTAGTTTCACAAGGAGGACGTCAATTTGGGTTGGCCATTTATATAAGAGGTTAGTCTGGTCGAAAAATGGAATTTCGGCCCGAAATCGGACAAATGACGACTTTGCCCCTAAGCCCTATTTAGTGTTCCGAATTTCAAGTGATTCACGGGGATTATTTAATGCAAATTAAGGACAAAGAGACAAGGTTTAGTGGAGTGAGCAATGACCCTTTTGCCTCATCAATTATTGGACTTGAAGAATTGTTGGCCTTTGGATCAAGGGTAGGTTAGTCTAGATAGCTAGGATTGTGACACTTGTCACCTACCCCCACCAAACCCCACTATAAGCTTTCTCTCTCTTTCTCTCTCTCTCTCTCTTCATTTTCTTCTTGAGCAAGCCATCATCTCTCCCTCTTTCTCCCTTCCTCTCTTCCACGCCGACCACCTCCTTTGCCGTGCACCGCCGCCGGTTCGCCGCTCGCCGCCGCCTGTGCCGGTTACGCCGTCGCCGTTCACCGCCGCGCCATTGCCGTGAGCACCGCCACGATCCTCATCGTCTCCCTTCCGTGTTCACCCTCTCTCTTTCTCCCACCGATTTACCGTTCGTCCACCGTCATGCCACCGTGCCGCTCGCCCGGAGTGCCGTCGCCGCACGCTGTGACCGCCAACCTGCCGTCCGTACACACCTCAGCCACCCTCGCCAACCCTTTCCCTTTTCTCTCTCCGTCGCTTGGAGGCCAAACCGCCGTGAGCTCGTCGCCGCCATGAGCCTGTTGGCACCGTTCACCGCCCCGCCGCCACCCTTACGCTGGCCGCGTCTCACTGCCGTTCGTCCGTCTCCCCACCGTGAGCCGCCAGCCGAGTCAGCCCGGAGAGCCGCCGTTTGCTGCCGTCCGTGACCGTCCGCCGCCGCTCATCGGGAATCCCACCGCCGACTTGCCGTTCACCAGTAGTTGGCCGCCATTCCCCGTCGTCTCGATTCAAGTTTAGGTGGGTAAAACCTACTAATCCCTAATTATGACAATAATGCCCTTTAGATCGGGTTAGGGTGTCGTAGTGAATAATTGGTGAATAATTAGATTGTTTGAGGTTGATTATTGGTGATTAAGGATTTCCGTTGGATTAGTGAGTGCCGGGAAGAATTGGTGGCTTGTTAAATGGATTATAAGGTGGATTAGGGGCCGGGACAAGGCTAATTGGTGGCTGTCCATACCGGAAATCAATGGATTAAGTGTTGACAAGTTGACGGATTAACTTGATTGAGGTGTCGGGATGGCCCGAGTATTTGATTAGATAGTTGTGGTACTCAATTTGGATGATTTGTGTGCTTGGATGCTTATTTGTACTCTGCCATGTCGTGTGATCGGCCTTGTGCGGAGTGTGATTTGGGCAATTGAGCACGTTGTAATGTGGTAAGCTTGAATTCATTGAATTGCGATGATTGGTGCTCTTGTATATTCCATATTGCCCGAGCATAAACATTTATGGTTGCGCATTGTGTATGCCGAGTGTGAGGCATGTGATGAAATTTGTGCGGGAATGCGTGTCTGCCATGAGCATGTGATCACCATTAATTGCCCGATGCACTTGACACCAGGTTCAGATAAAATTTGGGCAGTGTACCGTGTGATCACTTAAGGACTTCGGGTCATGGTCTTCGGGTCGATTCTGTCTTCATGCACTTTGTAGCAAGACGATGCCCGGTGTGTTCGGAAGACGACCAGTCTCATGCACTTTGTAGCAGGCTTGGTTCGTAAGGAGATTGGTGTTGCGCCTCATGCACTTTGTAGCAAGCTAGAGACACTGGACCGGGGGTGTTTTTATGCTGGCCACGAAGTGTTGTATATAAGTTTAGGCCAGTGGGCCGTGGAAAGATCAGACAATCAGTTAATCTGTAGAGTATTAGATTATGTGGTGGAATTGCTAGGCATGGTATGGGACGTGCCCAAGTGGTTCCATCTTATAATCCAAATACGAGCGCTTGTACCACATTGATGCAGTGACATACATAAGAATGCATGGCCGAGTATGTATATGCGTGAAACTCGGTGATGGGTATATGGTCCAGACATTTACGAGCATGAGCATGCGTATGGCGCACGTATGACCGTGTATGCCCGAGGATGTGCTTGATTATTACTTTAATCTACCTAACCTGCAGGGTCATCGGTAAGTGCAATCTGGGCCCGAGGGCCTAAGTCAGTGGTTGTTGTTTGAGTGAGTTTTGTTCCCGTCAGGAGGTGCATGTTAGCCTAGTTTAGGTTTAGTGGGTTTTTACTTGCTGAGATTCGTCTCATGATTGAATAACCCAACTTTTCAGACCCTAGACCCTGAAGATGTCGGAGGTGCCAGACGCGCCAGTGCGACATGGGATTCCGCATCATCTCGAGCAAACCATGTCGGTTCATCTCATAGGGAATGGAGAGATGTTCCTTAGACATTATACTTTAGTTTGGGTAAATGTAGGAGCCACACATTTTTAGACCCACGAGTATGTGGCCTGGTGCTTTAGGGACCGTTTTGGAGAGGAGTACGGACCCCTCCGTTCTATGGATATCCTGTTCAACGGGGAGGGCGAGCTAAATCTGCTGTGCCCTAATGGGGACATAGTTGATCCTGATACGAAGATGGAGGTGAGTTGGGAGATAGACGAGGGACCTGAGCTGGGAAAGGAGGATAAGGAGTTGGGAGGTGTGGATTTTGAGCCCGAGATTATCGATCCGGCCCCGAAGCCGATGGACGTGGAGGCAGAGGAGCCTATGGAGGTAGACGAGAACCCGGAGATGGAGACCGAGTCCGAGGCAGTCAGTTTTGATGAGGACCAGGAGATATCCGAGAGTTCTTCAGAGACGTCGAGCTCAGACTCCGACTGGGAGCCCCAGGATAGATCCCATTTCCAGTGTAGTGAGGACTGACACTTTTTGGGATTTAGTCATCCTTTTCCCTTTTGTCGATAGTTCTCCCTAGCCGCCTCTCCTTTTTGCCTAGTGTGGTGGCTGTGATCCGCTTTTACTGTTGTATCTGGGATTATATATTTTGGTTGTAAATGGATATTGTAAAGGTTTCTATATATGTATAAAAGTGTATATTTTGTAATCAGTAATTTCTGTTGTGCTATTCTTGTTCTTATATTGTTTTTTGTCCGAGTATTATTATTATTTGTTCTGCTTCTGTGCTGGGTATTGGGTCGGCGATGCTTCCTGGGGCATCGCACTCAAATCGACCAAGATGAGGGATGTGACGCGCCGCAAAGGGTTCGGGGCGTGACAACATTAAACACCATAATCCAGCCATACTACCACATATCAAATCGACACCATTTGTCCTTCAATCGAGCCTGAAGCTCGCCAATTCTATCGCACAACATCCGACACTCTATTCAATCTCACTACAGCCTCGAAACATCCTCATTTTATCCTCAAATCAACTCACATAACATACATTCAGGCCTAAATTCTGGTCACGAGGCAGCAACTATTCAACCCCGACACCCCCACCATTCCGCTCATAAAAACAAACATCCAAAAAATCGGGATAAAATTGGGTAGTTTACACAGTGAATAAAATCCCATCTAAATAAATAGTAAGCAAACTCCAAAAATTCTGAAATTTGGATATGTTGCGTAAAACATCTTGATAAACATTTTCCATGAAGAACTTGAAACCCAGGTTCCAATTGTAAACACCTCGTTTTGACACTCGAAGTCGGACAAAATCCGATTTGCTCGGATAGCATCAAAATACAACTTATTCAATACCCAAATCATCTTGGAAAGCCTTGAAAATTTTTCTATGTTATAGCTATAATTGTCCCCAACAATTTTTGTGAAGGAAGTATTTTGAAAATAGGCCTGGAAAAATTTGTAAAAATTCAAACTTACCAGAAGGTCGAGTGAACAGTAAATCAAGCAGTTTTGTTTCGGTCTAAAGATGGACTTCCGAATGGCCTCAAATGATTTCCAAAAATTCCCAAATTAAATTGTGTCATACTTCAAGATGTTGGGAGAAACTTTCATGAAGAAAACTTCCTCAAATTCAGTCCACAAAATTCTCTACAAAAATAGCAAATCAAAGACGTACAGTAACCACGAATTCGCGATTCACACCAAACTTCACGGATTCAAACCCAAATTGATTTCTACCGAATTTCAACCACCAAAACTCATTTCCAGATATCTAATCCAACACATAACAGCCACTAATAGCCATGATCAGCCACCAATAATCATGATCAACACTTTAATCAACCTCTAAATCACCCTAAACCGCACCCAAACGAGTCCGTTGATACTCGATGTCCTAGGCAATGATTAGATTGCGACTTATCGGACTCTAGACTCACATGGCTAGAGTGAAATGGGTGCGATCGGCGTGGCGGCGCGGCTTGGCGGTGGCGACGGCAAGCAGCGGTGGCGATCCGGCCGAGCGGTGACTGGCGTGTGGCGGTGCGGCGAGGGGAGGGAGCTGGTTCAGTAGGTGAGGGAGAGAGATGGAGATGGAGGCATGGGATGAGAGAGAGAATGGGGAGAGAGAGAAAGAATGAGTCAAACTTAAAGCCCAAGTTTGGACTACTTTTTGGTAAATTACCAAAATACCCTTCTTTCTACTTTATCATCCAACGGTTGAGATTTGATCTAATCTTGAAATTGACGGCCTGGATTGAATCTTGCTTGAAAATATCCAAGGGCATTGTATCTTATCCAAAAATTGAGGGCAAAATGACCAAAACGCCCTTGCCTCATAAAACTAACCCTTTATTAATTCATAAGGGTAAAATGGTCACTTTCTCAATTTCTTGCCCAATTTGTATTTTTATGAAAGATTCGAGCACACCCGAAATTCGCACGTGTCCCCTGTAACGTTGTCCTAACGTTCCATCGTGACTTCCTAATTTTCTGATGTCCAATTTGGGCTAAATTCAATAATTAAATTTTATTAAACGCAACTCAAGCGTTTCTCAAACTAACGGGCGGCTTGTTGAGGAAATTCGCAAAATCAACTCGTGACTGATACTGAATTGAGTCACGTGCAAGATCGTTCAGTACGTGACGACCTCGGTTGTCATTAAAATCGTGAAGATCAATCACTAGATCTGAGGGATACGATCGTTTGGTATAAGTTCAGGATCATTCGTCAAGTCATTTCGTAGTCCAGCGGAATCACCTGCTATCCACTATTATAACAGTGACGAATTGATCCCTGACTATCCTTGGATCGGCCAACAGTAGCTCAAAATATCACTTCAGCGAATTAATAGTCGAAATCGATTTACGATCGAATTTTCTTTAGTCGTGCGAATTTAATTTCCCCTATTAGTTAGCATTCTAGGAATGATCAGTTTAAGGCGAGAATTTATAACGAGCACATTTCATAAAACTCAGTATTTTATAAATCCCAAATTGACTAATTCTCAAAATGTCACAAAAAGGATCGGAGAATTAGTTTATCGCCTTGCGTTGCCACCAAATTTGTCGCAAGTGCATAATGTGTTCCATGTATCGATGCTAAGAAAATACGAACCGTACCCAACTCAAGTGCTAAACTATGAAGAGATAGAAGTTGACGATAGAATGCCATACGTCGAAAGTCCAATAAGGATCGAGGATCGGAAAGAGGGAGTTCTGAGGAACAAGACGATCCCGATGGTCAAGGTTGTGTGGGAACATCACGAGACAGAAGGCGTGACTTGGGAAAGTGAAGAACTAATGTAATGTCAATACCCTCATTTGTTTGAGTAGTTGGTTGGATTGTAAATTTCGAGAACGAAATTTTTGTAAGGAGGGAAGAGTTGCGATATTTTGAAATTTACCCATTTGGAATTTATGAAATGAATGGTTTTATGAACGTACTTATAGTTAGATCTCGCCCGGAACTGATCATTCCTAGAATACTAACAATTAGGGAAAGGCTAATTAGGGATTTAAATTCATATGACCTGAAAAATTCGATCATGAACCGACTTTCGATCATAGAATTGTCGAGGTGATATTTTGAGCCAATGTAGGCCGATCTTAGGATAGTTATGAGCCGATTTGTCACTGTCATACGAGTAGATTATGGGTGATTTTGTTTGACCACGAGGTGAGGTGGTGAACGATCTAGAACCTATACCGAATGATCGTGTTTGTCAGAACTAGAGATCGATCCTCGCGATTACATGACAATTGAAGTCGTTATGATCCGAATGAATTTGCACGTGACTTGATTTAGTATCAGTCATGGGTCGAATATGCGAATTTCCCCAAAAGTCACCGGTTAATCTGAGACATGCTCAAGTTACGTTATATAAAATTCAGTTATTAATTAGAGACCAATTTGAGCATTGAAAATTAGGAAGTCACGACAGGACAATTGGACAACGTTGTTATTGGAATGTTCAGCCTTGGAATTGTTCGAATCCTTCAGAAAAACTGAATTTCGACGAAGGATGGAAAATGACCGTTTTACCCATGGGAGTTTGTTAAGGCCAATGTAATTGGGGAAGGGCATTTTGATCATTTCACCCTGAGTTTAGAAATGATAATTTTTTGACAAAATTGCCCTTGGATTTTTATGAAATTCCCAAATTACCTTTGAATATTTTTGGAAAAGATTAAATTGTGGCCGTCGATCTCAGAACAAGAACGAATCTCGGCAGTTGATTGAAAAGTAAAAAGAGGGGCAAGATGGTCATTTCTCATAAAGGGGCTCAATTATTGGATTTTCATAGACCAAAACTCTCTCTCTCTCTCCTCATTCTCTCCTTTCATCTCTCTCGGCCATCCCTCCCTCAGCGATCGCCCTCTCTCCCTCTTGGCCGCGCCGCCGCCATCCAGCCGCCCATTCGCCGCCCAACCACCGTCCCACCGCCAAGTTGAGCCCTCACCGCCTCATGCCGCTGTCCCCTTTCCCCTCTCAGCCAAGCTCTCCCCTCCAGTGACCAAGAGCAGTTGGCCACACCTAACCGCCGTCGCCGTCGTTGCCAATCATCATCGCCGCACGGTCGCTGCATTAGCCGCCGCGTTCCAGCCACCTAATCAACCTTGGATAGGTTGATTTCGCTTAGAAATTTTCAAGTAAGTCGCAATCTAACCCTCGCTTAGTATATCGGGTATTATCGGACCCATTTAGACTCAGATTAATGCGATTTTAAGGGCTGATTTGATTGGCTGGCCTTAGAGATGAAATTGGGAGGTTTTGGTGGAAATTTAGAGGCTAAAAATGGGCTATGATAGGCTGGTTTGTGTGCTGTGATTTTCTGTTCGGCACGCAAATTGGATATTTTGAGTCAGTGATTAATTGTGTGAAATTGCCGTGTAGTACCGGAATTGTTGTGATGTAGTTTTGTGGTTAAAAATGGCTTGTTGTGTGATGGTTATATGTGTGTATGTGGGCTGAATTGAATTGGTTGGTTTGGGTGTATTTGTGGGCATTTAATTAATGCATGAGTGTGTGCACATGTGAGATTTGAGGTGTGCGATATGCGTGTGATCACTAAAAGGCCCTGAGGCGTGTTTACGCGGGGTACAGATAAAATACGGTGTGTTGGTATGTTCGTGTGATCACTAAATTCCTGAAGCGTGTTTACGCGGGAAATTGAACCGGCCTTAGGCGCAATTACAGAGTTAAGTAATTTCATGCATGATATTTGCTTGACAGTGTTAAACGCATTACATATGGAGAAACTAGAGAGAGATATTCCAATTATTCTTTGCAACTTAGAAATAATATTTCCTCTATCGTTTTTTGATTCCATGGAGCATCTCTTAGTTCATTTGACTTATGAGGTCAAAATTGCAGGTCCCGTCCAATTTCGATGGATATATCCATTTGAGAGGAAAATTTTGTTTTAGAAAATTTAGTTCAAATTACTTTATTATATATTATGTTCCGATAAGCTTCTTTCTATTGTAACTAGATTCTTATATCATTTGAAGAAAAAAGTAAAGAATAAGGTATGTGTGGAAGTTTCAATTTGTAATGCATATATTGTTAAAGAAGTGACAACATTTGCATCATACTATTTTGAGTCACACGTGTAGTGCAAAAAGCGGAAAGCAGACAGAAATGATGAGGGCCCCATTGATCCCAATTGCAAATTATTCTTTATTTTCAATTATCTGGGTCGACCAAGCAACGCATGTACGTTTCGTTATTTAATAGGCAAAGAATGGCATGCAGTACATACATATATTTTACTGAACTGCCCAAAAGTCAAGGCATACTTCAAGTAAGTGTAAATTTTCAAATATATGTATTATGTGTCAAATATTTACTAATATTTAAATGGTATTTATTACTAGGATTTTCCAAACTTCAATGTATGTACTACCACCAAATGAGTTTGACCATTTGTGCGATGAACAATTTGCAGCATGATTCAAAACATATGTAAGCTGCTTATGGACCAAAACCAAATTATTAATATTTTATACATCATTTATTAAAATATATATTATTGACTTTGCGTGTGTAACCTTAGGTTCACAGTAATCATGATGCACTTGGAGAGCAAGGATTGCTATATCATCTGTCATGGAGTCCACAGTTAAATGGATATAATTTTCACACTCAAGAATATGGAATGGGAAAAGTCACAATGAATAGTGGTGTGTCTGTTCGGTCATCCAATGGTGGCTGCTTAAAAGATGATTTTTATGGCTTGTTGGATGAAATCATGGAGATAAAGTATCCTGAACCATTAATGATGCGGATTATGTTATTTAAGTGCAAGTGGTTCGACCCCGTCAAAGGAATGAAGGTGTATACGAAGTTTAATTTGGTTGAAATAAATCACAAGAAAAAATATATGAAATATGAACCATTTGTCTTGACACAACAAGCAATTCAAGTATGTTATACATCATATCCTAGTTTGAAATGTGACAAAACTGATTGGTGGGCTGTATGTAAAACCAAAGCACGGAGAAAAATCAAGGAACACTGGAAGAATAGAACCTATCAACAAGAGGAAGTTTGTAACACGGTTGAAACTGATGAATATAACATTCTAACTGTACGAAATCCATGTGGAACAATGATAGATGTGAATTCAACTGAAATTTGCGAATTAAATATAGAAGATGGTACAGAATCTGATTTTGAGACAGATAATGAAGATGATGCTCATGAAGAAAATGAAGACAAAGATGCAGATCAAGACGAGGACGAAGATGCAGATCAAGACGAAGACGAAGATGAACATGAAGATTAAAATTTTTGTGACAAAACACTAATGATGTGTAATTATTATTGCGACATGTGTTATTTTGGTTGTCATAATTATTATTATTGTTCTTGTTATTATTGTTATTGTTATTATCATTATTGTTGTTGTCAATTTTTCTTATTAATGTAATTGATTGTTGGAAAATTTGTAGGTAAATGATGGCAAGTCGAATATTATTTGTGCGATGACATTTGTGATATTCTATTTTCCATTGGATTTGGATTGTCATTAATTTCGTCGCTCATTTTACAACAAAAACTTATTCGTGGCTACTGTTCATAAAAAAAAAAGCGACGGAAGTGAAATTCGCGGCAATTTTTAGAATCGCAAATTTGCAACGGATTCGAAAATGCCATTTATTTTTAGAATCCATCGTAAAATCCGTCGCAAATTTGCGTTGCGACGGAAACATAATTCCGTCGCAACTTTGCGATGGACAATAATTCCGTCGCAAATTTGGGACGAAAAATATATCCGTTGCAAATTTGTGACAGAGAAAAATTCCGTTGCAAAATCCGTCGCAAATTGGATTTATTTTTCCGTCATAAATTTGCGACGAATTTATTTTTCCTGCGACGGAAAAATAACATTCGCACATATTTAAAATTTTTTTGGCCCTCTCTCTCTCTCTCTTTCCCCCCTGCTCGTGCACGTGCCCTCGGTCACGTCCGTCTGACCTTTCCCTTATTCTTTTCTTTTTCTCTTTTTCTTCTTCTTCTTCTTCTTCCGTTGTCGTCCACTGCCACAACTCCCTCGCACTGCCCAGCCACCGCAGGCCGGTTGACCCGCCGTCGCATGCTGCCTTCTCGCCGACCCAACCACGCCACCAGACCGCATGCCGCCTTCTTCACCTGGTCCAAACTGCCAGCCCGCCGTCGCCGTCGTCGCCTACTCGCCTGGCAGCTCGGAGCCGCGAATGTCGCTGCTCCGCCCATGTGCTTGCCGCTTGCCTCGCCAAGTTGGCCATCGCCTAGCTCGCCCGCCCGTCTCGCTAAGCTTGTGGCCACCGCCATCACTGCCCAGCAGTCGCTCGATGCCGTTGCCACCCAGCAGCCACCCAATGTTGTCGTCGCCCAACCTTGCTGGAGCTTGTAGCCGAGCTCGTCGTCACCCAGTTGCTACCTGACGCCGTCGTCGGAGCTCGTAGCTGACGTCGTCGCCGCCTAGCCGCTGCCCGACGCCGTCACTGCCTAGCCTCACTGGAACTCATAGCTGACGTCGTCGCCGCCCAACTGCCACCCGACGCCGTCGTCGCCTAGTCGCCGCCCGGTGTTGTCGCTGCCCAGCCTTGCCCGAGCTTGTAGTCGTCGTCGTCGCCTCCCAGCAGCCGTCCAACATCGTTGCCATCCAGCTGCCGCTCGACCGACACCATCGTCGCTCGCCCAGCTCCACTGTCATTCGACCGGCCGTGGCAAGCGCTTGGCTGACTACCTACCGCTTACGACCGCGCCCGCACTGAGCGCACCACTGGATGACTAGCGATTTTGCCATATTGTTTGGTTTTTCTTAGCCTTGAACTAAGTAAGCGATTCCCTAAACCCTACCTAATATAATTGGTATTAATTGGATTTATTTAGGCATTGTTTAGTGTCGGATTAGTTGGCTAAGTTAGGAGCCGATTTCAGGATTACATGTAACTTTAATCGCTGTTCGCCTGGTTAATTTGTCGATTATGTTGCCAATTAAGCTTTGAATGATGATCGTGTGGTTAATTAGGGTGCGCATGGAATGCATTCCGGAACAGAATGACGATCGTGTGGTTGCTTAAGCGTTTTTTTAGAAAATGCATAAAAAATGAAAAATTCTTGAAAAATTCATAGAAAGTTACAAAAAAAAAAAGAAATCATATTTTGAGAAAATATGAAATTTGGTGATTTTTTTTTAAAATAAAAAAGCAAAGATTTCAAAACTTCACAAAATGGCTTAAAATACCTGTGGTCACCCACTCTGAGTGATATTTAAATTTTTTGAGGTGCCCATAAAAATAATTAAAAAATCAAAATTTTCATAACTTTACAAAATGGCTTAAAATACCTATGGCCACCAACTTTGAGTGAAATTTAAATTTTTTTAGGTGCCCAAAAAAATATTAGAAAAATTAAAAATTTCAAAACTTCACAAAGTGTCTTAGAATACTTGTGGCCACTTACTTTGAGTGAAATTTTAATTTTTTTAGGTGGCCAAAAAAATTTAAAAAATTAAAAATTTCAAAACTTCACGGAATGACTTTTAATAATGTGGCCACCCACTTTGAGTGAAATTTAAATTTTTTTAGGCACCCAAAAAATTAAAAAATACTAATAAAATAAAAATTTTCTAAACTTCACAACACTTTGAGTGAAATTTAATTTTTTTAGGTGACCAAAAAAAATTAAAAAATTGAAAATTTCAAAACTTCACAGAATGAGTTAGAATATCTTTGGCCACCCACTTTTAGGCAGAAATTTTAATTTGTTTTAAGTGCCCAAAAAAATTTTAAAAAAAATCAAAATTACAAAACTTCACAAAATAGCTTAAAATACCTATGGTCACCCACTTTGAGTAAAATTTTAATTTTTTAATGTGAAAAAAAAATCAACAAATCATAACAGACTTCTGTTCCAGAAATTATTTTTCTAGAGCAGAATTAGTCATGTTTTACAAAACAGCTTTCTCCTTTAGAAATTGATTTATGGCAAGAATTCCAGAAATCAATTTCTACCGACAATTTGATTTATGGAGCAGAATGGTTATCATTCGCACTCTTAGTTGTTTAATGCCATTCGTATGATTAATTAGTTTAATCGTGTGGTTGATTTGTTTAATTGTAACTGATTGGTTAACTATGACCTGATCATGTGGGTTGATTGATGATCGTATAGCCAAGAACGAAGATCATGTGGTTGAAATTGATGTTTCATGGTTGATTTTGTACTTGATGAATGATCATGTGGTTTGAAAATGGATTGTATGGTTAATTATGGGTATTGTTGGCTTAGCATGGCATATCGTGATCTTATATTGATGTTTGATATCAAAATGAGTGCGATTCATAGTATATTTGTTCGTAGGAAATTACATGTCATAAACACTCGGCATTGGCTAATTAAGAGGATCCATTTTCTGCTTCTGAAACAAAATGGTAAGTTTCATCATGTACGTCATTATGTGTCCATAATACGTGTTCATATTTTTATACATATTTGTCTAACATTCCTACTTGTCAGTATAAACGTGGACATCACGTGCATAGAAGACCAGCCCCTTTCTCATCCTCATCCTCATCCCCGTCCCTTTCCTCTTCCCCTGCCCTTTCATATGCTGATGGACAATATGGATACGTAGGCCCTTCTTCCAACACTTAAGAACATGTTAGTGGACTTGGACAAATGTGAACTGAATCTCCTTCAGTTCCATCGCGTTTAGATTCATCTCCTTCCGTTCCACCTTGTTATTTAGCGCAATAATCAAATAATGACAGAAACACAGGTGAAGAAGATAACCGATTCATGATGTGCCAATTTGGATATTCGTAAGTATTTCATTTTTTTAAGTATATGTAATATTTATGGTTTTAGATATGGATGTCAACTGAATTGTCGATGTTGCACAATATCCATATATTTGCAGATTCACGGATGCTCCGTTTGTTGTGAGGGAACTGAACAAAATAGTAAAAAATTATTGGATGGGGCAGTATATTAATTACAGCAGTATTCCACAAGAAGTGAGATTTGTAGTGGAATGAATTCAAGGTAATTTTTAAATATTCTATTTTCTCATCAACTAAGTTCGGTGTAGTATATTGATGGTCAAAAATGATATAAATGGACCACAACAACTCTTTAGTTTTTAGTACTAAAGGGACCATATATTTTCCCCGAGATGACCTTAACAAAATCTATCGCCGAATTGTCTGGTGCATGGTAGTAGATATGTGACTATCATAAGAACTTTTAGTTGTTTTTGTATTGATTGCAGTGGAAGTTCAGGTGGGATGAAAAGGAAGAGAATGAAATGAGAAGAATTTTTAAGAAGAAAGTCAGTGATCACGTACAAAATGTGATGAATAGAACTAAGATCAAGCAAGTGAAGCCGACTTTCATTACAATTGACAATTGGACGGAAATTAATAGAATTTGGGAAATTGAAAAGATTCAACAAATCAGTGAGCAGAATTAAATGAATCAATCTTCTAGTTCTAGTGAAGGGTCTGCCACATATGCTGGAGGCTCTATCAACATTGGGGAGCATCGCAAACGAATGATAAGTCTGTTAAATAAGTTATAAGTTAATTTAATTCAATTACTCATGTTTACATTTTGTAGGTACATGAATTGGGGACGGAACCAACATTTACATCTACATTTGAACGCACATTTCAAAAAAAAGATAAGACATGGACTGGTGATCGAGCAAAAGCTATTAAGGTATGTAAGGTTATACTTTGGACTTTATGGAAACTATAATGAAAACCATGAATGCTTTTAATATTTATGATAGTTATATATATAAAGTTATTTTATTTTCATCTATATTGTTAATGTAGGAAAAATATGATGAACTTTTAATGAGCAATGCTAGTGGTGGTGATGGTGTTGCTACATCCGAGCCATTAATTGACAGTATAGCATTATGGGTAGAGGCAACGAGTTGGATGAAAAAAGGAAAAATATTTGGAATGAGATCCTTGTCGAGGGTATACATGATGTATCATGCTCCAACTTCATCATCCAATGTGGCTGTTCGAAGGAGGATACAACATGACGAGCAATATACCCAAGAATTGAACCAACTGAAAAATATACTTGTAGAGAAGAACGAAGAAATAAATGACTTGAAACAACAAATGCAAATCATTATACGACATCTCAATCTCCATCACGATGAAGATCCTCTTATACCTCCCGCCAATCCAATAAGTGATGGGCACAATGATGAGCGACACAATGATGTTGAGATTGCCACGGATGATGTGGTTTTCTCGGTCATTTCTAGTTAAAATTCTCAAAATCGGGGGTAAACTTACTTCATAATCTTTTGTACTATAAATGCGGTTTGCCCAATATGTTCCTACCCTACAATTACTTTTTGTGCACCACTTTCTTACAACTAGGTTCTTTGCTTGCAAAAAACTGAAAAATTAGAGATCCCAGGATGACATGCTTGTTACAAAAAATCATGATATTTGAACATTGTAGAAATACATGCCTTAATTGACTTTGAGTACTCTCTTTCTGGGAATTGGTGTTAGTCATTCACCTCTCTAAGTCATTAAATTGTTGAATGCTGCTTAGAGAAGGATTTAATTTTTCGTAGGTGACAAAAATACGATTTATAAAGGTAAAAAAACTACAATGGATGTCAAAGTTAACTCATATTCATATGTAAGAATATTGATATTCGTCTTGAAACGTTTTTTTGTTAACCTTCTTACTTGTTTTTTTATACCTAGTTTCACATCCATACATAAACGCTTCTTTTATATTATGAACTAATTGAATATCTTTATTTATGTATCCATATTTTATTAGGTGTCGACAAAAGTGACTGCTTCTGATGTCCTGCTAAGCACCAAAGCTACCCAATCTTATGTCTGGTTTGTCGATTTTTCGTTTTTTGTAACAGCCCGAATTTCGATGTAATTCCGGGATCAATAAAACTGATATTACTTCGCATTTCATTTTAGTAAGTCTCGCCCAGAGCTGATCACTCTTGGGATACTAACCAATGGGGTATGGCTAACTAGAAAACGGTACGTGGACCGGGGACCCTATCGTGAAACGGACGTCGATCACGAGAGACACTGAGGGAATATTTTGGGCCAACGTGGGCCGATCGTAGGAAAGGATAATGGATTGGGTTTGGCCAAGGCCTACGATGTACAATAGGGATGCAGGTGATTCTGCAAGACCGAAAGTACACGTGGCCAACCAGTCTTGAACTCGAACCGTACGATCGTGACCTCTGGAACTAGCAATAATTTCTCATTCTCTCAATGATCGAGACCATTATGATACGGATAGCCCTAGGTCGATACGCGTAACCTCTAAACAGCCGCCCGTTAGTGAGAGACCCTGAAATTGAGAGTTTAGCGAGTTTTGTTCACGGAATTGGGCCCGAATTTCGGTATCGATTTTCGAAGGCTTAAAAGACGATTTTTGGGAATATGACGTCATACTGAGCTGGCCACATACATTTGGAGTTAGTACGAACAAAAATTGGAATTTCGGTCCGGGGGTGAAAAATTACGATTTTGCCGCTCGGGATGCTAGCGTCGCTTTTCGAGGCCAAATGAGGTTATTTTTCGAGGCCGAGACCATTTTTGGGTGGCTACGCTTACCAGGAGTCATTTTGGACAAAAAGTGGAATTTCGACAAAAATTGGAAAAATAATATTATTTTATTCCCGAAACTTTGACGTGGATTTTCGAGGGCTTGCGCGATGAATTTCGTGATTCCAACGCCATATTACGTTGGCCACGCACATATGGAACGCGTATGTGCGAAAATTGGAATTTCAGTTCGGGATCGGATAATTACGAAAATGCCCCTAGGCCATTTTTGATTAATTCCGAATTTTGGATTTAATTTTGGGATTAACCAAGGCTAGTTAGGGCTAAACCAGGTCTGGTCAGCTTGGGTTAAGGACCAATGACCATTTTATCCCTAAATTATTGGATTTGGATGAATATTAGCCATAGGATCAAGGGCAAAAGTGTCAAATAGCCCTCAATTTTGACACATGGATCCCACTAAGACCATCTTTGACCTATTTGACCAGACCCTCTCTCTCTCCTCTCAGCTGTGCAGTCATTTTCCCCGTGCAAATTTTTCTTCTTCTCCGTTTCTTGCTCTGCAGTTTCAATTCTGCACTTTCTGGTACTGTTCACGCCGGAACAGTACCGGCCGGAGCTGCTGTTCGCCCACCAGCCGTCGCCACAGCACCCTTGGACCTCCCTTTCACCTGTCCAGCCACCACAGCCCCGGTTTTTGTCCAAAACAGCCTTATTTCTCTGTTTTTCTTTTTCCCGGTCTGCAAATAGTACCGCCGGAGCTTCGCCGGAGCTCCGATCGCCGTTCCGTCGCCACCCAGCCGTCCAGCCACGCTGTACGACGCCAACCGTACCTGTCCGTACAGTGTCCGTATGGTCGGTACTGTTCACCGCCGTCCGTATGCGCCGTACGGCACGTCGCCGCCGTCACCGGCGCTTCGCCGGCCACCGTTTTCCGCTGTTCGCTCAGTGTCCGTACAGAATCACTGTTCATCAGCACTGTTCACCGGCACTGTTCACACCGCCGGCCGCCGCGATCCGTACGCCGTTCGCCGGTAATTCGCCGCCGGTTTCACTGTTCACCAGTGATCGGCCGCCGTTCCCCGTCGTCGTAAGCTTGGATTAGGTGAGTAAAATTCCTAAACCCGGATTAGGACTGATTAGTGCGATTTTCTGGACTGGTTTAGGAATACCGGGACTGGCTGAGAAAGATTAGTGTACTGTTCGGTAGAATTTGTAATCCGGAAATTGTAGTTGGCCAATGAGAATTGTTAGGAAGGATATTTGGTTTAATTAGCAAAGTTAGGAGTACATTGGTGGAAATTGCCGGGTATATCCGGGTTGACTGATTGTATGGCAATTGTACTTGATAGTGATTGATTTCGCATTGCCATGTTGTATGTTGGGTGTTCGATTTATATTGGCGCTCATGGTGCATTGCATTGCATAACATGGACACGCACTGTGTATGCCGAGAGTGAGGCATGTAATGAACTTGTGCGAGAATGCGTGTCTGCCATGAGCATGTGATCACCTAAAATACCCTGAGGCGTCATACGCTGGGTTCAGATAATAATGAGTTGCGTGATCACCTAAGGACCTTCGGGTCGTGACCTTCGGGTCGATACCGTCCTCATGCACTTTGAAGCAGGACGATGCCCGGTACGTCCGGAAGGCGACCATCCTCATGCACTTTGAAGCAGACTCTGGTTCGCAAGGAGTCGGTGTTGCGCCTCATGCACTTTGAAGCAGGCTAGAGACACTGGGCCAGATCGGTTGCTGCGCCTCATGCACTTTGGAGCAGGCTAGACGCACCGGGCCGTGAAAAAGTGATGACTCGAGTCGTAATAAATAATAATGAATTGGGCAAGTGTGCCAGTGTGGGCCAGTGGGCCGGGGAAATATGCATGACATGTCAATGACATTTGCACGCATAAACATGCATTGATTAGCATGCGAGCGTGTGAGACTCGATACATGAGCATGTGTTTGGCGTACGTGTGACTGTGTGTGCCACGTATGTGCCATGATTATTATACATTGAACTGTCTAACCTGCAGGGTCAGAGAATTGTTTGATTATGATTGTGTTGTGATTTTAAATGATTGTTTCCGATCAGGAGATTGCATGTTAGCCTAGCCTAGGTTTAGGGGTTGAACTCACTGAGATTCGTCTCACGGTTGTTTAAACCGAAACTTTTCAGACCCCCGGCCGTGAAGATGCAGAGACCACCACCACTTTTTGGGATCCCTCTACAGATCCGGCAATATACTAGTACCTTCCCCTCAGGAAATGGGGAGGCTTTTGTGAGGTATAGATCAGAGGTAGTTGTGAATATAGGCGTTGCTTATTATCAGAAGCAGGAATACGTGGCATGGTGCCACCGGGATGCCAATGGAAATGAGGGAGAGCCCCTCAGGACCTTTGATATCCCAGTCGAGGGCGGGTTGATGCAGCCCAACATAGCCGATGGTGAGGTGATAGACCCTGAGGTCACACCCGAGTTGATGGAGCTTGATGAGGAGCCCGACGTGCTAGCTGAGGACCCCGAGCCTATGGATGAGGAGGATGACGGACCCGAGGCCATGGCGCAGGATGTCGAGGAGGATGGAGAGGTTGCTGAGCTAGGATCGGATGAGGAGGGGTTCGAGATGTATCTTGACCTGGAGTTGGAGCCGGACTCTGAGGACGAGCGAGCCCAGGCCATGGATTCGGAGGATTCGAGGTCCAGCGAGGATACTTCTGAGGAGCCGTCAGATGATTCCACTGAGTCGTCTGATCCCGACTGGGAGCCTTAGGTTCAACCAGTACCCTTAGTTAGCAGTGAGGGCCATTATCTTTTTGGACTACAGCCCTCTACCTGAGTTTTAGCCTGACCCCTTAGCCACTTACCCCCCCCCTTTTTGACCTAGTGGCTACTAACCGTTTGTATTGAATTTCGGTACTTGTAAATATTGTTTAAATGGTTTTTAATAGTAATACAATTATGTAATTATTTTCTTATGTGATGTTGGCTGCCCTGGTTCTCATATCGGTTGTGTCAGGGTTTAATTATTTATTGCTTCCGCATGTAATTGATCTCTGTTTGGGCGTGGGTCGGCGACGCTTCCTGGGAGCGTTGCACCTTAATCGACCGCGACGGGATGTTGCGTGCAGTGGGGTACGGGGCGTGACATTTTTTAAGCAGAATCTATAATTGTCCCACTTCCTTTGAATGTTTTGAATGTATTATAAAATTAGATATCAAATAGCATCATGTCGGACTTTGCAACTTTGCATCTATTATTATTTTTTGCGGACTAGCATCTTTCCTTCAATTATATTTTTCAATTATATGGCATTGTGTTTGGTTTGTACGTTTTCTTTTTCTGAAGCGGAATCTATGGTTGCCTCGTGTCATTTGATTATTTTCAATGTATTATATGATGTTCATTAATGCGTAGCTATTGCTATGGACAAGATTTGTTGGCCCAAATTGTGTATAATTTGTGACGAATAAGTACCGATGAATTTTGCGACGAATGAAGTTCGTGGCTAATTTGCAACGAATAAATTTTGCGACGAATAAAGTTCGTAGCTAATTTGCGACAGATAAAGTTCGTGGCTAATTTGCGACGAAAAAAGTTTGTGGCTAAATTGCGACGAATTTTGCGACAAACAAAGTTTGTGGCTAATTTGCAACAGAATTTGCGACAAATTTTGCGACGAAATTTCCAACGAATTTTACGACGAATAAAGTTTATGGCTAATTTGCGACAAATTATTTGCAACGAATTTTGCGACGAATTTTGCAACAAAATTTCCGACGAATTTTGCAACAAAATTTCCGACGAATTTTGCAACGAATAAAGTTTGTGGCTAATTTACGACAAATTTTGCAACGAATTATTTGTGATGAATTTTGCGACGGATAATGTTCATGGCTAATTTGCAATGAATAAAGTTTGTGACTAATTTGCGACAAATTTTTTTTCCGTCACAATTTAGCATGGACATTGAAATTTTCCATTGCAAAAATTTGCGACACCGAAATTAGCAACGGAATTTTTTCCGTTGCTAATTTCGTTGTAAATTCGATTTGCAATGGATTTTACCAAATTTTTCGTCGCAAAAATCGTCGCTAATCCCTTGTTTTTTTGTAGTGTTCCAATGATTGCCATGGGTGGTATCACCATATAATAATTTAGTAAATCAATTAACATGTTCATGCGTCGATTGATTGTCTTCACCAGTGAAGAGGTTAAATTCTAGTATTTTGAAACAACTTGGGTATGAAACAGTATCCATTCATTCTGGATATGGCTTTTTATATATAAGTCTGGCATAGCCCACATTGCCTCCATATTGTCGCAACATTTGATCCATCATATGATGCTTCTGGCCAATAGGTAGTTTTGCTTGTGCTATTGCAGGTTGGGCTCCGACAATAGGTTGAGGTGCTGCACGGGATACATGTTGCGGTATATATTGAGGTAAAGGTTGTAGTGGTTGTAGTACTTGGTGTTGGGGTAAAGGTTGTGGTGGTTGCGGTACTTGGTATTGTGGTAAAAATGGTGGAATGTCCTGGGCCCTAGGTGGAGTTGGAGGTCTCCCTTGGTTATTTACATTAGCATTTGGCCTATATGGTGTTTACACAAAGTTTGGTTGAGACATGACGCCATACGGTTGGACATTACCACATGGGTGTAGTGGCGTAATTTGTTGAGGAACTTGAGTTACAATGCCTCCATTACCGTTTACTCCGAAACTTGCTTGAATTGGATTAGGTAAATTGTTTCCACTGATCGGCACTTGTCCACAGGTCTGGGTTGTACCGCCATTCTTAGTTCTTGGTAATGGATTGAGCCAATTGACCTCATTAGTCAACATAGGCCCACAGGTTTGGGTTGCAATCACACCTTCACCTCTCCGTAGGATTCTTAATGGTGTCAAATGTGTAACTTGGCCTATAGTGCTAAAATTAGGTGTCAGATTGCTAGATTGAGGCGCATACCCGGATGATGCTGGAGGAAAAACAGGATTAGGCTGGATCTGAGTTGAATTGGTCGATGCCCCCTGCTTATTTGCAATCTCATGAACATCATTGATAATTAATGGCTTGACTGTATCTGCAACACACATGCTGACTAAATTGATCAAATCATTGTGTTGTTCTTCAATGATCCTTCTCATAGTAGCAATTGTAACTAGATTTGCTTTCAATTGCCTTCTCTGCTCCTCAGTGTGTTGTTTGGGTATATCTACCTCTCCAATCTGACCTTGAACCGCTATCGATCGCACATACGATGATTTTGCACATGCTACCTTTTTAGTAACAGGATTTGGAGGTGAATTATTGCTAGTAATATTGTTATGATCAAGTTGGCTTAGACTTCTAGTTCGTGCCATTGTAACTCCTCAAATCAACACAAAGGTCCCATTAGGCATGCCAAATTAATGTTTCACCTAAATTACTCCCATGACGAAACATCCTTCGTTGAAAGTCGTTCTTTGGCTTTTAATGAGAGGATATTGGGTTCTATGAAAATTCCGGATAAGAGATATCCAAGTGAGAAAAAAGAATCCACTTATTTCAATCAAGATATTACTAACTTAAGCCGTGTCGGTATCTGATCAACTGCAAGCCCAAACAGTACAATCAACTTTGCTGGAAACTAGTCAATGGCGGTACCCATTTACACCAAAGTATCGCATTGGAATCTCGTTGATAATGTGATAGATGGGTACATACTAATATCTAACTGAACCATAAGGATCTATAGCTAAGGGAAATTGAAAGTACATTATAGAAAGCTTAAAGATAATGAAAAGATAACTTTTTGATTGATTTGTAAGAGGGTCCTCTTGTTGGATAATGAGTGGTATATTTAGTGAAGGTATGACAATCGTTCTTCAGCCACGCTCGGCAGTTCATATTCTTCTCTAAGTAACTCCCATTGATCGTATCTCTGTCCTTTATTTCGGTAGTCTTAATTTGCTTACGTTCTTGAAAAACTGTCATCATCATGTGTAAACTGCTCCATTATTGTCGATAACCTTCTGAAGATCAAGTCTTTAAACTGTTTCCTTCTCAGTTTTGATTTATTTTGAATTTCAAATGCTTCTAAAAATTAACCATCGGCACCTTTACTGGCGGTTTCCAGCTGTCTGTCATCATATCCCGACAACTAGACACGTGGTATTTTCCTTAAAGTATGCATCCATCGGTGGCTCATACACCATCCTTAAAGTGCCTATCAATGGGCATATATACCCAGGACATAACTCGCGTGATGCGCAGGTTGCCCTCGTTCTTAGCTCACACATCTTGTGTTTCTCCAATTTTTTGTGCAAATTCCTTGACCGTCAACGACCAGATTATTTTTTGGTGTCAACAGGTACTGATGCTTAACAACAAACGGCCAGTCAGACCCAACAGATCCATAATAAGAAACTGCCAATATAAGGGAAAAGTGAAAGGGAGATAGATCTATTATGCTGACAAAACTGCAAAACTCCTTCCTGTTGAAGAATTAAAACTCGACAATAATCATCTCGCCGCTCCTTAAGGATAATTAACCGAAGACCAATTCCAAACAAAGCTAGAAAACGCCCAGAAATCTTCAAAATTTCAGATTATCGCTCGACCTCACGATGCGATCACCGACTATCAATTTAGCAACTCAACCAAACATGACTCCAAGAAGCCCAAACGCCTTATTCTATGTAAACTCACCTGTTTCATTGTATTTATCATCCTTAGAAGACATCCTCAGATGAAAAGAAGCCACTGCCCATCCACCAAAATTCAGAATCAGCTCGTAAAGCAGTTTAAAAGAAAGATTAATCAATTGACAGATCACCAACATCAACTATAAGGGAAAAACACTTCATATAATAATGTTTAGTGAGGATTCGGCAAAGTAACCAGGTAAATGTTAGCGCAAAAAATAGTGCGAAAAATTATTATTTTTTTAATGGAAAAAACCTATCCAGCACGGTTCTAAATAATAGAGAGAAAAAATGGTTAATATCACCAAAAACTCAAAACTAGTATAGTTGTGATAATTTTATCTCAAACTAACTTTTTGATCACTAAAAATCTCAAACTGACATACTTATGATAAATTTATCCTCCGTTAGTTTTCGTTAAATTTTATAGTCAAATTGCTAAGTTTGATGACATGTGACAGTTAACGGAACTAGTTGGGTTTTACTACTCTGTTTGTTATAGGTTTATCAATTTGTGATTTTTCGTGGTATTTAATCCAATTTAACGAGGGATAAATTTGTCACAAGTGTACTAGATGGGGGGTTTTTGGTGGTAAAAAAATTAGTTTTGAGTAAATTTATTACAGATATACCAGTTTGGGGTTTTTTGATGGTCAACAAATAGTTTGGGATAAATTTGTCATAAATGTAATAGTTTGAAGTTTTTTGGTGGTATTAACTCGAGAAAAAAGGGGCAATATGTCACATGAACATTCTACCTTAGAGTAAAACATTAACATCTTTATCGCTCAACAACATCAATCTCATCTTAACTTAAGAACAATAAGAAATCTGACAAATTTTCTTCAAATAAACCAAATTTAACAAATTGACACAGAACTCAGATTAACTTACACACCAAGTCAAAACAAATACATATGCAATGAACTTATTTCTGAGTCTATGTGCGACAACGTACGTAAAACAAAGGTCAGCAAAAAAACATGCAAGGTAGTTCCATGAGAAAGAAAGGTAAGACATACCGATGGATTATGGGCTTATGGATGTGGCCTGCCTATGTGGGGCTAACCTAGACCATGATTCATCATGATGGCCCATCTCAAGTAACTGCTCTGGCGGTTATTTGCAGATTGTGTAATTGCTCTTAGCAATTCAAAAAACAAAAGGGAAAAGATCGCAATATGGTAAATAGCATGTTTTTAAGAAAAGATATAAGAAAATGGCAGTTCCACTCTTTTCCCTGACATACATTTTAACGAGGAACTCTCGCGCCTACGATTGATAGCATTTAATCTATTGAAACAAGGTATATTTGTTGTGTGATATACCTATTCGATTAGCATTTGTAGTTTTTTCTTGGGCATGTTTCTCGATTGTTCGAGTTTCGTTTTATTTAGGAATCTGTCTCCTTCACATACAAACAACATTATTAAAGCATACACTCATGGTACAACGCCAATCAAAAGTTTTCCATTTAACCCGTAGCGAAAGGCTCTAACCTGCCAATGAGTAGCTGTTATCAGCAGTCTTCTTATAACATTGGTAAGAGCCATCCCGTATCAATTAACAAAGGAAATAAAATCCAAAGTCAGAAGTGCCAGCCAGAGTTAAATTTGCCAAGAATCTACTGTAAGAACACCATGATGAATAAATCCTACATAAGATTATCTGCATGATTTATAAGGGATCCATTTAGTGATTGCAGTTCCCAGTTGAGATAAAAATGAAGAGAAGCAAGCCAAAACTAATGTGGACCTCAAGCTTTCCCGACCTGTAAGCAATTCCTACAACGGAAGAAAATAGATGATTGTTGACCTTACAAAAATAATTGAATACTTAGATAGAAAGGGCAATTTCAAACAAAAAGGCATTGCGAAACAAAAGAATTTAAGGTTCCGCAATGAGCCAGATGCTTCTAAAATTAGACCGAGAAAATAAGCAGCTCTTCAAGCGTTGAGAGATAGAAACGCAATGAGAAGATATAAGAATGCAAATCGCGATAGATAGCTGACGTTCATTATTTAAAAATAAGAAGCCACCAACAGGCACAGAAGCAAATCAATTCTATCAGCAGTCTTCACAGTTCCGATGACCAAAGAAAACCTACAATATAGACATATATGGCCATTAATAGAGTCCAACCAACTGAAACAACCTATTGTGCCGAAAGAACAGGAAATCGCCTCATGTTTTGTACCAAAAGAAAACACAGAAGTTGCGTAAACAAAAGCAGAGCAAACTAGGTCCTATCTGGAACCAATTCTAGGCTAAGGGAAAAAAGCATGACGAATAGAGTCCTACATACGCTCTCTCTATGATTTACTAGAGATTGAATTTGTGATAGCAGCACCCAGAAAAGAATGAAGAGAAACAAGCCAGAACTTGTGTAGACCTCTTTGCAGGCAAAAAAGAAATCTGCAAGAAGAGCTTGTCCTATGAATTGATGCTTATGCAGCAAGAAAGACCATCACTGATCACAGACACTCCATATCGAACTTCACGAGGTAAAGTGCTGCGTCGGCCAAACTCTGACCTACGAAAGAAAGAGGACTAGGATTTGATCATTTTGGCTTGACAGAAGTGTAGGACGAATTTCATTCAAACCAATAACTGCCTAAAATCTAATAAGCAGGACCTCATATAGTTTCAAACGATTATCAACTCAGCCCCATTAGAAGACTAGATCACTAGCTGTCATATCTAGCTAAACTTTCAACCTGTAAAAGAATAACAACTGGACAATAATTGTCACGCCCCGAACCCCATCGAGCTTGCGACATCTCGCATCGGTCGAATTAGTGCGGCACCTCAGGATGCGTTGCCAGCCTAAAACCCAAGATCAGAGAATAATACACATGCGGAAGCAATATCACACCCGTACATGATAAAACATGACCAGGGATAGCAACGAACATCATAAAAACACACTTACATTAATACAAGGGGATTTACAATATCCATCACAGTAATATACACAAACAAAAACGGGTTAGTACCTGCTAACATAAAAAATGGGTACATGGCTCGAGCGGTCAGGCACTATCTCCAAAAAAAGCGATTTCCAAAAAGTGTCGGCTCCTACACTAACTAGGCTTTAAGTGTCACCCTAAGGTTTCCAATCCAGATCGAATCCTGATGACTCAGACGAATCATTCGACGACTCGGACTCGGAGTCCATAGACTCCGGCTCAGACTCAAAGTCCGGTGGCTCCTCTGGTAGGTCATCCTCTAGCTCCGGCTCTATCTCCATTGGCTCTGGCTCGGGGTCGGACTCCCACTCCATCAGCTCCTCCTTCTCGGGATCAGACTCGGAATCCACCTCAAAGATGATTGGCCGAGGGTCAGAATGCTCCTCGGAGAGGGTATCGGGGCTGACTATCTCTCCATCAATTGCCGGTGGGTCCCAGTGGCCTAACCCATCAATCGGGACATCAAAAGTCCTAAAGGACGCCAAATGGATTCCGAAAACACCAACCAAGGTACTGATGAGCCTAGAATTATGGCTCGCCCACGTCGACCAAAACGGTGATAAAATGCCTAACATAAGTCCCTCCATTCTCAACGAGGTACTCGATCACCGAACACTCTATACGGTATGAGATCCCAAAACGTAATGGTAATCTTACCATCCTCAAGATCGAGGGTCTGAAAAGTTAGGTTTTAACAATAGTAAGAATAAATCTCAGCAAGTAGGCCCCCTAAAGCTAAACTAGGCTAACAAGCACCTCCAAACAAGCTACTAACCGAACAAAAGACCAACGCTCAAACGATTTAGGCACTCGGGCCCAAATTAAACATAATCTTGACCCTACAGGTTAGATACATATCAATAGTAGTACAAAATCCAATTATGACACAATCACGGCCACGAACACGTGCCATGCATATGCTTGCACTCGTTAATGCATTCTCCGCACATGTGCTGTTACTATGCATATGCTCATGCTCATTGATGCACACTTGCACACGTCTCAACTTTCCATTTAATCACCAACTCGCGTTAAACGCATCAGGTTCGACCTGTATAATATGCATCAAGTCTATCACTTTCTAATCAATCTCCAGCCCCACGTAAAACGTATCAGGCTCATAACACAATCCGCGTGTAGGACGCCCTCAGGTTGGCCATTTTCCAGTATTCCAAGCATCTCATGTTCACGACACAACCCACGTATGGAAAGCCTCAAGTTGGCCAGCCTCTAGTATTCCCGGCATCATCTCACGTTAAACGCATTAGGACGGGTTCATTACCCCGTGTGTGGGACGCCTCAGGGTTTTATGTAATCACATGTGCACATCCACCAATTATTATCTGAATCCTGCAAGTGGGACGCCTCAGGGTATTTTAGATGATCACATGCTCAATGTCATTCGTGCTCACTCACATGATGCACATGTTATGCCGATACTAATTATGCATAATTCATGGCCATAACAAATCCATTATCGAGGCACCAATCAATTCCGAGCCAATCATTCAATTTACCCTATCACACAATCAATCAAATCAATCATGGTAAATCAGTTACGGCCCTTAATGGATTGCACAAATAACACATTGCAATTAAGCACGGAAATCAAGCATACCAATGGCCCACACTGAAGCACATGCCACGGCCACACCATGGGCCCTCCTAATATCACCATATCTAATTAAATCACACCCAAATCAGCCACTACATGGCCCAATTCACATTACTGAAACAACTCGCAATTAAGCCACAATTTAGCCATGCAAAGTCCAATCAAGTCCACACTAAACAACCACTAATCAGCCCACTCTAGGCCACTAATCCACCTTCGAATTAGCACACTAAACCACCAAGATCATCACATCACTAGCCCTAAGAACCATCCATCAATTAACCCCCAATTAGAATGCACATAATCCTAATTAGGGTTTAGGATTTGTACTCACTAGGTCTTAAGATCTAAATGTTGGCCAGACTAGGGGAGAAACGGGTTAGACTGTGGCGGGTTCCAGTCGGTTCCGCGGCGGTGTCGACGGCTCCCACGGCGGTGTGCAGAGGGGGAGACGGGCGGCAGTTTGTGGCTGATCCGAAACGGCGAGAAAGGGGGTGATGGTGATGGTGGTAAGGTAAACATGATAGGGAGAGAGGGAGAGAACGAGGTGAGGGCGACGGTGGTGGTGGCGTGAGGTGGCCCGTGGCCGGCGGTGGCGGTGCTTAGGTGGCGCTCACACGGCCAAGGCGGGCGCTAGTTGTGGTGTCGAGATGAGAGGGAAGAGAGGGAGAGAGAAACGGTCGAAAGATGGTGGTGAAGCGAGACGGTTGCGTGGACGGCGGCGTGGCCAGTGGTTCCAGCAAGCAACAACGGCTTGCTGCTCCGACGGTGCCTCATGCGGCCAAGGAAAGAGAGAAAGGGAGAGAGTGAGGCGAGAATGAGGGAAATGGTCGATCAAAATGAGGGGGAGTGAGGGGAGAGAGAGAGTGAGAGAGTGTTTTAATCAAAAGGGTGAGTGGGGGTGGTTGACTCACTCTACTAAAATTTACTAGACTAACCACCCCACTACACTTGATCCAAAGGCCACAATTCAAAAGCCAATCTTGTCTAACTTGATCTAATGGCCAAGATTGGAGCTTGATCAAAATATCTAGGGGTAGGATTGGAATTGAGCAAGAATTGTGAGGGCTTATTTGTCCATGATTTTCGGCCACTATTGGGGGTTGAACAAGACCATTTTAACCTGCAAAAATTTGGAATCAATGCTTAGGGTCCAAGGGCAAAACGGTAATTTTTCACTCTCAGTCCAAAATTCCATTTTTCGACCATACCAATCTCAAATATGATTGGCCACACTAATACGACGTCGTCCTTGCAATTTAGTTGCATACATCCGTGAAATCCGACACTCAAGTCCAAATTCAATTCAACGATCAATTTTGCTCAAATGCGATTTTAGCGTCTCTTACTAACGGCTGGCTTTTTAGGAGTTACGCGTATTGACCTAAGGTTACTCGAGTCGTGGCGGTCTCAATTTCCAAGAGAACGCGAGGATCTATCACTAGTTCTAGGGGTCGCGATCGTTCGGAATAAGTTCAGGATTATTTGCCACGAGTACTGTCATGCCCTGAACCCCACAGACACGCAACATCCCACTATGGTTGTTGAGAGGCGACGTCCCAAGACTCGTCGCCGACCCTTCATTTTATCTTTTAATACGCATGCGGAAGTGATCACAATAAACCCCGAACAACAACAATAAACAGGGATAGTTAGGAAAACAAAACACAATAATCGAACAACATTATTTTGATTTTCACTTGATTAACCCCTGGGAATATTCTTACAAGCCCACTTCGGGTACTATCACAAAAAGCTAGCAAAAAACAAAGGCTAGAGTTAATCTACTCCATCCAAAAAGTCGATCCCAAAAAGCCAGCTTCCAGACACCCTGAACCGAACCGGGTGCATCAACAAGCTAAGGACCTGAAAAAGGGGTTAACAACAATAAATGAGACGAAAGTCTCAATAAATTAACGGCCTAAGCCCCGCTTAGGAGGTCAACTCGCATGGGGTCCCTAACCAGGCAAAACAGCATCAACAATAACATTAATAAACAACCACATGCATCCTTACCTCGCCTAGATACACTCGTTAATGAAATGCATATGTCACATACTCGAAGCATTTAAATAAATTACCCATGCATCAGTGCATCATAGGCGCGCGTGTCCCGATTATAAGATAGAATCCATTTAGGCACATTCCATACCATACCTGCAAGATGGCAGTCTACCGGTATAACCGGGCTCTGTCCCACCCCATTGGGCACGGCTATGTCAAACGATCTACAGTAAGACAGCATTTCAATACAACAACATCAAACGATTTATAGTAAGATGATATCTCGTAAGAAGCATCGAGTCCGGTCTCGGGTCACGACAAGGCATTCGAGGTATCGGCACTCTATATAATCCTCAAGCATCCGATAAATCGAGTAACATCAAGCGATACACAGCAAGACGGCTGCAACGTGTAACCACACGAGCACACAAGCATTCCGGCCAATTATTATCTTCTCAATTAGCCCATGCGTCCATGAATAGTGCTCACCCAATGTCATACAATAATGCCAAGTGGTTACACATGCAAACAGTCAATAAATTCTTGTAAGCTTCGATGCCAAACATGATTATCAATCACAAAACATCACTAACATTACCTAGCATAACCATAAAAATAATTTGATTCCAAAAACCTCATGAACTTTCCTTGAAAACTCTCGATCAAAACAATTTGTCACATAAACAATTTAATACGATAATTCACGACATAAACGCCACCATTCAAGCTAAATATCATAATTTGAGATTCAAGATTTTGCGAAATAATAATAAATAAATTCGGAATTTAATTAATTAATAGTATTCGAAAATAATTTATTTTTCAAAATTCAAAATATTTTCTCAAATCAAAATCATTCAAATCATTTTCTAAATATCCCAACTTATACGGCGAAAACCAACATTGGCATCAAAATTTGACGTTAGAAATTTTCTGAAAACCAAATATTATTATTTTCGGGAATTAATTATTTAATAATAAAATAATAATATTTAATTCCGAAAATATTTTTATTTAATAAATCAATAACAATAATAATATAATTTATAACTTATAACCACAATCGCGATAACCTATCAACTTTTCTGATAACCTATTGCTTAAAACACCAATAACCTATCGTCTAATCCTAATTAAACAAACATAACATTAATTAAACTACCCTAAGCAAGTTTAACACTCTAAACACGAGATTATGAGTTAACTTACACAACTAATGCTGCCAAAGGTGCGAGAACAATGGCGGCGAAGAGGGTGGTCCACAATGGTTCCAGTTCGGACTCGACGGCCGGTGGATGATGACGAATGAGCGCAGCGATAGGAGGCCGCTGCCGGGGGCTGGTCTGAGGGTTGTTCCCAGTGAGGGTGGTGGCTGGTGGCGGCAGAGACGAGTGGCGAAGGTGGACGGCGGAGCTAATTGGCGGCAAGCTCGGCCGGACGAGTGGTGGTCGCGACGGCAAGCTGCTGTTCGCACGGGAAGCAGTCGGCTAAGGGGAAAGGGAGCGACTGTTGGGGTGGCGGTGGTTCACAAGAGGGAGGACGACGGCGCTCGACAGTGGCTGGGCTGGTCGCCGGCAAGGCATGGCTCGCTCTTAGCCGAAACAGACCAGTGACGGGGGCGAGTGGACGATGGTGTTGCTCGGCCAGGAAGGAGTTGAGGTGGTGCAGCTCGGTCGGGGTGATGGTGGCTGGGGGCAAGGCGCGGCAGCACTAGTTCCGATAAGCCGAACAAAGCAGGAGCGGAGGCCAGAAGTTGCGGCATTGGCCGGGGGGGGAAAGGGAGAAGGAAGAGGAAGAAGAGAAGAAAAAAGAAGAAAGAAAAGGAGGAAAAAAAAAGAAAAAGAAGAAATGGAAGAGAGAGAGAGAGAAGTAGGTGGGGTTGGTGGGGAGTGGTCAGACTCGTAGGGGGGGTCGGCGGGAAAAGAGGGGAGGAGAGAGAGAGAGAGAGAGAGAGAGAGACATCAAATCGCAATAATCGCAATCCAATGGCCACGATTTAAATCCGGAAACGATCCAACGGTCACGAAAAATCTTAATTAATAATTAGGATAAATGGCCAAAAGAAAATAACTAAAACCCACTACGAGAGTGGTCTATCAGTCTAAATCCGTACCTGGTTAAAAATTCACTTTTCACTTATCCCGGACAATATCGAGGTTGGCCACAATAATATCGACACCATCCAATTAAATTCGTAACGAAATTCTGAAAAATTTGACACCAAAGTTCGGGCTCTAAATAATGGCCAAATTCGATCAAATACGATTCTAACGAAATCTCTATTTTAAAACAATAACCGGGAGTGATCAGTTCCCGGGTGAGATTTTACTATAAGTACACTGACGAATTACACGTTTTATAAATCCCCAAAATGGGTCAAAATTCGGAATGTCACACGTACTCTTAGTCATGTGGAATCACCTACGATCCGATCATACGTCGTTGCCCAAACCAATCAATCACCCTCCTAGGATTGGCCCACATTGGTCTAAAATATTCTCTCGTCGTTTTTCAGAATCGGAGCTCGATTCACTATCGGGTTCCTGGGTCCACGTATTGTTTTCCTAGTTAGCCATTCCCTATTGGTTAGTACCCCGAGAGTGATTAGTTTCGAGCGAGATTTACTAAAATGAAATGAGAAATAAACATCTATTTCATTGATCTCGGAAGTGGGTCGAATTCAGAATGTTACCTAGACACTCCACAAAGATTATAAACGGCAAAAGAATACTATAAATGCCATAAGTTGTGTATGGAGACTATTTTGGTGCCATAACTTTTTTTTTTTATTACTTTAGTACCAAGTTGGAGGAAAAACAATTACTTAAGTGTCATAAGTTTTTTCGGATCACTTTAGTGCTAAAATTTTTGAAAAACGATCACTTAAGTACTAAAATTTTTGAAAAACGATCATTTAAATGCTAAAATTTTTGAAAAATGATCACTTAAGTGCCAATCTTTGGCGAGCCACGTCAGCTTCAGAAATTAATAAAAAAAATGCCACGTCGGATTTTCGGCGAAAAATTGTGTACGGCACCGGAATTGGCACTTAAGTGATCGTTTTTCAAAAATTTTAGCACTTAGCTAATTGTTTTTCAAAAATTTTAGCACTGAAGTGATCCAAAAAAAATTTATAACACCAAAGTGAGTACCGTACATAAGTTATGGCACTTGTATTCTTTTGCCGATAATAAATTGAAGATGAGATGTCAATCATCAAAACGAGTAAGTGCCTAGATGGTTGTTAATTTCATTCCATTGCCCATCCTAATGATAATCAAAGACTTCTAGTTTAACTCTACCAAACAAGACTGAAAAATAGATCATCATTCCCCCAAAAACCCCTAGTGTCCTATTTTATGTAGCCAGTTTCATCGTACTGATTGTCCTCAGACAAAATGATCGATCCAAGAGGAAAGAAGCCGCTGCCAATTCACCGAATAATGAAATCCAGAATCAGCTTATTAGCAAATTAATGGAAAGATCTGTCAGCGATGAAAGGTGCGCAGACCCTAAACGATGCACATAACCAGCAGAGTCCTGGAGGCTAGGCGAAACCTTGGGAAAATTCCATAGCTTAAATAAAGCCTGCGGATTAGATAAAAAGACTTGGTAAAAAGGAAAACAATGGCCTAATTCAAAAAAAAAAAAAAGGCACTAACTTTACCTTGAGTAACAATTTTAGCCTGAAATTTCTTTTTTCTAATAAAAATTACCAATTTTCACTTAAATCCCAAATTTGGCCCAAACAATTTGAAAATATTGTTACTCAAGAAAAAGTTGGTGCATTTTTTTTGGAATTAGCTTAGAAAAAAATACCCATGCACATGTGACCAAATTAGGTACTGATGGTTACAACATTCAGCCAGCCACACCTAACAAATCCATAATCGGAAACTACCAAAAGATTTATGCAAGAAACATTCCTCTTCATTAACAAGGCAGAAATTCCAAGGTTAATTTAATCTGGTGAAAAAGAAATTTACCTTCTTGTATGTATGAATTTATGTAAATTAATACATATAACAAATTGAGTGGGGCATTGTTGAAATAATTTGTTATCACGAATAGAGGTGTCTCTTGGTGACGAAAAGATGTGACTCTTGGTTTGAAAAGAAATGATTATTGACATGAAAAATGGTGATGGTTGGGATAAGGTGTATATTCCCAAGAGATGTGTCAATTAGTTGTCTATAAATAGGATCATATCATACATTGTTCAACACTACTCTTCAAGGACCACAACTATTCAAAATAATAACTTCTTCATCGTAATTCTCTCTTCTTTTCTTTTCATACACATAATTTTGATAACACATTCAAGGTGAAATTCCAAAAAAGAAATTGAGTAATTTCTAAACTCGTTTCTCTGCGGCTTTAATATAAATCCTAAAGGTATATTTATTCTAAACTCGGCAGCAAGAATAGTGGGGATAAATAATACCCTAAAGACAGTGATCGTCACTACACTTTAAAACATCAAAGATCTATAACTACTACTCTATCTTCATCAACAGTCAAATTTCTTCAACTAATACAAGCTCGAAGATGAGAAAATAAATAAACGAGGGTCAAACCAAGTGAAAAACATCATCCCTACATTTTGCATTTCTGAATAAGTGATAAAAAGTAAAGAAATTGAAAATGCTAGTACTATAAATTTAAAGGTTGCAAGGAATGTAAATGGTACTGGAAATTGAAATGGCGGAAAGTTAGATTTGCACGAAAGTAATTAGAGAATAATAGAATTGCAAAGAACACATGTTTTGTGATTGACTGGGCGACCCTTACACAGGTTACATTGTGAATATTTATATCCTGCAATTGACAGTTTTTTACAAACAGTTGTTAATTTTAAATGCATAAATAACTTCTTAATCCTATCTCTTGTGACTGGTAAGAAGTTACAAATTCTAGAAGCAATCTCATATTATTTAGTCATGATTATTCATAAGCAGTTACGAATAGCGAGTTTGTAGGATAACTGCTGAATAGTTTTGTACTTGTGTCGATCCACTATCTCTCTTCGACTCCGGACTAGCGACCGGTAGAGGGAAGTAGGGAAAAAAGAAAAATTAAAAAGGAAAGAAAAGAAAAGGAAAAAAGAAAATTAAAAAATTGTAAAATTTATCCGGTCAAAGTCAATATAAGATGTCCATTGTTCACGTTAGCGATTTCCATTCAAAATTGGCCGAAATAACTATATTAGTAAATCATCAAAAGGAATAAGACTAAATTGGTCAAATTAAAAGTTTACAACTGAATTAAACACTTTACAATAAGTTTATAATTCTTTGACCATTTTCCCTATTAATAGCACTGCCTTAACATTTAACCAAAATCTAGGATAACTTGTTTTTTTTTTTTTTTGGTAAAGATAAGATTAGGATAACTTGTTGATGATTTTATCAACTAATTTTCCTCAAGTTTTGATGAAGGCTCTTGTCGATAACTTATGCACCTTGTGTTATCGATTTCTTTCACTATCAACAAGCTTGTGATGACTTTTGTTTTGACCTAACTTTATTCTTATCAACCGAGCTTACTGCTCATCGATAATGACCAACATTTCATTATTTTGTGGTGCCAACACAGACTAACCAAGGTTTCCAAAGACAAAGAATAGATGGGGAATCGAACTTGTGACATTTGGCTTACAAGCCAAGTCTTGGAGCACTCGACAACTGATCTAGTCGAACTAAAAATTCACACATTCAAACAATCGACATAAGGATATATATTTACTTTGAAAATTCTAAAAAAGGGATTTCACTGTAACACGACATAAGAATATACTGAAATCATAACGCAACTTGAGCATTATGAAAACCTATCTAGAGATCTTCAAAGAACTTCGGTGGCGAGGCGGCACCTTACGGTCTGGGGCGTGCCCCCTAAGGTGATCTGGTGCTGGCTTGGGTGACATGCCATGTGCTTCGAGTCCGATGCTTCATCGTTAGAGCGAAGTGCTTGCTTCTTTGTATAAGGTGCATGCCCACTGTTATCCTTTGGAAATAGAGCACTCACCTTGTAAATACTCTACTGATCGTGGTCAAAGCCTGGTTTATCGAGCCACCAAAAAAGGTAAATTCTCCAGCTTAATAATGTTTACCTTTAGATGAAAAGAAATGAACCGTCATCAAGACCATAAAAGACCTTTCTTAATACGTTTAATACTAATGGTACGAAAAATACTTTCTTCTTCTTCGCATAAAGATCCATTTGCTCCCAAAGCAAAGAATGGAGAGACAGAGAGATTGCTCTGTCTTCTTCCCACCCTTCCCGACAAGGAAACCCACATGCTGAACTTAGTCAAAAAGAGTGATCAATGGGTTGTCCATCATCATCCCCATGTGGGACGTGGGTTGTCGCTTTATGAGCGGTCCCTTCTATTGGAATCTCCAGTTAGGCATGAAAGATCAAAGCCATGGCACGAGTCAATTAGATGGGCATACTGAGAAAAATGCCGATGTTGAGGGGTCTTCTTCAAAAGCATACGCAAAAGCTATCTGCCGGTTTTCAAAATGGATAGATAGTTGCCTTTTTGAGGCTTCGTTTATTTCGCAAAAAACGAATAATTTAAAAAATTTTTGCTTGCATCGCTTGCAAAAATAAATAAACAAAAAATATTTCATCATCCACGAAAATGTTTAAATATAATTGTTGTTGAGAATTTCTAGGAAAACATTTTCTAAGTCATTATTTTATGCGAAACAAAAGGAGCGTAAATGTACAACTTAAGAAGTCCACAATCTTAAACTTGTCCATTCCACGTGTTCTAGGGAACTACATTAGGTTATTACACCCTCTCACAATTTGATTATACGGGTGCTCATAGCACTTCCGATTACATTGGTACGATAAAAATACATTCTACTTCGATATTTTCCACTGTATTTCGTGTCAATGGAGAGCTGACAATTTGCAAAATGGGGAGAATGATGCATAAGTCTTCAATTTCAACAAAAAAGTGAATGAGTGATCGGGACATTCACTCCTCTTACAGTTAACCTAAATTGTTTGGACCACACGCATTTTGAGGTGGCAACTTAGATTTACCATCGAGAGTTCAATTGAATAACTCGAGTGACTGGACCATCGGGCAATTTGACACTTTTGGGTTTTCACACTAGCTGGCAAGCAACTATTGGTTTTCTCCTAAAGATAGACATGTCCATTTCATCTGGCGTGGTTCGATTTGTCCGCAGGGTTAAAGTATGCGACTCGTGGATTCACGTGTCTATATTTTGTCAATTAATTTAGTAAATCTAGTGTCGAAAAGACAAAGTGGTTTTCTCATTGTTCTTTCAAAAGAGAAATAATGTCATTCATAATAAAATAAGCATGTGCAACTCCTGACAGGGGTGTGCAACAGGAACCGTTTAGACTAGAAACTGTCCGGACTAGATTGAACTGACTAGTTATAGATAATTCCCGGAAATCCCAATTCAGTTTTCAGTATCATAAAGTTGGAACTGGTGATTTTTGGTTTTGTTCTTGATTTTAAGGTTGAAACTGCCCACCCGAACCGGATCAACTGATTTCTTTTTTGTTTCTTAAAATTCTTTGCATAAACCCTAAGCCCTCTTTTCTTTCCCTGTTCGGCTATTCCCTCTCGCGCTCGTTCTTTCCCTCCAACCTCTAACACCTTAGCCTTTCACGTTCACTCCTTAGCCGCTCATGCTCTCTCTTTCCCAACAATCCCAACTTTGAACATGGTGAGGCAATCGGCTATATATTCGATTGATCTTGAGATTGCCCCATTGGAATCGGTGATTTTTGGTCCGACTCCCAGTTTTGGGGGTGGAACTGCCCACTTAGACCACCAGAATCGGACCGACTATTTTTTTAATTATTTCTTAAGATTCTTTACAGAAACCCTAAGCTCTCTTTTCTTTCCCTTTCGACTATTCCCTCTCTAGTTTCATGCTCGTTCTTTCCCTCAGCCTCTCATGTTTGCTCTTTCCCAAGGATCCCAGCTCAGAACATGGTAAGGTAGTTGGCCGTAGTTCGATTTATCTCGAATTCTCTCTACCATCTTCAAAATGGGTAGGGACTCTCGCGATTAATTGCTCTTCCCTGTGAACCACTTTTGCTTCGCCTTCCTTTGTTTAAAGGATGAGTTGAGCTAGGTTTCTTTGGTTTTCGAGTGTTTTTGTGTCCAACTGAGTTAATATCTTTGATGTCAAGCATTTCTTGATGGTCATTTGGGTCTAAGTTTGGATTCAAGTTGTAAAAAATGGTCGAGGTCTTCTCCTCACTCCTTGCTCAGCACATGCTCGATGAAATGCTTGAACCAAACTCGTGCAAACCTGTCTCAGTGTTGTTTGTATGAACTGGCCGCCATGTGTTTAAAATGACACTTAAACTAAGCTGTGTTCTTATTTAAGGAAAATCTTTTGAATCAAGATACTTTGATGTTCATCTCACATTTGTCTTTGGTTAATCTATTTTGCATTCGCTTTCCTGCTAGTCGAGTTTATGGCTGTATATCCCGACCTTGCCTTGTTTCTGTATTCTCATGTGTCCCGGTGCTATTCGATGGTGGTTGGTGGTGGCCACTAACGTGGTAGTGGCAATCCGGTGGTGTTTTAAACTTGAAATTTGCCACAATTATTGTGAATCCATCAGTTTCATTAAATTGCTCGGGAACCAAATCGGACCAGTCAGTCCCGTCTAGGAGGTTTGGTTCTCAATTCCAGTATCTGGAAACCAGTCCTCCTAGTCCTGTTCCTAGTTTCAAGATAGGAACTAGATTGCCTAAGAACTGATGATCCCTAACTTTTAGATCGCATGCAAAAGGTTAGACACGGGGCAAATTCCAATTCAAAATTAGAAGTCATTCATTTGAATTCTACCTATTGCGCGCAAACTGCTTTGGGTTAGAATCACATGCACATGTCAAAGGTCTAAATGTATTTGTTCTATGGGGCTTACAGAGCGTTTCATGAAACTTTAGGCAGTTGGGTCTCCTTGCCCTTAAATAATATAAAAAATCAATATGTGGAAATTAAAAAAAAAATTACATCTCAAAATTTCAAATTCTTGATGCATAGATCATTTTTTAAGTTTCATTTGTTTCACGAAAAATAAATGATTTGGAAAATATTTATCAAAAATGATCTCTTATAAAAATGAAAGAACGATTATTTTCGTCATCTACAAAAATGTTTAGTGCAACAAATGATAGTGACTCAATGATTTGCTAGGAAAACTATCAAAAAATTCTTAAACCTATTGCACTTTTGCTAATTTAGTCCTCAACTTTTTAATTGTGCCAATTAAGTCTTAAACCTTTTCATGTTTTGTCAATGGAATCTATTTGACCAATTTTGAACGGAAATTGCTAATGTAGATACTGACTATTTTATGTAGCATGACCAGCATTGACATGGATAGTTTTATTTTAATTTATAATTTTTTTTCTTCGCTTTTCCTTCTTTTCTATTTTTTTTTTTGTGTGGGCGACCACTGGGTGAGGGTCAGTGGGTCCTCACCGGCCGCAAGCGAAGGCTGTGATGCCCTCACCTAGATCTGGGTGAGGCCTTGTGGCCACGAGCATTGGCCATTGGAGCATTGTTTGCGGTTGGTCTCAGCACTGGTCGAATCTTTGGCTCCATGACATTTGTCGAAGGTACTCGTGAGGGCCAGGCATTTCAAAATTCTCTCTCTCCTCAGTTAATTTCCGAGAAGAAAAAATAATTTTAAGAATTTTTGGTAATTTTCCCATGATTCTTGCCAATTGAATAAAGTCGATATGGCTGAAGCGTTAAAGTCAATATGTATGAAAAAAGTGTTGACTAATTTTTAAGAGATAGGCCGAGTGATTAAGAGCTAGATTTGAATGTAGCAGACTACATCTTCAAATCACTGTGCCTTCTACTCATCTCAACTTTGGGCCTATTCCCCCATCCAATTGGTGGTCGAGCCATTACCAAATGAACATGGATGAGAAGGTTTGCGTGTACCATGAAAATTAGGCATGCCGCAAATTATCTAATGTGAAGTGGAAGCGGCCAACAATAAAATATGGTGTTAATTCATAGCCATGTCCTTTTATTCTCATGATTTAA
Organism: Syzygium aromaticum; assembly: GCA_024500025.1. Lineage (NCBI taxonomy): Eukaryota > Viridiplantae > Streptophyta > Magnoliopsida > Myrtales > Myrtaceae > Syzygium > Syzygium aromaticum. The sequence continues at coordinate 14,218,160 of CM044886.1, forward strand.
TGTAGGGACAATCTTCAAAGTTCTACATACTAAACTTTACTAGAAATAACGACTATAGGCTAACTTTAATTATTATTTAACAAATCAATCTATTGAATTGTACAAGATCACATCAGTAATGCCATTTTGATTTACGCCAATTCCACATCGGTAATGGATGTGGTCCAGGCAAAAATTTTATAAGAGACTCCTATCCACAATGAGGATGATGTACACATACATAATTGAGCAGCTATATTTTCCTCTTCATTGATGGTTTACAAATTATCAACATCGCAAACTTAAATAAATACAAATATATCTATTTCCATATTTGAAAACCACCTGTCAAATTATTGTTTGGTGGGATCCTCCAACTAGGGATGACAAAAAAGAGACGAAAAAAAGTACTAAAAAAGTCTTAAACCTATTGTACTCGTGTCAGTTTAATTTTAAACCTTTCAATTGTACTAATTGAGTCATAAACCTTTTGATGATTTACCAATGTAGTGCATCCATCCAAATTTGATTGAAAATCGTTAGCATAGGCGTCGGACGTCCTACTTGGCATAACTGGCAATTGATGCGGGCGGATTTTAGAATTTTTTTAAAAATTGATTTATTGTTATTATTTTTCTTTTCTTTCTTTTTTTTACAACTCTGGGCCGCGTGAGGGGGTCATTGCCCTCGCTGACCACGGGTGAGGGCTTCCGTGCCCTCTCCAAGATCTAGGCAAGGGCATCAAGCCCTCAACCAATTCCAAGAAAGGGTCGTGACGGCCTCACTGGCCACAAGTGAGGGGCTCGCAGTCCTCACTTGGATTTGGGCAAGGGCTTGACGCCCTCGTCGTCCCACAGTTAGGAAAAAAAAAAGAAAGGAAAAAAAGAAGAAAAAGAAAAGAAAAAATGAAAAAAATAATAAAAATTATCCAAGTTAGAGCCAACTGTCTTTAGTGCCATGTAAAATGGCTAGCATCCATATCAACAATTTCTAGCCCGAATTGACTAGATGTTTTATATTGGCAAATCGTAAAAAGGTTTATGACTCAATTGTCACAATTGAAGAGTTTATGACTAAATTGGCATAAATGCAATAAATTAAGGTCTTTTATGTTACTTTTCTTCAAAAAAACATGATTCAATTTCAAAAGGCCTATATTTTCCTCCATTTCTAAAAGCCATCCTTTTCTTTATCCGCTCCATCAGAAATAGAGTTGGAGGATCTTCCGTCCCATACTAGAGGAAAACATGAACTTTTTGGCAGTACAATACAAACCAATTGTCGTCTAGTTCACTACCAAGAGAATCACGTTATAAGCGTTGGCATTAGACTATAAGTTCGTACTTTTCTCTTTTTATGTCATGCTGCGTATATCTTCGTATATTTATAGCTCGCTCTCAAGTCTCAGTTATCTACTACATTGAACTAGCAAAGAGAGACTTCAGGCACCAAGACAAGCAACAACCATGTTCACCGAGCTGCTCTTCTCCTTCTTCCTCCTCATCCTCTCTCTCTTCTCAATGCTCTTCACAAGCAAAAATTCCATCCCCCGTCACAATAAAACAATACCATCATCACCTACTAGCAATCTCCTCCCAAAGTCGTATCCGATTATTGGCTCCTACTTTGAGATCTACGCGAACCGTGAGCGGCGCGTTGAGTGGCTCTCTGACATGATCAAGCTCTCCCCGTCCGCCACCTTCGTCCTTAACCGCTTCTTTGGCCAGCGCCAGATCTTCACCGGGAACCCCTCCAATGTTCAGCATATCCTCAAGACCCACTTCCACATCTACCCAAAGGGTGAGCTCCTCCGCTGCAGCCTCCGCGACTTCCTCGGTGATGGCATCTTCAACATCAATGGCGATGCCTGGAAGTTCCAGAGGCAGGTCTCGAGTCACGAGTTCAACCGCAAGTCCCTGTGCAAGTTTGTTGAGCATGTGGTGGATGCTGAGCTCTCAGGCCGCCTCATCCCTATCCTTGCCTCTGCCGCCAAGAATGGCGCTGTGCTCGATCTGCAGGACATCCTGCAGCGGTTCACGTTTGACAACATATGCAAGATTGCGTTTGGGTACGACCCGGCGTATCTTCTTCCCTCACTTCCGCCAGCCCAGTTCGCTGAAGCATTCGAAGAAGCGGTCATGATCAGTAGTGGAAGGCTCAATTCGATTTTGCCAATCATATGGAAGCTCAAGAGGTTTCTCTGCGTGGGTTCGGAGAAGCGTCTCAAGGAGGCGGTTTCTCAGGTACAGTACCAAGAAGTTATTTTATCTAGCAGTTACATCGCTGACGCGGTGTGACAAACTTTGCATTTGAATGCTAAATAAATCTCATTTCTTACTTCGCCGATTGTTATTGATCCAGGATGACTGTATGACTGATGCGTATAATATGTTTCAGGTACGAGGCTTCGCGAGAGACCTCATAAGAGAGAAGAGAAAGAAGATGAGAGAGCGTTGCTCGCAAGATGTCGACCTCGAGCTCGATATCCTGTCTAGGTTCTTGATGTCAGGCCACTCTGACGAGGACTTTGTGATTGACATCGTCATCAGTTTCATCCATGCTGGCCGCGACACCACATCGGCCGCATTGACATGGTTCTTCTGGCTCGTCTCACAGAACCCGCGAGTGGAGAGGGAGATACTCGATGAGATTGCAGAGAAGACCGGGACGCTGTTGGCCGTTTATGAGGAGACGAAGGACATGGTGTACACACACGCCTCGCTGTGTGAGAGCATGAGGCTATACCCTCCTGTTCCCGTGGACACGAAGGAAGCCACTGTTGACGACGTTTTGCCGGATGGGACGCGCGTGAAGAAGGGGACGAGGGTGGTGTACCATCCATACGCGATGGGGAGGCTGCCTGAGCTGTGGGGCGCAGACTGGCCGGACTTTATACCAGAGAGGTGGCTGGCGGAGGGGGGTGGAGGAGGGAAATGTGGCTTCGTCGGGCCAGACCCGTACAAGTACCCGGTGTTCCAAGCGGGGCCTAGGATTTGCTTGGGGAAGGAGATGGCGTTCCTCCAGATGAAGAGGGTGGTTGCTGCCGTGCTGGGGCGGTTCAGGGTGGTGCCGGCAATGGAGAAGGGGGCCGAGCCGGTGTACTCGGCTGACTTGACATCAAAGATGAAGGACGGGTTCCCGGTGAGGATTCAGGAGAGGAACAGATTGTTGTAGAAAATGTACACAAGTGATTCATGCATGGAGGTTTTGTGGCTTAGTGTGTTACAATTGTATTATGATAATGGAAAGTAAGATTTGTATGAGCTTGTTTCGAAATGAACCTTTTTTTCTTGGAAATAGAAAGTTATCTTAGGAAGCATGTCTAATTAGGTTAGGGTGTTTTGCTCAAAAAAAAAAAAATTAGATTAGTTTGTCTACGTACTCTAATGACAAATCCCAAAGGACTCTCCAACCTCATAATTATTTTTAGAATTTATTTCAAATACACGGATCGCGTAACGATTTATTACACAATCTACGTTTATCACCATTAACTTGGATAATTGAGCAATATTTTAAGTTATAACTATGCATATCAATAGCCATATATGTGTCGCGATTTATGTAACAAATATATTACTTGTATCCTGTACCATGTTAAAAACTTGGTTTTTTAGACTGGATTCCAAAATTATATCCTCGCTTTTAAGGTTTAGTAATTAGGTGACAAAAGCATTTTCCGTCATCATGTCATGTCTAACTTTTAGAAAAATGATACAAATAGTCCTTAAAATTTCACCTTATGTGCAATGTGGTCCATAAACTTTTAATTTATTTAATATGATCCCTCAACTGTAGCCAAATGTGTAATGTAGTCCATAAACTTTTAGTACACGTTCAATATAGTTCCCGAATTATATGAAAATGTTCAATATTGTCCATGAACTTGAATTAATGAAATGACAATATTTAACATTTTCATATAATTTAGAAACTAAGTTGAACATGTATTAAAAGTTTATGGACCACATTGCATATTGAGACAAAATTTAAGAACAATTTATGTCATTGTCCCCTAATTTTTTTCTCCATACATTGTTACTATTGTTGTTGTTGCTGCTGCGGTGGCTGTTATTTCACTTGTAAGTTTGTAACTATACACTGCTTAAAATGAAGAAAATAATTCGCCAAAACCACGAGTAAAGATTATGATGTCATTAATACGCAATATGGTTTCACTAAAGCATAAAGTACTTTCTTTGATGTGTGGGCAAGATCGGTCCCTGTTCGAGTAATGAGAGCATGAATGGAAAACTATATCCCACATAGCAAACGTTGGGCATATTAGATTCTCAGCAAATAACCCCATGCTTTTGCAGTGTCGATTGTTCACTTCAACGGATCGCGAAGCGCTTAACACATGAAATTTCTTGTTTTTCCTCGAAACAATCATGTCCCCGACATGTGTGGTACTTATTGAACATCTGAATATTTCCCCAATGATTTGTATGTGCATATATGAGTGGGATGCCACTTTATGGTGGCTTTACACTTACATCAACCGGCAACAATTGATTTTCTTCATATATCATATCACCGAAAATTTTGCGGGACCCCTGCCAACTGATTTAAAAGCTTGAACTATAAGATGAATGTGTGTTTTGACATTTAAATATTCTAACACTTTCTCTTAAGCGTAGTGCGAACAAAATGTGCAAAAGGAATCCGCAGCGATTTTGCAGACAAGAAACGTGAAAAGATGACCTCCTCCTTTTTAGGGATTTCAAATCTTTTACTTTCTTTCTTCTATATTCTCATATGCTTATATTGTAAGTGTTGTACTAATGGGGGCCAATGCGTGATTTTATAATTCTAATTTTCCTCTTACATAATTTGATATTAAAATTTAAATCCTTTTTCTCCTACAAACAACCTTTCTAAGATAAATCAAGTCTTAAGATATTTCAACCACCAATAATTACATTTCTTGTTGATTAATCATTCATATTGATTTCACTAATCTTGCAAATAAAACTTTTCGCTCGAACACCACGCTTTACCACATTTTCTAGTACCTTCAAACCAAAACACAAAGAAGTTCTGTTCACTTAAACAAGAAAAAATCACATACATGATCTTTTAACTTTCGCTTAATATGTAATGTGGTCCCTGAACTTTTAATTTGCTCAAGATAATCCTTGAATTTTAGCCCTTTTATGCAATGTCGTTCTTGAAATTTCAACTTATTCAACGTGGTTTTTGAACTTTTGATACATGTTTAATCTTGTCCCTAGAATATATGAAAATAACAACATTGAGTATATTCATATAATCCAAGGACTAGCTTGAATATGTACCAAAAGTTCATAGACTATATTGAACAAATTAAAATTTTGAAGACCATATTGAACAAATTAAAAATATAAAGACTATATTGCACATTGAATCAAACATCGTGAACTATTTTTTTCGTTATCCCCTTAAACAATTGTCTGTATAAGCGAGATGACCACACATTCTGGTTCTTGTAAAGTTAGATAATATCTGTTCGACCATAGAAGAAAAAACTCCAGACTCAGACAAGAACCAAACTTTCGCGGATTCGGAGGAGCCTTATAGGCTATAGTACGTCCCATATCTTATGTTATCTTACCCAATTCAAAAACCAATCTACATAAAAGGTTAGTTGAAAGTAACAATAAAACTAATATTCTGTACAATAACTAGTGAATAGTTCATGAGCCTATTTATAGGCTTTACATAATGGCTATCTAAAGTAACAAATCAAAAAAGATGTATAGAATCACATAATAATGTACAAAATCACATAATATCACTAATATATATCTCTAACATCATTTCAAACTCAAGATGATTTGAAAGATGTCAACTTGAATTTGGAGATTAGATCCAGAAAATGCCTAGGTGGATGTGTCTTGGTGAAGACATCCGTAGTTTGTTCAGCAGAGGATGTAGAGACAAGTTGAATGGTGCCACGAAGGACATGATATTGAAAGAAATGACAGGCTATTTTAATATGCTTTCTGCATTAAGGAAAAACATCATAATGTGGAATTTAGATAGCATTTCGGTTGTTGTAATGAATGACCATTTCGCTATGATGACGCACTCTCATGTCTTCAAGTAGCCACCGTAACCATAATAACTCTAATGTTGTATCAACAAGAACTCGATATTCTGCTTTTGTACTAGATTGAGCGACAATGATATATTTCTTGCTACGCCATGAGATAAGTGAGTTACCCAAAGAGAAACAATAGCCGGTAGTGGAGTAACAATCTTGAGGGTCACCAACCTAGTCAGTATCAAAATAAGTTGTCAACTCCAATGTAGAATGAACAAAAAGTGAAGGCCATGAAACAATGTACCCTTGACATATTGAAGAAATTGAACAACTATAGCAATATGAGTTGTATGAGGCGCAGTCATGTACCGACTAACAATGTGAACAATATAAGCGATGCCAGGACGAGTAATAGTGAGATATATAAAACTGCCAACCAACTGTTGATATAGTGTAGGATTAGGAAGAAGAGTTTCATCCTTGTCATCGAATTTTTCATTCGACTCAATAGGAGTGGAAGCAATCTCGTTCTCAGTGAGCCCAACTTGAGAAATAAGATCAGTGGCATTTTTTGCTTGAAAGAGATATTAGCTAGAAGCATCAAACGTAACCTTCAAGCCTAAAAAATAGCTAAGTTGCCCAAGATCTTTCATTTCGAACTGTTTACTAAGATATTGCTGGAGTTTGGTAATGCCGGTCTGATAACTACCCGTAATAACTATATCATATACATATAAAAGCAGCATAATATACCCACGATGTGTGCACCGAACAAAGAGAGTACGCCATAAGGACTGCAATTAAAACCAAGAGATTTCATGGTTGAGCTAAACTTAGAGTACCATGCATGGGGAGCTTGCTTCAATCCATACAATGCTCAACGTAATCGGCACACCTTATTCGATGAATGAGTGTATCTAGGAGGAGGTACCATATAAATTTCCTTAGTGAGATCATCATTAAGAAATGCATTTTTAACATCCATTTGAAATAGAGGCCAATGCTTAACAATGGCAACAACAAGGAGATTGTGAGCAAAAGTAAGACGAGTAACAGGGGCAAATGTCTCATCATAATCAATGACATACTCTTAAGTAAAGCGCTTTGCTACTACTGAGCTTTATGGCGATCCATAGTACCATCTGTCTTGATTTTAATCTTATATACCCATTTACTATTGGCAACAGACTTACTAGGAGGTAATTCAACCAAATCCCATGTGTGAGAGTTTTCCAAGGCCTGCAACTCATCTGCCAATGCTTGTTGCCAAAGAGGATTAGTACTAGCTTCTTTAGAGGTGCAAGGTTCAGAGGTGCAAGGTTCATGAAGAGAAACAATGGCAGAGTAAAAATAATAATCACGAAGATGAGCTAGAGGTTGACTTACTCTGGTGGAATGACGGGCAGAAGTAGTTGGAATGGATGAAGGCGTAGGATCATTGGTTGGGGCTTGCATTAAGATGACAAGAAGACAACTATGGAGAGGAAGATTCACATATGGATGGTAGCATAGGATCTTCTAGGACTAAATCCACTAAGAGACTAGTAAAGAAAGGAACATGAGTAGAAGATTCGAAGGGACGAATAGATGAGAACATTTTATATACCGAAAATGAAACATGACGAGACACACATAGACGAATAGAGATAGGGTCTCAACATCTATATCCCTTGTGCTAATTGCCATGCCCAAGAAAGCAACATATATGAGCATAGGGTTCTAACTTCATGCGTTCATGTGGAAGAAGATGCGCAAAACAAGCACTACCGAAGACTCTAAGACGACCGTTATAGGAAACCTTGCCATGTAAATGCTCACAAGGAGAAATGTTGTCTATGATAGGGGATGGGGTACAATTGATAGTATAAACTGTGGCATTCTAAAATTCGACTCATTTTTCGAGATTTGTGAAATAATTGTATCTTCGATGCACTTTAGTTAAATCTCACTTGAAATTGATCTTTCTTGAGAAGACTAACCATTAGGGAATGACTAACTAGGAATTAAGTACGTGGACCCAAGAACTTGGCTGTGAATCGATGTAACATCCCGAATTTCGACTCAATTTTCGGAAATCAATAAAATGAGTCTTATCTATTATTTCATTTTTGTAAGTCTCGCCCAAAGCTGATCACTCCTGGGATACTAATCAGATGGGAATGACTAACTAGGATAACGGTACGTGGACCAAGGACCTGATCATGAATTGGACATCGATTCCGAGAAACAACGATGAAATATTTTGAGCCAACGTAGGTCGATCTTCGAAAGGTAACGGACTCGATTTGGCCGAGGCCAACGATGTACATTCGGATAACAGGTGATTCTGTAAGACCGAACGTGCACGTGGCTGACCAGCCCCGAACTTAAACCGAATGATCGTGATCACAAGAACTAGCAATAATTCCTATCGTTCTCCCGGTGATCGAGGCTGTCATGACTCAGATAACCTTAGGTCAATATGCGTAACCCCTAAACAGCCGCCCGTTAGTAGAGATTCGAAAATTGAAATTTAACTAGTTTGATTGTGGAATTTGATCCGGATTTCAAGGTTGATTTTCGAGGGTTTACTGGTCTAGTTTCGCAAGGATGACGTCAATTTGGGTTGGCCATTTATATAGGGGGTTAGTCTGGTCGAAAAATGGAATTTCGGCCCGAAATCGGACAAATGACGACTTTGTCCCTAAGCCCTATTTAGTGCTCCGAATTTTGGAGTTTTAGAGGGTTAATTAATGTATTTTGTGGACAAGAGACAAGCCACTAGTGGAATGGAGGAATGACCATATTACCCCTTCAATTATTGGACAAGAAGAGATGTTAACCATTGGATCAATGGTAGGTTTGTCTAGTGCCTTGGATGCTTGACATGTGGCACCCACTACCACCAACTCCCACTATTAACCTATCACCTCCTCTCTCTCTCCTCATTTCTTCATCACCAAGCCAAACTCACCCTCACTTTCTCTCTTTTTCCTTTCATTTTCTTGCCGGCCATCATCACCGCTGAGATCGCCCGCCGCCGCTCGCCGTGGCCGTCACCGCCGGAACCGTGCTGCCACGCTGTTGTCCATGCCACACCGCCACCATCACCGTCTCGCTCCCGTGTTCACTCTCTCTCTCTCTCCCTCTCCTGCCGGTTCGCCGTCCATCCGCCGTTACGCTCCTGTGCCGCTTGCCCGGAGCGTTGCCGCCGCACGCCGTGAAAGCCGACTCGCCGTCTGTCCACGCCACTGCCACCCTCACCGACCCTTTCCCTTCCTCTCTCGGCTGCTTGGAGGCCCCGCCACCATGAGCCTGTCGCCGCCATGAGTGCCGTCGCCGCTGTTCACCGCTGCGCCGCCGCCTCACGCCGTTGACCGCCGTCCGCCGTTCGTCTATCTTCCCCACCGTGAACCGCTAGCCGTGTCAGCCCAGGGAGCCGCCGTGAGCCATCGCCTCTGCCGTGAGCCGCCGCTTACCACTGCCACAGCCGGAAACGCCGCCGCCGATTTACCGTATACCGGTAATTGGCCGTCGTTTCTCGTTGCCATGACCCGAGATTAGGTGAGTATTATCCATTAAACCCAAATTAGGACAATAATGTCCTTTAGATTGAGTTGGGGTGTCGTTAGTGAGTAATTAGTGGTTAATTAGGTTGATTGAGGATTATTTAAGGTTAATTATGGATTATTGTTGGATTGGTGAGAGCCGAGGCGACATTGATGAGTTATCAAGAGGAAATTGAAGTGGATTAGAGGCCGGGACAAGGCCAATTGGTGGCTGTCCATATCGGAAATTAATGGATTAGGTGTCAACAAGTGGATGGATTAACTCGATTGAGGTGTCGGGATGGCCCGGGTATTTGATTGGATAGTTGTGGTACTCAATTTGGATGATTTGTGTGCTCTGATGCTTATTTGTACTCTGCCATGTCGCATGATCGTGTGATCGACTTTGCGTGGAGTGTGATTTGGGCAATTGAGCACGTTGTGATGTGGTTAGCTTGGGCTCGTTATTGGCAATGATTGAACTCGCATCTATGCAATGATTGGTGCTCTCGTGCATTTCATATTGCCCGAGTATGAACATTCATGGTTGCGCATTGTGTATGCCGAGTGTGAGGCATGTGATGAGATCTATGCGAGAATGCGTGTTTGCCATGAGTATGTGATCACTTTTAATTGCCCGATGCGCTTGACGCCGGGTTCAGATAAAAATGGGCAGTGTGCCGTGTGATCACTTAAGGCCTTCGGGTCATGACCTTCGAGTCGATTCTGTTTTCATGCACTTTGTAGCAAGACGATGCCCGGTGTGTCCGAAAAACGACCAATCTCATGCACTTTGTAGGAGGATTGGTTCGTAAAGAGATCGATGTTGCGCCTCATGTACTTTGTAGTAGACTAGAGACATTGGGCCGAGGGCCTTTTTACGAAGGCCACGAAGTGTTGTATATGAGTTTGGGCCAGTGGGCCGTGGAAATCAGATAATCTGTAAAGTATTAGATTATGTGGTGGAATTGCTAGGCATGGTATGGGACGTGCCTAAGTGGTTCAATCTTATAATCCAAATACGCGCGCTTGTACTCCATTGATGCATTGGCATACATAAGAATGCATGGATTGTGTGAGGGTATGCAAGATTCGATGATTGGTACGTGGCACGAACATTAAGAAGCATGAGCATACGTATGACGCACGTGTGACCGTGTGTACCCAAGTGTGTGCTTGATTATTACTTTAAATTGCCTAATTTGCAGGGTCATCTGTAAGTGTGATCTGGGCCCGAGGGCATAGGTCAGTGGTTGTTATTTGATTGAGTTTTGTTCCCGTCAAGAGGTGCATGTTAGCCTAGTTTAGGTTTAGTGGGTTTTTACTTGTTGAGATTCGTCTCACGGTTGAATAACCTAACTTTTCAGACCCCAGACCCTAATGATGCCGGAGGTGCCAGATGCACCGGTGCGACATGGGATCCCGCAGCACCTCAAGCACACCATGTCGGTCCACCCCGTAGGGAACGGGGAAATGTTTCTTAGGCATTACACTTTAGTCTAGGTAGATGTAGGAGCCACGCATTTTGAGACCCATGAGTACGTGGCCTGGTGTTTTAGAGATCGTTTTGGGGAGGAGTACGGGCCCCTCCATTCTATGGATATCCCGTTCAACAGGGAGGGCGAGCTAGATCTGCAGTGCCCTAACGGAGATGTGGTTGACCCCGACTCGGAGATGGATGTGAGCTGGGAGATAAACGAGGGACTTGAGTTAGGAGAGAAGGATGAGGAGTTAGGAGGCGTGGACTTTGAGCCGAGATTATTGATCCGGCCCCGGAGCTGATGGACGTGGAGGTAGTGGAGCCGATGGAGGTAGATGAGGACCTAGAGATGGAGACCGAGTCTGAGGTGGTGAGTTCAGATGAGGACCAGGAGCTGTCCGAGAGTTCTTCAGAGACGTCGAGCTCAGATCCCGACTTGAAGCCCTAGGATAGATCTCCCTTCCAGTGTAGCGAGGACTGACACTTTTTGGATTTAGTCTTCCTTTCCCTTTTTGTCGATAGTTTCCCCATAGCCGCCTCTCCCTTTTGACTAGTAGGGTGGTTATGATCTGCTTTTGCTGTTGTACCTTGGGATGTATATTTTGGCTGCAAATGGATATTGTAAAGGTTTCCCTAATGTATAGAAGTGTATATTTTGTAATCAGTAATTTCTATTGTGATATCCTTGTTCTCGTATTATTTTCTGTCCGGGTATTACTATTTGTTCTGTTTCCGCTTGTGTATGATTCTCTGTGTTAGGTGTTGGGTCGGTGACGCGTTCTAGGACGTCGCACTCAAATCGACCAAGAGGAGGGATGTGGCGTGCTGCAGAGGGTGCGGGGTGTGACATTCCCCCTTGTAGATTTTGGTATCAGAGCAAGGTTAGCTCGATCCAATACGGTCGAAGCTTAGAGTGATAAGGAGCGATGAGACCAAGGGTAGACAGTAGGGTGACCTCGTGTGCTAAGTGTACCTTCTGATTGTTTGTGCATTGCTTGAGTGATTCTTTGATTGACTGACCCGTAAGTGCAGGTGCGGCAGGACCAGAGGTAAGTATATAAATCCTCTTGGGTGATGTGTTGAGGTTGCTAGTATTAAGCCGCATGCTGGTTGTTGGTAGTTGTTCCATACCTGCTTAGAGCCTTAGATTGGTATAGCTTGAGTTAGGTCTCTAATTCCCGAGAGGAATTATAGCAGGTAGGTATTTAGCGATGGCTAAATGATGAGTATAAGAAGGGGCAAGGAACCCCAGGGACAGCCTAGCACTGGGAATCGTGAAGCTAGGGATCCGAGGTTTGAGGAAGTAATGGAGACCCTGAGAGAGATAGGACATATAATGGGTTTGCAATTGTAGGAAAGAGTCGCAGCCCACGCCCAAGCTGCTGAGGTCGCAGCAATTGCTAGCAATGGAGGGAATCAGGCTCAGCAAGGATAAGCTTAGCCGGTAGGGGCTAGATTAATGCCCCAGTTAGTGGAACAGTTCCTGAAGTTAAAGCTACCTAGTTTTAATGGCAAGGGTGATCCCGAAGCCGCCCCACGATGGATAGAGGAACCAGAGAAGGCGTTTGATGTTTTAGGGTGCACTGATGTGGAGAGAGTTATGTTAGCAGTGTATCAGCTTCAAGAGGGTGCAAATGATTGGTGGAGAGCTACCAAGGAAGAAGTATTCCCAAAAGGAACGGAGTTGGTTTGGGCAGTGTTTGTGGAAAGTTTTTATGAAAAGTACTTTTTAGAAGTCGCTCAAGAGAGGAAGTTGATGGAGTTTATGCGACTACGCCAAGGACAGATGACGATTGACCAGTATGAGGCGGAATTCGCAAGGCTAGCGAAGTTCGTGCCAACCATGGTAATGAACCCACGGGACAAAGCTCGGAGATTTCGGGATGGGATGAAGCCGGATCTCTGGAGTCAGATATTGTCACATGATATAAAGGACTATGGAGAGATGTACAGACGAGCCCAGATTATAGAGTGAGACCAACAGGAGAGGGCAGTCGCCTTAGGATCGCGGTTTGCCCAGGGCAGAGATAATCGTCATTTTGTGAGGAGGCCGCCAGTGAACAATAGGCGATTTACCCTACCTGTGAGAAGGGCTATTGGAAAGCTAAATCCCCAGCCGAACAGATTTGGAGCATGTTTTAGGTGCGGCAGTGGAGAGCATCAAATTTGTAGTTGTCCTCAGATATGTCCCTCAGGACCCCAAGGACCCCCGCAGCAGCCACGCATCGAGAATCGGACTGGGATTCCCCCACCAGCCAATCAAGGTCGACCGCCCGCTCAAGGAAGGATCTATGCTATGGCATGCCAGGAAGCGGAGAATACGCAAGGCGTGATCACAGGTACGATATCTCTCTGTGGTTATGCCGTGTATGCATTGTTTGATCCGGGGGCAACCCACTCGTTTGTTTCAGAGCAATTTGTTAAGTTGGTTGGTATAGAACTAGTGTTGCTTTAGACTAGGCTTAATGTGTCGATGCCGATGAATGATAGCCTGTTAGTTTTATTTGGGTGCCCTAAGTGTAAGATAGTCATTGGGGGTAAGGAAGAGAGTATCGATCTGGTTGTGTTAACCATGTTTGACTTTGATGTGATCATTGGAATGGACTGGTTAGTCCGGCAGAAGGCTGTATTGGATTGTAGCAGCCGTGTGATTCAGTTTAATCCAGATGGGTGTTCTAGTTTTGAGTTTTAGGGAAATCGAGTAGGAGTTTCGATCCCTTGGATTTCCTCGCTCGAAGTGAATAGATTATTGGACGAAGGGTGTGAAGGATACTTGGTAAATGTTGTGGACCTAACAGTGGTGGAACCTAAGTTGGAAGATATACCTGTAGTGTGCAATTTCCCCGAAGTTTTTCCTAAGGAATTGCTAGGTTTACTACCTAAGCGAGAAGTGAAGCTTATGATTGAGTTGGCACCAGGAACAGAGCCAATTTCGAAAGCGCCGTATCGGATGTCCTTAGCGGAACTGAAGGAGTTAAAGGTCCAAATACAAGAGCTACTAAACAAGGGCTTCATTTGCCCTAGTGCATCTCCATGGGGAGCGCCAGTTTTGTTTGTGAGAAAAAAAGATGGGTCGTTGAGATTGTGCATAGATTATCGACAGTTGAATCAGGTGACAGTGAAGAACAAGTACCCACTGCCAAGGATCGATGACTTATTCGATCAGCTACAAGGAGTTGCAGTGTTCTCCAAGATAGATTTGAGGACCGGATACCATCAGTTGAGAATCAAGAAGGAGGATATACCCAAGACTGCCTTCAGGACAAGGTATGGGCACTATGAGTTCACTGTGATGCCCTTTGGATTGACGAATGTCCCAGCCGCTTTCATGGATTTGATGAACAGAGTATTCAAGAAATTTCTGGACCAGTTCGTCATAGTTTTCATAGATGATATACTAGTGTATTCGAAGAGCCCTGAGGAACATGAAATACACTTGGCTGAAGTACTACGGACGTTAAGAGAATACACGTTGTATGCTAAGTTCAGCAAGTGCAAGTTTTGGCTCAGTAAGGTGGCATTTTGGACATATCGTGTCGGGAGATGGAATTTCTGTGGATCCGATAAAGATCGAAGCAATGACTAAGTGGCCAAGGCCGACATCGGTAACGGAGATTCGAAGCTTTCTAGGATTGGTTGGCTACTATAGATGATTTGTGGAAAGATTCTCATCTATAGCCATGCCCTTGACACGATTATTGAAGAAGGAGACCAAGTTTGAATGGGACGATAAGTGTGAGAGAAGTTTCCAGGAGTTGAAGTATAAGTTGACGACCGCTCCAGTATTGACTATTCCGTCAGAACTTGGTGGATTTGAGATTTATAGCGATGCTTCGCTAAGAGGACTTGGTTACGTGTTAATGCAGTATGGTAAAGTGGTAGCTTATGCGTCGTGTCAGTTGAGACCCCATGAAAGGAATTACCCGACGTATGACCTCGAGTTAGCTGCGATAGTATTCACGCTCAAGATTTGGAGGCACTACTTGTGCGGAAAGAAGTTTCAGATCTACACGGATCATCGGAGCCTGAAGTATCTATTTTCGCAGAAGGAGTTGAATATGAGACAGTATAGGTGGATGGAACTTTTAAAGGACTACGACTGCGACATTTTGTATCATCCGGGAAAAGCAAATAAGGTCACCAATGCTTTAAGTTGCAAATCTAGCGTAGCGCGCTTGATGGTCAAAGAGTGGACGTTATTGGAAAGGCTCAGAGACTCAAAGTTCAAGTTTGAAGTGAACCAAGCATCGAATTTGCTAGCTGCTCTAAGGATTGAACCGGAAATTAAGGTCAGGATTAAGGCATTGCAGTCTACAGACCCCGAGATCCAGAAGATAGTTGAGATGGACATAGTAAAGAGGAAGTCAGATTTCCAAGTGCTAGAGAATAGGATTTTGAAATTTCGAGGACGATTATGTGTGCCAGATAACGAAGGACTGAAAGAGGAGATCTTGAGTGAAGCTTATCGAAGTCAGTATAGCATCCATCCAGGGAATACCAAGATGTACCAGAATCTAAGGCAGCACTATTGGTGGAATGGTATGAAGAAGGACGTGGCCAAGTATGTGGCCAAGTGTTTGATGTGCTAACAAGTAAAGGCACAGCATTGCAAGCCAGGTGGATTGTTGCGACCGTTGGAGATCCCAAAATGGAAATGGGAGCATATTACGATGGATTTTGTAATGGGATTGCCGCGTAATCAAAGAAGACATAACTCTATTTGGGTGATAGTAGATTGTTTGACTAAATCAACGCATTTTCTAGCAGTGCGAAAGGACTTGGAACTGGAAAAGTACGCAGAGTTGTATGTTTGGCAAATCGTTCAACTTCATGGAGAACCAGTGACGATCACTTCGAACCGTGATCCCAGGTTTACTGCCAATTTTTGGAAAAGTCTGCAAGAGGTGTTAGGAACGAGATTACAATTCAGCATGGCCTATTATCCGCAAATAGATGGCCAGACAGAAAGGACGATCCAGACTTTAGAAGATATGCTGAAAGCCTATGTGTTGGACTTCAAAGGCAAATGGGAAGAGCAGTTGCATTTGGTAGAGTTTGCCTACAATAACAGTTATCAGCAAAGTATTCAGATGGCATTGTTTGAGGCCTTATATGGTAGAGCGTGTAGGACGCCATTGTGCTGGGACGAAATTAGTGAGAGAAGTATTACTGGTCCAGAGTTGGTGCAATAGACTATGGAAGCCGTTGGGATTATTCAAGATAGACTGAGAACGGCTCAAAATCGCCAAAAGAGTTATGCTGACAGGAGAAGACGACCCTTGGAGTTTCGTGTTGGAGATCATGTATTTCTCAAGGTGTCACCAATGAAAGGATTGTCCCGGTTTGGTAAGAAAGGTAAGCTCAGTCTAAGATATGTCTGGCCATTCAAGATATTGGAGAAGATTGATGACGTGGCCTATCGACTTGCTTTGCCTCCCAATCTGTCGCAAGTGCACGATGTGTTCCACATGTCGATGTTGAGGAAATATGAACCGGATCCGACCCACGTTTTGAGATATGAAGAGATAGACGTGGACGACAAAGTGTTGTATGTAGAGAGGCCAATCAGAATTAAGGATAGAAAGGATCGCGTGCTAAGGAATAAGACAATCCCGATGGTTAAGGTCGTTTAGGAGCATCACGGTACAGAAGGAGCCACTTGGGAAAGTGAAGAGGCCATACGATGTCTGCACCCCCATTTGTTTGAATAGAGTAGTGTGGAGTACAAATTTCGAGGACGAAATTTTTGTAAGGGGGGAAAAATTGTAACATCCCGAATTTCGACTCAATTTCCGGAAATCAATAAAACGAGTCTTATCTATTATTTCATTTTCGTAAATCTCGCCCGGAGCTAATCACTCATGGGATACTGACCAGATGAGAATGGCTAACTAGGATAACGGTACGTAGACCAAGGACCCGATCATGAATTGGACATCAATTCCGAGAAACGACGAGGAAATATTTTGGGCCAACGTAGGTCAATCTTCGGAAGGTAACAGACTCGGTTTGGCCGAGGCCAACGATGTACATTCGGATAGCAGGTGATTCTATAAGACCAAATGTGCATGTGGCCGACCAGTCCCGACCTTAAACTGAATGATAGCGATCACAGGAACTAAAGATAATTCCTCTCGTTCTCCTGGTGATCGAGGCAGTCATGACTCTGATAACCTTAGGTCGATACGCGTAACCCCTAAACAGCCGCCCGTTAGTGAGAGATTCGAAAATTGAAATTTAACTAGTTTGATCGTGGAATTTGATCAGGACTTCAAGGTTGATTTTCGAGGGTTTGCTGGTTTAGTTTCGCAAGGACGGCGTCAATTTGGGTTGGCCATTTATATAGGGGGTTAGTCTAATCGAAAAATGGAATTTCAGCTTGGAATCGGATAAATGATGACTTTGCCCCTAAGCTCTATTTAGTGTCCCGAATTTTGGAGTTTCAGAGGGTTAATTAATGTATTTTGTGGACAAGAGACAAGCCACTAGTGGAATGGAGGAATGACCATATTACCCCTTCAATTATTGGACAAGAAGAGATGTTAACCATTGGATCAAGGGTAGGTTTGTTTAGTGCCGTGGATGCTTGACATGTGACACCCACTACCACCAACTCCCACTATTAAGCTATCACCTCCTCTCTCTCTCCTCATTTCTTCATCACCAAGCCAAACTCACCCTCTCTTTCTCTCTCTTTCCTTTCCTTTTCTCGCTGGCCATCATCACCGCCGAGACCGCCCGTCGCCACTCGCTGTGGCCGTCACCGCCGGAACTGTGTTGCCACGCCGCCGTCCACGCCACACCGCCACCACCACCGTCTCCCTCCCGTGTTCACTCTCTCTCTCTCTCTCTCTCTCTCTCTCTCCCGCCGGTTCGCCGTCCGTTCGCCATCACGCCGTCGTGCCGCTCGCCCGGAGCGCCGCCGCTGCACGCCATGACCACCGACTCGCCGTCTGTCCATGCCACTACCACCCTCGGCAACCCTTTCCCTTCCTCTCTCAGCCGCTTGGAGGCCCCGTCACCGTGAGCCCGTCGTTGCTGTGAGTGCCGTCGCCGCCGTTCACTGCCGCGCCGCCGCCTCACACCGTCGACCGCCGCCCGCCATTCGTCCTTCTTCCCTACCGTGAACCGCCAACCGCGTTAGCCTGGGGAGTCGCCGTGAGCCGCCGCTTGTCGCCGCCACCGCCGGAAACGCTGCCGCCGATTTACCGTACACTGGTAATTGGCCGCCGTTTCTCATCACCATGACCCGAGATTGGGTAAGTATTATCCACTAAACCCTAATTAGGACAATAATGCCCTTTAGATCGGGTTAGGGTGTCGTTCGTGAGTAATTAGTGGATAATAAGGTTGATTGAGGATTATTTAAGGTTAATTATGGATTATTGTTGGATTGGTGAGAGCCGGGGTGACATTGATGAGTTATCAAGAGTAAATTGAACTGGATTAGAGGCCGGGACAAGGCTAATTGGTGGCTGTCCATATCGGAAATTAATGGATTAGGTGTCAACAAGTTGATGGATTAACTCGATTGAGATGTTGGGATGGCCCGGGTATTTGATTGGATAGTTGTGGTACTAAATTTGGATGATTTGTGTGCTCTGATGCTTATTTGCACTCTTCTATGTTGCATGATCGTGTGATCGACTTTATGCGGAGTGTGATTTGGGCAATTGAGCACATTGTGATGTGGTTAGCTTGGGCTCGTTATTGGCAATGATTGAACTCGCATCTATGCAATGATTGGTGCTCTTGTGCATTTCATATTGCCCTAGTATGAACATTCATGGTTGCGCATTGTGTATGTCGAGTGTGAGGCATGTGATGAGGTCTATGCGAGAATGGGTATCTGCCATAAGCATGTGATCACCTTTAATTGCCCGATGCGCTTAACGCCGGGTTCAGATAAAAATGGGCAGTATGCCATGTGATCACTTAAGGCCTTCGGGTCGATTCCGTCTTCATGCACTTTGCAGCAAGATGATGCCCAGTGTATCCGGAAAACGACCAGTCTCATGCACTTTGTAGGAGGCTTGGTTTGTAAGGAGATCGATGTTGCGCCTCATGCACTTTGTAGCAGGCTAGAGACACTAGACCGGGGGCGTTTTTATGCTGGCCACGAAGTGTTATATATGAGTTTGGGTCAGTGGGCCGTGAAAATCAGATAATCTGTAAAGTATTAGATTATGTGGTGGAATTGCTAGGCATGGTATGGGACGTGCCTAAGTGGTTCCATCTTATAATCCAAATACGCACGCTTGTACTCCATTGATGCATTGGCATACATAAGAATGCATGGATTGTGTAAGGGTATGCAAGATTTGGTGATTGGTATGTGGCACGAACATTAAGGCGCATGAGCATGCATATGACGCACGTGTGATCGTGTATGCCCGAGTATGTGCTTGATTATTACTTTAAATTGCCTAACCTGCAAGGTCATCGGTAAATGCGATTTGGGCCCGAGTGCCTAGGTCAGTGGTTGTTATTTGATTGAGTTTTGTTTCCATCAGGAGGTGCATATTAGCCTAGTTTAGGTTTAGTGGGTTTTTACTTGCTGATATTCGTTTCGCGGTTGAATAACCCAACTTTTCAGACCCCAGACCCTGACGATGCCGATGGTGCCAGATGCACCGATGCGAAATGGGATCCCACAGTACCTCGAGCACACCATGTCGGTCCACCTCATAGGGAACGGGGAAATGTTTCTTAGGCATTACACTTTAGTCTGGGTAGATATAGGAGCCACGCATTTTGAGACCCATGAGTACGTGGCCTGGTGTTTTAGAGACTGTTTTAGGGAGAAGTACGAGCCCCTCCGTTCTATGGATATCCCATTCAAAGGGGGGGGGCGAGCTAGATCCGCAGTGCCTTAACGGAGATGTGGTTGACCCCGACTCGAAGATGGATGTGAGCTGGGAGAAAGACGAGGGACCTGAGTTAGGAGAGGAGGATGAGGAGTTAGGAGGTGTAAACTTTGAGCCCGAGATTGTTGATCCGGCCCCGGAGCCAATGGACGTGGAGGCAGTGGAGCCGATGGAGGTAGATGAGGACCCAGAGATAGAGACCGAGTCTGAGGCAGTGAGTTCAGATGAGGACTAGGAGCTGTCCGAGAGTTCTTCAGAGACGTCGAGCTCAGCCCCCGACTGGGAGCCCTA
The DNA here is from genome assembly GCA_024500025.1 of Syzygium aromaticum. Taxonomy (NCBI): domain Eukaryota; kingdom Viridiplantae; phylum Streptophyta; class Magnoliopsida; order Myrtales; family Myrtaceae; genus Syzygium; species Syzygium aromaticum. The sequence goes on from CM044886.1 coordinate 14,238,329, forward strand.
GGATAGATCCCCCTTCCAGTGTAGCGAGGACTAACACTTTTTGGATTTAGTCCTCATTTCCCTTTTTGTCGATAGTTTCCCCCTAGCCGCCTCTCCCTTTTGACTAGTAGGGTGGTTGTGATCTGCTTTTGCTTTTGTACCTTGGGATGTATATTTTGGCTGCAAATGGATATTGTAAAGGTTTCCCTATATGTATAAAAGTGTATATTTTGTAATCAGTAATTTCTGTTGTGATATCCTTGTTCTCATATTGCTTTCTATCCGGGTATTACTATTTGTTCTACTTCCGCTTGTGTATGATTCTCTGTGTTAGGTGTTGGGTCGGCGACGTGTCCTGGGACGTCGCGCTCAAATCGACCAAGAGAAGGGATGTGGCGTGCCGCAGAGGGTGTGGGGCGTGACAATCGACACTTCAACCATAAGGATTGACGAAGAGATATTTTGGGCCATTATAGACTAATCCAAGGATGATTATGGAACGATTCGCAAATATTGTATAATTGGATCACGGGTGATTCCGCTTGACCATTGTATGAATTTCGAACGATCCTAAACCTAATTCGAACAATTGCGTCAATTAGAACTAGTGATTAACCCTCGTAATTACATGATAACCGAGATCGCCATGACTCGAGTGAACTTAGATGTGGCCCGATATTGAATAGGCCATGAATCGATATGCGTAACTCCTAAAAGCCGTACGTTAGTTTGAAACACACTAAAATTGCATTTAATTGAATTTGACCATTACTTGGAATCCAGACTTGGGAATCGAATTTCTCGAAAGCCACAACTAATTCATTGGATGACGTCACATTTAGCGTGGCCAACCTTAAGGCCACTAGGATTTGTCGAAAAAGTGAAATTTGAATTAGGAGTGGAAAATGACCATTTTGTCCCTGGGATTATTTGAATTCATTCGAAAGGTTGAAGGGCAATTTTGACATATGGGCTTTCCTTCCCTTGGCCGAAATTCATGGACAAGTATGCCCCTCCCCATCTTGCTTATTTATTTTGTGTGCCATTTAGGAATTTTGGGAAAATAATGTGAGGAATTATGTGGACCCTTGGATCTTAACTTGGGAAAGGGGATGGAAAGTGAGCCCTTGGATGTGTGAGTGGGGTGGATGATTGGGTTTTTAGTGGGGTTAGTGGAAAAATCTGATCAAGTTTTCTCTCTCTTCTTCATTCTCTCTTGCTCACTCTCTCTTCTCCCTTACCCTCCATTTTCGGCTAAAGCTTTCCTGACCCCCTTGCCCGACCTGCTCAGCCCTTCTCAGCCACCACCAGCCACAGTGAGCTGCCAGAATAGCCACCGGTAGCCGATCCCGCACAACACCACCACCACTCTCTTTTTCCCTCTCTTTCCTTGCCGTTTTCTGGCCTCACCAGCCACCACTAAAGCCAACACTACCCCTCATCGTGACCACTAGTTTGTGCTCGCCTTAGCCGTGAACTGTCGTCACAGAAGCCGCCGTCGTTCTTCCCGTTCGGCCACTGAAGCAGTAGCTACTTACTAGGCTAATCTAGCTTATCTCAAGCTTAGGCTCCTAGTAAGTGGTTTCCTAACCCTTGACTAGGCTAAAGGGTTACTAATAGACATGTTAGGGGCTAATTCATGGTTGTGGATAGTTGGTTTAGTGGTTGGATGAGCTTGAGTTGCTGAATAGTTCATGTTGGTTGATTCTCGGAGTCATGCTGCTATGCATTTGTGTTTAGTTATTTTTGTAGAGATCAATGTGGACCAAATTTAGAAAGTGTTCTTCATGGAAGTTGACCATAATATCTTGAAGTATGTCATATATTAAATCTATAATTTTTGAAGACCTTCTTGGGGTACTCGGAAGTCTATTTTTGGACCTTCACCACTCTGCTGGATTTAATGTACACCTAACCAACGTGTCTTTCTGAATTTTTATAAAATTTTCCAGACCTCTTTTCAACAAACTTCCTTCATGAAAGTTGTCAACGATGACAACTATACTTGTGTCTATGTCATATAAAAATTTCAAGGTTTTCCAAGAATATTTTGATACTTATTGAAAGGAATTTATAAGGCTAAACGGTCTGCCCCGGTAGGCTAATTTTCGATCTGACTTTGGATGACAAAACTAGCTGTTTGCAGTCGGATTTGGATTTCATGTCCTTCATGAAAAATGTTTATCAAGATGTTTTCAATGACATTCAAAATTCAAAATTTTTGGAGTTGAATTACTATTTATTTCAAAAGAGTTTTGATTATTGTGCAATTGCCAATTTTAAGCCCAATTTTGTGCAAATTTGGTTTCTCTCTCTCGGGAACCTTTCGCTATGGTTGTTGCACGTGAGGGAGTGATTAATTGTGAATGTGTGTTCATAGCTTTAATTAGTAGAACCATGGTTGATTTGGTGGGCGTGTAAACTGATTTGCATTATTGGTGATTGAGCACAATCGAGTAATGTTCGAGCGCGTGAATGACATGGAATTGAATGGGTCATATGGCATGTATGATCACCTAAGTGCCTTGATGCGCCTTTACACGTGGAAAAGATAATAAATTATGTGACGGAGTGTACGTGTGATCACTTAAGCCTTGATGCGTCTTTACGCGGAGATTGAACCTGTCCTGAGGCATGTTACGTGGGATGATGCTTGGTTAAGTCGGAAGATCGCTAGCCTGATACATTTTACATGGGTTGTGCCACGGGCCTAATGCGTGTTACGCAGGTTGTGAATAATCCGAACGGAAGAGCGGGTGTGTATTATGCATTAGTGTATGCAGTGTATCGAGATTGAGATGTGTTCATGTTTGGATTATTGCTAGCACATGTGCATGTGTAAGTCATATCTGGGATTGTACGTGTCTGTGAGTTATTGCTGCATTATTGTGATTTGACTGACATGCAGGACTTGTGCATGTTCCGAGATAAGGTAGGGATATTTGTGTTTGTCACAACATGTTGATAGTTTGAATCTTGTTCTTAGACCTGTCCGAAAGTACATGTTGGCCTATGTGGGGCTTAGGTTGTTCGCTTATTGTGACTCGTTCTCATAGTTTCAGACCCCTGAGCCATATGACATTTTGGAAGACACAGGGATGCCACCAAAGTACCACGGGGATTGAAGATAGGTTTAATGCTCCCGTCTGTTGTGTACTCCTTTTGATAGTGAAGTTAGGCTACCCAACCACCATTCCTTTTTTATGAACGTGGTTTGATGTTAGTGGCCTAGTGTAAGGTTATGTAAATAAATGTTGTAAGTATGCCAAGTGTATGAACATGTTTGTTGCTATGTGTTCAAGCGAGTCCCCTACTATCCCGTGCAATTAAATTATTGTATGGGGTGCTTGATTTCGTTTCTGCTTGTGCATGATTGTTAGTGTTTTTCTGAGTCAGCGACGAATCCTAGGACATCGCACTATTATCAACCTAAGCGGGATGTTGTGCATACGCTGGATTCAAGGCGTGACATAAACTGTAGTGAGACAAGCTTCCTCCCAAAACTTCTTTAGACACGAGGTAGAGATTTAAAGAGTTCATGTAACATCTAAGATATGCCTATGTTTACGTTCTATATGACCATTTTGTTGGGAAGTGCCTAGACATGAACAATGAATAAGAGTACCTTGTTGGGAGAGAATTCTAAGAAATTCCATGTCTTGATATTTTATGGCATCATCAGTATGAAAAACCTTGATATCCTTAGAAAATTGCGTTTATATCATGTCAACAAAATCACAATAGATATGAGTAAGGTCCGATTGATTTTTAATAAGATAAAACCAGGTATAACAAGAGTAATCATCAACAAAAATGATAAAATAGCGTGAGCCTCCCAATGTGGGTGTTGGAGAAGGTCCTCAAAAGTCATGATGAATTAGATCATAGGGAGCATGAGGGATAGATTCACTAAGATCAAATGGCAAGGTATGATGTTTTCCTAATTGGCAAGGCAAGCAATCAAAATGTTTGTCATCAACATAGCCTAAATGACCACTTGAAATCAAAGATTTTAATCTAGAAGGAGAATGATGACCTAACTAAGAATGCCAAGTTTCAAATGACACTATGGTAGCACGACCAACATAAGAGTTGGGAATATTTAAGGAAACGAGCTCAAATATGCATCCCACTCTACGGCCAGTTCCAATGGTCTGTCTCATCCATGGATTCTGCACATGATAACCAAGAGGAGAGAAGTGAATATCAAAGCCAAGTTCACATAATTGTCCAACTAAAATTAAATTTAGAGAGAGTTTAGAAACCATAAAAGTGTTAGGTAAGGGCAAGGTGGATGTGGAAATATGGCCAAGGTGGATGTGGAAATATGTCTTGTATGGTTGACTTGCATTAGAGAATTATTGGCTATATGAATAGTAGGTGCATGTGAAGGAAAGGATTTTGACTAAAACAAATTAGAATTTGATGTCATTTGATTGCAACAAGTGGAATCAAATTACCATGAATTGAATTTACTTGAAGCGATAGAAGCGATAGACATAGCGGGAAAGATAGAGGAGCTAAAAGTACCAAATTCTCGAAGAATATAATAGAAATCCTATATTAAGAGATTGATCAACAATTCATTGGGAGATATATCTAAAGCACCAGCATTGGTAGGGGGATGTGCATGTGAACCTCGACTTCGAAATGTTGATTGTTTATCCCCGGTAGGTTGCTTATATCTTAATTGATAGCAAAATGGGATGCCATATGACCATGTTGGTGACTATGCTTGCAAAATTTACCCATTTTATGCACTTTACCTTGTTAAACACAGTATATTGGACAATAAATATGAGGAACATAGTACTTAGAGAGTAGATATGGAGAAAATTAGCCCAAAAATGAACTCAACACGTCGAAATACCTTAGGAATCAATCACAAATCACCAAAAACCGGCTAGAAAACAATTGAACCAATCAGAAATGCGACGAAAGCGATTCGACCAATTGGTTTGAACTAGCCAATGGTCCGGTCGGGTTTGACTTGATCGATGGTCAACTATCAGAGCTAACGTAGCACTAACGTGTCGGATGATGTTAGCAGAGCAAAGGGAGATGGTGGATGACGTTAGCAACACAAAGACCCCTTGGCATGTATAGGCACGGTTTTCTGGGAAGGTGCATGGATCTCACGTATAAATCCTTCTGGCGGCACGTGAAGGTGTGTCTAGTGGAATTTGGCAGTGAGACTTCATGTATTGTCTAGACAGAAGATCGTGAGTCATGGGTTGTGTCACGCCCCGAACCCCAACAAGCTCACGACACCCCTTCGATGGCCGTATTGAGCCCAATGTCCTAAGATACGTCACCGACCTAAACGAAACACATGAAAACAAATGCAAGCGAAAGTGAAAATTAAAAATCCCAGACAATAAACAAAGACAACAAGGTAGTACTTGAAGAAAATCAATAAACCCATAATATTAGCTTGAGACCATAAAATTCATATATTAGGTTTCTAGAATTAGTATCCACCTTCGTCATCAAAAAGGGACAGGTAGCCGGGTAGACTACGGAATACTCAAAAAGGGTCCTACCAAAAAGCTCTTTGGCCCCCAACACCCAAATCCTTCTACTGTGCCCAATCTGAATTGGACCTTAAAGGCTCCGACTCCGTGTCCGAGTTGATCTCGATCAGCTCTTCCTCGTGCTCAGACACCATAGGCTCCTCTTCAAGCTCGGACTCAGGCTCTGGTTCTTCTAATTCTTCCTCGATCTCAGGCTTCATGGGCTCCTCCTCGCTCTTAAGCTCGGACTCCTCAAACTTCTCTTCAAGCTCGAGGTTTGCAGGGGCCACAGGTTCGGGTTCGGGCTCCGGTTTAGGACTAGAGTTTATTGGGGTGTCTCTGGCGTCCAAAACCTCACCATCGGGGGCAAGGACATCAAAATGTCGAAGCGGTCCATAGACTCTGTATAAATACCGATAACAGTATGCCCGGTATATATTGGGTTGCAACTTCGACTTACCTACATCTACCCACACCACCGTGGTATGGTTAAAATAGGCCTCCCTATTCCCTATGGGGTACTCCACCACCGAGTGCTCAGTATGCCTTGGGATCCCAAAATGTTCAGGCAGATCACTCATGGTCGGGGTCGGGGGTCTGAAATGGTTTGCATTATAGCAATGAGAATAAATCTCAATAAGCAAACGACCTATATCCTACCTAGACCAATGCGTATCTAGACGAGTCTAACATGTAATCTAACCACCGATATGACAAACTCGCAAATACACACTTACCTCGCCCCAATTCACATGCCAGCTCTGCATATTAGTTAAATCATTATAATGTGATAATTACTCAAGAACATAATATAAACACTCAAGCACCATAATCATGTACATTCACCCAATTCAATCAAACACATTTCGCATGCATGGCCAAGCAACTTTCTACGACCCACATCAACATGTCTCAGGCCAGCCCTCTGATCAATCCGAGCTTCGTCCCTCACTGGACATTTCACATTTTCTCACAACTCACGTAAACACGCCTTAGGTTATCCCTTTGATTAATCCAGCTCCGTCCCTCACTGGACATTTTATACTTTCCCACAACATGCGTAAACATGCCTCAAGTTAGCCCTCCGATTAATCCGGGCTACATCCCTCATTAGACATTTCACACTTTCCTATGACCCGCGTAAACACGCCTCAGGTCAGCCTTCCGATCAATCCAGGTTCAGTCCACGTAATAACGCCTTAGGGCGTTTCTTTCGACCCGTGTAACCATGCCTCAAGTCATTTCTTGCTTTTCTAGCCACACCCGTGTAACTATGCCTCAGCTTGGCAGCTCTCTGATTAATCCGGGTTTAGTCTCGTGTAACCACATCTTAGGACATTCCTTGTGCACTTGCACCACAACACAATTCGTCATTCTAGCACATCATACAATTCAAATTCAATTCACTAACTCATCACACTAGCCCACCAATCCGACACTCAAGTCTGCCCAATCAAACGTCAATTTCATCTACAAACACGATGACAATTCGGTCATCACACCCATATAAATCAGCTACTAATTATGCCACACAATTACCACATTTAATCTACCAAATAATCACATTCACATATTAACCATATTCCAAGCTTAGCCACTAAACCAATACTAATTAACCCCAAAACAAGTCTAAAAATACCCAAAGTACTAGGTAGAGTTTAGGGAGTTGCTTACCAAATTTGGCCTGCGAAAAATCTGCAAGGGGCCAAAATGGCCTGAGTGAATAGTAATGGCTCGACGCGGGTGAGGACGCGACGGGCACAGTGGTCGGCAAGGTGCTCGGCCATGATCGAGGCACTCGGCACAGTGCTTGGCCATGGGCTAGGCAACGGCCTAGGCTGTCTAGCCATAGGCTGGGCAGCGGCTGGGCTGTGGAGGCTCGACTACGATCGGTGCAGTCCGGCCAAGGTTGAGCTAGGGTAGCGTTGGGTTGTCCAGGCGAGCATGGCGGCTACAAGTGGCTTGACAGGGTTGCTGGGAGTTGGGTGGTGGCGGACGGAGCAGTGGCAGCGCATGGCGGTTGGACGAGGCAGAGCTAGAGAGAGCTCAAAATAGGGGAGGCGTCGGGGAAGAGGGAAAACAGGGGAAAGGGAGATGGTGGCGGCTAAGGGGAGCAGCTGGGCGGCGGAGGTGGCTAAGGGGAGAGGCTGGGTGGCGGAGGTGGCTGAGGGGAGAGGCTGGGTGGCGGAGATGGAGCGGCGGCAAAGTCAAGGAGCTGAAATAGGGAAGAGATCGGGGAAGAGAGAAACATAGGGAAAGGGAGGTCATGCGGTGGCCGCAGGCAGCACGGCAGCGTCACGGGTGGCCGAGCAATAGAGGACAAGCCGGCGGGCGGCTAGGCAGCATTGAGCCCTGGCAGACGCAATGACAAGCTGCTGCTCGCGTGCAGTGCGAGCAAGTCAGCAACAGGCAGTCGCGAGCAACGGGCAGCGTAAGGCGAATAGTGGGCGATGGCTGGGCTAGTTCGGCGAGCGGTGGTTGGCGTCGGGTAGCAAGGAGAAGAAGCAGAAGCAGCGGCTCAAAGGAACAGAATAGAAGAGAAGAAGAAGAAAGAAGAAGAAGAAATAGAAGAAAGGAGGAGAGAGAGAGAGAGAGAGAGAGAGAGAGAGAGAGAGAGAGAGAGAGAGAGAGAGTCAATGTAATCGATCGTAATCCAACGATTCACGTTCAAACTCGAAATCAATCTAACGGTCCATGAAAAATCCTAATTATAATTTAGGAAAAAGGCCAAAGGACACTAAATAAAACACACTACGATGAGGTCCACTAGTCCAAATCCGTATCCGGTCAAAATTTCACTTTTCACTTATCCCGGACAATATTGACACTGGCCACAATAATATCGACATTATTCAATTAAATTCGTCATGAAACTCCCAGGAATTCAATATTAAAGTTCGGGCTTTAAATAACGACCAAATTCGATTGAGTGCGATTCTAGCAAAATCTCTAATTTAAAAATAATAACCCAAGAGTGATCAGTTCCGGGCGAGATTTTATTAGAAGCGCACAAACGAAATACATGTTTTATAAATCCCAAAAATGGGTCGAAATTCGAAATGTCATAGGTTAGTGTTTGTTTTTTGAAAGACGTGGCGAAAGGCGTTCAAATCACCATGGAACAGTGGCTAGTTTTCCTGATCCGAAACACGACGGTGCATGGTGTCACGCCCCAAACCCCTACGAGCTCGTGACATCCCCTGCTCCAGTCGAAATAATGCGACGTCCTAGGAACGTCACCGACCCAACCCAAACATCAGAGCCACATGCGGAAGCGAATATAAAAACCCCGGACAGAAAGATGACAACAACGGGGTAGAACACCAACAGTCAAAGAACAACAACAACAACATATTTATACAACACCAAATATACAAATATTATATTACAGATATATATAGTACGCTAGCATCCGAAATCACCATTATAACAAAAGATCAGGGCCTGGTTAACTTAACTTCCCTATGGGTCAACCCGATTTATACAACCCCTAAAACACCCTAGGGAAAAACCTAAGGATCGCTTTCTTCCATTCTGCTTCTGAATCTCTGGCTTGAGCCTTCGGAAACTCACCTACAGCTCCACTGGACACCAAAGGCAATTCCTCGAACTTCCAAAAAGAGGAGGCAGCCTTCTTGGGTTTATGGCTGGGAGTCTGAAATTGTGGAATATACAACTATGAGACGAATCTCAATAAGTGTACAACCCTAAACCCCACGTAGGCACTCACGTACCGCCAGACGAAACATACATAACACATGACAATCAACCAAGCTAACAACTACACATGACCCTACTTGAAATCCATCATGCACATTCTTGCACATTAGATAATAACACAGCCAATACACCACAACGATGAATCACAGTCACGCACGTGCCTCGATTATAAAGCAAAACCTACTTTGACACGTCTCATACCGTGTCTAGCAATATTTTACCCCATAATCGAGCACCATAGTTATCGATACAAACACACTCACACACTGACCCACACCACGCATCACTTTCCCAAATCTCGCACCTCAAGCTAATTCCTGCTTATTCTCAACTCTTCCACCACTACTGCGCCCGCGTAAAACGCATCAGGCCAACAGTCTTCTGACCTCGTCAGGCATCGTCACCCCGTCGGGCCGGGCATCGTCACCTCATTAGGGATGGCATCGTCCCGCGTAAACGAACATGCCTCAGGACGGAATCCTGCCTCTCCCTTTCCTTAATTATCGTGCCCACGTAAAACGCATCAGGTCAACGGTCTTCTGACCTCGTCAGGCATTAACAACACCCCGTCGAGCCGAGCATCGTCACCTCGTCAGAGACGGCATCGTCCCGCGTAAACGAACATGCCTCATGACGGACCTTTTCCAACAAATCCTACATTCCCATGCCTTAATTCCACACTCTCCACACTTGCCACATGTTGGCCAAACATACACACTTCACCCACATTTCACATTTACACAATCTCGTTGCATGAACACTCCACACGACCATACACATATAACACGCGACCCCAATGCATGATCACACCGCCACACCACATTCAGCCCAAGCACAGTCCAGAACACATTCCCAATCAGCCCACAATCATAAACTACATAATCAATCAATTAAGCCCAATTTAGCCATAACAATTCTAATTATTCACACAAATTAACTACGATCGGTCCACACATCATAGCCACACAATCACACATACGAGCTCATTCAAGCATCAAACTACCCGTCAAAATACCACGATAACATCGAAAAATCCTTGAAAGAGAAAAAAAAACCGAAAATATACAAAATCGGGTCCAAACTGGGCACTTGCGCAGTGACCGAAATCCATTTGAAATAAATAGTAAACCAACTCCAAAAATTATGAAATTTGGATATGTTGTACAAAACATCTCAATGACCATTTTTCATGAGAACTCAAAACCTAGATCCAACTATAAACACCTCTTTTTGTCACTCAAACTCGGACAAAATCTGATTCGCTCGGACAGTCCCTCAGGCCATCAAAATATGACTCATTTAGTATCCAAATCATTTTGGAAAGCCTTGAAATTTTTATATATTATAGCCACAAATGTCCTCAACAATTTTCGTGAAGGAAGTATTTCGAAAATAGGCATGAAAAAATTTATAAAAATCCAAACAAACCCGAAGGTCGGATGAACAGTAAATCGGGCAGTTTTATTTCATTCCAAAGATGGACTTCCGAATGGCCTCAAATGATTTTCAAAAATTCCCAAATTAAATTATGTCATACGTCAAGATGTTGGGAACAACTTTCATGCAGAAAACTTCCTCAAATTCGGGCCACACAAGTCATAGTAAAAATAGCAAAATCTGGCGATGCAGCAGCAGCCTAGTCGGAAAACACACACCAATACAATTATCGCAATAAGCCTAATCAAGCCACAACAATTCCAATCGATCACACATTTAATTCCCGATCAATCCTCAACATCACAGCCCTAACTTAGCCTCCTACACCTCGAAATTTCATTGCCAAATCAGTCCACAACAACCCCAAACACCAGCCCCTAATTCAGTCCCAAAACAGCCACAAAAATCGTCTAAACTGAGCCCTAAACTAGTCTAACAATACCCGAGGTCTTAGGTGTCGATTGGGGAAGTCACTTACACCAAAAGGCGAGACAAATAGGGCTGGGTGGTGGCCGGAACAGAAGCAGTGGCGGCGGCGGCACAGCGGCGGTCCGGCAAGCTCCGGCGGGTGGCAAGGAAAAACGGCGAAGGAGGAGGAAAACGTGGGGAAGGGCTGATTTGTGGGGGGCGTTTTTGGCCGAATGAGGGAGGAGGAGAGAGAGAGAGAGTTGATCCGGTCAAATATGTGGGCTGGTGGGGTGACATGTGTCGCGATCCTATGCGATTTCCCATTTTGCCCTTGATCCGACGGCCCAAATTCAACCTAATCCAATAATTTAGGGGCAAAAGTGTCTAAGGTCCAATAATGCAGCTGAAAACCCTTGATAATTATCCCAAATAATTTTCTAAAAATTCGGAACTGAAACTGGCTCAGGGGCAAAACAATCATTTTTCTGGTCCCGGGTCGAAATTTCATTTTTCGCCCGTACCAACCCCAAATGTGTGTGGCCAACATAATATGGCATCGGAATCGTGAAAATAGCTTCTTAAGCCCTTGAAAATCGACTGCAAAGTCCTGGAAATAAAATAATATTATTTTTTACTTCTGAGCCAAAATTCTAATTTTTAACCGTAACAACTCTAAATGTGCGTGGCCACCCTAAAATAGCATCGGCCTCGAAAAATAATCTCATACGGCCTCAGAATTGACATCGGGGTTTAGAGGGGCAAAATCGTAATTTTTTCGATCCCGAACTGAAATCCATTTTTTTGCAAAAATAGGTGGCCCCAAGGTTGGCCAAACCAAAAACGTCATCGGCCACTCAAAATTGTCACTTTCAAAATTCTCAATTCCCGGGTTCAAATTCCAAGAAATGACTAGAATAGAACAATCATGACTTTAGTTTATCTCTTGCTAACGGGTGGCTCTCTGGGATTGCGCACTCTCGACCCGTGACCGACACTAAGTCAAATCACGTTTAAGTTTACTCTACCCAGGACGACCTCAATTGTCATATAATTGCAAGGGTCTGTCACTAGTTCCATTCGGACCTGATCAATCAATTAGATCGGTCTTTGTTGGCCCAAAACATTCTCTTGTCAATCTTTATGGTCGAAGATCGAACCCAGGTCGAGTTCTTTGGTCGTGCGAACTCAATCTCGTAATAACCCTACCCCTAAGGTTAGCGTCCCAAGAATGCGCGGGTCCAGGGTGAGATCTCACTATAGTGCATTGATCAATTTCATTTATTAAATTCCGGGAAAATGATCGAAAATTCAAACTGTTACACATGGCAGCGCGTGTGGCAATGTCCATTGGCAAGAACATTTCAGTATTTTGTTCATCTAAGAGTGGTAAGTTTGATGGTGGTGACAATTTTTCAAAATGAGCAATGGAATTATGCCAAACAACAACTAGAAGCTTTAGTCTTAGCAAAGAATCGATAGCGACATGGCTGGCATCGTGGTGGCCACTGTGTATTAGACTCAATGGGGTGCTCCACAAGTAACACTGGCTCCAATACCAAGATGAAAGTAAGAATAAAACTAATATTTTGTACATTAGCTAGTGAATAGTACACGAGATTATTTATAAGCTTTACATAACGACTATATGAAGTAACAAATCAAGGAAGATATACAAAATCACATAATAATATACATAATCACAGAATGTAACAAATATATATCTCTAATAAGGTGAGCATCTCCAAAATAAATAAAAAAATTCAATTTTCTTTTAATTGTACGATCTATTTGTTTGAAGGATAACTGTTTTCGAAAAATTATTTTCCGATTTTCTAGTGTTTGGATAATGGAAAACTTTTTTTATGGAGTGAATTTTTTTTTTATCGGAATTATGGAATGAAATCATTAAGCATAGATTTAGGGAAAACAACTTCCTTTTGGCAAGAAGAAAATCACTCTTTTTATACCACTAAACAATGAAAACTAACACCATTTTCCTTGAAAATAATTTCCATGAAAAATAACTTATTTTATCAATGAAGTTTTCCATGAAATAAATGCACCCTCAAATTGAGAAGTAAACATTTGCAAACATTTTGAAGACATGGATATGCTAGATGTACTAAAGGATCTTACTAACTTTTTCTTTGTCGAAAAAAATCTTACTAAAACTTAGTTAGTGTTCGACCAAAAAAACTTAATTAGTGGTATGGCAACTTCCAATTGAGTACGAAAATAGGTGGGACTCATCCATTGAGTTCCACCCATTGTCGCATCATTTTGTAAAGGCATTTTGGTAAGCTTTCTCAATGCATCTAGCATTGCCGTTAGTGGACAAAAGAACACTACAAGTGCCATAACTTGTGTATGACGCTCACTTTGATGCCATAAGTTTTTTTTATCACTTTAGTACTAAAATTTTTGAAAAACGATCACTTAAGTGCTAAAAATTTTGAAAAATGATAACTTAAATACCAACTCCGGTGCCGTATACAATTTTTCGCTAGAAATCCGACGTGGCATTTTTTTTATTAATTTCTAAAGCTGACGTGACTCGCCGGAGATTAGCACTTAAGTGATCGTTTTTCAAAAATTTTAGCATTTAAATGATCGTTTTTAAAAAATTTTAGCGCTTAAGTTATCGTTTTTCAAAAATTTTAGCACTGAAATGATCCAAAAAAAACTTATAACGCTTAAGTGGTCGTTTTTCCTTCGACTTGACACCAAAGTGTTCCGAAAAAAAGTTATGGCACTAAAGTGATCTCCGTGCATAAGTTATGGCACTTATAGGGTCATTTTGCCACTATTAGGGCATGCTTGGTACTTGGGAATGAAACCATTGGAATGGGAATGGAAAGCTCATTCCATTTCTTGAAACTATTTGGAAAACTGGAATGAGATGGAATGGAAAAGGAAATGTAAATGTAAATTGGAAGTTTTTCAAAATAACATATGGAGGATTATTTACCTAAGATTATGAATAATTAAATCAAAAGAAAAAAAAAATTCTAGATTATAGTCAATCCTCCTGCGAGTTAAAGAAATATTGTTCTGTTTAATCATTGTTCGATTAGAATTCCCGAGGTTTATCTCATTGTTGCTAAATCAATATAATGTGTAAAAGGTACAATACTCATATACTTGACTACTATCCTCATTCAAACCTATCACTAGCACAATATTGTTTGCTCTCGCCATGAACACCTCGTCTGTACTGATTTAAAGTATGTGTTACTAGTTTGACGATTTGGTGAGACTAGCTAGTCTACAAGGGCAACTACTCAAATATGAGAAATATCGAATCGGAGACATAACATGGAATCAAAGACGAATCCGACTTATCAAATTATGCAAGTTTACTTGAGTAAATGTTATCTTTTACTAAATTTCTATCGATTTTCTTATATTCCACCTTAGAATAAAGTCTACAAAGTTTTGTCTTGTTCTTTGGTCTATGGCTTTTCATTTGCCATTGTGAAGTGCACCGTCACTACATATTTCGTCTCGCTCTAGTCTGTCACATAGCTAGCAATACACTCATATAGCTTTTAGTTCTTGAATTTAATTAAAATTTCCGTTTCTCTTTTGGAAATTGTGGTTAACATATTACTAATATATCTTGGTACAAAGCATGAAACTTAAAATATATATGAAAGGAAGAATTTTACGTTAACTTTTGTTCCCTATAGCTGCTGAATATTGTGCTAAGTTTTTTTTTTTTTGTTCTAAAATATTGTGCTAATTGATAAGGTTCTGATTTTATTATTCTTTTAACGGGTTTAGCTTTCGTGATTTTGCAGCATAAGGGCCTTTTTTTAACAATTAATTTTGAAAATTTTGTACCCAGCTGAATCCAACTAACATAATGTAAGATTTGTGGCTACTAAGGCATCGTTACAAATGCACTGTAACCGAACGATTAGCCTAATTGGACCGTTTCTTAACCATGGAGAGGTAGGAATGCGTGACAATCATTGCAAATGGGTTGATTGAAATGGCAAGCTGACAAGTGGATCATTAACTAAATCTCGGATTTGGTAACTTTTCTATGAAGTAAAATTTGATATGGCCAGTAGATTTAACATAATTTACGTTATACACAGCAATTTAAAACAATAAAAATGACACCATAAAAAATACATTCCAATTTTGACGCGTCAACCACTAAGGTTTGCCCCCCACCCTTCCTACTTGGGAAGGGGAATGTGAGGAATTCGATTCCCCACCTTATTGCAAGGATTAGGAGTGGGGACATTTAGTTTCAAATGTGAGTTTTAACTTCCACGATCTCCAAAAGGGCATGCCAAAAGTTTGAGAGGTAAAGTAGGACAGACAAAAAAGAAAAAATATGATGCATCACAAAATGCAATAATTTTCAAATTAATTCGTGTTTCAATTACTCGTGATTCTTTCTGATTTATTGTATCTTTTTTTGCTCGCCTCATTCCTGAGTACTGAGGGGGGGCCCTAAAGATAAGCGTCGACAAGCACTTAGAATTGAAAGCGTTGCCGACATCAATCATCGTAAGGTCAATTCCCTTAAGATAAACCCTTTGTCACCACCTAAGTTTGACTTCTCTCTTCTGTGTTTTTATATTCCACAAAAGGTTAGTGTGCCACTCAGGTTATGCTGTGACGTTCTTCCTAACTTTGGGATGTTCTCTTAATTATTACGTCACGAATGAAATGACATTTTGCCTCCTTAACCTCAATAATGGAATGAACGAAATCCATTGAATGAACCACTGGATTGGCCTCAATAGCCACTTTTCTTACTTTGGAAGGAGGAGATGGGAAGTTCAACTCTCCACCTTATCATGGGGGTTAGAGATGGGTACATTTTAGTTTCAGTTATAGATTTCTATTCTCAAGCTCTGCAAAAAGATAAGATAAAAGTCTGAAAGTGAGTTGAGAGTTTGAGTAGGATAGACACAAAAAAAAATCCATTGGATGATAAATCGAAAGTAGATAATTGAAAAAAAAAAAGGCTTTATGTGACCTGTTATTGTTAAGGCAAAAAGATAATGTGGATTCTTTCACTGGAGTAGAGCAGAATTAACTCCTGAATACAAGGAGGTAGTATTGATATTAATCATTCTGTAAAAAAATATGATATATATGCAATGTTAACACATTTCTTAGCACCTTAATTTTTTTGTGTGGCAAAAATGGTTTGTATAACGAGGCATTATAGCACATGTGAATAATTCATATCTGATTTGGCAAAAGAGAGAGAGAGATTTAAATCTTGACATTCCTTCGGGAAAATTGTTCAAAAAGTCATAAGTCTATTGTATAGCGGTCAATTCATCTCAAACATTATTCCTACATTTTTACACCTTCAGAAAAGTTGTATCTAATTATTTGTAGCAGCCACTATCTACATATTTCAGCGCAGTAACCGAAGGAAATGCTGCGATTTTCTATGCATCGACTTTTTGATGTTATGTGTATTTAATTACTAGATAATCGAGCATTTCCTTGTTAATTATGTTCAATAGGTTCCCCTAGAGCAATTCTTTAGCATGACTATTTTTTTATATAGATTCTGCTTGGCTGCCGATAAAATATGCATCAAATGCAGCAAACGTGAGGAACTAAAATTAGATAGGCAATTATCTTTTTGTTAAGGAGCAAACAGACACTAAAATAGACAAAACAAGAAAATAAATCCAACATCAAATTTTACATGGTACGGTTGATGTGACATACGCCCACGAATAGAGAAGCAAAGAATTTCATTATAAATCAAATAGAGCAATGGAGATTACAACCACACTCAAACCACTTAAGCACTTTTAGTGTTTCCTAACTCTCAATTGCATTCAATAATTCATACGGTGTCGCGACCGACCTCTGTTTTTTATCAACATAAAAGGGGGGTCTTGCTTGGTATGTGCTAAGTTTAGGTTCGGGACTTAACTCGGGCTCTCCCAAGCCCATACCATATCGCGATTTAGGATTTGGGTTTTTAACCTGCAAGTAGTTTATATCAAGGAATTGCCACTAATCGATTTGGGTGGGTCGATTAGAAACCCAAATAAGGTGATGGGAGAATCACCCTATTGCGACGAACTAGAGATTAAATGAGTTCGGGGACTTTGTTACATTAGTTGGATAACTAATACCCTTTCGATACCTTTTTACTCTGTTCATTTTTTAAAATATTTGTCTGGTAATTTGGATTGTTTTTTGGACCTTTCTCCTAACATGTGAGGTGATTAAACGAGTGTTTAATTATAAACGATTAGCAGTCAAAATAAATATGCAGCATAAGGTTCTAATCCTAACTAAAGCAGACAATAATTAAAACATAACAATTTATGCAATTAATATTCTAATTAAAAACAACATGCATAATAATACGATAATAATTTAAAATACTCAGGTATATCACATAATTTAGAAAAATATTAGACAATACTATATCTAAATTATAACCTAATAAAAAAATTGAATTTTTTTAAATTTTTTTAGAAATTTAATTTAAAAAAATAAAAAAAAAATGTAATATAATATTAAAATCGGGTCAGGTCACGGATCCAGGTTGGTCAAATCCGACTTGGGTCAACGGATTCGACCCAAGGCGTTAACCCGAGTCGGTTGGAACCGACCTGAGTTAACGGATCCGACCTACAGCATTGACCTAGGTCGGGTCAACCCGCGTGCACAGACATGCGGGGATGCCGGTGAAGCCAAAAATTGGCCTCCCACTGGCTAACCTAGATTGGTGCCAACCTAAAACCATCTCCTAGTGACCACCGCCGAGCTTCCTCAACTGGCCTACTCACCGTCCAGCGTTCTGCTCGCCGGCCGGTGACCAAAACCAAACCGGCCTCACTGAGGCATTTTGATAAACACTTGGCGTACACAACCAAAATGGACTATTTTTGACCTACCTCGGGGATCCGGCGTACTCTGGCGACCTGACTTACCTTCGACGACGGTGTACGAATAATGGGGGATGACGGTATGGGCCGGAATTCACGCGAAATGGCCGGCACAAGTCCCGACCAAAGTGGACACCAAAACAGGGGAAAATAGGGGCAGTTTAGATTGGGGGGAGGCTCACCAGTTGACGACGCGTCTGGGTGGCTTTTCGGCTGCACTACGGGCGACGGCGAAGCTTCTAGCGGTCCTTGGTTATCTGTAAACACTCTGGACTCACTTTTTCTCTCTCTTTTCTCTTGAACTCTCTATTTCTCAGTTTTCCCTCTCTCTCTGTTTCTCTCTAAAATGGTCGACCCACCTCTCTCTCTCTCTGTGGCTTATATAGCCGATGACTAGCGTGTCCCCTCTACTCCATTGTGTGTGCTGACAACGGCCTACACTAGCCTATTCTATCCTGTGACTTTTGTGGCCGTTTAGGTCGATATAGGAGGGTCAGTTCTGTGAGGGGCAGAGAGATAGGGGGAAGAGAGGAAGGAGGAGATAAGGGAGATCGAGAAATCAGGGAGGACGGGATTGGCTATCAATGCTAGTCCCGTTGGCATGCTCCCTTGGCCTTCTTCTGGCTTGATAGGGACAGTGCGGGGGCGCTCCACTGTCTGTGGAGTTGACGGCCAAAACAGAGGTGAACAAGGGAGAGGCCGGCGGGGGGGAAGAAGAAAGAAGGAACAAGGAGTTGGGCGGGGCCAGGCTAGGCCTAGCTCGCGCGGGGGGAAAAGGAAAAAAAGAAAAGAAAATGGGCTAGGCTCGTGCAGGGAAAAAAAGAAGAAAAGAAAAAAGAAAAGGGCCAGGTCGACTCGGCCCAACTTGGATTTTTTTTTAAAATTTGAATTTTTTTAAAAGTTCTAATAGACCATATTAATGCAAATGTGTCTAATTTCTATATACAATGCATTTAAATAGAAATATATTTTGTTTTAGGAATTAAAGAAAATTAACTCCTAAATTTTGTGCAATTAATTTTGGGAAAATTAAAATAGGTATCAATAATTGCCCCTCTTTGAAGGTGAGCTCGCAGAGGTTGAGCTCGCAGAGATTACGTTCAAAGATAAAATGACACATAAATTTGGTCCATGCATGCTCAATAAATGCTATTTTTGGTAAGACCGTAAGTCCTATTTTTTATGATGTGATAAGATGATGCGTGCTAAAGCAAATAAAAATGTACCTAGGGTTACTTACCTTGCCAAAGGGTAGAGTAATTCTAAATAGTTGGTATTATGTATCAAGGACTCGAACCTATCTTCGGTCATCTCGACTGAATTTCATTCGTCTAGGACTTGAACCTATCTTCGATCGTCTTGACGAGGAAATTGTTTGTCTAGGACCTGAACATTTCTTTGGTCACCTCGACTGGGGAAATCGTTTGCCTAAGTCTGAACTTATCTTCGATCGCCTCAACTAGAGAAATCGCTTGCTCAGGACCAGAACTTATATTTGGTCGCTTTGACTAGATTTCGTTTGTCTCGGACCGAAACCTATCTCCGGTCGCTTTGACTGAATTTTGCTTTGCCAAAGTACCTGCATCTTATAAGGAGTACCCGAAAAGACTTGATGTGAATAGAGAGGGTTAATCCTATGCTCATGAGGGTAAATAGAGGGGTCAGTCCAATGTTTAAAGGGTACCATAACAATTGTAGGTACATGAATTTTTTGGAATCAGGCATGGGTAGAATATACTTACTTGAGCACGTTCCTGCCTCTTAAGGGCATGTCTCTTGTCAAACAAGTTTTTTTTTTGTGTGCAAAGACATATGCATTCATTGGAGAAATAGACAACTAAGGCTATTCTAGAATATCAATATCTTGACTGCAAGTTAAAATACTTTTCTTTTTCAAAGAAACAACTGGTTTACCTTATGGGTGGTTTGAAAAGAATTTTGATGAAATACCTAGGGTTTCTTACTCGGAGGTTTGATGCATCATCTGCTAAATACTTGACCTTTCTCAGGACATCTCTCTTGAGATGATAATGAGGGCTTTTCCAGCGCTCGAATTTTCGTGTCCTATCACTGGGGGTTAAAACTCTGAGTTGCAAAAGCATGCTGTGTCAATTTCACTCGGGGAACAGAAGAATTTTTTTGTGGCATCTTTGGAGATGCTCCAAAGGTCATATGTTCTTTGAGTCTTTGAGGATATTTTACTTGTTAAAGATGATTAATGCAAACATGCATGCATTCATTAAGGATAGACAAGCTAGGCTATTCCAGAATGTGTATTTAAAAGTTCATGCAAGATGATTTTGCCATGTTTTCATCACCAAACATCCACCAAGGGTAATTATTAATCAAGACAATTTTCGCTCGCAAGGTGGACTTCTCGAGATGTTGAACGAGGGACCTTCAGTCAAAAAGGACTTTCCACTCACTTTCAATGAAAAGGATTGTTTGTCCCATCTATTAAGGCGAGAACATAGAAAATACTCAATTTGACCGTTCTTACAACAACAAGGGTCTGAATTTTCTTGCGAACGGTACAACGCTACCAATCTGAGAGGTCTTCTTCAGGGTCGTAATGTAGGCTTGGTCAATGGCTTAACAAAGGAGACTGTTCGAGTCAAGACCATGAAAGAAAATATTCAACAATCATCTTCAAGTTTACAAGTTAAGAACTCTGCAAAACGAGATAGAAGTAGTCTTGCTTGCACTTCCTCGAGCGTTGTTTATAAACATTTGAAATTCCACGTTAATTCAAGTGTCCTAGTCAGAAGAGATTTCATGAGGGATGTAACGTAGGCTTGGTTTACAGATTGGGGAACGAAATGATCGTTGGGCTAAAAAATGTGTGTAAAGGTGAGAATTGGTGATCATGTTGGCATTGTCATTAGTCTTCTTTTCTATCGTTAGGACTGTTGTCTGACAATTGCAAATTCGCTTAGGGAATACAAATTCCCCCGATCTTTTTTCATCGTTTTTCTTCTTCTCCTTTTTTTTTTTTCATGTGCATTGACCTTGTTCTTGAGGAGCTTTTGCGTCAAGCATTTTCCTGGATATCATTCAATCCCCGTCCAATTGCTTTCTCTAGAATAGGTTCATCTTCATCTAATATGTGATAGATCTTCGTCAAGACAGAGTTCTTAAAGTAAGGGTTTGTATCGAAGAAGAACTCAAGTTTAGACCCTTTGGGGTCGTCTATTCTACACCACTTAATATCTTTGAGGTATTTAAGAGCGCATTCATCACGCTCAGAGATCTCCTCAGCTAAAACTTCATTATTTTTCATAGCATCTACCTAGAAACTACCTAGAAATTAGGGACTCATTTCTCTTCATCTTCATTTGGCACTTTGGACCATGCTGCTCAAATTGTGATGACTTTTGCCTTGCCCCGGTGAAGGGAATGATCACTAACTAGATTCGTACAAAATGAAATTGCCAGCTCAATTGGGCTAGCAAGGGCTATAAGTGTATGTGATAGAAGAAGAATTGCTCTTCATCATCCTAGGACACCTAAATTATCATGAGAATTCATCTGTAACAATAACACTTGAAGATTAATGCAAGTAAAAGCAAGAAAATTTCTATTCATCTTTTTCACCTTATGCGAGCTGTTGCGGCTGATGATTGTAGAAAATTTTAGATATTACAAACTCCTCATCCTTCTTATCTTGCTCAGTTTCTAGGTGAAAACATCACTGTTATCGATAATATGTCGGCATTTTGGACAGGCTCTAGTTAGTTTGCTGCTCCTCTCTTGACAAAGCTCTTTTAGCCTCGACCGTCTGGCCGTCGATAGTGTGTTTGTCTTAGAGGACCCTGTCAAGGACCTTCGGATCCATGAAGACGACGAGGCCGAAGCCACGGGGGCAGTGATCGAAAGGGAGAGATGCTCTTCTTATTCCCTATGATTTTGAATTCTTCCTATAATGTCAATTTACCTTAAGCTACCCTAGTGTGGGATGGTTCTTGATAGATGTAATTTAAAAGGAACCTCCGAGTATATGGGCTCAAAAATGGTCAAACAAAGGATCAATGGTAGTGTATAAGGCAGAGAAATGAACTGCCTCTCGTCATTTTGGCTACTGTACCATATGCGAAAAATCTATTTACCTTGTAGAAATGGAACCTTTTCTCTTATCTTGCTAGTATTTGGTATGTGAGAATGTGTATAGACTAAGGATTGCCTCTTATCATCCTGACACATCTCATTCAATACATCAGGGCAGTTCGACACCATTCGTCGAATTGTCAAAATTTTCACATGGAATTGATGAATTAAACAGGTAAAATTACCATGCAAAATTCCTTCCCAAAAGACATGCAATGTACTTGAAGGAAGGTTAAGTATTCATTTGTTTTAACATGTTTCCTCTTTCTCTATTTCTTTGTACTCTTATGAAAAAAATTTTTAGGGAAAGAAATACTTACCTATGCTGCAATAGTAGGGTAAACCTGCAAGGTAATAAGAAAGGCTGTGTTAATAAACGGCTCTTTGAGGGACATGAATTGGGAACGATACAACATTACCCTTCGTGATTCCTCTCATTTGAGATTAAGTTAATGACTCCTTGAGTTTTTATCGGATGTTGATAATTTCCTTATGACAATAACATGAGCTTATGTTAGAAATGAGATGATTGAGGGTAAATTAAGAACAATACAAATTACCCTTCTTCCATTTTGCCTTCATAGCTAGCAGAGTCTTTTCTTTCAAAACTCTTTTCATGATTGGTCTTGAAACTCAAATGAAATCCTCTACAGCTAAGGGTGCTCCCATTTAGAAAGTCCTATTCTTGACACATGTTATGTCAATATGGCTCCGGTATGTAGGGGAGTTTCTCAGGAATCATATGATTCTTGACTGCACAGGGCATGTGCAATTGCTTGTATGCGGATCTTCGCAGCAAAGCTAATTTCTGCTTTAAAGGTCTTTGACGGATATAGGCGTGACAACCATCGAGACTTTTGTGGTTGTCAGGATCGGTCTTGACGCCATTTTGTCATGTGTGAAATCTTTTCCGGTTAGACTTGCCACCAGGAGTGTCTTTATCTATAACTTTTCTGCCAATTCCATTGTTATCAATTGGAACATAGAAGTTATTTTAAGGATAGTATTTCTTCATAACATCAGAGTTGACTGGGTTGAAGAATTGACATCCATCTATATCAGTCAAAATCAAAGCCCCTATAAGGAGTGTCTTTTTCACGACATAGGGACCCTTATAGTTTGGAGCGAACTTACCTTTAATCTCAGGAGGTAGTAGTAGCACCTTTCTCAGGACAAGATCGCCTGTTTCAAAGTGTCTTGGGTACACCTTTCGGTTGAATGATCTGGCTACCCTCTGTTGACAGCATTGACCAAGACAAAGAGCCTTCGGCTGTTTTTCATCAATCATATTCAGCTGCTCCAGTCTTTGCTGCTTCTACTCTGCATCGAACAGTTTCACTTGGGACAATACCCGCAGCGAGGGGATTTCTATCTCAACAAGCAGGACTGCTTCTATGTCATACACCAAGGAAAAATGAGTTGCCCCGGTAGATGTCCGAATTGATATTCGGTATGCTATTAATGCAAAAGGCAATCTTTCATGCCAATTTCAGTAGTTCTCAGTAGTTTTGGCTAAGATCTTCTTGATGTTTTTATTGGCAGCCTCAACAGCTCCGTTCATTTGGGGACGGTAAGGAGACGAATTTAGATGACGGATTTTGAATTCATTGAATAAATCATCAACAAACATGTAATTTAGATTTGTCCCGTTATCTGTAACGATGGCTTCAGGGACGCTATAACGGGCAATTATATCTTGCCTGATGAATTTCATCACATTCCGAGCAGTGACATTGGTATATGACACGGCCTCAATCCATTTGGAAAAATAATCAATTGCAACTAAGATGAAGCGATGTCCATTTGATGCTTTCGGATTAATTGGGCCGATCAAATCGATGCCTCATATTGAAAATGGCCATGACTCTGACAACTGATGTAATTCAGTTGGTGGGGTATTTATCTTATTTCCATGGATCTGACAACGGTAATAATTTCGATCATGTCGGATGCAATCACTTTCTAAGGAAAGCCAGTAATAACCTAATATTGTTTTTTTCCTAACCAACACATGTCCATTCATGTGTGGACCACATACTCCTTCATGTAATTCCTACATAATTCACGTTGTGTCGATCACATCCACGCATCTTAGCAAAATAGAATCATAGGATCTCTTGTACAAGTTCTCACCATTGACGAAGAACTTCGTCGCTTTCTTCATTATGTACCTTCTGTCTATCGAGCTAATCCCTTTGGGGAACTGCTGCTCCTTGATGTAGTTCATGATATCGTAATACCATGGTTTACCATCGGGTTCCTCAGTCATGGTCATGCAATGGGCCGGTCTGTTCAGGACTTCAATCTTCAGAGGTTTTATTTCCAAATCATTTGTAATCTGCAACATGGATGATAGTACAGCCAGTGCATTGGCGAATTAGTTATGAGATCTAAATAGGTAGTGAAACGAGGTCTCGTTGAATTCTGTTACCAATTCTTCCAGATAGTCATGATAAGACATTAGTTTAGTATCCCTAGTCTTCCATTTACCCACAGTTTGGAGTATGATTAAGGCAGAATCACCAAACACTTTCAGTTTGGCTATTTTCATATCAATTGCTGTTTGTAAACCGAGAATACATGCTTCATACTCGGCTATATTATTAGTGCAAGGAAACACTAATTTCGCAGCTACAGGATAATGCTGCTATACCGGGGAAATCAAGACTACCCAGGTGCCAGAGCCAGACAGGTTTACTACTCGATCAAAAAACATGGTCCATGTGTGTTCCTCCGTTGATAAAATGTCATCATTTGGGAGATCATCTTCATGTGTTTTCCTAGGATATTCAGCTAGCATATCAGCGATCACTTGACCTTTCACTGATTTTTGTGATGATGTTTGGATGTCAAATTCTGAAATTAGAATTTGCCATTTGGCTAATTTTCCCACTAATGCCGGTCAATTAAACAAGTATCGAATAGGGTCGTTTTCAGTTACGAGGAACATCTAGTGGTTCAAAGTATATTGTCGGAGCCTATGCAACACATGTTTTTTCTGATTCGGAATAATTTTGTTCCGAGATGATGAATTTCTTACTCATATAATAGATGGCTTGTTCTTTTATATCATCGGGGTGGCTCTGGGCCAATATAGCTCCTAATGATTCACTGTGAATTGTTAAATAGAGGGCTTGAGGATGTCCTAGGACTGGTGGCATTAGTACCGGGGGACTCATCAAATACTGCTTTAGCTTTTCAAATTCTTCTCGATAATCTTCATCCCAGTTAATCTGAGTGTCTTTCTTGAGAAGTTTGAAGAATGACCGTGTAATCTCGAAAAGTTGGGAGATGAATCGAGCGAAGTAGTTCAACCTTTCCAAAAGGCTTCTAACCTCCCTTATTGTGGATGGGGGTTGCAATTCACATATTGCTTCGAGGAGTCGACCTCGATCCCTTTGCTACTCACGATGAACCCGAGTAACTTACCAAAGGTCGCCCCGAACACGCGCTTTGCAAGGTTCAGGCGTAATTTGAACTCGCGTAACCGACTGAATAGCTTTTTCAAGGCTTTAATGTAGTCCTCTCTGCATCTGGTTTTGATGATCATGTCATCGACATAGACTTCAATTTCTTTGTGCATCAGGTCATGAAAGAGAGTGACCATAGCACGCTGGTATATTGCCCCGACATTCTTCAAACCAAAAGGCATAACCCTGTAATGAAAGATCCCCTATGAAGTGATGAACGCCGTCTTCTCTTTGTCTTTATTGTTCATCCTTATCTGGTTGTACCCGGAGAATCCATCCATAAAAGAAAATAATTCGATTCTAACAGTGCTATCGACAAGGACATCTATGTGGGAGAGTGGAAAGTCGTCCTTTGGACTGGTCTTGTTCAAGTCGCGGTAATCAACACAAACTTGAATTCGACCATCCTTCTTCTTCACTGGCACGATATTTGCTACCCAATTAGGGTATTGCGAAATCTCGATGAACCCTACTTTCAAAAGCTTCATCACTTTTTCTTCGATTTTTTTCAACAGCTCAGGTTTGATCCTTCGTAACCTTTGCTTCTTAAGAGGCGTGTCGGCATTGGTAGGCAAACTATGCTCAACAATCCAAGGGTCTAGTCCTGGCATATCAGAATAAGACTATACGAAGACGTCTTGATAATCTTTGAGGACAACGATCAGATGTATGGCGTTGTCTTCGGGAAAGTTGGCCCCAATCTTTACTTCTTTTGGATTTTGAGTACCACCCAAATTGATGGTAACATCATCTTTGGTTATAAGGGGCTTAATTTGTTCATATTGCTCCCAATTTCTTTGGATTTCAACGGGGTCATCACTTGAAGTGTCAGAGTTGCTGCTGTCAGTATCAACATCATCAGGCTGGACCGTACTAACTCTCTTGCAAGTCACAAGATTATGCCTAGAATACAGGGTAAATTGATCAGAAAAACAAATGGGGATATGGATTTTTTCATTGTCATTTTCCTCTTAAAACATTTTTTTCTTGAAGAAATAGTAAAATGTCTTTGATTTTCGAAAATTTTTAGAAACGAGGAAGCGTGAGATAGCCCTAGACTCAGAATACTTTCCTTTTCGTAGCTAGATATCATCAACCGGCCGGTTTGGGAAACTTCTTCATGCCCTCAAAACATTATTTATTTTCAACACATGGATTTACAACCTCAAAAGAGGGAGAGTTCAAAAAGACATTTCTTCTAGTAGAAATGATAACAAAAAACAAAATATAAGGATTGCCCATTTTCCAGGGATTCATGCAGAAAAGAGAAGAGGAATTCTACTCAAGCGGGCTTGCACCCATTCCCTCCACCGGTCTTTTGTTTATTGTGCTGACAAAGAAATCTTCAAAAGTATCGTTCTAAGAATCCATCTCATTAGCTCCTCTCTTTATTGGTGTCAGCTTTTCCATGCAGTCCCATCCACTAGGAATGCTATTCTACTGGCATTTATAAAAACTTGATGGCATCTGGTAGTCAACGTAATAGTCAAACTTACCACTAGGATTGCTCAGGGTATCCATAATTGCCCTCCCCTTATGTGCCTTATCAGAAAGCTTAGGGGCAGTGCCACGAATGCTAGGTATCACCAAAAGGTCATTCCTACCATGACATAGTCATGGGGCATGAAAAGTGAATGCCCTAGTGTCTAGTAGGTCTTGAATTCTATTCTTTAGAGCATTACAATCATCTAGCGAGTACCCGATCTCTCCCGAATAATAGGCATAAGATCTGAAGGGATCATAGTTAATGAAGTATTCAAGAGTGGGGTGTTTTGGCCTCCTTGTGATCAACCCCTTCTGTAAAAGGATATGAAATATCACATCCATGGGTTTAGGGACCGGCAAGTATCGTCATACATTGCCCTGCCACTGTAAAAGTTAGACATCTCGCCAAGTCATGTCAGGAGGGACTCCTGACAGCGGGTTTTCTTTGGGACCATTTACTTGGGTCACCTACTATTGATTGGGGAATGGCAGTGACATGTTCGAGATTTGACCAATGGTATCCATTAAAGATGTGAGCAAATCTCGTAACTCGCCTAACTGATACTGCAAACGTACAAACAAATTAGGCGGGTTTACACTCGTTTCTAAGGTCAAGTCTTTGTGTATGGCTCCTATAAAGATGTCATCAAATAGGGTGACCACACTATCCAGCGTTTCTTCTCATCCACAATCTCTCTCAATCGGTAGCTTATCTAAATTTTCTTGTCGATCGATAGCAACATTTACAGGAAGCGTCGAGGAGCTCGGGTGACTTGAACATTCAACAGGATGCTTGAACCCATCACCGGATTGTCCTGAGAGGTTAAGATAAATTTTTTCATCCTGCAACAATTTAGCAGGTGACGGGAAAGTCTCCCAAGATATGGGGAAGTAGCAAACCAACTTGACCCTTCGCGTGCCCCTTTTTGGACTGTGGGTTTCCTCCGCAATACCCTAGACAAGTAGTACGGTGATTCCTGGCGGCTTGAATAAGCTCTCGGATGCCCCGGCCTCTTCTGCCGACTCCTTGACTTGGGGTGAAGCCATTCTCAACCATAACCTTCCCTATTATGACTGAGGCTTTTGACATATCAAGAACGAGGGGAAAAGTTCATCGATATCCATACACAGTTGACACGAGCTTGATGAACTAATAGCTAGATTCCACCTTGCCACTTGGTTCGACATACGAGATGGCAATTTCTTGATACATTCGATGGTCTTTGTTTCCAAGGACTGTGATTAGCTTCCCTTGGGCTACAAACTTCACGCTTTTGTGAAGGCTTGAAGGTACGACTCTAACAGAGTGAATCCAAGGATGGCCCAGTAGAAAGCTATAAGCAGTGGGGATATCCATTACCTGAAACATAATGCTGAATACTGTTGGGCCAATCGAGACATCAAGGTCGATCTCACCAATAGTGTCTTTCTTCATCCCGTCCAATGCTCGAATGGATGTTTTGGAGGCATAGAGCTCAGACGTGTCTACATTAAGGCGATGCAAGGTTACTAACGGGCAAATATTCAACGCAGACCCATTGTCTATCAGAACTTGAGCCACATGAGAGTTTCTACATTTAACGGAGATGTAGAGACCCTTGGTATGTCCTCTACCTTTAGCGGGAAAATTATCTTCCAAGAATGTTACCTGGTCCTTCAAAAGAATGGACCTTACAAATACTTCTAACTTGTCATGCTCAATTGTCTCCGGGACATTTATTTCGCTGAGTACTTTCATCAGAGATTTCTAATGCTTCACAGACGTTTGAAGTAGCTCTAACAAAGAAATCTAGGCGGGCAACTTGCATAGTTGATCCACCGTGTTGTATTCACTGGCTTTGATGATGGCTAGGAATTCCTTGGCTTCTTCGTCGGTGATAGGCTTCGAAGGCTGTGCGTTAGCTTGGGCATACATTCATCCGGACCTGGTGATTAGGTCAACATCCAGTTCGTAAGACCATGGGACTGCTTTGTCATTATTGTACCGGTAAGGCTGAGGTATCTTGATCACTATGTGCTCCTCGGTTAGGGGTACCTCGATCGTCAATTCCTCCTCCTCGTTTAGGTTGTTAGTCGAAGGTTCATTCATAAGTGTGGGGATGGATTCACTTGTTTCGGCATTCAATGCTGAGAGGTTTTTGTCCTAGTCGATGTTAATCTCAGATATGGTGGCCACTATGCTAGTGCGGTTGGCATACACAATCAAACCTGCTTTCACCATGCTGGCAACCCTTTCTTTTATTAGGGACAAGGGCAGTACTTCACCAGTATGATAGTACCCTGTTTTCACTAAGCCGTTATAAACGTCAATAGTGTATACCCTCTCATTCTTGATTCGACCAGTGTCGAAAGTGAATATGGGATTAATTATGCTTTCATGTTCGGGTAGCGAGTTGTTTTGGACATTTGGCTTAAATATCTGAAACGAGAAGGCTTTGGTGTCGAGCAAGTTTTGAACTCAGTGTTTAAGGGTATAACATTCGTCCGTTGAATGTCCTACCTTGCCCATGTGATAGTTACATTTCTTAGATGGATCATAATTTGAAAAGCTTTCTAAGTTGAGCAGTTTCAACACGGCAGAAAGCAAATTTTTCTTTCGAAATATAGCCAGGACTTGAGAAAGGGATCCAAGCAATGGAGTGAATTGCCTTTTCTTATATCGCTTCGAAGGCTGACAACATGAGGTCAACTTCTACGTACTACTCACCTGGACTATTTGGGAAGGATGAACAGTCTGGGTGTATGCGATGTTCCCATCCGTTAAGGACTCTTTTTCCTTTCTTGTGTTGAGTCTTTTACTTGTGGAAGTGGGGTCTATGAACCACCTGTCACGCAATCCCATTTAAATTCGTTCGCTCACAGAAATAAGATGATTAAGGGATTCAGTAGTGGCACCAACCAGGCAGTGTCTGTATTCATACGGAAGATACTAATTGAACAACTTCATTTGTTCATGATCAGTAAGTTCTGGGGTAACTTGGGCGGCCAAGTTCCTCCATCTGGTGGCATACTCTTTGAAGGACCCACTCCTCTTCTTCTCAGTGATTCAAGGTCGTCACGAAAAATGTGATGTCGAAGTTGAATTGATATAGCTTGAGGAATGCATCAGCGAAATTACATCAAGATTTAAAAGCATTCATATCTTTTGACATATACCATGTCAAAGCTAGCCCCGCCAAACTTGCTTGGAAGGTTTGAATCATTAGTGGTTCATTATTAACGTACTGGGTCATCCGTACATGATACATGTGCAAATGGTGTTTGGGACATGAGGTGCCATCATATTTCTCAAATTCTGGCATCTTGAACTTTTCTGGTACTTTGACCCGTTTGTATATAGACAGGTCAAGTGGGACAGCATGTTGCGGGCCTTGTAATTGTTTTAGTATCTCTTCGACCTTTGCAAGGCATTTGTCATGCTCTGTCATCAGTGCAGTTTCAAGTTCAATCTTCTTAATGGCAAGTGGAAGCGAATTGTCCTCTAGCAGGGGCATTTTGCTGTCGTTAGCGGAAGTTTTGTCTTTTCCAATAAACGGTTGCAGTAACACCACCTTAATTGCTGCAGGCGTGGGCGTGAGCTTACTATTGATAGATTCTATTTGTTTGGTAAGGTTTTTAAGTGCATTGAAAACCATCTTCATTTTATTTTCCATATTATTGAGACGGACATTTTCTTCGGCCATTTTTTGTAATTACTTGTGAAAATGTTAAAATGAATGAGTATAATGCCTAATGAAGAATCATTTCATGATCTAGTCATAATATTATTATATATTTTCTTCATTTGCAAAGAAAAAAAGGTTTTTATTAATATTAACATTACAAACGGCATCCTCGAGGTTTGAACCCCAGTCGCCTCGGACCTTTTTCTCTCATCCCCAAATACCACTAGGTTAAGGCCACTGTGGTGTCATTAAAGCGCAAAATATATTATTTATATAACAAAAAGTGGTCCGAGTTATATTGACATTAGTGTAACCATAAAAACTTTTAAAGAAGAAAACCAAAATCCCTAAACATAAATACTAGGAAATATAAAAGACAGGGGCTTCTAACAAAATGGATACCCTTTCTGGATACTCATTCTATAAACGATAGAGAAGCCATAATCTCTTGGAGCCGCTTATTTTCACGGACAAGCTCCGAAATAAGCGTATCTCTCGTCCCCACCGTCCTTTCGAGATGGTCGATCTGTGCTCGGTGACTAGGCTTGTTGGTTACATCTGGGACCTTTGGCTGTAGAGCTGCCAGGATTTGATAATGTAGAATGTAGAACAGAGAGGCATGGTGAACCTTTTCTTGCCCTTTTAATAGTCTAGGCACAAGAATATTCTCAGGCTGACATTCAGTCCACACCCCCTGGATGGCACAAATTTCACCAACGTAATTATAGTTCGAGCGAGTGAATTGAACTTAAAACAGATCTGTCTTGAGAGGTGGCGGGATCTTTTAAAGGACCCTGTATTGGCAAGCTACCCGGTAAGAGGTAGTATGAAGTGGCACCAGATAAACCAAGCAGTGGAATAGGGTTGTGAAACCTGTGAGCATAATAAGCCTGACCCTCATGGAGCCATTTAGCGTGCCACAAGAATGCTTTGGGATCGCGGTCTTTCAAAAAGTTTATCCAGGTAGAGTAATCATTATCAGGGGAATTACTTTTTGATACCTCAAATCTTTGTATCGGGTGCATAAAGTCATCGATTTCAAAAAGTTGCATGAGATTCCCAAATCCTCTTAAGTGAGATAGAAACCAGATTTGCAAAATTTCTGGGGCGACCCGCATGATTTTCTTGTCATTTGTTTAAAATGGTTAAGAGACAAAAATGTTTCTGCCAAAACCGAATTAATATAACCTAAGACAATGCAAATTTGTTTGGCCACATATGCAATCGAGGGCTTATTAAATTTTTGCGATAGGGGAAAATGACATACCCAATAAAAGTAAGGATAAAAATCTTAGATTTTTGGCTCATGGGTTGATTTTTAAAGTATTCATTTAAGAAAAACCAGGGGCATGTATTACAGTGAGCTTTAACCACTCTTTTCACAGTATTGCTCTCGACTAGCAAAAACTGGGATAATTCATGTAGAGGGGACACACCCAAAAGTGGTTTAATGAGTTTAGATCCCAAAGGCTTTCCAATGACAATACTATATTCTTCCAGAGTCGGAGTCATTTCAAACTTATCAAATATGAAAGTGAATGTCTGTGGGCACCAAAAATGTGCTAATGCCTGTATCATGCCAAAATGGACATTGACCTTGAGCAGTGGAAGTAAGCGACCAATTCTTGCTTTAACATACTATTGGCCATTTTGATCGAGTTGGTCCCACCATGCTAGAAGCTTTTTCTTAGGAGTGGGGACGAATTGGACATCAGCTATTCCTATCATATATAGAATGTAATTAATGGGTGGCCTAACAGTAACAAATCAAATGAATAAGTAGACTGCATAATAAAATAAGAAGGGATAGAATGTATATAGTTCCTTAAACCATGGCAATCACAACAACATACACATGAGGAGTGAGGTTCGATTTTTATCTAGACTGGTTTAGCAAAATGAAGTTAAAAGGGTGCTTGTGCTTTGTCAAGTCCTTTTAATCTCGGCCAAATTGAAAGGAATATCTTATAGTCACGCCAATAACGGCTAAAGATATTTCTTTACGATTTTTTTAGAAATAAATTTTAGGGAAAAGAAACGTAACCTCTACTTCGCGGGCTCGCGTTCGGGGTTGTATCTTTTTTAACACCATCCTAAAATGCCCTATTGCTGCCCAAGTCCGGCAACGTGATTGTGTATGCAACAATATAGTGCTAAATCTTTAAAGCATGCATAATAATTCATAAACAATCAATTCGAACTTGCAAGAACAAATAACACATTAATGTCAGGGTTATACCTAAAATCCTTGCTGCAAAAAAAAAAATTATTTTTGAACAGGATAAAAATTTTGGTTTAAGTCCACTTTTAAAAAAAATGCAAGTCCCCAGCGAAGTCGCCAGTCTGTTGCGACCAACTTCCATTTTTTATCAACATAAAAGGGGGGTCTCGCCTGGTACGTGTTAAATCTAGGTTCGGGACTTAACTCAGGCTCTTCTAAGCCCATACCATATCGCGACTTAGGGTTTAGGTTTTTAACTTGCAAGTGGCTTATATCAAGGGGTCGCCATTAATTGATTTGGAGTGGGCCGATTAGAAATCCAAATAAGGTGATGGGAGAATCACCCTATTCCTACGAACTAGAGATTAATTGAGTTCGGGGACTTATTACACTAGTTGGATAACTAATGTCCTTTCAGTACCTTTTTACTCTATTCATTTCTAAAAATATTTGTCAGGTAATTTAGATTGATTTTATGACCTTTCTCCTAACATGTGAGGTGATTAAACGAATGTATAATCATAAACGATTAGCAGTCAAAATAGATATACATCCTAAGGTTCTAACCCTAATTAAGGCGGAAAACAATTAAAACACAACAATTTATGCAATTAATATTCGAATTAAAAATAACATGTATAATAATACAACAATAATTTTAAACACTAAGGTATATCACATAATTTAGAAAAATATTAGACAATACTATATCTAAATTATAACCTAATAAAAAAAATTTCCGAATTTTTTTTAAATTTATTTTAGAAATTTATTTTTTTAAAAAAAATATATATAATATTAAAACCCGGTCGAGTCATGGATCCGAGGTTGGTCAGATTCAACCCGGGTCAATGGATCCGACCCAGGACATTGACCCAAGTTGAATCGATTGATTCGGGTCGGTCAGAACTGACCCGGGTCAACGGATCCAACCCAGAGCATTGACCCGAGTCGGGTCAACCCGTGTGCACAAATACGTAGGGATGCTAGCGAAGCCAAAAATTGGCCTCTCGCCAGCTGACCTAAACCGACGCCAACCTAAAACCACCTCTTAGTGACCATTGCCGAGCCTCCTCAACCGGCCCACTCACCGTTCGATGTCTTGCTCGCCAGCCGGCAACCGAAAACAAACCGGCCTCACTAAGGCATTTTGACAAACACTCAGTGTACACAACCAAAACAAACAGTTTTTGACCTACCTCGGGAATCCAGTGTACTCTGGCGACCTAGGTTACCTTCAACGACGGTGTACGAACAGTGGGGGACGACAGCATGGGCCGGAATTCGCGCGAAACGACTGGCACAAGTCCTAGCCAAACTGGACACAAAAACAAGGGAAAACAGGGGTAGTTTGGACCAGGGGGCTCACCGGTCGACAGCGCATCTAGGTGGCTTTCCGGTTGCTCTGCGGGCGACGGCAAAGCTTCTAGCGGTCCTTGGTTACCTGTAAACACTCCGGACTCACTTTTTCTCTCGTTTCTCTCGAACTCTCTCTGTTTCTCTATTTTCTCTCTCTCTCTGTTTCTCTTTAAAATGGCTGACTCGCCTCTCTCTCTCTCTCTCTCTCTCTCTCTCTCTCTCTCTCTCTGGCTTATATAGTCAATGACTGGTGTATGCCCTTTGCTCCATTGAGTGTGCTAACAACGGCCTGTACTGGCCTATTCTGTCCCATGACTTTCGTGGCCATTTAGGCCGGTGTAGGGGGCCAGTTCTGTGAGAGGCAAAGAGACAGGGGAAAGAGAGGAAGGAGGAGATAAGGGAGATCGGGAAATCGGGGAGGACGGGACTAGCTATTAATACCAGTCTCGTTGGCGTGCTCCCTTGGTCTTCCTCTGGCCTGATAGGGACAATGCGGGAGCACTCCACCGTTTATGGAGTCGACGGCCAAAACAGAGGTGAACAGAGGAGAGACCGGCGGGGAGAAGGAGAAGGAAGGAAGAAGGACCTAGGCGGGGCCGGGCCCAGCTTGCGTAGGGGGGAAAGGAAAAAAAGAAAAGAAAATGGGTTGGGCCCGTGCGGGGAAAAAAAGAAAAAAAGAAAAAAGAAAAGGGTCGGGTCGACTCGGCCCAACTTGGATTTTTTTTTCAAATTTTGAAATTTTTTTTAAAAGTTCTAATAGACCCTATTAATACAAATGTGCCTAATTTCTATATGCAATGCATTTAAATAGAAATATTTTTTGTTTTAGGAATTAAAGAAAATTAACTCCTAAATTTTGGGCAAATTAAAATAGATGTCAACATATGGTGTTTAGCTTCATAATTCCTCGCAAAATAATCTCTCAATCTCATAAAGGATTTCACAAATCTTACTACAAGATTTATTGGCATCATCACTCTTGGGTATCTTCAAGGTGTAATTCAAAAGACCTCTTAGATATTCTTCACAAGAAGTCACGCTTCTAATATATATACATGAATAAGATAAAACTATGAAACCTTCAACTAGGAAACCTGCTCAAATTAAGGAAATTTCCTTTTTGAGTTTAAACTTGAGACATATCTCAACAATCTCCATCTTGGCCTGATATTTGAGCCGATTCACAATTGCTTCACTAAAAATATAATCTTCATTCTACTCTCCCACACTCCTCATGGGCTCAACCACCAAAGACATCTTCTAAGTCCAAGCCTTGCTTGAACTTCGTGATAACCGTGGATCTCATTATAACACCACCTCCATTTGCACCTTTAACTACTCCACAATGATTTTCCAATATAACCTTCTCTACCACAGATAAAACAAAACCACCATTACATCCATATTTTGTTAAGAGATCAAATGCACACCTTGTTAAATTTAGCAGCTACACCAACCATTAACTCTACAGGCTCCACCTCGCTATAATCACCATATACATACATTACTCCACTAGTACTCGCTACTTTAGGAGTTTTTGGTTGCAATTCCATCTTGAGCTGAATATCATCCAGATCTGTATAAACACTGCTGCAACCACTCATTCCTAGTAGTACTAGAGACTCGTCAAATGTAATTTCTCTACTAATTGCAAGTGAATTTAATTCTAGCACCATAATCAATAATTTCGCTCACCTTGTGCATAGTCTAGGAACATGCATTTTCTTTCCCTTCCATCGAGCTTACAATCACTCACTTGAACATGACATGGGAAACTGTATATTCAAATAACAGCATAATTAGGAATGTTACTTGACCGCACTTCTTCAAGAGTTAGACATCCAATCACAATCGATAGAGATCTATTCACTAGGTAGCTTGCCATACTTAGTGCATCTGCCAGGAATCTCTTAGCCAAACAGGCACTAGAGAGTATTTTATGGGTCATCTCTAGTAATGTTGTGCTCGTTAACTCTGCAACATGTTGTGGCTCATTAGCACTAGTGCAATGTTTCACTATGTTTTCTTTTATGCAAAATTCATTTAACAAATTCAAGCAGAACTTCATGTTGTTGTCAGTTTGCACATGCTTGATCATCTTACCAATCTCATCTTTGAGAGAAGCTATCTTGATCCTGACAACAACATCAAATTTATGCCTCATCATAACATCCACAACTATTAGCATAAATCTGGCACTCATTCTTGAAAAAAATCGAGAAAAACCTACATACATTTAAGTGAATTAACTATGCAATCTCTGTGGTTTCCCTAAAAGATGTACTAAATTGCACTTTCCATCTTTAAAGTCACAACGCCTCCATATATTCAATTCATCAACCACATAACCACATAGCAAATTCCTTTTACTCGAAACCTTTATACTTCTCTCACTAATGTGTCCCAAACTCATATGTCACAATTCAGACTCTCGAATAGATGCAGTTGACGTCTTTGTAGTGAAATTTGCCATTATCATACCTTGAAACTTATAAAGGCCAAAGGCCATTGTGCTTAATTCCTCTCATTATCATCAAGGAACCTCAAATAATTTTTAAATTCCACCTTTTAAAGTATATCGACA
The DNA here is from genome assembly GCA_024500025.1 of Syzygium aromaticum. Classification (NCBI taxonomy): domain Eukaryota; kingdom Viridiplantae; phylum Streptophyta; class Magnoliopsida; order Myrtales; family Myrtaceae; genus Syzygium; species Syzygium aromaticum. The sequence continues at coordinate 14,275,164 of CM044886.1, forward strand.
CCCGGCTAAATGTAAGGCACTTAAGGATTCTTCAACTCTGGAACGTGCCTCACTCCAATCAATGTCTTCACATTATCATCATACATTTTCATTCCGACATCGCCAACAGCCACAATATCGCATTTAGCGTTGTTCCCTAACTACACTTTACTACTATCTATGCATTGATAAGTGGTAAACTGGTTCTTGTTTGGTGTTGCGTGGAACAAACAACAAGAATCCATAATCTATTCATTAAATGATAAATCCTCAGTGATGGACAAGACATATTCAAAACCATCCGAAGTACTACTAGCTACAATTGCAACATAATTGGCAGACTCAACTCTAATTTCCTTACCCTTCTCATTCTCTAGCTTAAGGCAATCTAGTGTAAGATGCCCCCTCTTGCCATAACTCCAATTAATAACAGCACTAATCCTAGACTGACTACGTTTATTCAAGTTTATACTACTTCTGCTAGCAGGTGTGTTAGTTCTTCCTTTACTTTTACCTACTAAAGCAGTAGATAGAGGTTCATCATATTCTCTCCTACGGATGTCCTCACTCAGAATCAAATTGGGAACCCTAATAAATGTCAAGCTTGTTGACTCAAAGGAATTACTAACAGCAGTAATAGTAGTATTCCAATTATCAGACAATGGGGATAATAGAATCAATGTACGTATCTCACTTCAAAATCAATTTTAATTGAACTCAATTGACTAACATCACATTGAATTTACTGATATGATCAACAACTAATGCATCCTCGCTTATCATTAAGTCAAACATACGTCTCATCAAGTAGACCTTGTTAATCACAAAGGACTTCTCGTACATGTCTAATAGGGCTTTGATCAAACCCATATAGGTATTCTCTTTCACAATATTAAACACGACGTTACGTGCCAACATTAGCCATATAACACTAATTATCTATCCAACAATTCCTATTTAGCTTGCTTCATCAACTCTCATTTTGTGACATTCTGAATTTTGACCCTTTTCGGGATTTATGAAATGAATATTTTATCGATGCACTTTTAGTTAAATCTCGGTTAGAATTGATCACTCATGAGAAGAATAACTTTTAGGGAAAGGCTAATTAGGAATTTAAGTACGCATGACCTAAGGACTTGACCATGGTTTGACACTTCAACCATAAGAATTGATAAGGGACAATTTTGGGCCATTATAGACCGATCAAGAGATGGTTATGGAACGATTTGCCAATGTTATATAATTGAATCACAGGTGATTCCATTTGATTATTGTACAGATTTCAAACGACCCTAGACCAATTCCTAATGATCGTGTCCTTCGAAACTAGTGATTTACCCTCTCAATTACATGACAACTGAAGTTATCATGGCTTGAGTAAACTTAAATGTGGTTTGATATCGAATCAATCATAGATTGAATACGCGTGACTCCTAAATGCCACTCGTTAGTTTGAGATGCACTTAAGTCGTAACTGATCGATTTTGGCCATGAATTAGAATTCGAACATGGGTATCGAACTTTCAAGGATATGAAGACTAACCTATTGGACATCCCCTCATTAAGCCCACTTAGTTATCGGTTCACTTGGAAATTCTTTAAAAAGTGAAATTTGGACCGGAAATTGAAAAAAGCCATTTTACCCCTAAGTGTTTTAGGATCTCTTTATTGTGTGGAAGGGCATTTTGGTTTTTGTACCCTTCATTGTGTGGTTCCAGCATAGACAAATTTTCCCCTCTTGTATTTTGTTATTTTCTTGTTTGCCCTTGATAAGCTTGTCTTGGAAGATTGAATTCTAGCCCTTAGATCTTGACTTGGGGACCAAGGGATAATCCTAGCCCTTCATTTTGGATAGAGTTTTTAGCCCCTTTCACTCTCTCTCTCTTCCATTATTGTTCAAATCAACCCATCGCACTCACTCACTCTTACACTCTCCCTCTTGTTTGGACAAGCACCATTGTCCACCGCCATCCATCGTTCCACCACCATCACCGTCACCGACCAGCCATCATCTCATCATGAACCACCGCCTCTAGCCGCCGTTCACGCTGTGACTAACCACAATCGCCACCACCCATCGCTTGTGCCGCTGCTCGCCGCTTGTTGCCCTTTGTTTGCCTAAGTTAGCTGGTTTAGTGGTAAGTATCATTCTAAACCTTGATTAGGTTGATAGGTGACTAATGGATTAGTTTATGAGTAGATTAGTAGTTGTTTAAGCTAGATTAGTGGCTTGGACTATTGGCTAATCAAACTAGTTTAGTGGATGAGCATGTTAATCATGTGGTTTGGAGGGCTGAACGTGAAGCATGAAGGGCTGATCATGTGATCGTGGTTGATTAGTTAAATTAATGGCGGATCACGGTTATTTAATGGCTGATCATGTGCTAATAGTTAATCATATGCTTAATGTTGATCATGTAGTTTGATTTGGCTGATCATGATTGTTTAGTGACTTATTCAAATAAATAATGGTTGATCTTGCTTAGTTATGGTTGATCATGGTTGTTTGATGGTAGATCATGTGGTTAGATGTTGATCATGTGGCTTGATGGTAGATCGTGTGGTTAATCATAGCTGATCATGTGATTCAATGGCTGATTTTAATTAGTGAATGATGTTTGATGTTGAAATGGCTGCGATTCTTGACATGTTCGTTCGTAGGGAAATGTGCATCATAAATACTCTGTATTGGCTAAATTGCAAATATAAGAATTGACATTGAGTAAATGATGTATGTGCATGGTTATGATAGTTTCGTTTAGGCGGGGGTTCTAGACGATACCTGTGACATCTGCAAATTCGGACTTCGGTGGCTAAAGGAAAATGGTGATAGATTAGGCAAGCAGTCCAACCAGAGGGTCGGTAATGGAACAGACAATATGGTAGGAACGAGTATACTGAGGTTTGGTCATGGTTTGATTGGAAGATTATCCATGAATTCACCTAGGGATCGATAGTAGAATAACTCCTTGATCACGCAAGGCGAGTAGAGTGATATGACTATAGATTGATCCTTCGACCATAACGGCAGTTAGTGGGATGGCCCAGAATAGCTATGAATTAGTGTCGTGTCAGCATGTATTGATCACGAATGATACCGTATGACCATGCATCAATCATGGATGACCATGAGTTGATTCCGGGAATCTGGATTCCACGAGGCTATATGACAACTGAGGATTGATCATGGGTCGTCAACACTTGAACGTAGATCAGTCATGAATTGGCCACGGATTATTGCATCAAGTCGGGTAGGGCATGGATGAGCCATGTGCCAGGCCACGAGCCTAATAGCTTGGTCGCAGGCTAGGCATTGTGCTAGTCGTGCTAGCCAGGCCTTGTGCCCTGATATAACCGGCCATTGTGCTTGTCAGCTAGGCTACGAACTGGCTACGTGCCTGGCCATGTACTAGTCATTATGCCTGATCTTTGTGCCAGACAATATGCCTATCAGATTTGGCTCTGACCTAGTTTCGTGCCCTAAGAGACTTGGCCATGAGCTATGCATGGTGCCCATTCATGTGCCAATGTATGTGTTTAGTCCATGGACCAGCCCCTTGCCTATGTGGCTTGGCATCGTGCTCGACGTGTCGCTTGTACAGCCTACCACTGCACCCTTGTGCTCGGCCACGTGCCTGGCCATATGACTGTGTAGCCTGGCAGTGTGCTCGGCCTTGTGCCTAGCCAGGCTTGATTACACAGGCCATGCACCTGGGCAACCCGATCAGCCTGAACTTGCATAATTAGACTTAAACTTTTGCTTGGATGTGTTTGGTCATATTTGTAGATTTTCCTACATCAAACCTCGGATCAAACGGGTATAATAAGTGTGTTTTGTTGCAAAAAACCTCATAAAATAAGTAAAATGATTATGATGCAGGGTTACAAGTTAGGTATTAATTAGTCGGTATCGTATAAGCTAATTGATTCGAACTATTTGTGAGCAAAACCAGCACTTGTAGAGGATTAGAAAAAGACCTCACGCTTCAGAAAATAGAAGGAACTAAAAGACAAATTTGACCAAGTCAAATTTTCCACTAAAAGCTACCATTATTGGAACTTAGCTTAGGTGTCCCTCCTTCATAATTGGGATCATATGAGTTGTCCACCTCCATAATGGAAGCTTGGTGACTCATGGTCACCAATAATTAGATAAGAACAAGAGAGAAAGTCGGCCAAGGAGGGGGGAAGCCGAGAGAGAGAGAGAGAGAGAGAGAGAGAGAGAGAGAGAGAGATAGAGCCATTAATGGCTTAGATTTGCTAGATCATGTTATCATCTTATTTTGGCCTTTCTTCATTAATGCCATTAATGTTTAAGATTTCTCTAGATCAAGTTCATCATGGCACTTGACTTTAGGGGCCATATCATTATGGCTTTGTATCTTCTTCATAAAGACTTGGGAGGACCACTATATATAGTAGAGACCCGCTTGAATGGAGTCCTCACACACACATATACACTCATGCACAAACCAATTGGCCAACAACTCGTCCACTTGTTTCTGTGCTTCCTTGTTCCACGCCTATAGCTTCACCAATCACCATCCGCTTTGTCCCTTTTTTGTTTGGCCACTAGGGAGCACGCTCGAGACACACCCAAGACTCCTATGTCCACCACACGCCTCTCACTTTCCTGTTCTAGTTTTATCTTGTTGTATAAGTGAATTCCCTAATATTGGGAAATGAAGTTGAGATGCATTGTGACGTGATTGCTTGGATCGCTTCTCGATCACTTGGTTGATCTTAGTTGGTTCTTTCCATAGTTTGCTTATGTTTCGTGTTTGATATTCACATCTCGATATAGAAAACGGGGCTTGATTGTGATATCCACGTGAGGTAGCCATGCTTGATGTTCTCTTGTTATTTCTTGGTATGAACTTTGCCATTAATTTATCATTGATGCCGGTGTGGTAAGAGCCGACTCATGTTAACAGCGATCGATTCATCCTCGCTTAACATTAGTGAGTTCACTTATTGAGTCCCCTGACTCATTCCCCCGTTGTTTTTATTTTTCAGGTCCATAGGATGGTGTCTTCCCTAACCCGTTTCGGTAACCCTGTATAGATACGAGCTACGTTGTTTATAGTGATCGATGCCCATGAGGGACGCACCTACCATCGGATTACAACTTATGCTATGGTGGATGAGGGCCTTGAGGAATTGGTTCCCCACATATATGTAGCATGGTACTGCTTGTCTAACGAAGATTGGATTGGACCCTTGCGTGAGTTTAACGACCTCTTTGGCGGTATGGGCAGGTCGACTCCAAGGCATGCCGCAGGTAGGGCATGAGACGGCCAAGCAAACGGGTCGTGGGGAGGAGTAGCACGAGTAAACAGAAGTGTGAGGAGATGGAGTAGTGGGAGTAGAATCACCCCAAGCCAAAATTTTGTTGTTCATAGTCGGCCTTTGTTTGGAAATGCCCTTAGATTAGGCATGTAAAATATATGCTTGGTTTGCAAGGGCTTGAAAGATGGCCCTATTAAAATAAGCACAAATCATATAAATATAACGTGCAATGTTTCCTTATGATGTTTTGTGATGTCTCGTTTAATACTGCTTCTGTTTGCACATTTAAATGAACAGGACATACTAATTCATGTCTGCGAGTCACAGGCTAGAACGGGTCGTAATCAGTCAACAAGGATCGATCTTGATTTCGAGTCGGAGCGTGACAATACCTGGCGTGAGTTCAAATGCCGTCTAGGCAGGGATTCTAGATGATGTCGTGTCACGATGGAGGTCAAATCGATGCTCCTAAATGGATTGCCGTCTAGGCAGGGATTCTAGATGATGTCGTCTAGGCAGGGATTCTAGATGATGTCGTGTCATGATGGGGGTGTTTAATCCCAGACGTTGCCATGCCCAAAGTAGCGGGACAATGCTTGGCTAGACCAGAAGACCGGTAGGGGTTTGGTGTGGCCTGATGGATTGTTAATAATCTGGACAACTACGCATGTGTTATGTATTGGGGAATACTATGTGATCGAGATTGATATTTGAGTAGGTTTAGGTTTCGATATGCAAGGCCATGAGTTGTATGTGTTTTGTGAACACATGTGGTATGGTGATACCGTTGTGTGCTCATTAGAGCGTTTACCATGTATTGCAGGTTGGTAGTGCCAACGTAAGGAGATTGCTTTTGAATTGCCTTAATAGTTAGAATTGCATGTTTAGGGTGATCTGGAAGTACATGTTACCCTAAGCAAGGCTTAGGAAATTTACCTATTGAGTTTTATCTCATTGTTGTTATTAACCATTTCAAGCTCCCAAACATGACTAGTCCTCCTAGGAGATTTGAAGTACCAATGGATATGATCACATGTTGGTCGAGTACCTGGTAGGGTAGGATATGGTGTATATTAGACACATGACGACTATATGGGTAGATAAAGGTTTGGAGTTTTGGAAGCCACACACTTTCTTAGCTTGGTTTATGCAAGAAAGAGATAAATTGGTTGGACCAATTAGGGGTTTCGATGGACCCTTAGATGGTGGAGTAGGGCATAAGGTGTGGGACCCTATGGACATCAAGCCTTCAGACGGGATTGTTACAGATCCGAACATCGGTTCTAGTGATTTGGATTCTGATCCAGATTAGTTAGTGTCTGATCCGGAGGCACCTCCGGGGTATCATGAGGATTGATGATGGGTTTGGATATCCCATCCTTTTTGGATCTCCCCTGTTGTTAGAGGAGCTAAGGTGACTCGACTACCAATCCCTTTTTATGTATGCAAGTAGTATGATAGGAAGTTGCCTTTAGTAAGGCTTATAAAGTGTATCTTTCTTGGGTTGACAATGTGTTTATATAATGGCTTCAATGTTTGTGTATATGGTGTTTCTTTTACTATCCCGTTTATTTGAATGTTAAATGGAGTGTTCGAGTTTGCTTCCGCATGTGTTACTCGTTTATTAGTTTATATCAGGTTGGCGACAAGTCCTAGGATGTTACAATTGAACAACCATTGGTGGGATGTTGCGAGCTCGTAGGGTTCGGGACGTGACACGTTTCTTCCTAAATAGGGGTAAGTGAAGATTCCTATGATATTGGTAATCCTCAATCTACATCATTTAGAAACCAAAATCATTCCCATCAAATTTGTGGATTCTCACTTTTTCTTCTTTTGTCACCATCAATTCGAATCAACTCAACCAAGCCTAACTCTAATATTAATTATTACGGAAACAAGTAATCAAATAGTAAAATAGACAAAACAAGAAAATAAATCAAACTCTAGATTTTATGTGGTTCAGTTGATGTGACATGAGTCCACAGGGAAAGTAGCAAAGAATTTCATTATAGACTAAGTGATGCGATGGAGATTACAACCACACTCAAGTTTCTTAAACGCTTTTAGTATTTCTTAGCCTCTAATTACACCAAATAATTCACATAATGTTTAGCCCTATAATTTTTCATGAAATAATCTCTCAATCTCAAAAAAAAAAAAAAAATACACAAATCTTAACAATTAGATTTATTGGCTTTAACACTCTGATATCTTCAGGGTGTAATTCATAAGATGTCGCCTCCTAGATACTCTTTACAAGAAGTCACACTTCCCATATATACACAAGAATTAGATCCAAAATAGGAAACTTTCGACTAGAAAAACTATTCAAATTGGGAAAGTTTCCTTTTCGGACTTAAACTCGACACATATCACAACACTTTTCGTCAAGATAATACTCCATGACTATAGCATTCACTTGACATACTACCACTTGTAGTCCGGACATACAAATGTGGAGATCAAGCTATGTAGAGGCTCATTAAATACCATGTAGCCCTACAAGTCGGTTGAATCCTAGCCTAGTTTTATGCCGATGACTCTGATTTGGAGCAATTCAAACATGTAATCTCCACTTCCTAAGTTGATGATTTACACTCTAATTTCCACATAATAGAAAACGAGGGTCTAGTTTTCTAATTACACCAATTGCAAAAAATTTGAACTAGGTTAGTGATGACTCCTCTAATGTAACATCCCGAATTTCGATCAATTTCTGGAATTAATGAAATTGATTTTATTTCTCATTTGATTTTAGTAAGTCTCGCCCGGAATTGATCACTCTCGAGATACTAACCAATGATGAATGGCTAACTAGGAAAACGGTGCGTAGACCAGGAACCCAATCGCGAACCGAGCTCCGATTCCGAGAAACAACGAGGAAATATTTTAGACCAATGTGAGCTGATCATGGGAAGGTGATGGATTTAGTTTGGCCGGTGCGGTATGATTGGATCGCGGGTGATTCCGCACGACCGAAAGTACTCGTGACAAACAAATCCCGAACTTAAACCGAACAATCGCGACTTCCGGAACTAACGATAAATTCTCGTGTTACCTTGGTAATCGAGACAATCACGACTCAAGTAACCCTAGGTCGACACGCGTAAACCCTAAACAGCTGCTCGTTAGTAAAAGACCCCTAAAACTCTAACTGGGCAATTTTGATCGTGAAATTCGATCCAAACTTGGATGTCGATTTTCGTGGACATGCACAACTATTTGGCGAGGACGACGTCATTTTAGTATGGCCAAATATATTTGGGATTGGTATGGTCGAAAAATGAAATTTCGGCCTGGAACGGAAAATTACCATTTTACCCCTAGGCCTATTTTGTGTATTCTGAATTTTGGGATTATTAAAGGGCATTTTGGAGATTAATTTATGGGTAAGATCAGCCCAATAATTCATATTAATAATGTACAATAATGTCCTTCAATTATTGGACTAAGTTGAATCACAACCTTTGGATTGAAGGATATTTTAGTCAAGCATTGGGAGATTATGACAATAGACTCCACTAACTGCCCCAATAAGACACTCTCCACTCACTCTCTCTCCTTATTCCTTTCTCTCCAAGTCAGTCCCTCTTTCTCTCACTCTCTCTCTCTCTCTCTCATCGGCTCTCTCCTGACCGCTCGCCGGAGGACCGCCCGCCGCCGGTGCCGCCGTCGCTCGAGCTGCTTCGCCGTTTCACCACCACCATCATCATCTCGTCTCTTTCTCTCCCTCTCCCTCCATTTTTCCTCTTGGTCACGTGAAGATCAGCCATGCTGGAGCCGTTGATCGCCGCTGATCTCCGCCGTCGTGTGTGCCCGTCGCCGCCGTCGCCACCACCAACCACATTTCTCTCTCCCTCACCCCGTCCGCCACCACTGACCCATACCATCTCCCCTTCACCATTGTGATCGCTGCGAAGACCACTGGTCACCGCCGCCGCGAAGAACGCCGAAGTGCCGTCGTGAGCCGCCGTCCAGCCGCTTGACTTTCCGCCGGTTCAACCACTAATTAGGAGCTTAAGGCTTGGTAAGTACAACCCTAAACCCTAATTAGGCTAATGTACATTTTTAGATGGGTTTTAGGGTTGTTTAGGGTATTCTAGGGGTTATATAGTGGAGAATGTTTACGACCGATCTTGTGGCTAGTTAGGTGGCTTAGTCTTACAATTTAATTGAGGTTTAGAAGCCTAGAGTATGCTATGTGATGACTAAAACTATTGGATTGAATTGGCCCGAGTTCGGTTAAATTAGGGTTCAATCGTGGAATCCCGAGCATACCCCGCATTGTTCTCAAGGTGGCTAATTTGGGTGATGTCTTGGGGAGCCTAATGGGATATTTTGAGGATAATTATTGGCCTAGAGTGACCTGTATGGTGGCTGTCCATATTGTGATTAATCGAACTTAGGTTGATTAATGAGAAGCTTAATTGAGAAATTGCCGTGGTGCCCCATGTCATCCGATTAGTGGCTGATTGTGCTGAATTTTATCATGCCATGTCGTGTCTTTGTGTGGCCGGATGATGCAGTGTGCGATTGACAAATAATTGGCGTGAATTCCTTTGATTCGGTGTGTGAACGCGTTGTAATGCGCTTTGAGTTGGCATTAACGGATTATGTGCTGTATGAAATTAGGTGCTCATTGTGCATGGCCGTGTATTGCATATGTTGAGCATTGGCATGAAATGAGAATTGTGCGAGGGTGCGTGCCTGACATGAGCATGTGATCACTTAATTGCCCTGATGCGTGTTACGTGAAGTTCAGATAAAAATTGAGGTGTGCGCGTGTGATCACATAAAGCCCTAATGCATGTTACGTGGGGTATTGAATCTATCCTGATGCATCTTACGCAGGACGATGCCCGGATTACCGGAAGATGGCTAGCCTGAGGCGTTTTAGGCGGGTTTTGGTTTGTATATGGAGATCAGTGTTGCGCATGATGCGTTTTACGTGGGCTAGAGACACTGGGCCTGATGCGTATTACGCGGGCCATGTAGTGTTGCTATTGACTGAAAGACCTAAAGTGTTTTATGCGGATCAGACCTGATGCGTCTTACGCGGGCTAAATCTTAACAAGAAAATGGCAGTATGCATCATTGAGCCGAATCATGAGCATGGGTATATTGTTGGTATACATGTGACTAATCATGTTAGTGTGTAAACTATTACCATGATATTGTATGCCTAACCTGCAGGGTTATCTGTGTGCTGGATCCGAGCCCAAGGGCCTAGATTTTTTATTGTTGTATTAGCCTTGTGTGATTATTTGTCTATCAGGAGGTGCATGTTAGCCTAGTTTAGGTTTAAGGAATTTTACTCGCTGAGACTCGTTCTCATTGTTGTATAATCCAACATTTCAGACCCCCAGCCCTGAGGATGCCTGAGGTACCAGTCCGTTTTGAGATCCCGCACCAGGTGGAGCATGCGGTGACTGTACACCCCATAGGGAATGGGAAGGTGTTCGTTAAGCATTATTCTACAGTTTGGGTATATGTAAGAGCGACGTATTATGAGACCCACGAGTATGTTGCCTGGACATTCAGAGATCGCTTCGGAAAGCACGGACCTCTCCGGTCTTTTGATGTCCTGTTCAGTGGGCAAGGCTAGGCCGATCCGCAATGCCCAGACGGAGACGTAGTAGATGCCTCGACCAAGGACTGTTCAAGCTCTGACGATGGACCTGCCCCATGAGAGGTGGAGGAGCCTGATGCGATAGCCGAGGATCCGATAGTTTTTGATGTAGGACCAGAGTTGATGGATGAGGCGGAGGACGAGCCGGAGCCTATTGAGTAGGACCCGGATCCGGAGGGTGAGCCCGAGTAGATGGATTCCGAGGAGGAGCCGGCTAAGGCCAAGTCCAAGCCGGATTCCTTTGACTCTGTGGTTGAGCTATTCGATAGCTCTTCAGAGTCATCAGGATCTGACCCGGACTGGGTCCCTTAGGTTAGCTTTAGTTCAGTTAGGTTGAGCTAGTGACTTTTTTACCGAAGCCCTACTTTTAGATAGCATCTCTGACCCCAGGCTGCTTACCCCTTTTTTCGTCAATAGTGGCCGTTGCCTCGTTTTTGTTCGGGTCATTATTGTATATGAATATTGCGTATGCTTCCTATGATAATGCAAAGTGCATATTTGTATAGCTAGTTATCCGTTGTTTGTGCTGTCCTTGGTCATGGTGTTTTATTGTACAAGTATTGTTATGCTTCCGCGTGTGCTTGACTCTCTGTTTGGGTTTTGGATCAGCGACACGTTCTGAGACATCGCACGTTTATGACTCCGATTGGGATGCTCGCGCACTAAGGGGTTCAGGCGCGTCACATCCAATGATAACCTAATAATCAGCATCTTAATTACCATACCTGGTGACTGATTAAGTGCCTTCAATTTTCTAACCCGAGAACTTATCATTTAGTGAAAATGAATTCACATGCCGTGTTCTTACCCATCCCGTAAATACGAAGCACAAAACACGGACCAAATTGGAGAGAAAAATAAAAGGGAAATATACTTTAAACCACCCACGTGGAGCTGAGCAATACCAGAGAATTTGGCATTCTCTTTTATCATGCATTATGCCCACATGTGCAAGCTTTTTCGCCTTCATTTCGTCCACTATCTCGTGATCTCTCTTTCCTTGCAGTGCGTTGTTTGCCACTAGAAGAAGCGGGAACTTTAAGCAGTGGCGCAGGCACTCTGCCCGAAGTCCGCACTAATTTTTGTCGTACGCCTCTGCAAAAATGATGAAGCGACAAATGAATAATTGTTGAATCAGTCCTTAACATTTTTATGACCTGCTCGATTGAGTCCTGGACATTTTATTCTGGCCAGTTAAGTCCTTAACATTTCAGCAAAGATGCAATCAAATCCCGAGCATGCCACCCATGGATTTTTTACCATGGACACCCTATGCGACTCTTGGAATTGTGCCACATGGATTAGAAAAAGGCCATATGGGAGAGAGGTAGGATTTATGGCATCAGAAATCTACCAACTACGAGTTTAGGATTTGATTTTATATTTTTTCAAATGTTAAGAACTTATCGGACCAAAATTAAAGTATAAAACCTCAATTAACTAACCAAAAAAAAACATTAATAAAGACTGATTCTGAAGAAAGTACCTAATGAATCAGCTCCCAAACCCATTTAATATAGATTTTTCCAGAGATTAAAAGTAAGAAATTTCATGCATCACAAGATTCTGAACATCTAAAGCTTACCTTTCTTACATGCGTAAAGTTTTCTAAATGCTACTCAACATTGGTTCAAAGATGCTCATCATTCCTTCTGTTAAAAAACAGTAATGTTGATGTGTATGTACATGTGGACAGGTACGTAAAGTTGGTGCAGTCAATAATGCAATAAAATTGCTTCCAATATGATATGAATGAGTCATATTTGTTAAAATACCATTTCATTTTGTTTGACTAGTGGATTGGAACTTCTGACATAGTAAATCTTGTTAGGACACGTATTAAAATCACGATAACTTATATTGATGGAGGTCACCATAGAAGTGCCCCCAAGTCCGAGTCCACCAATATAATTAGTTGGAACTAGTTTCGCTCAAAATGTTCACTCATCAAATAAAGATGGGATATATATCATTTAAAATTTTATATCAATTATTCTCGAACCTCTAAAATTGTACTTGGTATTAGAGTAAGAGTTCTCAATTTTAAATTTTCCGAGCCCATTATTTATTTTTCCTATTATTGATTTCCATGCTTGAGTGTTAGACCAAATCTGGCTACATTTGAGGGGTAGTTTACATTTTTTAATAATATATCTCACTTTAACTAATAGTTTATACTTTTATAATGGACATTTTGATGTAGTGTCAAAGTTAGACTTCTACATCGTCAAAACCTAGGTTAATTTTGCATAGTGTGGTTCCCAATTCTTCAATTCCACATGCCCTGGTTCTAATCTAACTTGCATGTGAGGAGGTCTCTTAAAATATCATCCCACATCACTTGATTACCGGTTTGATCGGGCATTAAATATGTGCACATGTACTTTCCCTCTATTTATTAGTTTAAACATTCGGGTTAAATCTTTTATATAAATACTCGTTAACTAATAAGAGTTGATCACATCTCTTTAGTACATTAACTTTATAAATCGATCTTAACATTCAAGTGTCTGTTACAAAAAGGTACAGTACTTTCGTTCATTTATAATCGAACGAAATTTCCTCTGAGAATGTCTCCAATTGATGGGTTATTCGCAGTGAATATCATTCTGATGCAAACTTCTATAATTAAATAAGGGTGACATCTGCATTTGTTAGGAACCAATGATTAATTGGAGAAAATTTCTTCGGAGAAAATTATTATGTTCTTATAAAGAACAATAGAAATGTTGGAGACAGAAATCATAGAATGCCTATAGCCCACTCGATTCATCATGGTATTGCAACCGCAGGTGGGAGGTCAAAACCGCAATCATTATTACGATATTGGACTGAAAAAGTAGACGATAATTCGAGAACATGTTTCTGGTACCAAGGTCGAAGCTCCTATCCAATCAGATTCGCCTGTTAATTTGTGAATGTACATGGCACCAGTCAGAGAGTTTGATCGTGGATTTGGCAATCCTAACACCAAATCCTAAAGTCTGTCTTCAGAAGAGATGTTTCAGAAAGCTTTCAAGTGAAATGAATGGCAAAGGCATTTTGAATGTCATTCCAAACACACTAATCATTTGAAACGCATAATTTGGTCAGATAATTCTTGTTTTTCTTTTTTTTTAACAAAGTCACGTAACGTAGTTGAGGGGATTCGAACAATTGATCTCCAATTCTCGAGCCGAAATCCCTCGATAACTCAAGCTAGCCGAAACTATTGTTATAAACACGAGAAAAATTGTCATCCGTTGCGGGAAGCACTAGGTTAGATTGCCAGCACAAAAACAATCGTGACTGCAATTGTCTTCCACTGCTGATTATCCTCTCTTCTACTGTGACGACAGAAGTCTCCTAACGATTTTTTGGATCAGGTCATGTAGCTGTCATTCTTGCATATTTTAACACAAAAATAAATGACCCATCCCCAACTTTTGAGCCTTCACTGCCCCCACTACATAAATTGTTGGGATAAGCGTATTAAAATTTCTAAAACTTGTCAGAAAAGTATATCAAAAGTTCTCAAATTTTCAAAAAGTACAATGAAGTCCTAAAACTTATTATAAAAGTGTAACTGAGTCCTACAACTTTCAAAATGTGCAATCAAGTCTTAAAACTTGTCACAAAAGTATAACTGAGTCCTACAATTTAAAAAAAGTGTAATCAAGTCCTAAAAGTTATCAAATTGATCTAAGCAAGTCCTTCTGTTAATTGTATTTTTTTTAAGTTTTAGGACTCAATTACACTTTCGTGACAAGTTTTAGAATTAGATTATACTTTTTGAAAGTTTTAGTACTTGATTGCGCTTTTTAAAATTTTTTTGACTTCCATGCATTTTTCCCTTAATCGTTTCATTGTTTCTAGCACCACTTCTGCAGTCACCACAAATTTAAAGAAAGAGAGTAGTCTTGAAAGTTGGTTGTCAACCTACAAACCAAAAGAGCTCCAAACCAACCTCAATAAACTTGCAACAAAATTAGATGAGGACTCAGATTACTAAGACCAGATAAATAAGGATGTTAAGTATATAGAGGATCTGAAAATCGTCCTAAATTTAATGGTGTGATTTTTTTTATTACCTCTTAATGCTTTGGTTAATGTTACTAACAATGTTGCCACCATTTCGCGTAAATATATAAACAAATAAGGTATTGACTTAGATAATGAGGGGATTGTCCTTCTCTTTGGGGTTTTGGATTTAAGTATTGTTGGGAGCACTTTATAAGTAAAATCCTAAATTCACTGGGCCGATATAAGAATTGCGCTCTTAAGATCATCTAGGTAGGCAGATTAGTTGAAGTATGCGCAAGCTGACTGAGGCACTACCTGACCACTAAACCTAAAAAGAGTTTCGGCCCAATTCGATTCATTGCTTGACAGCTAAGAGCACATTCTTTTTATATGATATATGACTGATTTTATCAGGTCCACTAACAATATGACAAATAATTCAACTAATATGGTTGACCTTCGGTTTGATTTCATTAGATAACTATCTCATAATACCCGTGTCAATCATTCAATCGAGCATGATTGAAAACTCTTTATCCCGATAATGACCTAAACATGACAATGCTCAAGATTTTATTGAGAATTGGGATTATCTCAAGTCCAATCTTGTTATTCAAACCATCTGCAATTTTTTGTAGAATTTGATTTTTCAAAGGAAGTTTTTGAATCAGTAGATTACCATGCGGTCTTCATAGGCAGTCTCATAACCAGCATGACGCATAAGGGCCATAAACCCTGGCTCGATCACTACTTTACCACTAAATAACAAAACGAAAAAAAGTGTTTTGTCCTAAGTCGATTCATCGCTTGATAGCTAAGACCACATTTGTTTTATATGGTATAAGACTGATTTTATCATATCCACATAAACGTTAGCTTAACTGTCATTGGTCAATAGTTGTCGCATAGATGAATTCAGTTATATAACTATAGCATAAGGTATATGTCAATCATTCGATTAAGAATGGTTAAAAAAATTCTTTATATCAACAATAGACCTAACAAAAGAGTGCTCGAGCTTTTACAAAAAATTTAGATTATCTTAGGTCCAATTCTAAAATAATTTCTGGCGGGCCTCGCCAGTGGCCAGCGAAGGTTGAAAAAAAAAGGAAAACAAGAAAATAATAAAATAATAAAATAAATAGAAAATTTGGATAAATATTAAAATATTATTAAAAATTGTCCATATCAGGGTCGGTCGAGTCATGTAAGATGGCTGGCATCCATGTCAATGAATTCTAGCTAAAATTGGTCGAATAGACTCAATTGGAAAAAAAAAAAAGGTGAAAATGTTTATGACACAATTGACAAAATTGAAAAGTTTAGGACTGAATTGGCCAATGTGCCCTACCCTTGACTTAGAGGTAAATTGTTTGAATGACATGTCGACTTAATTGAAATTGGAGAGAATTGCACCAAAACTCCTAACTTCATATGGGAAATACAATTGAGTCCTAACCTTAAGTGTGACATCCTCAATCTAACGCAGATGAATTATGCATTATTGGAATTATTCAGTCTCGTTTAGGCACCAATGAAGAGGGTAAGGCTCTCTTGCCACATTGGACCTTGATTGATTTTTTTTGGATATTGCACATTAAGGCAATATGTGCATGGTGGGTGTCCTATGATTGATTAACCTATAGTTTTCATTTAAATGCAACTTCTAGAAGCCTTGATTGAGATGAAACAAATTTTGGTCTTATCTTAGCTAGCTTGTCACGCCCCGCACCTATGGCATGCCACATCCCTTGCAAAGGTCGATTCGAGTGCGACGTCCCAGGACGCGTCGCCAACCCAACGCCCAACACAGAAATTAAAGCACACGCGGAAGCAATACAACATCCGGACAATTTAAAACACATAACCAAGAATAGCCACACAACAACCAACATGAACAAATATACACTTTCATTGACATCGGGAAACATATACAATATTCATATACAGCCTACACTCAAAAATCAAAAGCAGGTCAATGGCCACTACTAATAAAAAAAGGGGTAAGTGGCCCGAGCGGTTAAAGTTACTAACACCAAAAGGGCTCTAGTCAAAAAGGTGCTGGCCCTCTCACAACTAGGACTAAGGCTAACCTACGAGACCCAGTCCGAGTTGGATTCCGATGACTCGGAAGAGCTCTCTAACATCTTAACCTCGGAGTCTAAGGAATCCTGCTCGGACTCAGCCCCCACTGACTCCTTCTCGGAATCCATCGGCTCGGCCTCGTCCTCTGACTCCACATCCTGCTCCATAGGTACAGGCTCCTCATCCTTCAGCATATGGTTAGGGCTTGCCAGTTCCCCATCGAGACACTAGGGTTCAAGATCCTCAGCATCCGTCAACGGAATCTCAAAAGATCGGAAAGGTCCGTAGGTCCCCTCCTGATCCTTGATACACCATGCTATATAATTGTAGGCCTGGTTAAGATCTTCGCCCGCTTCAACCCAAACTGTGGAAAGATATCTGACCCAAAAATCCCCGTTCCCTGTGGGGTACACCGACTCCTCCACATCTATCCAGAGAGGAATCCCAAAACGTACTATTACTAAATGCATCTCAAGGTCGAGGGTCTGAAAATTTGGGTTTAGACAACCGTGAGAATAAATCTCAGCGAGCAAGTTTCCTAAACCTAAGCTAGGCTAATATGTACCTCCTAACGGACACAAAACAATCCAAAGGCTAACTAAAAGTGACTTAGGCCCTCGGGCCCAAATCTAACACGTGACAATCCTGCAGGTTAGGCATTATGTATATAAATAGCGAACTTGCATAGAACTAATCGCAGAATGGATATGCACATTGTTTCACCACGACATGTGTCATGCTTATGCTTGTGCTCACACTCACACTAATGCCACATCAATGCACTTCGCACACTTGCACTCTTGCATACTTGCAATTGCCAATTTCACCGACTCGCGTAAAACGTATCAGGTCTATTATGTTGAGATCGATCTCCGGCCCGCGTAAAACGTATCAGGTCTATTATGTTGAGATCGATCTCCGGCCCGCGTAAAACGCATCAGGCTCGTGACACTCAACTCGCATAAATGCATCAGGCTGGTCATCTTCCAATAATCCCGGCATCGTCCCGCGTAAAATGCATCAAGACGGTTCACTACCCCATGTAAAACGCATCAGGGTCTCATGTGATCACACATTCACTCTCCAGTTATTATCTGAACCCCGTGTAAAACGCATCAAGGCTATTAGGTGATCACATGCTCATGTCACTTGTGCACACTCACAAGATGCACGTGTTATGCCAATGCTTGGTATATATGATCATGGCCATAACAATCACATTCGGGTACCCAGACTTCTATATTGAGCATTCAACTTCACTTAACCTTACACTTAATAAATATCGCAACATGCTCAATTAGTGCCATAACGTACTCACTTATGCAATTCACTCAAAATAGCCATGGTACTTAATTGGTGCACAAAATCACACAATCGAGCCAATAAAATTTACACATGCTTAAGGCCCACCAAACATCTCATCATTTGGCCACACCAAGCACATAACATGGCATCACATAATCAATCATAAATTGTGCACAGTTCAACCACTACATAGGTGATCAAGACATTCTAAGCATTTCACACAAAAATCACACATTAACTGAACAAGGCCCGATTAACTCCATAATGTATAGCCACCATACAGCCCCCTTTAGGCCTCTAATCCACCTTCAAATCACCACATTAGTCCATTAAATCACCATAAAATCAGCTACCACGAGGGCCAACTTTGGCACGCACTAAAATCCACAATTGAACCCGAACTTACTCAAAACTTGTGCCGATCCAACCCAATCTGTTCAGCCACTACACATCTCATTTCAAGCCTTCAAATCTCAACTAAAATCTTCAAACTAAGCCACGAAATAGCCATAAGAACAGCCACTACTCGGTCCACAAATTTCCTCCGCCAAATCCATAATTTCGCCCAAATCAAGGCGCCTATGCTCCGCCTCATCATAGCACTCCACAGCCCACTAAACCCCAATCAAATTATCATCCTAGGCCCTCAAATTAGCCACAACCTCAACCCCTAACAGCCTCCACATGATAACCCCTAAAATACCCTAATTTAACCCCTAAATCCATCTAGAAATGCAATCTAGCCTAACTAGGGTTTATGGACAAACTCACATGGATTTTTGGGCTTCCAACAGGGCTGAGCAAGTGGCGAGGACAGCCGGGTAGCGGCGGATCCGTGCCGGAATAGTGGCGGCGAGTGGCGGCTCCGACGAGTCTCCTTGCGCGACCGAGAAAGAGAGGAGGAGGCGGGAGAGGGAGAATCACGGCGAGGGAGAGGAGAGAGAGGGTCGGGATGGTGATGGTGGGGTGAGGCGAGGGGATGGCAACACCTGCGGCGACGACGGCGGTGTGAGGCCGGGGAGAGAAGAGCTCATGGGAGAGGAGAGAAAGGAGAGTGGCCGGTGACTTGGGGGAGAAAAATGAGAAGAGAGAGAGAGACTAGAGTGTTCAAAGAGAGTGTGAGTTAGTGGAGTGGTTGACTAAACTCTCAAAATGCCCATCTTGCCCCTAAATTAAAAGTTTAGATTGATCCAAGTTTAATAATGGAGGAGCAATCTTGTCCATGATATTCTGAATTATTGGGGCTGATTAGACCATAATTTAAACTCCAAATAAGCCCAAAATTTGGAACAATTAGGCCTAAGGGTAAAACGGTAATTTTCCAATCCTGGTTCAAATTTCCAAATTTTGACTCTATTGATTCCATATATGAGTGGCCACATAAAAATGACATCGTCCTTGCCAAATAATCGCATACGCCCACTCAATTCGACACCGACGTTCGTACTCAATTCCACGATCAATTTAACTCAATTTGCAGTTTTAACATCTCTCACTAACGGGCGGCTGTTTAGGGGTTACGTGTATCGACTTAGGGCACTCGAGTCGTGATGATGTCGATTTCCCAGAGAACACGAGGATTTATCGCTAGTCCTAGAGGTTGTGGTCGTTCGAAATAAGTTCAGGATCGTTTGCCGCGCGCGTACTCTCGGTCGTGCGAAATCACCTGCTATCCATTCATACATCATCGGTTGACCTCAATCCGTCACTCTTCTTGGACTGGCCCACTTGGCACAAAATATTCTCTCGTCGTATCTCGGAATCGGGCTCAATTTTGCGATTGAGTTCTTGGGTCTACGTACCGTTTTTCCTAGTTAGCCTTTCCCTATCGGTCAGTATCCTGAGATTGATCAGATTCGGGCGAGACTTACTGAAACGCAATGAGAAATAATATCAATTTCATTGAAAACGAAAGTGGGTCGAATTTTGGGATGTTACATAGCTTGGGCAACACTTTTGGGGGGAGTAAAGGAGAAGAGGATCCACTTGGTTAGCTTCTAGAATTGATTTCCCTTAAGCTTCTAGCATGTGCTCTTGTCTTACATTAATAAGACTTGATGGAGATATTTTTAAAGGCTAGGCTAGCATAAGCTTAAGGCCATGAGTGCAAGTGAATTATTGGTCTCTCTCTCTCTCTTCTAGTAATATCACTTGAGAGGATAACACTCACATTTCTCTCATTCCTCACTCTCACTCACTCTCATTTCTCTCATTTCTCCCTCCCTTCTCTCCCTCTCTCATGCCACCACCCTCACTGCCGACCATCTCCACCGCCGCTTGTTGCCTCGCTGCAGTCCACATCGCTCGCCACTCACTGCCGAGCCTCTATCCTCACTGTCACCGTTGTGCCGTCCGTGCTATGGCGTGCCAAGCCGCTTGCCACTCACTGCCGTGTCATCTGTGCCATGTTGATGCTCGTAGTTTGAACGGTTTAGTAAGTGGTTCCTCTAAACCTTGACTAAGGCGCTATTCTACGCATATCGGTCCTAAGTTAGTCTTATTTGAGCTTGTTCCATCATGTGTGATTTTTATGTTCAAGTGGCTGTTGCATCTTGGTTTGGACCTTTTGGAATGAGTTTTGTGGGTTGAAGATTCGTCGATACCAACTAGAGTTTGAATCTTTGAAGTTTGGTTTGAAAACCAAATTTGTTGTTACTATACCTCTTTGGTTTGCTATTTTTGTAGAGATTTTTGTGGGTCGAATCTAAAGTTGTGCTCTTCACAAAAGTTGTTCTTCACATCTTGAAGATTAATATTTTAAATCTGGAATTTTTGGAGGTCATTTGGATTGCACGGAAGCCCATCTTCAAACTGTGTTTAAACTGCTCTGAAATGCTATTTCTCTGACCTTCTTATCTTACCTAAATTTTATAAATTTTTTTAGATCTATTTTTAACAAGCTTCCTTCGCAAAAGTTGTTAAGGACTTTTCTGCTATAGCATATAAAAATTTTGAGACTTTTTAAGGTAATTTGGGTACTGAAAGAGATATATTTTGAGAATGGAGTAGTCTGTTCTAGCAAGCTGATTTCAGGTTTGACTTTGGCTAACAAAACAACATGATTACAGATTGAACTGGGTTTTATGTTCTTCCTAAGAAATGTTTATCAAGGTGTTTTCTATGACCTATCCAAAATTTGGAATTTTTGGAGTTCGTTACTATTTATTTTGAAGAGACTTCCGTTACTGTGTAAGCAGTCCAGATTTACCCAATTCCAAACATACACTATTTTCTCTCATGTGTGATTACTCTAGTGCATTTTTATGTGTGCAGAATTTAGATGTTCTAAATGCGTGAGCATGAAACACTCTTGCATTGACCTAAGTGAAAGATAATAGTTAGCTTGAGTGATTGATATGCTTGCTTGATCACATACATAGATCCGTATTCGTATGAGTGCAAGGGATGATGCCCAACGAATTTCGGTTGCACTTTGTGGATGGATTTTGGAACAAAACTCTTAATTGAATGCCGTCTTCGAGTGAGGTTGATTGACGAAGTCGTGCCCGATGGGGTGTGACGATGCCCAGTTACGTCGAAAGACCATCAACGCGAGTGTCAATCATGGCCTTGAGCGGTCATAATAATCAGAACACGTGTGGATACATTGTGCATTATTATGCGATATGGAGTGTTCTTGATTATAATGTGCAATTGTCGCATGCCATTTTGAAGTGAGACTTCGCGTGTGAAATAGTTATGTGAATTTGATGTGCCAATGGGTGGTAAGAAGTATGCGTGATTAATTGATGGTTTTGGGGGATGTGAAGTTGATGAGTTACCCTTCGTGTTTCCGAGGCGAGGCACCTTCCTAGTCGAAGCTTAGAGGTTCTATTCATTGATTTTTACTCATTTGTTGTTATTCACCTTTTTTCATGCCTTTAGATTGGATACTCTGACCATTCGTTTTGGGTACCCCATTACTATGGAGGTGGACGTCACCGAAGTTGTGGCATCGGGGACTGACATCGTGTACTCCTCGTACACGACAACCATTTGGGTCGATGAGGTGTTCCTTTTTTAGGAGGTCCTCGTGAGTAGAGAAGCTAAGTTTAACCCTTGACCCTTTTGTTTGAATCAAAGAAAGGCCCGTAGTTACGGGTTTGTATTTTGCTAACGTCCAATTATTATCAATGCATATATATATATATATATATATATATATATATATATATCAAACATGCTTTTTGTGACTGTGTTTCCTATGCGATCCCTATTGTTGTTGTTGTTGGTTGGGTGATTGAGAATTCACTTCCACATGTGCTTATTCATTAGCTCATTCTTCCAATTTTTCCAAAAACCACAAAATTAGGATTAGAAGCCTTGGCCAAACTTAGGAACCTATTTCTAAACCAAAAATAAATTTTTTAGAATTTTCTTGAATTTTTCCTTAATTTCTTTTAGTCAAAATAATAGACAAAATCAAGAAAAATAGGAAATGGAATCGAAAAATTCCATAAAAAATCCGTTAGTCTTCTTTTGAATCCTATTTCATCAATACAACATCAATTTTAGAAAATTTCAATTGGGAATGTGCTTTTCCCAAAATTGGGTAAAATCATGCCCAAATTGAATCGAAAATTCAATTGAGTCATTTCTAGGCTATAGTGTCTTCACAACAAATGATTCTGAAACCTTTAATTACATAATGGTCGGTCCAATTGCACAATTTACCGAAGAAATCAAAAAGCACCAAAATTCAATTAAAAATTAGGGATTTTAAGCCCAAATTGGGGATCATGATCAATTTGAAATTGTTGAACCTTGAGACCATCATTTTTAGCGTTAATTAGTCATGGGTAATTCAATTTTGGTATCAATTTTTCCCAATCAGGTCATCTAGATGTTAAATTGAACAAAAACCCAAACGATCCGAAGTTACAATTTGAGAATTTTTGGTTTAATAGTGACAAAAATTAGGGCAAATCTCATATGTGGGTGTAAAATGTGATAAGAAATTCAATTTTGGGGTTAAATTTGAACAATCAAGTCAAAATCGAGCTTAATTTGCGATTTTAGACCAACTTGGTTCAGTCAGGTCAACTCGACCCAACCCGAGTCGGTCTCCTTCTTTGACTGACTCATCTAGAACATAAAACCCAGGAAAATATCTAATTGGTCCCGCCACTTTATCAGCTTAATCCAATCAATGAGCAAGTGTTGAACTCCAATTCCAACTGGAGAATTCCCAGCTGGCGTCACAGATTCGATCTAACCGATTCGAAGTCGGTGATAAGCAACTTTGGGTAGGAAAATAAAGCTATAAAAGGGGAGAGAAACATGATCGTTGGCAGAGAAGGTGTTCGTGAAAATTCCAGAGAAAAGAGAGAGAGAGAATGAACGCGAAAGAGGGAGAATGAGTATGAGAAGGGAGTTGAAACTCCCTAAAGTCGAGCGAGCGGCGCTTTTTCGATTGAAAAAGCCCTGGCAAATTGGTCTCATCGATGAGTTTCCTCACCAGTGAGCCTGTGACAAAACTGGTTGTGAAGCTCTGAAAATCGACCTTGGTCGATTGATCCAAAGATCCTCCAGTGAAGCGAAGCCCACTAGTTTGAAGCCCAGGTGTTGGAGAACCATTCTACGATCACGGATCAGCTCGGAAACCACATTCTGACCTTCATCAAATCAGGTAAAGTGTTAACCTTGTCATGGTTCACATAAAGTTCCAGAATTGGTGTTTGAGCTTAATCTTGTTGATTATGTGATTTTCTTTGCAAATCTGAGTTTATTCATGTCTAATATAAGTTTCTAATCACGTTTTCATCGTTCTATTGCATTTTAAACCATTGAAATTGCATGAAACCGAGTTGGCCATCCATGGGAATCCTCACCAAAGCTGACAAACCTCACTGGAGTGCTCCTCGCGGCCAAAGGCCATTCAAGTTAGTAACATTTCACCTTGATTGATGTTTTGATAATGGTCTTGATCGAAATAGATGACTAGGGCAATCAATATGGTAATCCGAATGTTTGAAAAGTAGAAAGGTTAGTTTTTCAGGTTAGGGTTTTTAGGTTACTTTTTCGTCTGCTGGCAATGGTTTGACGATGAGTTGATTGGATTAGAATGATAGGTAGTGATTTGAGGATAATCCAGAATAAAAAAATTAGCACCGGAATACTATCGGAAGGTCATTAGATTTCGATCCAAAGTTACGGCCTTGATGACACAAAACAAGAATACACGCATACCAGGTGTTCAGGGAAATGCCCTATTGAAAAACGAAAAAAAAGGCATCGTTTTGGTGTCGTGCCCATCGGAGCAATCATTGGTGCTATTGTCGGCCGGTTCGGCTCAGTCAAATTGAGTTGAACCAGATTAGCCTAGTTCAACCCCTTAGTGGGAAAATTTAAAAAATAATAAAAAAATCTTAAAAATATAAAAAATTAGAAATTTAGAAAAATCAAATAAAATTTTAGAAAATTAGAAAAATTCTAAAAATCTAAAAAAATTCTAAAAATTAGAAATTCAGAAAATCAAAAAAGAAAATAGAAAATAAGAAATTTTCAAAAAATCCATAAAAATGTGAAAACTATCAAAAATATAAAAAATTACGAAATCCATAAAAAAAATCTCAAAATTTTGGAAATTTCAGAAAAATAAAAAGTAAAAACTAGCTCCCATGAAAATAGATTTTCAAAAAAAATTAAAAATTTCAAAAATTCACAAAATGACTCAAAAATACCGTGGCCAACCTTTGCAAGTGAAATTAGAATTTTTAGATGTGCCTAAATGGCATTTTTAGAAAATCCTTAGTTTAGGGATTAAAAGCGATTCTTACCCCTAAAAACCCTAAAACCCTAAAATGACATGACCAATTGAATGAATAAGCCTTTAGGGTTTTACTAGGGTTTAGATGTTTTGAATGGGCTTCCCTTGGAGACAAATCAGGATTGTTTTGCTCGATTGCAATTAATTATGCTGGTTATGTTGATTGATTGACTTTCCATGATTAAAATGGTTATAATTAGTGGATAGACCGTGGAAATTTGTGTGACACGTTAGACACATCGCATTGTTCTGGGTATTGAAAAGGCATTAGGGATCTCGATTCGAGATCATTAGCGCAACCAAATCCTCATATTCAGAATCTCTGCCTCGTAGAATCGTGGTATTTCTCTCGTACTCTGATTAGGTTTCTAGTCAACCTACCAATAATGACCAGTGGCGACTTCCAAATCAAAAACATAGATTGAATCGAAAGATAAAAATTACAACCTGCTGTCACGTGAGGTATGGTCTAAGAAAGGCCCCTATTTGTCTAGTGATGGGAAGTCTATAGGACATCTAGGCAAAATATCTGTATTGGATCTTAGTAGCCTATTCGGGAATAGTTTCCCCATTCGTAACAAATGGAAGTACTTCCTTAACGTGCTCGAAAAGGCGCAACATGACAGGCTTAGTGACTCCACTGGGGATTTTAGATTTTTAAGTGGACTTAGACCTAGATAGAATGATATGCAGGTGTTTTGTGCTCACGCAAGGATCCTAGGTACGTCCCACTAATAATCGTGTTAAATGGTTTTATATGTGGGAGGTATAAGGGGTGTTGTCTTTGCTGACCCTTGTTTTGTAGGATGGTGTTAGGATTGAATGTGATTTGATTGAATTTTAGAAGTGTTATTTGGTTATTAAATAGCTATGCATGCCATTAAATTGCTTTAGCATTATACCATTCGCACACACCACCCATGGCCCAACATCGGCTACATTTAGGATTACTCTTAGGAGGTATGTGTTTAAGCGAAACTATGAGCTGTTTGTGGGATCGTTTAAATGCAATACCAATCACCGAAATGGAATAATATTCCATTACTTTAGGCCGATTACCTATTGAAATGGAATTCCTCGTCTATTAAGGTGGTGACCTCTAGCTTTTAGCATATCTTACACTTTTAGGCGTCAAAACTTCACTTGTTGCATATGTTAGTCTTTATGGTTGGTATACCTAAAATCAAACAAAAATATTCTGGTAAGTAAGTATCGTTCCATTTCTTTCGCTTTCAGTTATGCAAGTTAGTTGGCACAATTTAAAAGATGTCTAAATGACAACCAATGGTTGATTTAGATGCCCTTTTTATACTAGAATGAATAATTAAGGTGACAACCAATGGTCTATTTGGCCATTCTTTTCACTTTTAGATTGAATGTATAGGTCCATGATGAATTTGCAATGTAATTCAAGTAACGTTGTGCTCTGAATGTGACATGTACAATTCAATGAGTCAAGTGCTCATTTTGATGTATTTAAAGTTGTAAACCATAGACTATGCCCTTATGGTCTGAATGGAGCATGACAAAAAGGCTTTTACATCAAACACTGGTTTCATATCCCATTTTCAACTATATGTTCTTTTAAGGCATGAATGGACCTAATTTGACATTTGTATTATTTTTTAAGTATGCAAATGTACTTTACCTCCATTTTACCTTAAAAAGGACATATGATTGAAATGGAGGCATTAAAATTGATTCGTAATCCATGGTGAATAATAATAAATCTTTTTGTATGATTACACTCAAATGGGAAAGCTAGACATCCAAGTAAGCCCCATTCCTTAGAAGGAGCTCATTGCTTGGTGGAAGGACATGTCTAAGGACAACCAAGTCTATGCCCAAGAAAGGCTTAGATATCTTCTCGAGCTAATGCATGTAGAACATCAAGTTAGCTTAGTCAAAACTTTAGCTCATTTTTGGGAAGTTTCTACTGCCATCTTCCAGTTTGAAGAACATGAATTGGTACCAACCTTAGTAGAGTATCAAGCTGCCATCAGGATCAATTCTAAGCCTAGGATTGTAGAACCACCTGTTGGACTTAATCTTGTAAACATTCTAGCTGAATTCCTTAATCTTAAAACTTCTAAAATCGAAAAGTTAATCAAATCAAACATGGATAGATTTCCATTATCTTTCATAATAGCTAACTTTTCAAAACTTCCTAGGGAAATGGGAAACACTTCAACTCAGGTATTCATTCCAGCCTTCTTCGGCTTCAATTTATTCCCCGTGTCTAGAATGAGATTAGATCATTTAGTGTCACGCCCCGAACCCTATCGAGCTCGCAACATCCCTCTTTGCAGTCGAACTAGTGTGACGTCCCAGGAAACATCGTCGACCCAACGATCTCATCAGAGTTGAATTGCGGCGAAAATAATCATAATATCCCGGACAATAAATATTGGAGAACCAAGGAGAAACAATTTACCAAACCATCAAACATAATATTACACTTCCAAAAACATTTACAATATCCACCATTAAAACCACAAAATATAATTTACATCACGCTGAATTCTAAACTATATACCACCGATATCAAAAAGGATTAGCAGCCTAGTAGGTCAGCACTACACCAAATATGGGTCACGACCAACTCTAAGAACTACCCTTACGCCCTCTGAATGGCATCCACTCAGACCCGCTCTCCTCGTCGTCCTCGTCTAAATCCTTCTTCTCAGAATCCTCATCAGGCTCATGCTCATCCACGGACTCCGAATTAGTATCGATCTCTATGGGGTTATCCTCATCCCCCGACTCGATGTGGATCTCGATCCTCTCCTGCTTAATCGACTCCTCCTCTGCCTCTGGCTTCTTCTCAGGGACCTCCTCCTGCTCATCCTCCTCCTCAGGCTCTATCTCGGGTATCACGTCTAGATCTATGTCCATCGGCTCATGCCTGGCTTGTGACTCCTCTAGCTCAGGATTCGACACTACCACTGTCAGTTTAGGCACTGCAGGGATGTGTTGGTGCTTTGACTGTGCTAGACTAGCCTCCAAACTAGTTATCTTCCTATCAGGATGGGGTATAGCCGACGAATCCTAGTCCCCTACCTCATCGAATGGCATGTCAAATCCTCGGACGAGTCCGAACTCATCTATCCCGTCCCGGAAGATCCAGGCCGTATATGTATAAGTTTGCTAGAGGGGTAGCCCTATATCTACCCATACTACTGAAGTGTGCTTAACCCATGTATAATTGTCATCTATCGGATATTCTACAACATTATGATCAACATGCATAACAATCCCAAAATACTGTGGCGGCGGCGGCGGTAGGTTCATGGCTCAGGCGGCGGCTCTGAAATAGTTTGGTTGAAATAACCATGAAATACTTCTCAATAAGTCCATGACCAAAACCCTAACTAGGCTACCCGTATTCCAGATAAGTTCAAATGCGCAAACAACAATGCACACAACAACATCCACACAGTCACACATACCTAGACTCTTGGCAAACCCAACCTGTACAATAGTGCTCAATCACCACATTCAAACCTCACACACATTTATCACAATTCATTCTCATTTGCAAAAACACACATAATGGTTATTCTTCTAACGGCTATGCATTTCCTTTTGGGAAGTTTCTCCAATGGGTTAATTTAGAGATCAATCCTCTAAAGACTGTCCAATGGATATATTGGAAGTAGAGGAGTATAAAAGGAGTGCAAACGTTGTACAAGAATAAGAACTAGAATCAAGAATTCCATAGTCTGAATAAAGCTTCGATCATACGTACTTGTGATTATTATATTCCACGTTGTGACTTTAGAAAGAAAATTACTTGAGTAAAGAGTGTACGTGATAATGCAATCTATCATTTGAGAAGCATTGCTCTTATAATCTTTTGGTGATTCAACAGTGAAACATAGTTAACAAGCTGCCAGCATAGAAAGTGGATGTAGGCTTAATACAGCCGAACTACTATAAAGATCTGTATGGAGTATTCTCTATCCCTAAACTTTCATTTATTATTGTTGATATTATACTGCATACATATTTGTCAAACAAGTTTGTCAGAACATCATCTTAGTCATTATACATAATCATCTGACGACAAGTTATATACAATTTGTCATATGCATCCATCTGATATTGATCATATGAGTTGTTGACCTCGACTATATTTATTGCACATGTTTAAATCATCTATTCACCCCTTCTAGGTGATAGCACTAGCCGTAATAAACATGATCTGAGGTGAAGAAGAAATAATGGGCCTGATGATGAATATAAATATGTGGCCAAGTTGAAAGCTTCTCGACTAAAGGATACCCATTTTCGTCATGAAGCACTTCTAAAAGGAGAAGTTGTAAACAGCATAGGAGAAGACTCTGGTAAGTATAACTTTCAAGTAGAATATACCCTATCACCATGGGCATTCAAGAGTGAAGTAATTGCCTGATAGTTGGGGTGGTATGGATGATGAGTTGAATCCCAAAAATGAAATTCTGTTCGATGACAAAATGGATCAATATGAAAAAGAGAAAGAAAAGGTCCGTCTAGGTGCAAAGCATTTTACCCAAGAATCACTCAAGCAGGGTGAAACTATGGATTTACTTGGTCAAGATAATGGCAAATATAATCACTGCGTCACATACACCCCTCCTCTATGGGCATTTAAAAATGAAGTTATCATGCCTAACGGATAGGGCAGCATGGATGTGATTTCAATTAACAAACTAAGTCTTGAGGAAAAGGAAGATCGAGAGGAGAAAAACAAGAAAAAAACTCACTGAGGCGATAGGCAGTTTATTCACAAAACACGGAAACAAAGTGAAGTTATGGACTTCTTGGGTCAAGATAGTGGCCAGTACAATTACCGTGTCAAATACATATCCCCTTCATGGTCTTTTAAGAACGAAATAATCACACCTGATGATTGGGGTGGAATGGAGCCAATAGAAGTATGGTGTCCATTGTCACACCATTTCTAATTAAACTTGATGAAGTGGATAAGTATGAGGAAGAAAAATGTCACTTTGAACTAATTATCATTCAACTTCCAATTGATCAACTAATCATTGAGTAAAAGGAGACATAGCCTATGATCATTACTTTGCCCCCAAAAGAAAAGTTTGACACTAAGTGCGTGCCCTGAGATTACGCACCTAAAGAAGTCGATGCTATAACTCAATCAAGAGGGTGCTGTGTCCTGAAGGCAGTAACCAAAGAAAATGTGAAGCAGTTACTGTTAGTTATGAAAACAAGCGAATATGAAATAATTAAATAGCTAAGAAAAATGCCAACACAAATTTCATTGCTGGATCTTTTTAAAACCTCAAAGAGTCATAAAATAGTATTTATGAAACTTCTTAATGAAGTACATGTTCCGAAGACAATCAACAAAGTACAATTGGAGGATTTCGTTGGTACTATTCTTTTCAAAGATCGGATTGCTTTCTTTGATGAAGATTTCCCAATGAATGAACGTTCACACAATAAGGCCCTATACATTGC
Organism: Syzygium aromaticum; assembly: GCA_024500025.1. Lineage (NCBI taxonomy): Eukaryota > Viridiplantae > Streptophyta > Magnoliopsida > Myrtales > Myrtaceae > Syzygium > Syzygium aromaticum. Next base: position 14,305,697 of record CM044886.1, read on the forward strand.
CATCAGATACCAGGACAAAGAAGTATCATGTCTATTGATTGATAATGGCTCTACATTTAATTTATGTCCGCTAAGTACACTACATCGTTTGGGGATTAGTGAAGAGCTCATTAATTTGTGAGTTTGTTTGACGGAATGAAGAAAGATGTCATTGGCGATATCGAGCTTGAGGTAAATATAAGCCTTGTTCCCTTCTTAATTTATTTTCAAGTGGTGGATATTCTAAGAACTTTTAACCTGCTACTAGAAAGGCCTTGGATTCATATGGCCAATGCTATCCTTTCAAGTCTTCATCAAAAGGTTGGACTCGTTATTAACGGCAAAATGATCACTAGATATGGAGAGACAAATTTCACCACTTACAAGGAAAGTACAATACCATTTATTGAACCTAAGGAAAAAGAGGAACCGAGCTATCATTCATTCGAAATGATTTTGATGGTGCAAATTCCTGCTAGAAGTATCATAAAGTCCCAAGAACTCTCAACATCATTTATTATGTCGAGGAATGTGTTATGCCAATATGGATTCACTCTTTGTGACGGACTTGGATCAAAGGCCCAAGGGATCAAGGAACCTAATATCCCACTTGCTACGAAGAAGAGACATGGAGTAGTTTATATCACAAGGAGCTCTAATAATCACTAGGAAGGTCAAGGCCGAGGTCAAAAGAACCATGGAGGCTATGGAAGCCAAGGTGATCATGTTATTAATCTGTCAATATGGAAGGGTAAAGTCAAGGAGATTCCTTATTGTCAGATATACATCAGGGAAACTTTCTCTGGACCCTCTAAACTGCATCAAGTGGAGGATTTACTCACAGAGGAAGAATCTATTTTACCTGGCTTATTCGAGGAGAATGTTATTAACGTCGTTATAACCGAAGCAAAAAATACCTATGCACTGGAGTAAGAAGATTTTCTCAAACTTTTACCTGTGTTGTTGTCTTTTCCATTGCATTATTGCTTTTGTAGTTTCTAGTTTCATGTTTATTCTGTTTGTAATTTCAATTTAGTTGCAATTTTCATTTCTGTTGATGTAGCTATAATCACATATGTCAATTCAACAAAAGTGTTTAATGTTTTATTAAGGACATACAGAAACAAAACCAAACATATGATGAATATTGCCCTTACTCGAGAGGCTTGAGGCTTTAGGTTTCTATATTGCTCTTGGTTGCGAAAATGGTTTTTAAGAGCAAAGATGTCGTATGATAAGAGGACTAGCTCTATCTTTCTGTAAATTAACCTTTCGTGGTGGTCGAAACCTATTCCTACATGATATCCTCTATGCTCCAGTTATTCGGCGAAACTTGGTCTCTGTAGTTGTTCTTCTTGGCTTAGGCTATGTATTTAATTTTCATGGTGATTGTGTTGACATTTGTTTGGAACAGTTTATTACAGTTCTAGTTATATATTGAATGGTTTTATGATGTTAGACATTGATTATGATGTGTATAAAGTTAATGTTGATGGTTGTTTTTCTTTAATTGCATCGTCTAGTAATGTGGAGATTGATGCAAGTGCTTAGCATGCTAGACTGGGACACTGGGTTACAAAGAATGAAACGATTAGCAAGAGAAGGCCTTTCGGGGTCACTCGCTAATGTTGAACTATCCGTATGTGAACATTGTTTAACAGGAAAAACAACTAGAAAACCATTTGGTAAAAGAACCAGAGCTGAACTTCCATTGCAACTTATACATTTTGACATTTGTGGTCCATCAAATGTAAAGGCAAGGCATGGAGCCTCATATTTCATCACTTTTATAAATGACTTTACTCGTTTCGGTTATGTTTTTATGATCTCCCATAAGTCCGAAACATTTGATTGCTTTATGCAATTTATAGTATTGGTAGAAAATTAGTTGAACAAAACCATGAAGGCATTAAGAATCGATTGCGGACGTGAGTATCTATCTAGGCAATTCAAGACTCTTTGTGATGAAAAGGGAATTGTAAGACAATTGACTACTCTTGGTACTTTGCAACAAAATGGGGTTGCAGAAAGAAGGAATAGAACCCTATTAAAAATGGTTAGATTTATGATGGTGCAAGCAAATCTACCTGTCTCATATTTGGGAGATGCGTTATTGATTGCTACCTATATACTTAATTGTGTGCTCTCTAAGTCAGTTGCTTCCACCCTTTATGAATTATGGACTGGTAGAAAATCAGACTTAAATAATCTACGACTTTGAGGGTGTGCAGCATATGTTCATAATTCTTCCCATAAATATGGCAAATTAGGCCCTAGAGGGAAGAAGTGTATCTTTATTGGATACTCTGAACACTCCAAAGGGTACGTGTTCATAGATGAACAAGCTAATGGAAGTATGACTGAAATGGAGTCACAAGATGTCACGTTCTTGGAGAATGATTTTCCTAGTAGAGGTGAGATCAATAAGGACTTCCAATTATATGAGATGGAAGATCCTGATAATACACCCACTGATGTTATTGAGGGAAATATAAATTGACCTCAACATACACGACCTAATTGGAGTATAGCGTCGCCTGGCGAATTGAATTCTCAAGAAGTTCAGTTACGTAAAAGTAATTATAAAAGTATTCCCCATCGTCGATTTGAGATTGAAGGGGAAGTATTTATGATTGCTCCACAAGACGATGCAGAGCCTAAAACAATTCAAGAGGCTCTCTCATCTCTTGACAAGGAAGAATGGAGAAAAGTTTTGGAAGACTAAATTGAGTCTATGAGGACAAAGCACATATGGGACTTGGTTGATCTACCATCTAATCACAAGGCTATTGGAAACAAATGGGTTTTCAAGATTAAGCGAAGAGCCGATGGATCCATTGAAAAATATAAGGCTCGCCTTATGGTGAAAGGCTATACTCAACAATAGGGTATAGACTATGAGGAAACCTTTTCACTAGTTGTAAGGTTTGCCTCCATACGCTTTATCCTAGCCATTGTTGCACATTTGGACCTTAGAATTACATCAAATGGATGTAAAGACAGCATTTCTCAATGGAGAACTAGATGAAGAAATCTATATAAAGCAACCGATAGGTTTCATTGTTGAAGGTCAAGAGCGTAAAGTTTGCAAATTTCATCGCTCAATTTATGGCCTTAAGCAATCATCTAGATAGTGGTATTTTTGCTTTCATCGAGCCATAACTTCTTTTGGGTTCACGATGATCGAAGAGGTTCATTGTGTGTATATCAAACAATTCGAGAATAAATTTATGATTTTATCTCTATATGTGGATGATATTCTATTGGCTGGGAATGACAAGGGTTTGGTTATAACCATAAAAGAATGGTTGTTCTCTAATTTTGAAATGAAGGACATCGGAGAAGCTGCATATATATTGGGAGTTAAGATTAAAAGAGAACGATCAAAGAAACTCATTGCTATATCACAAGAGTCTTATATAATAAAGATTCTTAAGCGCTTTAATATGTAGCACTGTAATCCCATTGATACCTCTGTCATGCAAGGCGAAGGCCTGAGTACTAAAATGTATCCTAAGACTTCAGAAGAAAAGAAAGAAATAGTAACTGTTCCTTACGCTAGTGCTATCGGAAGTTCGATGTATGCTATGATGTGTACTTGACCTGACATATGTCATGCTGTGGGGTTAGTGAGTTGATATTAATCAAATCCTAGTCCAGCACACTGGAAAGCAGTTAAGAGGATCCTGAGATACTTGAAAGGCATTATAGACTATCGACTTTGCCATCAAGGGAGTGATCTACGTTTATTAGGATACTCTGATGCTGATTGGGGAGGAGACCTAGATGAGCATAAATCGACATTTGGATATGCGTTCTTACCTAGATGAGCATAAATCGACATTTGGATATGCGTTCTTACTTAATGATGGGGCAATTTTTTAGAATAGCAAGAAACAGACATGCATAGCTTTATCTACGATGGATGCAGAATTTATTGCATGTTCTGCTGTAGTGCAAGAAGCAGTATGGCTAAAATGTTTCTTGGAAAATTTAGCCATTGTCACTGATGTCCCAAGACCAGTGACAGTATATTGCGGTAGTCAAGCATCCATTGCCTATGTGAAAGATCTCAAGTACCATGGTAGAACGAAACACATTGACATAAAGAATAACTTTATCAGAGATATAATAGCGCATAAGGAAGTAGTCATTCAATATATTTCAACCAACAGGATGGTTACTGATCCATTTACGAAGGCTACTCCTAGAGATGTGTTCTTGACCCACAAGATGTTTCTAGGATTACATAGAATGTGATTATGATATGTAATATTGTTGAGGATCACTGGATTGTGTGTGTATATTTATTGTACTTATTTGCTAATGAATTGATGTTTTATCAATTAGTACAATGTTATGAGACTAGTATAAACATACATATATTGTTGAAAGGTATGTCACCAGGCAATGATTAGCTCACTCACACGAGCAATCACCTCAAACGCTATAGTAAGCAGGTTGAGATGAGACGATATATACTATAAATGCTGGAAGAGCAGTTTAGTACATAAAACGATTTACTGTTGCCTTGATTGGAATCAAGATGAGGTCTGTTATTCATATGTGATAAGACTGAACATAATAGTCCCACAATCATGTATGCCTGAAGGTAGCCGGATGCAAGTACTAAATTGGGCGCTATGTAAAGCAAGCTAATATAGCACTCGGGCTAAACATGAGTACGTGAGAAGCATGTGACTATGTTTAGGCTAAGATTCGTAGAGTGGATATGATTAATAAATGACAATGCTATTATAGAAAGAGAAATCCACTATAGCATGTAATTCATACTACATGTGCTTTATTTGACCAATAAGGGAAATGAGTACAATTTTCCCTATTTATTCATTGTGTGAGTCCCTAAGGTAATTTATAATTTACCTTACTTTGTGCCCTATGTTACTTCTGACTATGTTCTCGAAGTAGAAGATCAATGTTGTTACTTTAGCATACTACCAACGGTCATGAATAGATATGACTTTATGGGACGTGTCTAGGAAAACAGTTGTTCTGAAATGAAGAGAGACATGAGTGCGAAGGAAGACTACTGTTGTTTTACATCTATCACATGTGTTTACCGATCGACCAATTATTTCACCTTCAATGGCTTTAGAAATAATTATAAATACATGGTGTTCTTGAGAAAAGTCAAGTACAGCCTTTAAGGGATAGGTATACTTGGACTGATGTAACAAAATATATCTGGGGTACTGTGAGACATCAATTGTTTATTTATTTTTGGGGTTATAGCCATTATGTTGTCCTTTATAGGTGCATAATTAGAGCTCCCAAGTGTAGGTATACTCACTGGTAATACGGCTTTCTTGCCAGTATGAATTGTTTCTAAGGTAGATGAAATTTAAATGCCTTATGTTTTTTTATAAAGCATCATCAAGCCCATCATGTCCGAGTATGAGATGTTATATTTTGTCGGTCCGCCTATAATGTGTGTGTCCAAGGGATATCATTTGCTTTAATAAGAAGTATGCCTGAGACACCTTTTAAAGAGGTGCGAGGAGAGTTTGTTAAGGGAAGTTAAGATAACTTTCTCAGTAGATGAACAATATACAAGAGATAATTAGAACTCTCTCTCTCTCTCTCTCTCGACATATAAGAATTCTATATCTGTGACATTCTGAAATTTCCACCAATTGAAATTTATTGAATAATTGAGTTTTATGAGATGTGCTCGCAGTAAATTCTCGCCCGGAACTGATCATTCTTGGGAATGCTAACCATTAGGGAAATGCTATTAGGGGAAATTAAATTCGGGCGTCTAAAGAAAATTCGATTATGAATGGATTTTGACCATTAAATCGCGGAAGTAATATTTTGAACCACTGTTGGCCGATCCAATGATAGTTATGGGTCAGTTCGCCATTGTCCTAGTAGTGGATCGCGGGTGATTCCGTTGGATCATGAAACGACTTTACGAATGATTCCGAAATTATACCGAATGATCGTACCCCTCGGATCAAGCGATTGATCTTCGCGATTTTAATGACAACCAAGGTTGTCACGTACTAAACACACTTGCACGTGACTCAATTCAGTATCAGTCATGAATCGATTTTGCGAATTTCCCTAGCAAGCCGCCCATTAGCTCGAGAAATGCTCAAGTTGCGTTTAATAGAATTTAATTATTGAATTTTTGCCCAAATTGGACACCGGAAAAATTATGATTTTGCCCCTCTGGACCCCGATGTCGATTCTGAGGCTTTATGAAATTATTTTTCGAGGCCGATACCATTTTAGGGTGGCCACGCACATTTAGAGTTGTTACGGTCAAAAATTGGAAATTTGGCTCAGAAGTGAAAAACAATATTTTTTATTCCCCAGGACTTTGCAGTCAATTTTCGAGGGCTTAAGAAGTTATTTTCATGATTCCGACGTCATATTATGTTGGCCACACCCATTTGGGGTTGGTATGGGCGAAAAATAGAATTTCAACCAGGGATCGGAAAAATGACCGTTTTGCCCCTGGGCCATTTTCAGTTCCGAAATTTTGGGATATTTTATGAACAACCATTAGCCCAATAATGCATATTTCACTTGGACCATAATGCCCTCAATTATTGGACTTTGGAGTAATGTGAACCAAGTGTTAAAAGGGCAATTTGGTCATTAAAGGAAAATTTGACTAAATAGTCAAACCTCCACTCTCTCTCTCCTCATTCTCATCATGATCACCTTCGGCCATCCCCCTCTCTTCTTCATTTTCACGATCAACCCCTCCCCCTTTTATTTTTCTTCTTGGCCGTGAGCTTTCTTTGGTCGTGAGCTCTATCGCCGGCGCCGCCGCTCATCGCCGCTCGCCAGACCGCCACCTTGCCGTTCCTGTGCCGCCCTCCAACCTCACCGTCTCTCTCTCTTTCCCCTCTCATTCTCTCTCTCTCCCGTGACCCCTTTCCCGACCATGCAAGACCACGCCGGACCGCCGTCATGCAAGCCGGAAGCCACCGTGAATCATTCGCCTTTGCCATAGAGCGCCGCCGCTTTCTGTTCTAGCCGTTTTAGCCTAGAACGCGGTAAGTCGCTTCCTAATCCCGATTTAGGATTTTGGGTACCGCTGAATAATTTGATTTTGGGTGAAATTGGACTTGCGCAGGTGCGAAATGTTGGGGCTTTAGACCGGGAATATATGGCGGGCCTTAAGGAATTAATTCAAAATTTTTGAAGGACGATTTGAGGGAATTTCAAGCTAAGAATCACTGTTCACAAAATGTGAATCATTGTTAACGAGGCTGTGGTGCTCGGTTCGGGACGCAAGTTGGATTTTTAAAACCGATATTTAATGGTGAGAAAGTCCCATGAAGGATCGGAATTAATCCGATGCCATTTGGTGGGAGAAAAATAACAATTACCATATTTGAGGCATGTTTAATTTATTTATAAATTGTGGTGATTTAATTGAGAGTTTTGTTGTGCAATTGAGTGACTGATTATGCTTGTCAAGTGCACACGTGAGTTGATTAAATTAATTGTTGATATTGCCCATGTGAATTGTTGAGTGAGCTCTGTCTATGTGTGACTTGATGCATACACAGATCACGTGTGATGGGCTAGTCGCGTGTGGTAAATGCATATCGAGCATGTGCATGGGTAAGGAGAAGTGTGGTGTGACAAGTGATTGTGGAAAAGTATGTGAAGGTGTGATAGAACGAGAATGGGATCGGGCCGAGTATCGTAAACTCGGGCAGCGATCACGTAGGTCTGTTGCATTTGGCATAGGCTGAGGCTTGAAAAAGCATGTATGAGAATCGATTCAAGGCACGATCAGCTCGAGTGAGACCGGGATTGGACCGAGGCATCATAAGCTCGGGTTCCAATCATGTAGGCCTGTCGCATTTGACGTAGACTAGTTGAGTTCTAATCATGTAGGCTTGTCGCATTTGACGTATGCTGAGTTAGGTTTCAATCATGTAGGCCTGTCGCATTTGGCGTGGGCTGAGTTGGGATCGGGCCTGGGGCATGTAATGCTCAGGTCGCGATCAGGGCCTGAGGCGTGAACGAGTACGCGGGCTGGAAGTGATGTGATGTATGATCGAAGTGTACCTAAGACATGTACTTCAACCCGGGCCACTGGTGAGGATTGAGAAAGTGGAAAATGAGAATGGAAGGAAGAATTGGGTGAGAATTGGCACATACGCGTGTTGTATATGACGTGATCGTGACTGAGTGCGAATATGTGTATTATTGAGCCTGACAGTCTTAATTGATGTGCCTGTTTTGTGATATTGGTGTTCGTGAATGTGTGTAATTGCGTAATTATTTGGAGGTACGTGATAGCCTAGGTTGGGTTTAGGGGTGTACTTGCTGAGATATAATCTCATGGTTGTGTAAACCAACAATTTTCAGAACCCAGCCCTGAGACACAAATCCTCTACTGCCACCACCCCCAGTACGTTTTGGAGTTCCAGTGCACACAAAGTATGAGACATCAGAGTTTCAGATGGGAGACGGGATGACTTGGATAAGGTATACGACAACCGTGTTTGTAGGAGTGGGAAAGCTTGCCTTGGATGAGAACCATTTTTGAAGTTGAATGTCAGGTCATCGACTCTGTTTTAATTTTGGTAGTTTCAGTAAAGTGTGCACTGGTAGACAGAGGTTTGTTTTATTATATATATGGTGGTACAAGTTTCATTGAGAATGCAAATGTATATTCTTCCAATTCTCCCAAGTACATTTTGTCAGGGTATTTATGGTTTCCGTTTGCACAAATAAACCTCTGATGTTTAGATGAGGTCGGCGACAACTTGAGACGTCGCAACTGATCGACCGGAGGCGGGATGTTGCGAGCTCGAAGGAAGCTCGGGGCGTGACAATATCTACTTTGAGAAGACAATTGGCATTAACGCCGTGGAACAATATTACTTTCCTGTGATTGTATTCAGACCAACGAGATGTAGATTTGTTTATCGTTTGTTGGTGATTCAATATATGATCCTAGAAATTTGTTCGTAATGCATCAAATAGGTTAGTCAATTCTCTCGACACTCGCTTCCAACACACAACCCGCAACGATCGAAAGAACGAACCTTCGTAGCTCCAAACTTTGCAAATTGTGTTCCTCGTAGCTCCAAACTTTGCAAATTGTGTTCATCGTATAATGCAAGGGAGCACTATCGACTGGCAAGGAGAGACATTGACCCAAGATTAATATAAATGTTTGTGCATAGCTGTGGCTTTGACTATGTCCCGAACGCGGCAACATATGCTCTTTCGCTTCTGGTCGACTGGATTGACTGGAATGAGCTCTCACGAGAAGAGACAATCTTATCGTCTCCTTCCAGAGACCCGTTCCAATGGGCATTTGCAAATCTTAACTCGGCTTCACACGTCTGATTCTTGGCGACAAGTTCGGCGCAAAAATGAAGTCGAACTGAAGCTCGTCGTATAATATCAGCTGTAGCATCACAAAAGAACTTCGGCAAATGCGCTTCCGTGAACCCAATGACGCTTCATGGAGCATCGACGGAGCTTTTGGTCGTTTCAAAGACTAATAATCTGCACATCGGCCATTGATTATTTCTAGAGGGAATTTATTCAGAGTCTCTAGTCCTCTCCAGACACAGGAACGGTACATCGGCGTATAGGTAATCATATACAGTCAGTTTATGTACGACCAATGACTTTGAAGAAAATACAGACTATACTTTTACTCTACAGATGAATGGTGCGCACAACAGCATCCCTAAAATCCAAAGGGCAATGTAATGGTGACTTCGCGACGAGAGTTCTCTATGTCTTCTTCCTTGGACAATAAACCTGAGCAAACAAAGGGCAAAAGAATACTATAAGTGCCATAATTTATGTACGGTGCTCACTTTAGTGCCATAAGTTTTTTTTTGGATCACTTTAGTGCTAAAATTTTTGAAAAACGATTACTTAAGTGCCAACTCTAATGCCGTACATAACTTTTGGCCGAAAATCGGACGTGGCATTTTTTTTATTAATTTCTGAAACTGACATAGCTCGTCGGAGATTGGCACTTAAGATTTTTCAAAATATTTAGCACTTAAATGATCATTTTTCAAAAATTTCAACAATTAAGTGTTCGTTTTTCCTCAAACTTAGCACCAAAGTGATTCGAAAAAAAAGTTATGGCACTAAAGTGATCTTCGTACACAACTTATGATACTTATAGTGTCCTTTTGCTACAAACAGAACTCCTCCCCTCTTAAATGGTCTCAACCATCGGGTTTCTGCTAAATCATTTCCGGTCCAAAGAGTGATAACATACGATTCCCTATCCAGCGCAACAAATCCAATATTGGTCTAAAATGGTGCATACTCCCAAAATGGATCTAACATGGTTCATTCGTTGTACCCAAAACTTTAACATATTCAACAAGCCTTTTGTAAAATACCGTGATAACCTAATACGTGAAAAGCGCACTCAAAAGTGTTGAATGTGCATGCACAAAGATTGTATTGGAGAAGATTGTGAGCTGAAACCTAAATTTTTCCTCAAAGGAAAAACGTAATTAAGGTTAACATCAGTAATTAATTTAATTAAAACGTATTGAATGTTTGTGCTTCTCCTTTGACGGCCAACGAGCCAATAATACAATATAGGTCTAAAAAGGTTAATCCCAAAGATGGGTCTAAAATGGTTCATTCGTCGTACTCAAAACTTAGCAGGAATGACCCACGACGGTCAAAAGAACGAACGTTCGTAGCTCCAAACTTCGCAAATTGTGTTCCTCGTATAATGCGAGGAAGCACTATCGACCGGCAAGGAGAGACATTGCCCCAAGATTAATATAATGGTTATGCTTAGCTGTGGCTTTGACTATGTTCCGAACGCGGCAACATATGGTCTTTCGCTTCTGGTCAACTGGATTGACTGGATTGAGCTCTCTCTCACGAGTTAAGAGACAATCCTATCGTCTCCTTCCAAAGACCCGTTCCAATAGGCAATGCCAACTTGGACTCAACTTCACACGTCCAATTCTTGGCGACAGGTTCTGCGCAAAAATGAAGTCGAACTGAAGCTCGTCGTATAACACCAGCTCTAGCATCATGGAAAGAAATTGGAAAATGCTTTTCCGTAAACCCAACGAGGCTTCATGGAGCATTCAGTTGGGGTTGACCGATGTTGGTTGTTGAATGGGGCTAGCAGTCAGTTTATAAGTGTTAGGAAAAGTCTTACCATTTGAGCTAACTTTTGAGATAAAAGAGGCTGCAGACCACCCAACACTGGTATTAGAGCCCAGGTTGCCAACAAGTCTAGACCCAATACTCATGTAAGAAATACGTGTTGTTGCTGCTTCGATCCAGGGCTCGATGCGCGAGGGGAAGATTATTGAGATTATCTCACATTAGTGGTGGGAGGGGTTAGTGGTCAATTTATAGGTGTAAGGGAAAAGTTCGTCCTTTGAGCTAGTTTTTGGGATAAGAGAGGCCTTAAATCACCCAACACATTGTTGGAGCTTTGGTCATTTGAAAGACTAATAATCTGCACATGGCAATGATTATTTTCATTTGAAAGACTAATAATCTGCACATCTGCAGCGATTATTTCCAAAGGGAATTACTTAGAGTCTCTAGTCCTCTCCAGACAAAATCTGTACAGAAGCATATACTGTGAGCGACCCATCACAGCTTTTGCACGACGGAACTTTGCAGAAAATATAGAATATACTTTTTACTCTACAGATGAATGGTGCACATAACTGCAGTCTTAAAATCCAAAGGGCAATAGAATGCCGACTTTGCAACGAGAGAGTTCGCCATGTCTTGTTCCTTGGACAATAAATCTGAACAAAAAGAGTTCCTCCCAAAAGTATCTGTCTGCACAATTTCTCTCAGGACAAATAAGAATCTGTCGATGAATTCCATCGATCAATTGATCCCCATTTGATTTATACACAGTAGATCGAGTCACATAAAGGCAAGACACTCCCATCAACTGCATTCAATGCTTTCCCAGATAGTTCCACAGCAAATCACACAAATCAGCCTCAAAATGCTCTGCATTAAACAACAAATCCTTATCTCAATGAGGATTCAATGAAGTAGTAGAAGCCAAATGATCAGAATCCAATTGCTCCACAGGCTTAGTGTTATATTTCGGTGGTTCATCCATGATGAGGTATGTTTGAGAGGCACCCTTTGAAAATGTGCGAGGGGCTGTCTTTTTTTGGAAAGTTAAAATAACTTCATGAGGTGGTAGAAAAAATCACACATAAAGAAAAGAACGTACATTGAAACAAATGTTCTCCTCTCTATCAAAATAACAAATAAAAGGCCTTTAGTATTACTTTAGAAGACAATTGGTATTAATGCTGTGGAATAAGAATATTTTTCCTTGAGATTTTATTCGGACCATTACTTACCATTAATTCAATTTATATTCCTGGGTAATTCTTTTGTTGTGCATTGAAAGATTATTCGATTTCTTCCATTACTTTTTCCTTATACTTAGAAACTGAAAGTCAGCAAGAAGATCGAGAATTTCTTCGTACTACAAATTTAGCAGTTGTGCACTGAGAGGAAACTTTATTTCCCACCATCGAGAAATTTTTTATCACAACAAAATTTGTCATCCTAACAAATTTATAATTGTTAAGATAATAATGTTTTTACCACACTTCGGTGAAGATGCAAGACAAGAGTCCAGAGTAATACTCCTAATTTGATAGAAAACCTAAAGAGAAATCTCAGCGAACGATAACTCAAAAAGAGAAAACTTTAGGCATTACATTGAGGGCCATTTGACAGTCCCAATCCCTTTGATAACTCAAAAAAGGATGAATAGAGGGAAACTGGCCTCTTTTATTTGGTTCCAAACTAATCCTAGTCAAAAAGCCATGTGTGTGCCTTTGCACGGCTCTCAATTAGTATGTTTTTTTCTTTTTTTTTTCTGGGGAGGATAGGTATATATGGACAATTCGTGGTGGTAGATAGGGGTGATCGGTTTCCAAAATTGGGAACCGGAGACTAGACTAATTGGTCCCTGGTTACCTTTTTTTTCCTACTACTTGATACCATATATTTTGAAACTAGAATTGTATTTCATATGCTGACTATACATAATCACAAAAATAAGCATACAATTCGAGTCAATGTCATGACGAATTGTGTTCTTCATGCCGATGCCACATATATTCTAAAATTGAAATTGTATTCTTCATGTTGACTACACATAATCATAAAAAAAATTATATATGTAATCGGTTAAGTCTAGTCGGTTTGATTCGGTTCTATTTCCCTTATAATCGGAAAATAAACCGCCCGAACGCTAGTTCCACTTTGAGAAATCGGGAACCAAACCGACACTCCTATGAACAGGACCAAATCGACTGGTCTAGTTCGGTCTAGGTGGTTCCTAATTTGAGTAGTCTGCTTTGCCCATCCCCAGTGATAGAGACTCAGAGATTGATTGGTCCATTGCATCAATCAACACTTTTGGAACCCTGTTGTTGAGTCTTTTTAAACACAAAATATTACAAAGGGGATAGCGGATTACAAAACCAGAGATTTGGGAGTGCATGAAGTCTATGGGCCTTAGCAATGAAGTCGGCCGCTTTATTTGCTTGTCGTAGGCAGTAGATTAACTGGACATTTCCGAGCAGGACCATTTGTTGCTTGCCTTCATCAACTAATTGTGTATTTGTTTTGCAAAAAATAAATAATTTAAAAAATATATTCCTAAAAATAATGCTTGTATTGCTTATAAAAATAAATGAATAAAAAATATTTTCATCGTCCACTAAAATGTCTGGACATAAATTGTTATTGATAATGAAAATATTTTTTATCGACTACTCAAATCAAGCACTACGAGTGATCAGTTTTAGAAAAATGTTACCCGCAAATACCAACCGGGTTGTTCAATACGCGAAATAAGGTCCATGGGTGATAAGCTATCCGCCTCAATTAACACCCTCAGATGAATACTTCTCCACAGATCAGTTTGCTTCTACGCGCGCTTTGGAGACACTCCAAGAGTGCTAGGGCGTCCACGACCATGGCCGAAGTAGGTCTCATCTCCTTTGCAAACCTATCAACAGCAGGAGTTCCTTCAAAATGTCACCTCTTTTGGTTCATCAAGCACTCTTTCGTATGCCAATCTCATCGCTTGCAACAAACAAAAGGAGGACTGTCTTCATCAACATAATTGTAGCCATTGAATCACTGTTGGGTCATCTTTGAATTTCGTTAGATCAATTCACGAGTCCAAGTCCCTCGTGCAATAAGAGATATTAGTACGGCTTAATGATATCATTTGTAGATTTATCTCAAATCGCGGTCGTCAAAGACGAGCAATAATCAAGTAGCCTACGGAGCACCATGACGATTAGATACTCCAAAACAAAATTCAGCTTTCTCCCGAGGGCAAATCATGCCGATTGAGATGACAAAAGGCAATTCTTTACTTCCAAACTAGAGCGATTCATTGCTAACCCCCTTAAGGTATTTTACACAGCATGTGTATGCGTTTTCATTTGCTGGAAGAAAAAATCCTGTCAAGGACCGCCCCGCACTGGGGCATGTCTATGTCTTTAAATTATCTGCATGAGTAGGCAAACATTTAGGATGATTCAAACTATGAGAATTGTTAGGCATAATGATAGCAGGTAAATTGCCAAAACAGCCTAAGTCTATTGTAATTGTGTCAATTATGTCTTAAACCTTTTTTTTTTGCCAATTGGGCCTAAACTTTTTGCATTTATACCAATTTAGTTCATACGGCCAATTTTGACTAAAAATCGCTAACATGGACTAAATTAGCCAGAAGGACTGAATTGTTTATCAACGTTCATGTCAGTACTATCCGGTCAAACTTAGCCAAAAGGACTAAATTAGCACTAAATTAAAAGATTTAGAACTAAATTGGCAAAAAAAAAGTTAGAACTAAATTAATACAAATGCAGTAGGTTTAAAACCTTTATGACATTTTTTTGGCTTAACAATATAGAGTCCTTTCATAAAAAAGGTCTTTCTCGAGGGAACTAATGTAGGTTAGGTTCCCAATTCATAATCGAAAGCGAATTCCCTGCAAAAAAATCAAAAGGTTCAAACACACATACTCTAAATGTGGGTTAAAGAAGGGCAAAAGAACACTACAAGTGCTATAACTTGTGTACGGCGCTCACTTTGGTACCATAAGTTTTTTTTGAATTACTTTAGTGCTAAAATTTTTGAAAAACGATTACTTAAGTGCTAAAATTTTTGAAAAACGATCACTTAAGTGCCAATTCCGGTGCTGTACACAATTTTTCGCTGGAAATCTGACGTGGCATTTTTTTTATTAATTTCTGAAGCTGATGTGGCTTGCCGGAGATTGGTACTTAAGTGATCGTTTTTCAAAAATTTTAGCATTGAAGTGATCCAAAAAAAACTTATAACACTTAAATGATTGTTTTTCCTCCGACTTGGCACCAAAGTGATCCAAAAAAAAGTTATAGCATCAAAGTGATCTCCATACATAAGTTATGGCACTTATAATGTCCTTTTACTATTAAAGAAGTGAAGTGCTATGCTATGAACTTTGTGATGATTATTTTCTTCGACCAGATCTTTTTATGGACTGAGCACATCAATATACTAGGAATGATCTAAAGGCAGCAGGTGAACAATTTGTCATTTGGGAAAATCACCAACTCTGAGGAGACCACGTTGTAGAAGAATTTTAAGTTTACACTACCGACAGAGTGGACAATCATCCACAAACTTGGAAAAGAAGGACCCAGTGCTTTATCAATTCGATTCAAATTCAAATCTGGTGCTTTGAAGCCAATTTCATGCCTTCAAATCCACTCAGAAATGTTGTAAATCAGACTTGGTTTGCCATTTGTGGCTAAGTAGAGGAAGTGTTAGGCAAAGTTGCAGAGGCAATTTCATCAATTTCCAGTAAAGTCCATTAATTAGCTACATGTTAACGTTCTGAGATAGAAAGAGATCTTGCAATGACTATTGTGATTCAGTTCGAGACTCCAATGTGCAAATCATATGATGGTTGTTGTGGGCTGGCTGAGGTGATTGAAATGCTCTCAAGCTTACATTTATTTCCCTCGCTTATTCTTAGTGAAAAGATTCATGTGGTTTTCTATTGCAACTCTCATCGAGTGTTGTAATCACTGTGAGAGTGCTTGAGCGTAGAAGTAAAGCGGCCATACTTGTATAATGTGTTATTATGCTTGGTGGAAAGGCAACTTCATCAAAACGTTGTTGAAAGGTGTTGAAAAATGGGTGCGGAAAAACAAATACAGAACACAGGATTTACATGGCTCGATTACAAGGTGATCTATGTCCACGGGCGAGGCAAATCAAGATTCCACTATAATCAAAGAGAGTACAAATTTTCAGAAGTCGAAATAACGACTTGACAAAATCTCACGGCTCACCAAAATCTCAGGAAAAAAAATTCACTCTCTTAATCTAATGAGAAAACCTAGCCGCGGTATAAATAGGGCTTCTCAAAAATTTTTCTCGGGGGCGTAGCCCTTGAACCCCCCAAAACGTTCTTTCGTTTACTCCGGCTCGGGCAGATCGCCATAGAGATTTGTTCACTTGCTACGGGTTGGGCCTATCGGCCCAACCCTCCGCGTCGCAAACTAAATCTCTTTTTTCAAGTTGCACAAAAAATATGTCGAGTCGGATCATAAACCGGACCAAATAAAATTCAAGACATATTTAACAAATCTCCACCTTGGCTTGAATTTTCCAAAATAAAACAATCAAGAAGCCGAACACATTCTCTCAGCATCCCTAAGCTTACATGAGCTAACTCGGTGTAGGAAACAAGGGCTGCAACGAAAGAACATATCCACTTCAAAAACAAATGTAGAACTTGCATTTACCTCTCCACCAAAGCCTCAAAAAAAAAAAAAAAGCAAACTCAACCAAGCATGCCAATCAAGCTCAAGCAATGCTTAAACTTGTTGGTTGGGACTGGCTTGGTCAACATATCAGCAGGATTGTCAGTTGTACCAATTTTCTTTACTGTCATATTTCTCTCAGCAACTGACTCTCGAATAAAGTGATACCTGACATCGATGTGTTTAGTCCTCTCATGATATGCTTGATTTCTAATCAAATATATAGCACTCTGATTGTCACAAAAGACAACTGAATTGTCTTCCTGCTGGAGCCCAAGTTCCTGAACAAGATTTCTTAACCAAATACCTTCTTTCACTGCTTCTGCTGCTGCCATATACTCTGCCTCTGTAGTAGATAAAGCAACTGTCGATTGTAAGGTTGACCTCCAACTAATAGCCGAACTAGATAGTGTGAAAAGATAGCTAGTCAAAGATCTCCTCTTGTCGAGATCACCTACAAAATCGGAATCCACAAATCCCACAACAGAAGTACCGTTAGAACTGTTTCTATCAAATACTAGGCCCAACTTCGTAGAGCCTCTAAGATACCTAAGTATCCATTTCACTACCTGCCAATGGACCATTCCAGGATGTGTCATATATCTACTAACCATACTAATTGCTTGCGCAATGTCTGGACAAGTGCATACCATAGCATACATAATGCTACTGACTGCACTGGAGTATGGGACATGAGACATCGCAGCCTCCTCGACCTCTGATTGAGGTGAATGTAAAGCTGAGAGTCTAAAATGAGATGCCAACGGTGTACTCACTGGCTTAGCGTTTTGCATGCCAAACCTCTCAAGCACCTTCTCAATATAACTCCTCTGCGAGAGATATAATTTCCCTCCTTTTCTGTCCCTTTGAATCTCCATTCCTAAGATCTTCTTGGCATGACCCAGATCTTTCATCTCGAACTCCTCACTGAGCCGTTTCTTCAAGATCAACACATCTGACATGTTCTTTGCAGCAATGAGCATGTCATTTACGTATAAGAGAAGATAGACAAAGGACCATCTGAACCTTTCTTGAAGTAGACACAACTATCATAGTTGCTCCTATGATAACCGCTCCCTATCATAAAGCTGTCGAATCTCTTATACCACTGTCTTAGTGACTGCTTTAGACCATACAAGGATTTCTTCAACCTACAAACATGATCTTCCTTGCCTTCTACATAATAGCCCTTGGGGTGGGCCATATAAATAGTTTCCTTAAGCTCGTCATGCAAAAAAGCAGTCTTCACATCAAATTGCTCGAGCTCTAAATCAAATTGAGCAACTATAGCCAGTAACACACGGATGGAAGTGTGTTTTACCACAGGGGAGAAAACTTCATCATAATCAATTCCCTCCTTCTGATTGTAGCCTTTAGCTACGAGCCAAGCTTTGTATCTAGCATTTTCAACACCTGGAATTCCTTCCTTTTTCTTGAAGACCCATTTACATCCAATTGCTCTTTTTCCTTTGGGCAACTGCACCAAGTCCCAAGTTTGGTTTTTGTGAAGTGATTCAAGTTCCTCAACCATAGCAACAGCCCATTTCTTTGATTCTGTGCAAGTAACAGCTTCTGTATAGGTAGAAGGCTCCTGAATACCCATATCTTCTGCTGTCGTAAGAGCGTAAGCCACCAGATCAGAAAATCCATATTTCTGAGGAGGCCGAGTCTGCCTTCTTTCTCTGCCAATAGCAATAGAGTATGGCTGGTCCACCTCATCTATAGCTTCCTCATCTGAACTTGAATCATCATGAGCAATTTGTTGGTTCAAATCATTCTGAGAAGTCTTTTCTGGAAGCTCCACCTGAACCTCCACCTCATTCGTAGCACTCTCATACTTTCCTGCAGACTCATCAACAACTTTCCTTTGATCAAGCATATGCATTTCATTAAATGTAACATCCCTACTAATAATGAACTTAGGTGAGTTAAGTTCCTGGCACCATAAACGATAACCTTTCACCCCATTAGCATACCCAACGAAAATACATTTCTTTGCTCTAGGTTCTAACTTACCATCCTTAACATGATAATAAGCAGGGCATCCAAAAACCTTTAGATTAGAATAATCACAAGACTTACCTGAACACATCTCAAAAGTAGTCTTGCATTCTATTGCTGTTGAAGGAGAGCGATTAACCAGATAACAAGCCGTATTAACAGCTTCAGCCCAAAAATCTTTTTCCATGCCAGCATTAGAGAGCATGCAACTTGCTCTCTCCAATAGAGTTCTATTCATACGTTCTGCCACTCCATTTTGCTGTGGAGTGTGCCTAACTGTACGGTGTCGAACAATACTTGCATTTGCACAGAGTTCATTAAAATCACCACCACAGTACTCAAGACCATTATCTGTCTTAAGATGTTTGATCTTCTTCCCTGTCTGATTCTCAACAAGGGCTTTCCACTTCTTGAAGGTTTCAAACACATCACTTTTTCTTTTCAGAAAGTAAACCCAAACCTTCCTAGAATAATCATCAATGAACGTCACAAAGTAAAGAGCACCACCCTTAGATGGAACCTGTGTTGGTCCCCATAAATCGAAATGGATATAGTCGAGTGTGCCCTTTGTCGAATGCATCCCCGTACTAAATCTGACTCTGCATTGCTTGCCAAGAACACATTGCTCACAAAAATCTAGCGAGGTCGTCTGCTCCCCACAAAGTAAACCACGTTTACTCAAAACTGTCATGCCATGCTCGCTCATGTGGCCCAAACGCATATGTCACAATTTTGTTCTATCATTGTCAGAAACGGAATTGCATGTGCCAACTGAAGGACCCATAACTGTGCTGCCCTACAGATGATACAAGTGATTCACCTTGCTTCCTTTCATCACAACCAGATTACCTTTTGAAACTTTAAGAACTCCACCTCCACCTGAGTACACACACCCAATTGAATCCAAACTGCTCAAAGAGATAAGGTTTCTCTTTAAGTCTGGTATATGTCTTACTTCAGTTAAAGTTCTCACTGCTTTGTCGTGGCACTTAATCCGAACAGTACCAATACCCACGACTTTGCATACAGCATCATTCTCCATCAAGACTGATCCACCATTCAATGGCTTTGTCGTATGTGGTGAACCATTCCCTATTTGGGCACATGTGATATGATGCTCCCGAATCCATTATCCAAACATCATTGGACAAATTAACAGCAGAGCATGCCGTAAGAACACTGTTTGATGCATTAGACTCAGTTTCGTTTGTAACATTCGCCGAATCTTGTCTCTGACCATGCTGCTTATCTTTTTTCTTGAGTGAAGGACAATCTTACTTGTAATGTCCCTTTTTGTGACAATAGTAGCACTTGACGTTCATCTTATCTCCAGGTGGCTTGGATTTTGAATGACCAACAGATTTTCCACAGAAAGCCTTATCCCTGCTCTTGGTCCTGCCTCTTACAAATAAACCATCTGCTTTGTTTTCATTGGTATTCCCATTCAATTTTGTTCTCAGTTCTGCAGAATTCAATGATGCTTTAACATCCTCCAAAGTTATGGATTCACGTCCATAAAGCATCGACTTCACAAAATTTTCGTATGAGGCAAGCAGTGAACATAACACGATCAAAGCTTGATCTTCATCCTCGAGTTTAATATCAAGGATTTTCATATCCAGAACAATTTTATTAAACTCATCCAAGTGTTCCTGAACAGACATACATTCACGCATCTTTAGGGTATAAAGACGCTGCTTCAAATAAAGTCTCGATGTTAGAGATTTCTTCATGTAGAGACTTTCCAATTTCTTCCAGAGACCGGCCGCTGTATCTTCATCAGTGACTTCTCACAAAACCTTGTCATCTAAAGACAACTGGATCGCGCTATGCGCCTTCTCGTCCATCTCTTCGATCTCAGCCGAGGTCATATCGTCTGGATATTTTCCGTCCAGTGCTCTAACCGTACCCTCTCGCCTCAATAAAGCCTTCATCTTTATTCTCCATAATCCGAAGTTATTCTGTCCGTCAAAAGATGAGATCTGAAACTTCAAAGATGTCATCTCAAAGAACCCTAGAATCGAACTGGGCTCTGATACCACTTGTTGAAAAACAGGTACGGAAAAACAAATATAGAACATAGGATTTACATGGTTTGATCACAAGGTGATCTACGTCCACGGGCGAGGCAAATCAAGATTCCACTATAATCAAAGAGAGTACAAATTTTCAAAAGTCGAAACAACGACTTGACAAAACCTCACGGCTCACCAAAATCTCAGGAAAGAAAATTCTCTCTCTTAATCTAATGAGAAAACCTAGCCGTGGTATAAATAGGGCTTCTCAAAAAATTTTCTCGGGGGCTACGCCCCCAAACCCCCCGAAACGTTCTTTCATTTACTCCGGCTCAGGCGGATCGCCATAGAGATTTGTTTACTTGTTACAAGTTGAGCCTATTGGCCCAACCCTCCGCGTCGCGAACTAAATCTCCTTTTTTGAGTCGCATAAAAAATATGTCGGGTCGGGTCATAAACCGGACCGAATAAAATTCAAGACATATTTAACAAAATGATATAATAATTGTAACTAGTGGATACCAGCCTTGCTCTTGAGCTGTTAGAACCGAAAGAGCGGAGGAGGCAAGTGCACAGGTCGAACCACCATAAACCTACTTTCCAATCTCTTTTGTCTCTTACTCACTCTACACTTTTGTTGACAGGAGATATTTGCGCTGCATTGCATATTTCATTTACAACGATAGTTACATCCTTTATATGTTGTTTTATATGGACTTGGCGATGAGGGGCTTGTGCATATTAGATCGGGTCAAATGAAGTGTAATTGGATTTTGGCCTCCTTACATGCAAAATAAACGCGACGCTCGGTCCATGGTTTCTATTCTGCAAATTTAATTATCATCTTATCTATTTAATTTTTATCTCAAGGCCTTATCCGAATAAACTTAGTTTATGAGGATGTCTAATTATGTTACCCGTGAGCCTTGATTTGTGCCTCTTTAAATTTTGATTGTTCCTATATTTGACCATTACTTGATTCCACCGTAGCATATGTAATAATATGCCGTCCATTCATCGATATCTTAGATTCTACGACTAGCTCTAGCCTATAAATACCGGTCATTGCTTCATTTAGCTGAAAAGTGCATGCAAAATACTCCTTTGCTCCCTCTCTCTCTCTCTCTGTATCTGTTTTGGTTATTTTTGTTGTTCCTTCTCCTAAGTATTGAAGTTCACACTGTTTAAAAGGTCTGTGAGCTCTTGAGAAAAAGTCAGAGCACACTTTTGCATTTTGTGATGGGCGAAATTCATTCCTGAGATCGATGTTTGCACGCCTCAATAGTTGATAGTCTTTATTGTGCTATTAGCAGTTCTCCAAACTTCTCAGCAGCATCGACCTCCAATTTTTCCAACAAAAGAGCCTTCTATTTTACCATTCAAAGGGGTCATACATTGTAACAAACCAAAGTGTTATATCAGTCGAGTGAGCCCTTGTGCTGTTCTTTATACGTAAGATCATCCTCAATTTGTCACTGGATTGTGTGATTGCTTCAAGTTTCTTTTAGGGGTTTGGCCCACATGGAATGGATCAAGTTGTCACAAATGATATTAGAGCAAAACCCTCTCTAGTAGATGCGTCGTTCATTGACAAACTAGGTCCTGATCTGATACAACATGGGTGGGGGGTGATGGCGTGAGCAATGAGGCTCGGATAGGTTGCGGCTCTTAACAAACTTCAAGGATGGCGAATGGGGTAATAATGAAATGGGACACATACCGAGTAGCGGGAGTGTTGTTGGGTAGGATCACTAGGTAGTACGGCCAGTGCTAAAGAGGATGTTGGTGGCTTAAATGGGGGAGCTTAAAACACCTCAAGTCCCACATCAATTAGTTAAGATTTTGTGATACTATTCATTAGCAAGATTAACCCTCAAATGGTCTCTGTCTTGTGTGGTTACTACGAATGCTTCCTCTAATGGTTGACCCACGTGGAATGAGTTGGGTCATTACATATATTTTTTTTGTTGAATGGGTTCATTTGTGCATGCCCTAATCAAAAGGATATATAGTTGCCCAAGCATAAAATATTAATTACGGCAACAATGTGGGTGAGGGAAAAATTGTCCAAAAAATCCTAAACTTTTGAATTGTGGTAAATTAGTCTTAAAACTTTTGACAATTTGCCTACTTAATCCTAGACCTTTCAATTGTATTAATTTAGTTAAATTTGCCAATTTTGTCTTAAATGTTTTGATGATTTGCCTACTTATTCTTCCTAACCAAATTTTGCCGAAAATCGCTAATGTCGATATCAGCCGGCCAACGGCAATTCTATATGGTGTGACCAGCGTTAATATTGACAATTTTTGCTTTTTTTTAAAAAATTTTCACTACCATGAACAATTTTTTCATTTTTTAACAATTTCCTTTTCTTTTTCCCTTCCTTTCCTTTCACTTGTGGTTGTACGTAGCCATGGCCGGCGATTGGCCATTGGCAATGGTCACCCACGCTAGATCTAGTGAGGGCGTGACCCTCTCCCACGCCGTGACAGTCGAGCCCTTGCTAGAGGTCATGAGGGCTATCTCATTGGATCTGGCAAGGGCAACCCACACTTAGGCCGAGGGTAGAGCCTTGCTAGATCCGGCAAGGGTTGCAATGCCCTTGTCAGCCCTTGCTTATGGTTGGTCACTAGCCATGGCTGAGTGTTGACCACAGGCAACAGGAAAGAAGGGAAAAAAAGAAAGGAAAATTTAAATAAAATTGAAAAATTGTCCATGTCATGCTATGTAGAATGATTGGCAGTTAGTGTTCACGTTTGTGATTTTGGCCGGAAGAATTAAATTGGCAAATTTTCAAAAATTTTAAGACGAAATTGAGTCATTGACACAATTAAAAGGTTTGGGATTAAATTGGTAAATTGTCGAAAGGTTTATGACTAAATTTGGCACAATTAAAAAATTTAGGACTAAATTGACCGCCATAGAATAGGTTTAGGATTTTTTAGACAATTATCCTGGGTAATGTCACGTTTACTCTCGAACCCATATATGCAAATGATCGTAAAAGGACCCTTCATCTCATAAGAGACTCCATCTCACAGATTGATGACGCGATATATGTAGAGGCAATAGTTACGTCCACAGCTAAGTATTTCATCGGACTAACAAAAGATTACAACTTTTTTATTCATCACGTATCATACAACACCTATTGCGCATACAAACAAGAAAAAAAAAAAAGCAATCTACTGCGTATGCGTACAAATACAAATTAATAATTTAGATGCATCAACTTATTATCTAGCAAGAAGAAAAAAGATTTCATATATTCTTTTAATTCTTGACCTTGAATCAATCATCTAGTGTCGGAAGCTACACCAAATCGGAACATTGGAGCCAGGTATGCGTTTGGTGGAGCCGCCGCGTGGCCCGCCAATTTCTTGTGGCTAATGCACGGCGGCCCGCCTCGCTCGGAAGTGTAGGCACACCCGTTCCCCGGAGGCCGGCCCGCACCCTTTTGCAGAGATTGCAAAAACATGTTACCTTCCTTGATATAATGTAACGTTTCTTCCTCCTTCTGTTCGACTTCATCGTCCAATACTCTCGAGGCCTCGTGGAATTGCACGTTCACTAGCAAAAGAAGTGCCATGGCTAGTGCAACTGCATGTAGGAACTCCATCTCTCTCTGTGAAACGAAAAGCTTAGGGTTGATTTGTATGATTAGGAAATTTGATGCTTTGGGAGGAAGGGATATCGGGGTATTTATATTGCTTCCAGTCCAACTTTTGAATGACTTCAATCTGTCACTTTGGCCGACGTGTTTTGACCCTTGAATGTCATACATGAGATAGGAAATTTTGGGGTAATTCTATGTGAGAGAAAGAAAGAGGTGCCGCTTGGAAAAATTCTCGCACTGCTTACGATTATATAGAAGTATACGCCAATTTGATCTCGTTATCGAATTTGAAAGTAGTTTCATTAATGACAAATTGAATTTTCCTTTTCTTGATTGATGTCAATGATACAGAATTATAACTTCGACGCTGGACTAACAAATAGACGAACGCGTTCACAATGTACAAAATATACATATATGTTGAGTCTTGTATAATTTCTCGTGGACCATGGTCGTTTGATCAATGACGTGCGTAAACTATTTGGTTTGAATAAAATGAAAGATATACTTTTTGCTAGGAAAATATAATACATATCCGCATACGTGAAGAAGGAGATTGGAACGGTCAAAGAGGAAGAATGGGGTGAGAGGTTTGAACATGATGCAATAAAAGCTTTTTCTATACCTACGATTTCCCAAAATTCATTTTTGGGAAACTTCCGACAGCTCAGGTACGTCGTTTGTTCGCCACAAGATGAGCTTTTGAATATTCAAAGCATATGACATGGCTCTTGCAAAGTGATATATTCAATTGGACTCTTCGAAAAGGATTGCATTTATACCTTCTTGGAAGATATTAATCATGTCATGTGAAACCTTATCTCGTCACTCTTGGAACTTTGGCTATAATTTTATCTTTGAAAAATTCATCAACATTTTCTTGATTTAGGACCAACAAGTTTGGTAACCGAGGGTACTTAGCAAGCTGGTTACCAAGCAGTGTGCGAAGCACAAGCAAGCCAAGTAGGAACTAAAAGCTCTCCTTTGTCACCTCCATCACAGGAGGCTACTATATCTGCCTACTCGAAAATAGCCAACCAAAGTTGACGTGTATTCTACCTTCTCCACCCAGAGGCTCCCAAGTTGCCAAGGGAATATTTTTCCTACCCTCTTAGCAGCAATATCCCCTTAGGAGCTTTACAACCCTAAAAATCTAAGAGAGAAACCTTAAAGTTGGAGCCTTTTAAAGGCCTACTCAGGTCTCATAATCTCATCTTTGAAATATTCATCAACATTTTCTTGATGTAGGACCAAAACGTTTGGTGGCCTTATAGTAAAATTTGCGGGACTTCTAATAGCTTAAACTATTAGATCAAAGGTGCAGTTCAATATTTAAATATTCTAGCACTCTCAACTCCCAAGCTAGACTCTGGCCTAATACCAAATGTGGAAATATATGATAAGTAAGGCAAATAATAGGCTTGAAGAGATTAGAGCTCAGGACCTCTTACTCTAAAATAATGTAAAACTTTTGTGAAACCACTGTCAAGTATTCTAAAACATAAACTCTTATGTCAAAACGTGGTTTAATATTTAAATAATCTATTACTAATTACCACCTAAGCATTGATGCATCTATTGAAAAATGTCGCCATGCCTAGTACCTTTTAATGCATAATCCAAGCCACGTTAAGAAAATATATCATTAATTTGTTTCCATTCAAACCTCAAAAAATCGACTTAATTCTTAGGGGTGCCAAGAAATTTCTAATTTAAAAGCTAGAGATTTCTTGCTCAAGTCCTATCAATTGCTTGAAAACTATTCTTGGTTATGGTCTCTATGCTCGTGCCCTTATGTTATCCAAAAAAATATTAATTTCCATTTATGAGTGAAATAGACAACTTTGATAACCTCTTCCCTTCCTTTATCCCTTTTTATGTCTCCACTCCTCGCAATGTTGGATATGTGTCATCTCTCTTTTCGCCTCTACCAATAGCCACCTGCCCTCCATCGCTAACATTGTCAAACCTATGCCTTCGGGGAACTTATGACAGCCTGAATTGACCTCTATCTAGGTCAATGAAACCCTGTCAATTTAGGGTTAAAGGCAAGAGATATTGGATATTTCACGTAACTAATCTTGTCGTCGGGCAATAGAGCAATGAAGAAGGAGATTGAATTGTTAGTGGGCCATGGCATTGAAGGCTTCTAGGCCCCACGATTTAAGGTGAGTTTGGCAAACATTTTAATTTAGGACTTTGTATTTAAGCAAAGATATTGACTTAAAAGATTTTCATGATCATAAAATAGTGTGTTGTTAAACACCTTGTAAAGTACTTATTACGAATTAATTTTTATAATAAGAAAAATAAATAAAAAAGGAGAACAGAGGAACTTGCGGTTCTAAATAAAATCTCAGGCTAGCGGCACAACAACAACATCAATGTCAACATCGTGTGACCCCAGCCAACATGCTACCAAGGTCGCGTGACCCCAAGTGGAACAATGCCGGGCCAATTAACTGGGGAATGCAACACAGGTGAGATCTAGCTACCTATGGCCCTCGTCCCGATGCTAGCATCGAGAACCCAGGCAACGCAGAGCATGCAAGATCTACCTCACCTATGATAGCGTCACGCGACCTTGGTGAAGCTTTCCAGCATCAAGTGACCCTTAGCAAAGCTTCCCCGCATCGTGCCACCCCAAGCGAGGTAAATTTGGCGTCAAGTGACCCTCGCCAACATTGTTGCTTGCCAGTGTCGCTCGACCGTCGAAGAAGCTTTGCTGGTGTCCCACGACCTCGACGAAGCTGTGTCGATGTCCATCGAGCTCCTATACAAAGCTTCCAAGCCACTCCAATCGCACTTGCACCTTCATGAGAATCCCTGAACTTCAATTGGAAGAAAAAACCAAGTGAGGGGTACAATTGAAATACTAATATGTTAGTGAGGGGGGCATGATTAGAAGAAAAGAACTTCATTAGAACTTAAATTCAGAAAATGCTAAAGCCCAAAGTCTAAGGCTTGCCTTGAGATTTGAGCATTTTCAGAGCTAAATTTTGCATCAAAATCTCTGAATTTGTGTTACCAAATACCATAATTTTGACTCAAGGGCCTTCACAGAGATAAGTTCCCATGTCATTATACTATGGTTAGATACATTCGAGGATGTTTTGGTCTGTCAAAGCTGCCTTTAAATACTCTCCAAAACGCATCTTTATTAATGTCAGCTTCGAGTCTTCATCGGCTATCAAAACCTATCCAAATTTCGGTCTCCAATCCTACGGGAGGGAGGGAGATCAGCGTTCGGTGTCCGATCTTCTGTTCAGTAGAAGCAAAAGACTAAAACGGCAGTAAGCCCATCCAATCTAGGATGATTAGTTATATGATATTGACACTTGAAAGACAACAAATAAATTAATCTGTGAATTGGAAACCTCTAAATTTATTAGTCTAAAATTACACATCAAATTTACTTTCTTGAAAAGAGAACACATCGACACATGATTGATTTTAACGGTTAAGACTCAAGATTCTTTCTTTCTTCTCTTTATTTTTTTTATTTCCTATTTTTCTCTCTCTTCTTTTTCGTAACTATATGAGTGTATAGTCCGTCCACCGACCATTGCCTGTCCCTTTCTTTTTCCTACACCGCCTTTCACCGTCTCCAGCCACCCCTAACGCCCCGCTTCACATGATCAAGATGAAGGAACTAACATGGAAGTGGTGTTACCAAAAAAAAATCAAGAAAATTTGAGAACAATTCAAAGGAAGCTACTCAAAAGCCTGGGATAGCTCCCGCCTAGAGAGAGAACTGAAATTTTTGGCACAAGCAAGCAAAGTGAAAATCAGGCATTAAGTGGATTGAGCATCTCAAAATCATACAGAATCCTTAACGTTATAACTCAAGAATGTTGGCTAAAGAATGTCCCGACTGATGAATTGTGATAGTTGATAGTTGACAGGCAATGCAATTTTGTTATGTTTTGGGTTAATACTACGAAAAACTCCAAACTAATACATATGTAACAAAAATTTACTTCGAACTAATCTTTTGACCATCAAAAACCCCATTTTGGTACACGTGATAAATTTATCTCAAACTAATATTTTGACAATAAAAAACCGTAAACTGATACACCTGTGATGAATATACCCTTATTTAATTTCAGTTCAATTTTATCTTTTAAATTGTTGAATTTGATGACATGTGACAGTTGATAAATATATCAATTTGGGGTTTTACCCTCCATTTGTCATAGATGTACCAGTCTGTGATTTTTCGTAGTATTAACTCAATTTAATGGAAACTAATTGAGGATAAATTTGCCATAAATGTATCAATTTGAGGTTTTTTTCTGGCAATAAAGAATGGAATAAAAAAGTTCGAATTTCATCTTATTGGCCACCATTTTTTGGTAGAACTGGATATGGCTTCTTTTCTCCAAATGACCAAATTCAAACAGAAACATATCCCTCTTCCTTAGCTACTCAGATGAGTTAAATGGTTTTTGAAATACTCCTTCAAAACCAAACATATTGCAGGAAAGAAGAATGTGCTTGCAGATTTTCTCTCTAAACCAAAAGCATCGGAAAAAATCAACATGTATATTCTCAGGCATTCCTTCCTGTTCTGGCCAGACAAGTACAAAATTGAACGGTTCCGATGTTTCGTGATATTAATCCTAAATAAAAATACCGGAAAGGAGAGAGAGAGAGGACCCACACTCCCAAAAATGGGTCTAAAATGGCCCGCTCGTCGTACTCAAAACTTAGCAGGAACGACCCCCGACGGTCAAAAGAACGAACGTTCGTAGCTCCAAATTTTGCAGATTATGTTCCTCGTATAATGCAAGGAAGCACTATTGACCGGCAAGGAGAGATATTGACCCAAGATTCATATAATGGCTATGCTTAGCGGTGGCTTTGACTATGTTCCCAACGCGGCAACATATGCTCTTTCGCTTCTGGTCAACTGGATTGACTGGACTGAGCTCTCTCTCACGAGTTAGAGAAAATCTTATCGGCTCCTTCCACAGACCCGTTCCGCGCAAAAATGAAGTCGAACTGAAGCTCGTCGTATAAAACAAGCTCTAGCATCACGGAAAGAACATGGAAAATGCTTTTCCGTAAACCCAATGATGCTTCATAGAGTATTGTGTTGGGGATGACCCACATTAGTTGTTGAATGGGGCTAGTAGTCAATTTATAAGTATGAGAGAAAATCTCACCGTTTGAGCTAACTTTTGAGATGAAAGAGGCTATAGACCACCCAACACTAGTATTAGAACCCAAGTTGCCAACAAGTCTAGACCCAACACTCACATAAGAAATATATGTTGTTGCTCCTTTAATCTAGGACTCAATACATGAGGAGAAGATTGCTGGGTTTATTTTATATTAGTGTTGGGAGGAGTTGGTAGTCAATTTATAAGTGTTAGGGAAAAACTCGCCCTTTGAGCTAGCTTTTGGGGTAAGAGAGGCTTTAAATCACCCAACACATTGTTGGAGCTTTGGTCATTTGAAAGACTAATAATCTGCGCATGGTAATGATTATTTTCATTTGAAAGACTAATAATCTGCATATCTGCAGCAATTATTCCCAAAGGGAATTACTTAGAGTCTCTAGTCCTCTCCAGACAAAATCTGTACAGAAGCATATACTGTGAGCAATCCATCACAGCTTATGCACGACGGAACATTGCAGAAAATACAGACTATACTTTTTTCTCTACAGATGAATGGTGCACATAACTGCAGTCCTAAAATCCAAAGGGCAATAGAATGCCGACTTTGCAACGAGGGAGTTCGCCATGTCATGTTCCTTGGACAATAAATCTCAACAAAAAGAGTTCCTCCCAAAAGTATCTGCCAGCACAATTTCTCCCAGGACAAATAAGAATCTGTCGATGAATTCCATCGATCAATTGATCCACATTTGATTTATACACAGTAGATCGAGTCTCACATTAAGGCAAAACACTCCCATCAACTGCATTCAATGCTTTCCCAGATAGTTCCACAGCAAATCACACAAATTGGCCTCAAAATCCTCGGCATTAAACAACAAATCCTTGTCTTAGTGAGGATTCATTGAAGTAGTAGAAGCCAATTGATCTGAATCCAATTGCTCCACAGGCTTAGTGTTATATTCCGGTGATTCACCCATGATGAGGTGTGTTTGAGAGGCCCCCTTTGAACATGTGTGAGGGGTTGTCTTTTTTTGGAAAGTTAAAATAACTTCATGAGGTGGCAGAAAAAATCGCACATACGGAAAAGAACGTACATTGAAACGAATGTTCTCCTTTCTATCAGAATAACAAACAAAAGGCCTTCGGTATTACTTTCAAGGACAATTGGCATTAATGCTATGGAATAAGAATATTATTCCTAGAGATTATATTCAGACCATTACTTACCATTAATTCAATTTCTATTCCTGGGTAATTCTTTTGTTGTGCATTGAAAGATTATTCGATTTCTTCCATGACTTTTCCTTACACTTAGAAACTGAAAGTCGGCAAGAAGATCGAGGATTTCTTCGTACTGCAAACTTAGCAGTTGTGCACTGAGTGGAAACTTTATTTCCCGCCATCGAGAAATTTTTTATCACAACATGATTTGTCATCCAAACAAATTTATAATTGTTAAGATAATAGCGTTTTTACCACACTTCGGTGAAGATGCATGACAAGAGTCCAAAGTAATACTCCCAATTTGATAGAGAACCTGAAGAGAAATCTCAGCGAACGATAACTCAAAATGAGAAAACTTTAGGCATTACATTGAGGGCCATTTGGCAATCCCAATCCCTTTGATAACTCAAAAAAGGATGAATAGAGGGAAACTGGCCTCTTTTATTTGGTTCCAATCTAATCTTAGCCAAAAAGCCATGTGTTTGCTTCTGTACGGCTCTCAATTAGTATGTGTTTTTTCTTTTTTTCCTGGGGAGGAGGGGAATGTATGGACAATTCGTGGTGGTAGATAGGGGTGATTGGTTTCCAAAATTGGGAATCGGATACCAGACCAATTGGTCCTCCGTCACCCTTTTTTTCCTATTAATTGATACCATACATTTTGAAACTAAAATTGTGTTCTTTATGCCGACTATACATAATCACAAAAGCAAGCGTGTAATTCAAGTCAATGCAATAATAAATTGTGTTCCTCATGCCGATTCCGCATATATTCTAAAATTGAAATTGTATTCCTCAAATCACACAAAAAATTTATATATGTAATCAGTCCGATCTAGTTAGTTCGGTTCGGTTCTATTTCCCTTTTAACCAAGAACTAGATAGCCCGGATGCCGGTTCCACTTTGAGAAATCGGAAACCGGATCGACACTCCTGTGAACAGGATCAAATCGGCCGGTCCGATTCAATCTACGTGGTTCTCAATTTAAACGATCTATTTTGCACACCCCTAGTGGTAGAGGCTTAGCAGTTGATTGGTTTTTTTCTTTTTTGTCGAAAAAGCAGTCCATTGCATCAATCAACACATTTGGAACACTGTTGTTGACTGTTTTGAACACAAAATATTACAAAGGGGACGGGGGAATTACAAAACCAGAGATTTGGGAGAGCCTGAAGTCTATGGGCCTTAGCAATGAAGTCGGCAGCTTTATTTGCTTCTCATGGACAGTAGATTAACAGGACATTTCCAAGCAGGACCATATGTCGCTTGCCATCATAAACTAAATGTGTATTCATTTCATGAAAAATGAATAATTTAAAAAATATATTCCTAAAAATGATGCTTATATTGCTTATAAAAATGAATGAACGAAAAATATTTTTATTGTCCACTAAAATGTTTGGATAGAAATTGTTATTGATAATGAAAATATTTTTTATTAACTAATCATATCAAGCAATACAAGTGATCACTTTTAGAAAAATGTTAATCCGCAAATCCCAACCAGATTGTTCAATACGCGAAATAAGGTCCATGGATGATAAGCTATCTAGCTCAATTAACACCCTCAGATGAATACTTCTCCATAGATCAGTTTGCTTCTACGTGTGCTTCAGAGACACTCCAAGAGTGCTAGGGCTTCGATGAACATGGAGTGTAGGAAGCGAGTATTAGGAGAATCGACTAACCTGTTTGATATACTACAAACAAAATTTTTAGGATCGTACGTTGAATTATCAGCAAACGATGAATGAATCTACTTCACGTTGGTCCGAATACAATCACAAGGAAAGTATTCTCGTTTCACAGCATTAATGCCGATTATCTTCTCAAAGTAGATATGGAATCCTTATGCGTTAAAAGAGAGAGAGAAAGTTCTAATTATCTCTTATTTATTGTTCATCCTGAGGAAGTTATCTTAACTTCCCTTAAGAAACTCCCATCGTGCATCTTCAAAAGATGTCTCTCAAACACACTTATAATTAGAGCAAATGGTGTCCCTTGGACACACTCATCATGGGCGGACCGACGAAATATAGCATCTCTCACTCGCACATGATGGGCTTGATCATGCTCTATCAAGAACATAAGGCATTCATCATTCATCTACTTTAGAAATAATTCACACTGGCAAGAAAGCCGTGTGACCAATGAGTATACTTGCACTTGGGAGCTCTAATCATGCACCTAATAGGGATAACATAATGGCTACAACCCCAAAGAAGAAATAAACAATTGATGTCTCACAGTGCCCCAAACATATTTTGTTACATCAGTCCAAGTATACCTATCCCTTAAAGGTTATACTTGACTATTCTCAAGGACACCATGAATTTACAATTATTTCCAAAGCCATCGAAGGCGACATAATCGGTCGATCAGTAAATACATATGATAGACGTAAAACAACAATAGTCTTCCTTTGCACTCATGTCTTTCTCCATTTCTGAACAACTGCTTTCTTAGACACGTCCTATAAAGCCATATCTATTCATGACCACTGGTAACATGCTAAAGTAGCAACATTGATCTTCTACTTGGAGAACATAGTCAGAAGTAACATAGGGCACAAAGTAAGTGTAACATTCCGAATTTCGACCCATTTTTGGAATTTATAAAACGTGTAATTTATCAGTGTGTTTATAATAAGTTCTCACCCGAGAACTAATCATCCCCGACTATTGTTTTTAAGATTGAGATTTCGCTAGAATTACACTCGATCAAATTTGGCCGTTATTTAGAGCTCAAACTTTGGTGTCGAATTTCTCGGAGTTCCGTGACGAATTTAATTGGACGGTGTCAATATTATTGTAGCCGGTGTCGATATTGCCAGGAATAGTGGAAAAGTAAAATTTTGACTGGGTGCGGATTTAGACTAGTAGACCTCTCTCGTAGTGTGTTTTAGCTATTTTCTTCTGGCCCTTTGTCCTAATTATTAATTAGGATTTTCTCGGACCGTTAAATCAATTTTCGGGTTCAAATCGTGTCCGTTGGATCGCGATCATTACTTTGACTCTCTCTCTCTCTCTCTCTCTCTCTCTCCCCTCTGCCGCGCCACCCACCCCCATGCACACGTCCCCGTACCCATACCCCATGCAGACCTCACCAACCCCATGCCCCATCTCTCTCCTCCTTTCTTTTCTTTCCCTTCTCTTTTTTCTTCTTCCCTTCTTCTTCGTTGGCCTTCCCTTTCAACCAATTTGTTCGGCTTTTGCTTCTGCTTGCTCGAGCTCAATGCCGCCCGACCAATCACCGCTGACCGCTCGAGCTTGTCCGTCCCACGCCATTTGTCGGGCTTGCCAGCTGCCGTGCCGTCGCCGCCATGAAAGCCCCCCCTGTTCGCGTGTGCACTGAGCTCATCCCCGCGACCGCCGCACGCCCAGCCGTCGCTGTCATCGCCGCTCACCAGCCTAGTCGCTGCCCACCTCCGTGAACCACCCGACCGCCGGCCCAATGTCCCTGTCTTCGCCGTACGTCAGCAACTCGCTGTTGCCGCAAGTCGCCACTCACTGCTTGCTGCTCGTCCGCCTAATGCTGCCACCGCTAGCCTTCAGCTTGGCACCGCTGTCGTGCAGCTACTCCCCGCCGTCACCTCCAGCTCACCCTATCATCCTCAGCCCCCTCTCCCCTTCACCACCACCGCCCAGCCTTCCTTCTTCTTCCCTCCACGTCGTCGCCGTGCCAGCTCGCTGGAACCAACTCGCCGTTGTATTGCTGTTGCAACTGCTCACCGCCATTGTCGTCGTCGTCATCGCCTTCGTCGCTACCACTTGCCCACCCTAGTTGGTTGGCCAGCCAGCCTAAGCCGCATACCCAACCGTGCCCGAGCTTGCCGACAAAGCAGCCAGGCTGTGTGCTCAGGCCGTGGCCGAGTTGCCCCGGGCCGGCCAGCTTGCCCGAGCCATTGCCCGCCTATGGCCGAACGCCTTGCCCACTACTCGAGCCGTCCCAGCCCTATGCCCATCGCCGTGCCCAGCCGTACCGAGCATTTTGCCCATGGCCGAGCCAGTGGCTAAGGGCCGTGCCAAGCAATTTCCCCGTGGCCAACTGTTGTGTCGACCCCTACGCCAAGCCCGACGCTGATCTGATCGATCATTTTGCCCATCCTTGCTTGGTCCCCATTGGCTTGGAACTTAGGTAAGTGACTTCCTAATCCTTACTTAGGACTATGGGTATTTTTAGACTTGTTTGGAGGATAGATCGGGTAGATTAAGGGCTAATTTGATAGAATTGATTTACAGAACTTTGTGATTTGAATGTGATTGAATTGTTGGGTGAATTATGATGGTTTTGAGTGCTTATTAGTGGTTGATGTTTGTGGGTCAATGATTGGCTTATTGTGGTATTCATGGGTGGATTGATATTCTGAATATGGCCGACTTGAATGTCGGGTTACAGAATAATGTGGCGACCATGCTTGAATTTGAATTGTATAACGTGTTGAATGGCGAATTTTGATGTGGTGAACATACCTTGAATTTGAATAGTGTGAATTGGTGAATTGTGTTATGATGCATATGCATGAGAAAAGCCCGGATTGATCGGAGGGCTGCCAACCTGAGGTGTGATTACGCAGGTGTGGCAAAAGACATGACCAGACCTGAGGCGTGGTTATGCGAGTCATTAAAAGGGCAAAAATATCCTGAGGCATGATTACGTGGGATAGAGCCCGGATTGATCAGAGAGCTGAGCCCGAGGCGTAGTAACGCGGGCTGTGAGAATGGACCTGAGGCGCAGAGGCGTAGGCAGTGTGAAAGGACTTGAGAGGTCGTGGAAAGACGTTCGGCTACGCATGCGAATTGAGTGTGATTGAATTGATTAACGGTATGTGTAGATGTTTGGTTGGTTTGGTTGGGTGCGAGTGTGGATGGTGCTCGAACGATTATGTTATATTCTCGGGATATTATTTCATTATCATGATTTGACTAAGGTGCAGTGTGGGCATGTGATTAGTGGCGAGGTAAGTCCATTGATGTGAATTATATATGTTACCTATTAGATTGCATGTTAAAACTTGTCTGGGTACGTATTGGCCTACGTGATGCTTAGGGTGTTGCTTATTGAGACTCGTTCTCACGGTTATTATATAACCATTTCAGACTCCTGACCTTGAAGATGGCAGGAGTACCAATACGTTTTGAGATCCTGTACCGCATAGAGCGTTCGGTGATCAAGTACCCGGTTGGGAACGGGGGGACTTATGTTAGGCATTTTACCACCGATTGAGTCGATGTGGGCGAGCCACAATTCCAGGCTCATCAGTATCTTGGTTGGTGTTTTCGGGATGAATTTGGTGTTTGTGGACCCCTTAGGACTTTTGATGTCCCAATAGACAGGCTAGATCATTGGGATCCGCAGGCAGTAGATGGGGAGGTGGCCAGCCCCGAAACCATGTCCGAGGAGGATTCTGACCCCGACCAGTCATCTTCGAGATGGATTCTAATCACGAGGAGGAGGAGCCGATGGAGTGGGAGTCCGATCCTGAGTCGATAGAGTTGGAGCTTGAGCCAGAGGACGATTCCGAGGAGGAGCCAGTGGAGGTTGAGTCCGAGCCGGATTCTAGGGATTCTGAGTCCGAGTCATCTAACGATTCGTCCGAGTCCTCAGGATCCGACCCGGACTAGTTTCCTAGAGTTTGCTCTTAACCACAGTTAGGTAGGGTCGCCACCTTTTGACAGGAGCACTATTTAGATCTAGTCCCTGACCGCCCAAGCCACATACCCTTTTTTGACGTTAGTGGCTGCTAACCCGTTTTGGTTCATGAATATCCTTGTATTAGATGTTGTAAATCGTTTGATTAATATAAGTTTGTATTCTGGGTGTTCGTCACTATCTGTGGTCATGTTTTATTATGTATGGGTGCAATATAGCTTCCGCATGTACGTTATTCTCTATTTTGGGTTTTGGGTCGGCAACGCATCCTAGGACGTCGCGTTTAATACGGCCATTGAAGGGGTGTCGCAAGCTCGTCGGGTTCGGGACGTGATACCCCGGTTGATTTGGTATCAGAGCAAGGTCACCTTGAACCAAGTTGGTCGAAGCTTGGAGTGATAAGGAGCGATGACCTTGGGATAGACAGTTAAGGAGACTTGTGTGCCATGCGTATCCCAGACTCTTTGATTGTGATTGCTGAGTGACGTATGCAATAACATGTGAAGTGCAAGTGCGTCAAGACCTGAGGTAAGTACACAAATTCAGTTGGTTGTGATTGGGTATTGTTAGTGATTGACTGCCTGTTTAGTGAATTATTGTTGTGATTTACTATCTAGGGCTTTAGACTGGTATAGTTGACCTAGGTTTCTAATTCCTACATGGAATTTAGCAGGTGAGCAGTTGTAAGAATCGGTAAGATGAGTGGCCAAGGTCGAGATCGCGTAGTCCCGCTAGCTGGACTTATTGGGGATCCCAAGTCGGATGAAATTTGAAAGGCGCTGAAGGATGCGGGAATACTATCGGGTAGACAGACTGGGGAAAGAAGTGCTACTGTTGCCGCTGCAGTTGCCAGCGAGATTGTTGAGAATAATGGAGATCAGGGAAATATTGTGACTGGTGGAAATCTTGGTCCAGTGCGAATAAATGCGATTAGGCCAATGTCCAAGTTAGTAGAACAGTTTGTGAGGTTGAAGCCCCCGAAGTTTGATGGTAGAGGCGATTTTGAGGCTGCACCAAGATGGGTAGAAGAGCTAGAAAAAGCTTTTAAGGTGTTGGGATGCACTGAAGAGGAGAAAGTAACCCTAGCAAATCTACCAGATTTAGGAAAATGCAAGTGATTGGTGGAGGGCCACCAGAGGTCAAGTATTCTCCACTGGTATTGCTCTGAACTAGATCATCTTCACTGAGACCTTCAATGGCAAGTACTTCTTGGAAAGTGCTTGAGAGCGGAAACTTGCGAAATTTATGAGACTTCGCTAGAGTCAGATGTCGGTGGATTAGTATGAAGCCGAGTTTGCAAGGTTGTCCAAATTTGCCCCCAGAATGGTGGAGGACCCAATAGACAAAGTTAGGAGATTTCGGAATGGGCTGAAACTAGACCTTCGCAGTCAGATGATCTCATTGAACTTGAGAGGCTATAATGAGATTTATGAACGGGCTTAGACAATTATCCTCGGACCGTTTGATATACACATGGTGATCCTCTTCGATCATCGCGAACCCAAAAGAAGTTATGGCTTGATGAAAACGAAAATACCACTATCTAGATGATTGCTTAAGACCATATATTGACCGATAAAGTTTACAAACTTTATGCTCCTGACCTTTAATAATGAAACTTATCGGTTGCTTCATATAGATTTCTTCATCTAGCTCTCCATTGAGAAATGTTGTCTTTACATCCATTTGATCTAATTCTAAGTCCAAATAAGCAACAATGGCTAAGATAAGGCGTATGAAGACAAATCTTACAATTGGTAAAAAAGTTTTCTCATAGTCTACACCCTCTTGTGGTACAATATGGCTAGTGAGCATATTATGGCATCTATTGAGTATGTCGTAATCGTATTGACTTGTATGCTCGTGGTTGAAATTGAGTGCCCAGTATGCATAATTGTGCATTTTGTACATTGAATTTGGCTTGAATTGTGAGTGCGAGATTGCACATACGTGGTACGTATAATTATGGGCCTTCGGGCTATGGCCTTCGGGTTGGGCTTTCGAGCCGGATTATCTATTGGCCTTCGGATCGGGCTTTTAAGCCGGATTATCTATTGGCCTTCGGGTCGGAATATTTATTGGCCTTCGGATCGTGGCCTTCAGGTCGATTTATACCTATTAAAGAGTTCATTGCCTGAAATGATGCTTGAGCATGCGTATGAGGTGCGCGGAATCAATGAATGTGCACATGTGCCATGTTTATTGTTATAAGTGCCTAACCTGTAGAGTCGGTTGTATACTCGATCTAGGCCTGAGGGCCTATGTCAATTGTTTGTACTGTTGTATAGTCTGTTTGTTTGCTTGTTAAGAGGTGCATATTAATCTAGTTTTGGTTTAGGGGTTGTTACTTACTGAGATTTATCTCATAGTTGTTGAAAAATCGACATTTTAGAACCCTGGCAGTGAGGATGGCTGAGGCGCCGATCCGTTTTGGAATTCCCCACTTTATTGAGAAGACTATGTCTGTACATCCCATAGGGGACAGGAATATGTACATTAGATATTATACCTTAGTATGGGTAGATGTCGAGGAGTTAGTATCAGAGACCCATGAATATGTGGCGTGGTGCTTTAGGACGCATAATGGAGAAGAGGCCGGGCCCCTTCGGACTTTTGATGTCCCGTTTAACGGGCAGGGTCAGGTGGATCCACAGTGCCCCGATGGACAAGTGGTAGATCCCGGTACTTCAGGAGAGGAGAGCTTGAGCTCCGAAGGTATACCTTTGGTGTACGAGTCTGACGAGGCTGAGCCGATGGACATGGAGTGGGATGATGATGAGCTTGACCAGTTTATGGAGGAGAATGACGAACCTGAGGAGATGGACACTGAGGACGAGTTCGAGGATGCTGAGTCCGAGTTAGACTCGTTAGATTCTGATGAGGAGTTGCCTGATAGTTCTTCATCGTCAGAGTCTTCTGATTTCGATCCTGACTAGGTTCCCTAGGTTGACCTTGTTGGCACTTTTTTGACTGAAGTCCGCCTTAACCCAGTAACCCTTGGCCACTGACCCTTTTTGACCTTGGTGGCCATTGATCTTTTTGGTGGTTTGTGGTACTCCCTGTAAGTATATTGTATCTACCCTTAATGGTAATGAAATGTATACGTTTTTAAGCTGATGGATTTCCTATTCTGTGCTACTCATGGTTATCTTACTTGTTGTACGGGTGTGTGTGTGTGTGTGTGTATATATATATATATATATATATATATATATATATATATATATATATATATATATATATATATACACGTTGTTTTCTCTTGTGATTCGAACTCTGCGCGTTGCGTGTTAGGTCAGTGACACGTCCTAGGACGTCGCAACAAATTCGACCTTCACATGGGATGCTCGCGCTTCATGGGGTACGGAGCGTGACATCGTTCATTGACAAACTAGGCCCCGATCTGATACAACATGGGTGGGGGTTGATCGCATGAGAAACAAGGCTCGGATAAGTTGCTGCTCTTAACAAAGTTCAAGGATGGCGAATGGGGTAACAATGAAATGGGACACATACCGAGTAGCGGAAGTGTTGTTGGGTAGTATCACTAGGTAGTACAGCCAATGCTAACGGGGATATTGGTGGCTTAAATGGGGGACCTTAAAACAGCTCAAGTCCCACATCAATTAGTTAAGATTTTGTGATGTTATTCATCAACAAGATTAACCCTCAAATGGTCTCCGTCTTGTGTGGTTACCATGAATGCTTCCTCTAAGAGTTGACCCACTTGGAATGAGTTGGGTCATTACATATATAACATCATGAATTTCGTCTTAATTCCGGGATCAATAAGATTGACATAATTTCTCATTTCATTTTAGTAAGTCTCGCCCAGAGCTGATCACTCTCGGGATACTAACCAATGGGGTATAGTTAACTAGGAAAACGATACATGGACCAGGGACACGATCGCGAATCGGGTACCGATTTCAAGAAACGATGAAGAAATATTTTGGGCCAATATGGGCCGATCTTAAGAAAAATAACGGATTTGGTTTGGTCAAGGCCAACGATGTACAATCAGATCGCAAGTGATTCTGCACGACCAAAAGTGCACGTGGCCAACTAATCCTGAACTTAAACCAAACGATCGTGACCTCTAGAACTAGTGGTAATTCCTTTCTTTCTCTCGATGATCAGGACCGTCATGACTCGAAGCTACCACTAGAAGGAGTGGAAGTAATCCTATCTTGTCTTATCTTTAAGGTTCTTGACTTGTAAACCCGTTGAAGATGTTGACGATATATTTCTTTTCTTGGCCTCAAAGCAAATATCCTTTGTGTAAACCCA
Organism: Syzygium aromaticum; assembly: GCA_024500025.1. NCBI lineage: Eukaryota > Viridiplantae > Streptophyta > Magnoliopsida > Myrtales > Myrtaceae > Syzygium > Syzygium aromaticum. Next base: position 14,346,445 of record CM044886.1, read on the forward strand.
TGACCAAGTCTATATTACAGTCCTTTTGAAAGATCTTTTTGATCAATCAATTTGTATTCAATGTGAACGTTTCCGAAAAATTTTGACATAGGTTCGTGAGGCAACACCAGTAAGAATTGAATAGCTTCTCTACATCAATGAATATGAATCAAAGCCATCATGAGAGACAGTGCGAAAGACCTTTTTAATTAGGTTATTTCCAATTTGGCATTTTTATCTAACATCTTCAGATGATTATTCAAAGCATCATTTTGTTAAAATTTTCTCTTAAGGATTTTGATAGTTAGTGTTTTTTACCAAAAAAACAATAATTCCATTGATTTGTTGTTAAACAATTTCGGAACTTCTTTCAAAATATCTTTCCCCAGTGGATCGGTTTTTGATCATCCTAAACCATAGTCCCCATTTTCGGTTTTTGGTCAGCCTAAACCACAACCCCATTTTCGGTTTTTGGTCAGCCTAAACCATATCCCCCATTTTAGGTTCTAGGTCATCTTTAAACCTTGTCCTTAAGTTCTAAGTCATCCTTAAACCTTATCCTTAGGTTCCTGGTCATCCTTAAATCTTGTCCTTAGGTTCCTGGTCATCCTTAAACCTTACCTTAGATTCCTGGTCATCCTTAAACCTTGTCTTTGGGTTCCTGGTCATCCTTAAACCTTGTCCTTAAGTTCTATGTCATCCTTAAACCTTATCCTTAGGTTTCTGGTCATCCTTAAACCTTATCCTAGGTTCTAGGTCATCCTTAAACCTTGTCCTTAGGTTCTAGGTCATCCTTAAACCTTGTCTTTAAGTTCCTGATCATCCTTAAACCTTGTCCTTCGGTTCCTAGTCATCCTTAAACCTTATCCTTAGGTTCTAGGTCATCATTAAACCTTGTCCTTAGATTCCTGGTTATCCTTAAACCTTACCTTAGGTTCTAAGTCATCCTTAAACCTTGTCCTTAGGTTATAGGTCATCCTTAAACCTTGTCTTTAGGTTCTAAGTCATCCTTAAACCTTATCCTTAGGTTGTTGGTTATCCTTAAACCATAGATTTCCTATAAAGCCCTTTTCTTTTTCTTTTCTTCCTTTATTCCACCATGTGAGAAAGAGAAGAGATAAACACATGAATGAGCTAACAATCCAAAAGGTCAATGGTAAGTGCTTTAGGTAAGACTCTGATCAAATGTCTTTATTTTTAGTTTCTTTTATTTCCCAAGTGGAGTCGACTAAAAATTTGCAGATGCCAATTGGTCTTTGAGCGGAACCTCTTCGAACTCCCACTCAAAGAGGGGCAGCAGTTGACACTTAATTTTTAGCCGACGCGTCATTAAAAGTAGAAAATTCGAGATTGTGGTTTCCGATCGCGATAGAACCCGTTTCTTGAACAAAAAGTGTCATTTTTTAATTCTGTTTGTTGGCCTAGCTTTTGTAAACAATTTCCTATTCATTTTATGCAAAAGCCCTAAAAGTCAAACGGTTGACTTTCAGGTTAACTTTTTGGTCAACCATTTGACCAAAAGTCAATCTCGGGTCAAATTAGGGCTTTTCGCATAAAAAAATTCCTTTCAAGTTTAATTTCACTTTAGAAGTGAAAATTTTAGAAAAATTCAAAGATTCAATCATAAAATCAAACTTCTAGTGAAAAGTCAACTAGGGTTTGACTTTTGGTCAAACCTTTAACCAAAAAAAAATCGGAAAATGCAAAAATTCAAACATCATCTGATTTTACATTTAATTTACCTTTGGCATTTGAAATTTTGCAAAAATTGGTTTAGAATCAACTTTTTCTCAATTTGCAGAATTTGGTTCAAATCAGCCAAAAATGAAATTACTTCATTTCTAATCATTTTTTAGGTTAGTTTTCTTCATGACATTTGATCTAGAGGTCATCTTATATTCAATTTTGGAACCAATTTTGTAATTCCAAACCAAACACAAAACCCCCCAATTTTGGCCCTAATCAGTGATTTTGATCGATTCTTCATGATTTGCACAATTGAGACACGAATAAGCCTGATTTCTTATATGAAATCCAAATTCAAAATCAATTTTGAAATATTCACATGAATTTGAGTCAATTTGATCAATTTAGTGATCCAATGATTAAGAAGTCTAAGAATAATTGGTTTTGATTAGTGCAATTCAATTTAACCCACTCTAGACTAATATTCATTTTGATGAATTGAGACTCAATTTGGTTAATTGGACTTCAATTAAATTTGTTAGTCTAGCTTGGTCATGCAATTACCCAAATTCAAGAGCAATTGAGACAAACAAGTTAAATTGGATCAATTTGTGTATGAATTTCAAATCGGTTCAATCCAATTTGATTGAATTCGATATTAATAGGGTCAATTAATCATGACGGGAATCAAATTACACAAAATTGGAACAAATGGAATCCAAGATTGAACTAATTCAATCAGGCCAAATTTAGGGCTAACCGGCTTAACCCGGTTTGATTCAAATTGAACCGGTCCGATCAAACTGGCCATTTTCCGGTTGAAAATCCGGCGATCGACGATCCATTCCGACCAGCCAAGGCCGGCCTCATCCCTTTGAGTTCAAAAATGACGAAAATGCCCTTAATTGAAAATTACAAAAATGCCCCTAAGTGAAAATTACCAAAATTCTTCCTTAAGGATTAAGCAAATTAATTAAGGGGTAAGCAAATCAATCATGGCCATTCATTTAGAATTGATCATGTCCATCCATAATGCTATGTCACCAATCCTTAACCCATAAGGAATATTCTTAATCATTAATGATGCATTATAAGCCATTAGATCAATCTGAGGGTTAGAATTAAAAGTCGGGAGGAGTATATAGTGTTTTTTCCCTCCAAAATTTGAAATATCTCTCATTTTTCAGATCTGGTTTTTCTCTCTCTCTTCTCTCTCTCTCTCTCTCTCTCTCTCTAAGCTCACGATCTCTCTCTCTTGCACTCTCTCTCAGCCGCCGGCTTTTCGCCTAATCGCCAGCTGTTTTTCGGTGAGCCGCCACTCCACCATCGTCTCCCATGGTAGCACAAGGCTGGTCGCAAGATCAGCCACCTTCGCTGGTGGCCGGAGATTGCTGTTCCGGCCATATTTTCCTCTCGGCAATATCACCGGCACTGCTGCCGGTGATGTGATCAACCGGTTCAACCGGCTGAACTGGCTGATCGGCGACTCCCTCCAGCGATCCAGAACTTCCGGCAGCACTCCTCGGCGTCTTCACGTCGCTGTAATGGCCGGCTTCTCGTTGAACGGCCATCGAATCGTGTCTTTTGATTTGATTCTCCGTTATTAGTTCATTACTACGAGATCGAGTCGATTCTCACTATATTTTGTGCAATCTCTTCTCATAGGTTGTCGAGCTTTCCGAGACTTCTCTGTGCTGTCCTTGATCTGAACACGGAGGCCGGATCGCTCGATTGCGCGTTGGAGCTTCATTAAACAAGGTAAGTGCACTTGAAGGCGATTCTGCAAATTCGTATCCTGGAAAACCTGTATGTTTGAGATGCCAATTTCAGCTCATTATTGTCAAAATCTTGCGAAGTGATGAACTAGAGAATCGTAAAACACGTCTTAAGCTTCGATTTGATATATCGTATGCCTCAATCGGACTTGTTTTGCTATGTCAAAACTACTTCAGAAGTTAAGATCAGAATCTGGAATGTAATGATTCAAATCTGTTCTAATGATGTCCTGATTGATGTTGTGCTGTTCCGTGATTTTTCAGATTTTCTACGATCATTTTTTGAAAAAACTTTCTTCATAAAAGTTGTAGAACACATCTTAATCTATTCATCATAAAATTTTTATAAAATTCCAAGCATGTTAGCATTGTACGATTTGCAACGTCATGTATGCATGAATCTGATGACAGATCAGTTTCAGACTGACCTTCGTGTGTTCTTCGATTTTCATAAATTCGTATGTTCAAAATATGAAAAAGTTTTCTTGACAAAAGTTCACATTGAGATCAAGATCTTTCTATTGATACTAATTTCATTGAAATCGGAGGTCATTTGAATTTTCAAAAGGAATTTTCACAATCTGGTCAGTATCTATGTCCAGATCTGATTTTCATTCCTTTAGAGTTCAGAAGATGTTTCTCCTAAATTGATAAAGTTAGAGTCATTTTTTGCAAAAAATCAAAACGACAAAGTTGTTCATTAGGGTCTCATTATATTGACTGAAAATTTTGAGGGCCAAATAGTAATTTTTAGAGGGTGAATTTGCTCAAAATTTCATAAAATGCCTTTTCGGGTTGATGGAAATCATGGTTTTGTTAAAATATGGTTGTATCACCCTGGATACAAAAAAATCTCTCACTGCTTTGAAAATGTCACGCCCCGAATCCCGACGAGCACGCGACACCCCAAACTCGGTCGAATATCTTAATGTCCCAGGATGTTGCCGACCCCATACACACAGAGATAAAGCACTAGCGAAAGCACACATATAACTAGACAATATTTATAAAAAGGGGAGTAATAGGGAGAATACACATTCATTATCAAGTCAAACTTATAACATCACATACTATTTACAATAAACATATCATATACGCATACCGGCTTCAAAAGTTCACACCAACAACAAGGGGACTAGTAGTCTGGGTAAATACTATCTCCAAAAATGACACTTCAAAAAGGGATTACTCTACCCCTAACTAACCCCTACGACCTCTATACGGTGTCCACTCTGAGTCAATCTCCCTAGAACCTGAATCTGACTCTCCCTAATCCTTTTGCTCCTTTGAAGACCCAAAATCCACCTCAATCTCAATAATCTCATCATCAGAATCGTCTAGAACATCAATCGACGGCTCGTCCTACGGTTCTTCCTCGGGTTCTTCCTCTGGCTCTTCTTCCGGTTCTTCCTCGGGTTCTCTCTCAGGTTTCTCCTCAAGTTCCTCTTCTTCGAGCTCCTCCTCAGGCTCTTCATCAAAATTTACATCCATCGGATCGTACCATGCCTATGACTCTTCCGGCTATAGCTCCAGTTCAAGCTCAGCCACTGTGAGTTCAAGTTCTGCAGGTACAGGCTAATGACCTGACTATGTGAGACTAGTGTTGAGGCTGGTCATCTCCCTATCAGGATGACGTATAGCCGATGGATCCTAATCTCCCACTCCATCAAAAGGGACATCAAAATCACGAATCAGTTTGAACTCATCCATTCCCTCCCGAAAACACCAGGCTGTATAAATGTGGGCTTGCCAAATAAATTGTCCTATATCTACCAAGACAACTGTGATGTGTTTAATCCAAGCCATATTGTCACCTATAGGGTACTCTACTATTGCATGATCAGTATGCATAGGTATGCCAAAACGCTGAGGCAGTGGCGGTGGAGGATTTATAGTTTAGGCCGGGGTTCTAAAAAGGTTAATTATACAACTATGAGACGAATCTCAATAAGTTGACAGCCTAAATCTCACTTAGGCTATCACGTGCCTCCGGACAAGTCCAAACACAATATCATTCAATAACACATAATACGTACACAACTACATTTACCTGGGCTCTTAATACACACAATTTGCACGATAGTTTCAAATCCACAAATTCCAACCACATGCACTATCCAAACTAATCTCATGCCCAAAAGAAAATGTTGAACATAAGGTATTTTCAAATTCCGCATTTCACACTCATTCATGCACCATCACACCATTTTCATTAAATTTGCCAATGACCTGTGTGAACACGCTTCAGGTCCGATCTTATTTTCACTTGCCACATCACACATCTCACTTTTAATCTCTTTCCACAGCCCGTATAAGCACACCTCAAACTCCACATTCCTATTGTGACCAGCGTAAACACGCCTCAGGTCCGATCTTATTTCCACTTGCCACATCACACATTTCACTCTCAATCTCTTTCCACGGCCTGCGTAAACACGCCTCAAGCTCCACAATCGTAACACGACCCGCGTAAACACGCCTCAGGCCGGTTCAATTCCCCAAGTAAACATGCCTCAGGGATTAAGTGATCACGCGAATATGCCAACACGCCATATTTTCTCAATACCCCGTGTAAACACGCCTCAAGGTTTTTTAGTGATCACGCGCTGTCGCGACTGATTTCCCGCTCTTTTTATCAAGCATGCAAAAAGAGGGGGGGCTCATCTAGTACGTGCTAAGTCTAGGTTCGGGACTTAACCCAGGCTCTCCCAAGCCTATACCATATCCCGACTTAGGGTTTAAGTGTTTAACATGTAAGTGGTTTACATCAAGGAGTCGCCACTAATCAATTTGGAGTGGGTCGATTAGAAACCCAAATAAGGTGTCGAGAGAATCACCCTATTCCTACAAACCAGAGATTAGATGAGTTCAGGGACTTGGTTATACAAGTTAGATAACTAATGCCCTTTCGGTACCTTTTTATCCTGTTCATTTCTAAAAAAATATTTGTCAAGCAATTTAGATTGATTTTAGGACTTTTCTCCTAACATGTGAGACGCTCAAACGAGTGCATAATCGAAAAAAGATTAGCAGTCCAAAACAAACTTGCAGCCTGAGGTTCTAACCCTAACTAAGGCGACCAACATTTAAAACACAATAATTCATGCAATTAAAGTCTAATTAAAAACATGCATAATGATAATAAAATGATATTAAAGAAAACATGCAAAGTACTACCGCACAAACATATAGACTTGTCTAATTAAAACATTGCAATTTATACGATTAAAACAACTTGCATAACAATACAAAATAAATCAACACATTTAGACATACCTCATAATTTAAAAAAATTTTAAAAAAATAGTAAAAGAACGTAAAAAGATTTTTTTTATAAAATTTCTTTTTAAAAAAAATTAAAATAATATAATATTAAAAATTGGGTCGGGTCGCCGGATTCGGGTCGATCAAGTCCAACCCGGGTCAACAGATCTGACCTAGGGCGTTGACCAGGGTCGGGTCGAATCCACGTGCACAGACACGCGGGGGATGCCAATGGAGCCAAAATTAGCCGTCCACCGGTCGGCCCAAACCAGCGCTGCCCCCAAATCGGCCCCTGGGACCACCACCAAGCTTCAATGACTACTTGGGTCACCGTCCGACCGCCAGCTCGTCGGCCTGCGACCAAATCAAAACCGGCCTCCTTGAAGCATTTCGTCAAACACCTGGTGTGCGCGGGGAAAATCAGAGGATTTCAACCTTCTCCGGTGACTTGGTCGGCTCCGATGGCTACAGCTCACGTTCAACAGCAAGTGGGGACCTAGACCGATGACGGTATAGGCCGGAATTCGCGCGAAACGACCGGCGTGAGTTCCGGCCAAACCGGACAAGAAAACAGGGGAAAACAGAGAAGATTCTCGGCTAAGAGAGCTCACCGGTCGACAATTCGTCGGGGCGGCTTTCCAACTACTCTGTGGGCGACGACGGCACTGCTGGTTGTTTTCTTGCTCCGGCGAACCCTCAATTTGCTCTCTCTCTCTCTCTCTCTCTCTCTCTCTCTCTCTCTCTCTCTCTCTCTCTCTCTCTATTCTCTCTCTTCTCTCTCTGTTCTCTCTTTCTGTTTCTCTCAAATGTGGCCGACCCCGACTCAATCTCTCTCTCTGGTTTTTATAGTGGCCGAGAGCTACTGCTTCTGCTCCCCTACATCAGCTGATGACGGCCTGCACCGGCCTATTTTGTCTCGCGACTTTTGCAACCATTTAGGCCAGTGCAGAGGGGGGGGCTGGTTTTGTGAGGGAGAGCAGAGGAATAAGGGGGAAAGGGAGGCCAGGTTTTCGAAGAAGACAGGACGGGCCATTAAGGCCAGTCCTATTGGCGTGCTCCACCGGCCCTCCTCTGACCTGATGGCGATGGCGTGGAGCTGCTCCGGCATTCATCACGCTAGACGTCAAGAAGAGGAGGAAATAGGGGAAAAGAAAGGGACAGGGCGGCGGGGGGAAGAGAAGGAGAAGGGAAGTTAAGCCGGGCCGAACCCAGCCGCGCAAGGGGGAAAAAGAAAGAAAAAAAGAAGGCGGGCTGGGCCCACGTGGGAGGGAAAAAGGAAAAAAGAAATCAGCCGGGTTGACCCGGCCCCGACCCTACCTAACTCGAGATTTTTTTAAAATTTTTTAAACAATTAATTTAATTAATTTTTTTTAGAACACTCTAATACACCCTATTAATAGAAATGTGCCTAATTTTTATATGCAATGCAATTAATTAGAAATATTTTTTTGTTTTAAGAAATAAGGAAATTTAACTCCTAAATTTTGTGGAATTAATTTTTGGACAAATTAAAAATATGTGTCAATAACTGCCCCTCTTTGAAGGTGAGCTCGTAGAGGTTGAGCTCATAGAGATTACGTTCAAAGATAAAATAATACCTAAATTTGGTACATACATGCTCAATGAATGCTATTTTTTGCGAGACTGTGAGTCTCATTTTTTATGCGATAAGATGATGCATGCTAAAGCAAATAAAACATACCTGGGGTTACTTACCTTGCTGAAGGGTAGAGTCATTCCAGATAATTGGTATCAAGTGTCGAGGACTCAAACCTATCTCCGGTCGCCTCGACTGAATTTCCTTCGTCTAGGACTCGAACCTATATTCGGTCGCCTTGACAAGGGAAATTGTTTGTCTAGGATCCGAACCTTTCTTCGGTCTCCTTGACTAAGGAAATCGCTTGCCTAGAACCCAAACTTATCTTCGGTCGCCTTGACTGGATTTCATTTATCCAGAACCCAAACCTTTCTTCGGTCGCCTTGACTGGGAAAATCGCTTGTACAAAACCCGAACTTATTTTCGATCACCTTGACTAGATTTCATTTGTCTCGGACCTGAACCTATCTTCGATCGCCTTGACTGGGGGAAATCGCTTGCACAGGACCCGAACTTATCTTCGGTCACCTTGACTGGATTTCATTTGTCTCGGACCCGAACTTATCTTCAGTCACCTTGACTGGGGAAATTGCTTGCATAGGACTCGAGCTTATCTTGGGTCACCTTAACTAGATTTCATTTGTCTCAGACCCGAACCTATCTTCAGTCGCCTTGACTGGAGGAAATCGTTTGCACAGGACCCGAACTTATTTTCGGTTGCCTTGACTGGATTTCATTTCAACAAAGTACATGCATCTTATAAGAGGTACTCAAAAAGACTTGATGTGAACTGAAGGGGTTAATTCCATGCTCAGGAGGGGCACTGTAACAATCGTAGGTACATGGTGAGCAAAAGGGTCAACCCAATGTTTAGTTGGTGAACAGAGGGGTTAGTCCAATGTTCAAAGGGTACCATAACAATTGTAGGTACAAGGATTTTTGGAACCAAGCATGGGTAGAACATACTTACCTAGGCACGATCCTATCTCTTAAGGGCATGTCTCCTATCTGACAAGTTTTTTTTATGCAAAGATATACGTATTCATTGGAGAAATAGATAACTAAGGCTATTCTGGAATATCGTATGAAATATCTTGACTGCAAGTCAAGATGCTTTTCTTTCAAAGAAATACCCGGTTTACCTTTTTGGTAATTTGAAAAGAAATCTGATGAAATACCTAAGGTTTCTTACCCAAAGGTTTGATGCATCATCTGTTGAACAACCAACCTTTTTTGGGGCATCTCTCTTAAGGTGGTAATGAGGGTTTCTCCAGCCCCCGAATTTTTGTGTCCTATCACTAGGGATTAAACTTTGAGCTGTCGAAGACGATTAGTGCCAACATGCATGCATTCATCAAGGATAGATAGGTTAGGCTATTCCATAATGTGTATTTGAAAGTTAATGCATGACAACTTTGCCATGTCTGCATCACCAAACATCTACCGAGGGTCAATCAAAACAATTTCTGCTCACAAGGTGGACTTCCCGAGATGCTGAACGAGGGACCTTCAGTCAGAAAGGACTTTCCACTCACTCTTATTGAAAAAGGTTGTTTGTCCTATCCATTAAGGCAGGAACATCGAAAACACTCAATCCTAACCGTTATCGCATCAACAAGAGTATGTGTTTTGTCGCAAGCGGTACGACTTTGCCAATCTGAGAGGCCTTCTTTAGGGTCGTAATGCTGGCTTGGTCAATGGCTTAACAAAAGAGACTATCCAAGTCAAGGCCATGAAAGAAAATATTCTGCAATCATCTCCAAGTTTACAAGTCAAGAACCCTGCAAAAAGATATAGAAGTAATTTTGCTAGCACTTCCTCGAGCCTCATTTATAAACATTTGAAATTTCACGTGAATTCAAGTGCTCTAGTCAAAAGAGACTTCATGAAGGATATAACGTAGGCTTAGTTCATAGGTTGGGGAACGAAATGATCGTTGAGCTCAAAAATGTGTGTAAGGGGTAAGAATTGGTGATCATCTTGGCATTGTCACCAGTCTTTTCTCCACCGTCAAGATCTCTTTGGAAAACTCCCTAGGTAATCCTGTGCTTAGGCTTCTTGAACAGCTTTTTCTTGAGGAGCTTCTGCGTCAAGCATTTTTCTGGATACCATTCGATTTATGTCCCAATTGCTTTCTCCAGAATAGGTTCGTCTTCATCTATCATGACAGATCTTTGTCAAGACAGAATTCTTAAAGTAGGGATTTGTATCGAAGAAGAACTCAAGTTTAAACCCTTTGGGATCGTCTATTCCACATCACTTAACAACTTTGAGGTATTTTAGAGCACCTTCATCATACTCAGAGATCTCCTCAACTAAAACTCTATTGTTTTTCATAGCAGTTACCTAGAAATGAGGGATTCATTTCTCTTCATCTTTTCATCATTTTTCTTCTTCTCCTTTTTCTTTTTCTTTTTCTTTGTTTTTTATTCATGGGCGTTGATCTTTTTTTTTATATGTGTCAGGAAGGTTCTTGGAGTCTCCATCTTCATTTGGTACTTTAGACCATGATGCTCAAACTGTGGTGACTTTTGCCTTATCCCGGTGTGGGCGATAATCACCAACTGGGTTTATACAAAATGAAGTCGTCGGCTCAATTGGGCTAGCAAGGGATATAAGTGTATAGGATATAAGAAGAATTGTTCTTTGTTATTCTAAGGCACTGAAATCATCGTGAGAGTTTATCTGTAAAAATAGCATTCAAAGATTAGTACAAGTGAGAGCAAGAAAATTTCTATTCATCTCTTTCATCTTGTGCAAGCTGCTGTGGCTGATGATCATAGAAAATTTTAGATATTACAAACTCCTCAATCTTCTTGTCTTGTTCAGTTCCTAGGTAAGAACATCATTGTTATCAATGACATGTTGGCATTTTGGACATGTTCTAGTTAGTTTGCTGCTCCTCTCTTGAGAAAGCCCTATTAACTTCGACCGTCCGATCATCGATGGTGTGCTTGTCTTGGAGGACCCTGTCGAGGACCTCCGGCTCTGTGAAGGCGATGAGGTCAAAGCCACAAGGGCGGTGATCGAAGGGAATGGACGTTTTTCTTGTTTCCTTTGAGTTTGAATCCTTCCTGTGATGCTGATTTATCTCAAACTGCTCTAATGTTGGGTGGTTCTTGATAGGGGTAATTTAAGGGAATCTCCAAATGTATGGGCTCAAAAATGGTCAAGCAAAAGATCAATGGTAGTGTATGGGACAAAGAAATAAACTGCCTCTCGTCATCTTGGCTACCGTACCTTATGCGAGAAATCCCTTTACCTCGTAGAAATGAAACATTTTCGCTCATCTTACAAAGGTTTGGTACATGAGAATGTGTATAAACTAAGAATTGCCTCTCATCCTCCTAACACATCTCGTTTAAGATATCAGAGCAGTTCAACACCATTTGTCGAATTATCAAGATTTTCATAGGGAATTGGTGAATTAAACAGGTAAAATTACCATGCAAATTTCTTTTCAAAAGGTATATGATGCACTTGGAGGAAGGTTAAGCATTCATTTGTTTTAACGTGTTTCCTCCTTCTTTATTTCTCTGTACTCTTATGAGAAAAGTTTGTAGGGAAAGGGATACTTACCTATGCTACAATAGTGATGTAAATCTGCAAGGTATTAAGAAAGACCGTGTTAATGAACGGCTCTTTAGAGGACAGAAATTGGGAACGATATAACATTACCCTTCGTGATTCCCTTCATTTGACGACTCCTTGAGTTTTCTCGGATGTCGATAATTCCTTTCTGACAAAAACATGAGCTTATGTTAGAAATAATATGATTGAGGGTAAATTGAGAACGATACAAATCACCCTTCTTCTATTTTGTCTTCAAAGCTAGCAGAGTCTTTTCTCCTCTCATGGTTGGGCACGAAGCTCGAATGAAATCCTCTACAATTAGGGGTGCTTCTGAATAGATGATCCTACTGTCAGTATCTACATCATCGAGCTGGACCGCACTAACTCCCTCGCAAGTCACAAGATTATGCTTGGAACATAGGGTAAATCGATCAGAAAAACAAATGGGGGGATAAAGATTTTCATTGTCCTTTTCTTCTTAAAACATTTTTGAAGAAATAGTAAAATGTCTTTAATTTTCGAAAAATTTTAGGAACAAGGAAGCATGAGATAGCCTGGGTCTCAGAATACTTTCCTTTTCGTGGCTAGATATCATCAACGAACTGATTTGGGATACTACCTCATGCTCTCAAAACATTATTTATTTACAACACGTGGATTTACAACCTCAAAAGAAGAAGAGTTCAAAAAGATATTTCTTTTAACAGAAATGACGACAAAAAACAAAATACAAAGATAGTCCTTTTTTCCAGGGATTCTTGCAAAAGAGAGGAGAAGAATTCTACTCAAGCTGGCTTGCGCCCATTCCCTCCACTGGTCCTTCGTCTATTGCGCCGACGAAGAAATCTTCGAAAGTATCGTTCCATGAATCCAGCTCATTGGCCCTTACCTTTACTGATGTCAGCTTTTCCATGTCGCCCCATCCGCTAGGAGTGTTATTCTGTTCGTCTTCATAAAAACTTGATGGCATCTGGTAGTCAACGTAATAGTCAAACTTACCACTGGGCTCGCCCAGGGTATTCATAATTGCCTTCCCCTTACATGCTTTATCAGAAAGCTCAAGAGTAACAGCACGAATACTAAGTACTACCAAGAAATCATCTTCACCATGACACAGCTATGGGGCACAAAAAGTGAATGCCCTAGTGTCCAGTAAGTCTTGAACTCTATTCTTCAGAGTATCGCAATCATCCAACGAGTACGCGATCTCTCTCGAATGGTAGTCACAAGATTTGGAAGGATCATAGTTAATGAAGTACTCATGAGTAGGGTGTTTGGACCTCCTTGTGATCAGCCTCTTCTTCAAGAGGATAGGGAATATCACATTCATGGATTTGGGAACTAACGAGTATCGTCGTACATTGCCTTGCCACTATAAGAGCTAGACGTCTCGCCAAATCATGTTGGGAAGAACTCCCGATAGCGAGTTTCCTTCTGAACCACTTACTTGGATCACCTGCTCCTGATCGGGCAACGGTGGTGACATGTCTGAGATTTGGCGAATGGTATCCATTAAAGATGTGAGCAAATCTTGTAGCTCACCTAACTGATGCTGTAAATGTGCAAACAATTCAGGTGGGTTTGTACTCGTTTCTGAGGTTGATTCTTCGTGTATGGCCCCTATGAAGATGTCGTCAAATAGGGTGACCACACTATCCAGCGTTTCTTCTCGTCCACAATCTTCTTCAATCGGCAGCTTGTCTAGGTTCTGATATCCGTCAACAGCAACATTTATAGGAAGAGTCGAGGAGCTCGAGTGACTTGAACATTCGACAAGCTGCTTAAACCCCTCACCGGATTGTCCTGAGAGGTTAAAGAAGATTTTTTCATCCTGCAGCAATTTAGCAGGTAGCGAGAAAGTCTCTGGGATATGTGGAAATAACAAACCAACTTGTCCCTTCACATGTCCCTTGTTGACCTATGGATTTCCTCCGCGATATCCTAAGCCAACTGTACGATGATTCCTGGCAGCCTTAATAGACTCTCAGAGGCCCCGGCCTCCTCTACCAAGTCATTGGCTTGGGGTGAAGCCATTTCCAATCATAACATTTCCTACCATAATCGAGGCTTTTGACATATTAGGAACAAGGGGAGAAATTCCTCGATGTCCATGCATAGTTGATACGAGCTCAATAGACTGATAACTAGATTCCACATTGCCACTTGGTTCAACATATGGAATGGCAGTTTTTTAATAGATTCGATGGTCCTCCTCTCCAAGGACTGTGATCAGCTTCCCCTGGGCTATGAACTTCACACTTTAGTGAAGGCTTGAAAGTACGACTCCAACAGAGTGAATCCAAGGACAGCCCAACAAAAAGCTAAGCGCAGTGGGGATGTCTATTACCTAGAACAGAATACTAAATACGGTTGGGCCAATCTAGACATCAAGGTCAATTTCACCAATAGTGTCTTTCTTTATCCCGTCAAACGCCCGGACGAATGTTTTGGAGACACAGAGTTTAGACGTATCTACAATGAGACGGTGTAAGGTTGCCAGAGGACAGATATTCAAAGCTGACCCATTGTCTATCAAAACTTGAGCCACATGGGAGTTTCTACATTTAACAGAGATGTAGAGACCCTTGATACATCCCCTTCCTTCGGCAGAAAATTTGTCTTCCGAGAATGTTATCTGATCCTTCAAAAGGATGGACCCCACAAATGCTTCTAACTTGTCATGCTCAATTGTCTCTGGGATGTTTACTTCGCTAAGTACCTTCATCAGGGATTTATGATGCTTCATGGACTTTTGGAGTAGTTCTAACAAAAAAATCTGGGCAGGCAATTTGCGTAAGTGGTCCATCATATTGTATTCACTGGCTTTAACGATAGCCAGGAATTCTTTGGCTTCTTCATCAGTGACAGGCTTTGGAGGCGGCACGTCAGCTTGGGCATACGTTCGTCCGAACCTAGTAATTAGGTCAACATCCAGTTCGTAGGACCATGAGACTGCTTTATTATTCTTGTACTAGTAAGGCTGAGGTATCTCTATCACTATGTGCCTCTCGGTTAGGGGTACCTCAATCGTTAGCTCCTCTTTCTCGTCTGGGTTATCGGACGAAGGTTCGTTCACAAGCATAAGGATAGATTTACTTGTTTCAGCATTCAAGGCTGAGAGTTCTTCATCCCAGTTAATGATAATCTCGGAGATGGTGGCCACCATACCGGTACGCTTGGCGTACAGAATCAAACCTGCTTTTGCCATGCTAATAACCCTTTCTTTCATTAGAGACAAGAGTAATACTTCACCAGTAGGATAATACCCTGCTTTCACTAGGGCGTGATAAACGTCAATAGTGCATGCCCTCTCACTCTTAATTCGACAAGCGTTGAAAGTGGATATGGCATTAACTCTGTTATCGTGTTCGGTAGTGGGTTGTTTTGGACATTTGGCTTGGATGTCTGAAACGAAAAGGCTTTGGTGTCAAGTAAGTTTTTGATTCAATGTTTGAGGGTATAGCAGTCGTCTGTCAAATGTCTCATCTCGCCCATGTGATAGTCACACTCCTTGGATGGATCATAATTCGAAAAGTTTTCTAAGTTGGGACATTTTGGCTCAGTAGACAATACGTTTTTCTTCCGGAGTATGACCAGGACTCGAGAAAAAGATCCAAGCAACGGAGTGAATTGCCTTTTCTTATATCACTTCGAAGGATGGCAACTTGAGGTCGGCTACTGCTCACTACTCACCTGGATTGTCCGGGGTGGATAAACGATCTAGGTATACGTGATGTTTCCATCCGTCAGAGATTCCTTCTCTTTTCTCATGTTGAGTCTCTTGCTTGTGGAAGCGGGGTCTGTGATCCATCCATCACGCAATCCCATTTCAATTCGTTCGCCTACAGGAACAAGATAATTAAGAGATTCAGCAATGGCACCAACCAGGCGGTATCTATATTCAAACGGAAGAGACTTATGAACAACTTCACTTGTTTATGATCAGTGACTTGTGGGGTAACCTGAGCTGCCAAATTTCTCCATCATGTGGTATACTCTTTAAAAGACTTACTCTTCTTCTTTTCAGTGCGTTCCAAATCGTCCCGAGTAAAGGTGACGTTGAGATTGAATTGATACTGCTTGAGGAATGCATCAATGACGCCATCCCAAGATTTAAAAGCATTCACATCTTTTAACATATACCATGTCAAAGCTGGCCTCGTCAGACTTGCCTGAAATGTCTAAATCATGAGAGGTTCATTATCTACGTATTGAGTCATCCACACATGATACATATGCAAATAGTGTATAGGGCATGAGGTGTCATCATATTTCTCAAATTCTGGCATATTGAACTTTTCTGGTACTTTGACTCATTTGTATATAGACAGGCCGAGTGGGACAGCATGCTGCAGGCCTTGTAGCTATTTCAACATCTCCTCGACCTTTATAAGGCACTTATCATGTTCTGTCATCAGTGCACTCTCAGGTTCAGCCTTCCTAACAACTAAGGAAAGCGGATTGTCCTCTAGCAAGGGCATTTTACTGTCGCTGGTGGAGGCTTTGTTTTTTTCAATAGACGATAGTGGTAACATCACCTCAATTGCTACAGGCGTGGGCGTGAGCTTGCCATTGATGGATTCTATTTGCTTTGTGAGATTTTCAAGCGCATTGAAAAACATCTTCATTTTGTTTTCCATATTATCGAGACAGACGTTTTCTTCGGCCATTTTTTGTAACTACCTGTGAAAACGTTGAAATGAATTAGTATAATGTCTAATAAAGAACATTTCATGACCTAATCATAATAATATTACATAATTTCTTTATTTGCAAAGAAAATAAACGAGAAAAAAGGCTTTTATTAATATTAACATTACAGGTGGCATCTCCGAGGTTCGAACCCTAGTTGCCTCGAACCGTTTTCACTCATTCCCAGATAGCACTGGGTTGAAGGCCACGATGGTGTCATTAAGGCGCAAAACAATTTATTTATGTAATAGAAGTGGTCCAAACTATATTGACATTAGTAAAACTTATAAATATTTTTTAAAGAAGAAAAGCAAAATATCTAAACATAAATACTAGGAAAATATGAAAGACAAGGGCTTATAACAAAAGGGTGCCCTTTCCATATGCACATTCTATAAACGATGGGGAAGCTACAATCTCTCGGTGCCGCTTACTTTCTCGGACAAGCTCTGCGATAAGCATATCCTTCGTCCCCACGGTCCTTTCGAGATGATCAATCTGTGCTTGGCGACTGGGCTTGTTGGTTACATCCGAGACCTTTGGCTGTAGATCTGTCGGGATTTGATAATGCAAAATGTAGAACAGAGAGGCATGGTGGACCTTTTCCTGCCCCTTCAATAGCCTAGGCACTAAAATGTTCTCAGGCTGGCATTCAGTCCATATCCCTTGGATGGCACAAATTTCACCAGCGTAGTTGTAATTCGAGCGGGTGAATCGAACTCGAAATGGGTTTGTCTTAAGAGGCGACAGGATCTCCTAAAGGACCCTGTACTGGCGGGCCACCCGATAGGAGTAGTACGAAGTAGCGCCAGATAAACTGAGCAGTGGAACAGGATTGTGGAACCTATGGGCATAACGAGCCTGACCATCATGGAACCATTTAGTGTGCCATAAGAATGCTTTAGGATAGGGGTCTTTCAAAAAGTTTATCCATGTAGCGTAATCCTTATCGGAGGAACTATTTTTTAAGAACTCAAATCTTTGTATTGGGTGCATGAGGTCGTCGATTTCAAAATGCTGCATGAGATGCCCAAATCCTCTCAAATGATATAAAAACCATATTTGTAAAATTTCTGGGGCGGTTCGCATGATTTTCTCATCATTTCGTTTAAAACGGTTTAAAGACAAAAATGTTTCTGCCAAAACCAAATTAACATAACTCGAGCCGATGCAAATTTGTTTAGCTACATACGCAATCGAGGGGTTTAATGAATTTTTACGATGGAGGAAAACGACACACCCGATAAAAGCAGGATGAAAATCTTGGCTTGGCTTTTTGGCTCATATGTTGACTTTCAAAATATTCATTTAAGAAAAATCATGGGCATGCATTACAATGAGCTTTAACGACTCTCTTCACGATATCGCTCTTGGTTCGCAAAAATTGAGATAATTCGAGCAAAAGAGACACGCCTAAAAGTGATTTGATGAGCTCAGATCCCAAAGGTTTTCCAATGACAATACTATATTCTTCCAAAGTCAGGGTCATCTCAAACTTACCAAACATGAAAATGGATGTTTGTAGGCACCAAAAATGTGCTAATGCTTGCATCATGCTAGAATGGATGTTGATTTTGAGCAGTGGAAGTAGGCGACCAATTCTTGCTTTGACATACTGTTAGCCATTCTGGTCGAATTGGTCCCACCATGTCAGAAGTTCTTTCTTAGAAGTGGGGACAAATTGGACATCAGCTCTTCCCATCGTATATAGAATGCAATCAATGGGTGACTTAACAATAACAAATCAATTGAATAAGTAGGCTGCATAATAATAAAATAAGAATGAATAGAATATATACCTTTCCTTGAACCGTGTTAATCACAACGACATACACATGAAGAGTGAGGTTTGACTTCTATTTTAGACTAGTTCAACAAAATGAAATTAAAAGGGTATCTGACCGTCGCAGTCTTGCATTGGTGTCAAGTCCTTTTAACCTCAGCCAAATCGAAAGGAATATCTTATAGTCACGCGAATAGCGGCTAAAGATATTTCTTGACGAATTTTTAGAAATAAATTTCAGGAAAAAGAAAGGCAACCTTTACATCGCAGGCTCGCGTTCGTGGTCGTATCTTTCTTAACACCATCCTAAAATGCCCTATCGCGGCCCAGGTTCAGCAGCGTGGTTGTATGTGGAACAGTGTAATGCTAAATCATTAAAGCATGCACAACAATTTATAAACAATCAATTTGAACCTGCAAGAACAAATAACACCTTAATGTTAACATCATACCTGGAGTTCTTGCTACCAAACAAAAAATATATATTTTGAACAGGATAAAAAAATTTGGCTTAAGTCCACTTTTTAAAAAAATGCAAGTCCCAGCGGAGTCACTAGTCTGTCACAACCGATTTCCCGCTCTTTTTATCGAGCATGCAAAAAGAAGGGGGGCTCATCTGGTACATGCTAAATCTAGATTTGGGACTTAACTCGGGCTCTTCCAAACCCATACCATATCGCTACTTAGGGTTTAAGTGTTTAACATGCAAGTGGTTTACATTAAGGAATTGTCACTAATCGATTTGGGGTGGGTCGATTAGAAACCCAAATAAGGTTATGGGAGAATCACCCTATTCCTACGAACCAGAGATTAAATGAGTTCAGGGACTTGGTTACACTACTTGAATAACTAATGCCATTTCGGTACCTTTTTATCATGTTCATTTCTAAAAAAAAAATATTTGTCAGGCAATTTGAATTGATTTTAGAACCTTTCTCCTAACATATGAGGCGCTCAAATGAATGCATAATCGAAAAAAGATTAGCAGTCCAAAACAAATATGTAGCCTAAGGTTCTAACCCTAACTAAGGTGACCAACATTTAAAACACAATAATTCATGCAATTAAAGTATAATTAAAAACATGCATAATGATAATAAAACGACATTAAAGAAAATATGCAAAGTACTACCGCACAAACGTATAGACTTGTCTAATTAAAACATTGTGATTTATGCAATTAAAACAATATGCATAATAATACAAAATAAATCAACACATTTAGACATACCACATAATTTTAAAAAAAATGAAATAATAATAATAATAATAATAATGATAATAATAACAATAATAACAATAATAATAATAATAATAATAATAATAATAGAACGGAAAAAGATTTCTTTTTTATAAAATTTTTTTAAATTTTTTTAAAAAAATAATATAATATTAAAAACCGGGTTAGGTCGCCGAATTCAAGTCAGTCAGGTTCAACCCGGATCAACGGATCCAACCGAGGGCGTTAACCCAGGTCGGAACTGACCTGGGTCAACGGAACCGATTCTGGTCAACGGATCCAACCCAGGGCGTTGACCTGGATCAAATCGACTGATCTGGGTCTGGCCGAACCCACATGCATAGTGTCACACCCCGAACCCCCATCGAGCTCGCAACATCCCGCTCCAGTCGAATTATTGCGACGTCCCAAGAACGTCGCCGACCCAACCCAAACATCAGAGCCACATGCGGAAGCGAATAACAAAACCCTGGACAGAAAGATGACGACAACGGGGTAGAACAACAGAACAATCGAGCAACCACATATTTATACAATACCAAATATACAAACATCATGTTACAAACATAAATACAGACTAACATCCTCAACCACCGTTTAAACAAAAGTTTAGAGGTCTGGTTATCCTAACTTCAATATCGGTCTACCCAATCTACTCAACCCCTAAAATGACTTAGGAAAAAACCTAGGGTCGCCCTTCTCCATTCTGCCCCTAATTCATCTGGCTCAATCCTCCGGAAATCTCTTGGGCATCGCCTGCGAATCCACTGGGCACCATGCGCAGCTCTTTGCACTTCAAAAAAGAGAAGGCGGTTCCCCGGGTTTACGACTAGGGGTCTGAAATTGTGGATTATGTAACTATAAGACGAATCTCAATAAGTGTACAACCCCAAACCCCACATACGCACTCACGTACCGCCAGACGAAACATGCAACTATCAGCCAAGCTAACAAATACATACGAGCCTACTTGGAACTCATCATGCGCATTCCTGCACGTTAGACAATAACGCAGCCAACACATCACAACAAAGAATCACAGACGCGCGTGTGCCTTAATTATATGACAGAAACCACTTGGGCACGTCACATACCGTGCCTAGCAGTTTTTACCCCATAACTAAACATCACATCACGCACACTAACTTACACCATATGTCACTTTCTCAAACCTCGCACCTCAAGCCAATTCCCGCTCATTCTCAACTCTTCCACCACTACCACGCCCGCAGAAAACGCATCAGGACAACAGTCTTCTGACCTCGTCAGACATCGTCACCCTGTCAGGCCGAGTATCGTCACCTCTTCAGGGACGGCATCGTCCCGCGCAAACAAACACACCTCAAGACGGACCTTTTCCAACCAATCCTACATTCCCGTACCTTAATTTCACACTCTCCACACATGCCACATGGTCACACATGCCACACGGTCACACATACATATGGCCAAACATGCACACTTCACCCACATTTCACATTTACAAAATCTCGTCACATGAACACACTACACGACCATACACATATAACACGCGACCCCAATGCACGATCACACCACCACACCACATTCAGCCCAAGCATAGTCCAGAACACATTCCCAATCAGCCCACAATCACAAACTACACAATCAATCAATTAAGCCCAATTTAGCCATAACAATTCCAATTAATCACACAAATTAACCATGATCGGTCCACACATTACAGCCACACAATCACACATACAGGCTCATTCAAGCATCAAACTACCCGTCAAAATACCACGATAACACCGAATAATTCTCGAGAGAGAGAAAAACGAAAATATACAAAATCGGATCCAAACTGGGAAGTTGCGCAGTGACAGAAATCCATTTAAAAAAAATTGTAAACCAACTCCAAAAATTATGAAATTTGGATATGTTGTACGAAACATCTTGATAAACATTTTCTGTGAAGAACTAGAAACCCGGTTCAAAACGTAAACACCTCGTTTTGACACTCAAAGTCGGACAAAATCCTATTCGCTCGGACAGCCCCTCAGGCCATCAAAATACGACTCATTCAGTATCCAAATTTTTGTGAAGGAAGTATTTTGAAATTAAGCACGGAAAAATTTATAAAATTTCGAACAGACCCGGAGGTCGGGATGAACAGTGTTCCGGGCAGTTTCCATACGGTCTGAAAATGGGTTTTCGTATGACCCAAATGGTCTCCAAAAATTCCAAATTTAAAATATATTTTACTTCAAGGTGTTGGGAACAACTTTTATGAAAAAAATTTCTTCAAATTCGGCCCACAAAATTTTGTACAAAAATAGCAAACCGGATGGGTACAGTAGTCGCAAATCCGAAAATCACACCAAATCTCACGAATTCAAACTGTAATCGTTCCATATCAAACCACAATCGATTCGCCACATCACAGCCATATCCAAGCCTTCTAAACCTCACCTAATCAGTCCTAAATCAGTCCACAACAACCCGAATATCCTGCCTCGTTCTACACTCCAAAACAATCACAATAATCACCTAAACCGAGCCCTAAACTAGTCTAACAAAACCTGAGGTTTTAGGTGTCGATTGGGGAAGTCACTTACCCTACAAAGGTGGGACAAACTAGCTGGATGGGTGGCTGGAACAGGTGGAACAGCGGCGGCAGTGGCGGCGGCGGCAGCGAACGACAGCCGGCAGTGCTCCTCCGGAGGCGATGATCACGCCAAGGAAACAAGAGAGGGAGAAAACGGGAGAGGAGGGGCTGATCGTGGGGGAGAGGGGATGGCCGGAGGTGATAATGATGAGAACGAGGAGAGAGGGTGGAGGGTTTGACTAAATAGTCAAATTTTCCTTTAATAATCAAATTGCCCTTTTAACACTTGGTTCACATTACTCCAAAGTCCAATAATTGAGGGCATTATGGTCCAAGTGAAATATGCATTATTGAGCTGATGGTTATCTATAAAATATCCCAAAATTTCGGAACTGAAAATGGCCCAGGGGCAAAACGGTCATTTTTCCGATCTCGGATCGAAATTCCATTTTTCGTCCGTACCAACCCCAAATGGGTGTGGCCAACATAATATGGCGTCGGAATCATGAAAATAGCTTCTTAAGCCATCGAAAACCGACTGCAAAGTCCTATGAAATAAAATAATATTATTTTTCACTTCCGAGCCAAAATTCCAATTTTTGACTGTAACAACTCTAAATGTGCGTGGCCACCCTAAAATGACATCGGCCTCGAAAAATAATCTCATGCGGCCTCAGAATCAACGTCGAGGTCCAGAGGGGCAAAATCGTAATTTTTTCGGTCCTGAACCGAAATCCAATTTTTTGCAGAAATGGGTAGCCCCAAGGTTTGCCAAGCCAAAAACGTCATCGGCCGCTCAAAATTGCCACTTTCAAAATTCTTGATTCCCGAGCCCGAATTCCAAGAAATAACTAAAATCGAGCAATCGCAATTTTAGTTTATCTCTGGCTAATGGGTGGCTCTCTGGAATTATGCGCTCTTAACTCGTGACCGACACTAAGTCAAATCACATTTAAGTTTACTCTACCCAAGACGACCTCGATTGTCATATAATTGCGATGGTCTGTTGCTAATTCCCTTCGAACACGATCAATCAAATAAACCGGTCTCGGTTGACTCAAAACATTCTCTCATTAATCCATATGGTCGAAGATCGAACTCAGGTCAAGTTCTTTGGTCGTGCGAACTCAATCTCGTAATAGCCGTTCCTAAGGTTAGCATCCCGTGAATGCGCATTTCCGGGAGAGATCTCACTATAGTGCATTGATCAATATTCATTTCCTAAATCCCGGGAAAATGATCGAAAATTCAGACTATTACACACAGGCACACGGGGGACGCTGACGGAGCCAAAATTGGCTAACCGCCAGCCGATCCAGACCGGCGCCGCCCCTAAATCCGCCCCTGGGACCACCACCAAGCTTCACTGACTACCTAGGTCATTGTCCGACTGCCAGCTCACCGATTGGCAACCAAATCAAAACTGGCCTCGTTGAAGCATTTTGTCGAACACATGATGTACGCGGGGAAAATCGGAGGATTTCGACCTCCTCCGACGACCTGGTTGGCTCCGACGGCTACGATTCACATTCAACAGCGAGTGGGGACCTAGACCGACGATGGTATGGGCCGGGATTTGCGCGAAACGACCGGCGCAAGTCCCAGCCAAACTGAACAAGAAAACAGGGGAAAACAGAGAAGATTCTCGGCTGAGAGAGCTCACCGATCAACGACTTGTCAAGGTTGCTTTCCGGCTACTCCATGGGCGATAGCGACACTGCTGGTTGTTTTCTTGCTCCGGTGAACCCTCAATTTGCTCTCTCTTTCTCTATTCTCTCTCTTCTCTCTCTGTTCTCTCTCTCTATTTTTCTCAAATGTGGCTGACCCCGACTCAATCTCTCTCTCCAGTTTTTATAATTGCCGAGAGCCACTGCTTTTGCTCCTCTACGTCGGCTGATGACAGCATGCACCGGCTTATTCTGTCTCGCAACTTTCCCGGCCATTTAGGCCAGTGCAGGGGGGGCCTGTTCGGTGAGGGAGAACAGAGGAAGAAGGGGGAAGGGGAGGTCGGGATTTCGGGGAAGACTGGATTGACCATTAAGGCCAATCCCGTTGGCATGCTCCTCCGGCCCTCCTCTAACCTGATGGCGACGGTGTGGAGCTGCTCTGGCGTTCGTCACGCTGGACATCAGGAACAGGGCAGAACAGGGGAAGGGAAAGGGACAGGGCGGCAGGGGGAAGAGAAGGAGAAGGAAAGCTAGGCCGAGTCAGGCCCAGTCGCACGCAGGGGGGAAAGAAAGAAAAAAAGAAGGCGGGCTAGGCCCGCGTGGGAGGGAAAAAGAAAAAAAGAAATGAGCCGAGTCGACTCGGCCCTGATCTGGCCTAACTCGAGTTTTTTTTTAAAATTAATTTAATTAATTTTTTTTAGAACACTCTAATAGACCATATTAATAGAAATGTGCCTAATTTCTATATGCAATGCAATTAAATAGAAATATTATTTTTGTTTTAGGAGTTAAGGAAATTTAATTCCTAAATTTTGTGTAAATAATTTTTGGGCAAATTAAAAGTCGGTGTTAACACACGCACATCACACACCTCAAATCTCACACGTTCACATACTCGAACATTAATTAAATGCACTCAAATGCACTCAATTCAACCATTTTAATTCAGCCCATGTAACATACATATAACCATCATATCACATACCATTTTTCATCACGAAAACCTTGGCACAACAAGCACGACACTACACCACGATTTCACACAATTAAGAACAGAATCAAATTATACACGCTACGTACCAAACCGAATTTTGCAGCACATAAACCAACCATACTCAGCCCTCATTCAGTCTCTAATTACTCACCAAATCACCATAATTTCATCCATAAAAACCTTCATCCAAAACAGCCCATAAAACTATATCAAACCGTGTCTAAACGAGCCCGTTAATACCCGATATCCTAAATATGGATTAGGGTGTCACTTACTTGGAATTTCCAAGCAAGAACAACCTAGCAAGGGGGCGACAAGGCAGCAAGGAAGCGGCGGCCAGACGACTCGGCGGTTGGATGCACAGTGGATGGTGAGCGCACGGCGATTCAGCACGACTCCGGCCAACACACGGCCAAAAGGGAGAAAGGGTTAGTTCAGCCAAGGGCGTGAGTGAGAGAGGGTAGGCGTGAGAATGGGAGGAAGAGAGAGAAAAAGAGAGAAAAAGGGTTTAAATAAGTGGCACCAATAATTGGTGCACCTACCCCAAGCCAAAATTACCATCCTACCCTCCTTTCTACTTTCCATCCAACGGCTAAGATCCAAGCTTATCCAAAAATCGATGGCCAAAATCTATTCTCACCAAAAATATCCAAGGGTAAAATTGAAATTTCACAAAAAGTGCAGGGGCAAAATCATCCAAAAAATTATATCTCTAAAGTTGGCTTGAAATGACCAAAATGCCTTTTCACATTACACTTGGTCTTCATAAAATCCCAAGGGCAAAACGGTCATTTTCCACTTCCTGTCAAAATTTCAGTTTCCTGACGAATCTGAACAAATCCGAGGTTGACCACATTAATAACAATGCTGTCCAATTACTCTGTCATGACTTTCAAAATTTTCAGCATCCAAACTTAATCTCTATTTAATAGTTAAACTCAAATAAGCGTGACTTGAGCTTATCTCAAATTAACGGGCGGCTTTCGAGAAAATTTGTATATTCGACCCGTGGTCGATACTAAATCGAGCCACGTTTAAGTTCACTTAAGTCATGGCGACCTCGATTGTTATATAATTGCGATGATCAATCACTAGTTCTAAAGAACGCGATCGTTTGAAATAGGTTTGAGATCGTTCGCTAATTTCGTATTCTGACTAGGCGGAATCACCAGCGATCCAATTATACGACATTCACAAATCAATCCATGACTATCCTTAGATCGGCCTATATTAACCCAAAATATCACCTTGATAATCTTTATGGTCGAAAATCAGTCTATGGTCAGGTTCTATGGTTGCACGAATCTAGATCCCTAATTAGCCTTTCCCTCTGGTTAATATCCCAAGAATGATCAAGTTTGAACGAGATTTACTATAAGTGTGTTATTGAAATTATGCATTTCATAAATACCAAATGAGTCGAAATTTAAAATGTCATAGAAAATATCGCACTTCAAAATTTCCCAATGGTGTTGATAAAACAGCCCATTAAGACCATCCAGCCCGGGTGCTTTTGAGGCCCCTAGCTGGAAAACGACTCCCTTTACTTCCTCTAAAGTAACCTCAGCTACTAATTGGTCATTTATTTCCTTCGACACCACCTGGGGGCACTGATCCAACACGGGCTGGAAGTCTCGAAACCCGATTGATTGATATAAATTTTCAAAATAATCTATGGTCATATTCTTTAGTTGGTCCTGGTCCCTAATCCAATCACCATATAAGTTCTATAGCATTTTGATTTTGTTTCTCAGCCTTCGTTGGATAGTGGTCGCATGGAAGAGTTTAGTATTTTTATCACCTCATTGAAGCCAGTTAATTCTGGATCTCATTCTCCGGTACATTTCCTCTTACTGCCACAATTTTCCAATCTCCCATTGTAAAAGACATACTCGCTCCCTATCATAGAAGTCACTGTTACTGTTTATAAGCTGTTGAAGTTCTTGTTTCAAATAATTGATCTTTTAATGCACATTGGAGAACCTCTTCCTACCCCATTTGGCAAGTGCAAGAGTCACTGCATGTAATTTCCTGCAAAGATTCGTCTCTTTTAAAAGAGGGGACTCACAAGAATGAGTAATCACATCTCTGCACTCCACATCTTCCAGCCAAAATGCTTCAAACTTAAATTCCTTTTTTCGTTTCACTCGATCTGTCTCCAAAGATAATAGAATTGGACTGTGGTCTGATCAAATAGCAGGTAGTGCAAAAACTTCAACTTTTGGGAACAGTAATTACCATTCCATTGTACAAACCACCCTATACAGCCTTTCCTTCACAAAATCATCGCCTTCCCTATTGTTTGCCCTAGTGAATGCGTAACCCTTACTGTCCAAGTCCATTAAGGAACAATCATTCAGAAGCTCTTGAAAAGCATTCATTCTATAATTTTCAGCTATCCTCTTACCTACTTTCGCCCAATGATGAAGTACTTCGTCGAAATCCCCAATAAATACCCACGGAAGAGAATTTGAGGAGCTAATCTGTCTTAGTTCCTCCCATAGTTGTAATCTTTTTTGGTACACAGTCAACGCATGAAGGCACGTGATGCGCATCCTTTTGCCACTATCCATCTCCTCGTAAATCATATCTATAAACTCCTCAGCCATACGTTCAATATTCAAAGATACCCTATCATTCCATAACACTGCTAGCCTCCCTGCTAAGTCTATGGATCCACTACACAACAATAGGGGAACTTCAACCTCTTCTTAATTCTTTGAATCACCATCTCCTGGTTCTTTGTTTCCATTAAGAACACTATGTTGGGCTTTTCTTGAACCACAAGGGCTCTTAGTACTTGAACTGTCAGGGGATTGCCCAGACCCTGACAGTTCCAACTAATGAGCGTCATTTGTCACTTGGTGGCTTATTAGGGCTAGCCACTAAAGCCCATCTTCCTGGCCCCTCCACCTAAAAAATCGAGGTGTCTATCATTTGAGTCTCATCAATTCCTCCCTGCAAACTTCCTCTTAGTCCATAGGGATTATAGCGTTTAATCTTTTTGCTAGATGATGCCATTGAATCCATACCTGTAAGCTTCAGTTTTTTAACCTTTGCCGAACCCTCTTTCTTTTCCTGGCTGCTCTGGTTCTGGACCAATACTGGTAACGAGGTTATAGTACCCCCGTATCCTGTCATCTCTCTATCTTGGTGACGGTTACACAAGACACCTGATGCAATATCCACCATCTCTGCTTCCGTTGCCTCCACAATTTCTTTGTCTTTATTATTGCAAGTTGGCTCAAAAGGAACCAACTGAGTTGAGATCTCTGGTGTCTCGGGGATAAGTTCATCCTCGTCATCAACTTTCTCTTGTTTCCCATAAAAGGCCTTCCTTCCCTTCCAACTTGATCAGCTTGCCAGATTTGAGTGGTTCCTGTAGGTTAAGTTTTACTCTTGTTTTCCCTGCTTTTAGAGAGACACCATCTTTAGTTTCCAATCTAGCTTTTGTAACTTTTCCCAACTCTCGAACAGCTCTACAAATAGCCTTCTCAGTATCTCTTTCCAAGGGCAGACCATACACATGGACCCAAAATGCACAAGTTGTGAAATCATAACATTGAAGGGGTTTATTGGGAATCCAAGGTTTCAGAATCACCAAATGATTTGAAAAGAGTCAAGGGCTATTCTCCAAAACCTTATTTTTCTCCCCTTCCTTTCTAAATTTAAACACATACAAGCCAGACTCACGTTGTGTGATATTAACATTTTCAACTTTCCAAGCCCTTTTCATCGTATTCTGAAAGGCTTGAAAATTGATGGAAGGGTAGGACATGAACTTACCCACTAAAATTAGTTGGCATTCCTCAAGTTTTTCCTTCAGTACTGCATCCTCCCATTATTCAATCATCTCTTCTGACCATAGTCTACCTTACCTTTTGCAGAGCGAGGCCAAGCAAGCATTTCCTTCCTCAGTTTCTTCCATGGTGACTAGAAGAGAGATGCTTCAGTAACAGGAACCCTAGGGGAAGAAATTGCATACTACTACATGTAAAAATCAGATTGAGGAGAGTGGGAAAGAGGCCTCTTGACCCGATGGAGCATTGAAGGGAAATCAGATTTCATGGGTAGGGTTTATGAAACGGTGACAGCAAATTTAGGGTTTAATGCCAAATGGCAAACAGAAAACGAAACTCTAGGTGGTGAGTAATTCTAGACTAAAATATTCTGGGGAAAAGGTTGAGATTGCAATGGATAATGGATAGTTTTTTGTGGAAATGGTTATCTATTTGTGATGGAAATGTTGAAAATCGTGCTTGCTTCATCTTCTGTGGGCTGAGAAAAGTCCAAAGCAAACTGTAAGATGGGAAGAGGGGAACAACTGGGAAAAGTTAGGGTTTATGCGAAAGGAACTACCATGGAGGTAGAGGAGACTCTACATAGTCGAGAGAGTTTCGAGCAAGGTGTTCTTGGTTACTCCGCCCAGCCATTTTCGTAGTAGATTGGTTAGGGGGACTTACCTTGCGAACAGTGTTTGCCCGCCTCAAAAGTTGATTTTTGTTGTCCTATTAATAGTTCTCTTCATACTTCTCAACAGGATCGACCTCCAATTTTTCCAACAAAAGAGCCTTCTATTTTACTATTCAAAGGGGTCATACATTGTAACACCCAACGTGTTACGTCAATCGAGTGAGCCCTCATGGTGTTCTATATACGTAAGATATATTCTCAAATTGTCACTACATCGTGTGGTTGCTTTGAGTTTCTTTTATTGGTTTGGCCTATAAGAGAATCAGTTTAAAATTTAAATTTCAAATTATCCTTCATAATTTCAATCTTCTCATTATTATAGATAGTTGTCAATTAGTTAAGATTTTCTCCATATTTTTAGTTGTTGACATCCTTGCACATGTACTATAAATAATACTAATATGCAGCAATGAATATCATTTTGGAAAATATTCTCTTAATCTTCTCCTTTTATGGTATCAGAGCGTATCTACTCTTAAGAGCCTCTCTCATCCCATGTCTGCTCCTAGCCATAGCTGCCACAAACTCTACTTCTGAAACAATCATTCTCGAAATTCCTGCAACCACTTCAACCAAACTTATTGCAATCTCTGCTGGTGCACAGCTTCCCATGAAGCTGACTTCCACCAACTATGCTTCGTGGCAAGCTCAATTCATGTCCTTGCTAGTTGAATATGACTTTAAAGGATTTATTGACAGAACGCGTCCTTGCCCACCGGAAGAGATCACTCACGCCAATCAAATAGTCCCAAATGCCGCCTATTTTCATTGGATTAGACAAGATCAACTCTTGCTCAATGGGATTTTTGCTTCCACTTATGAAGCCATCATTTCCCCTTATTACCTCTTGTGCAACATCTCAAAGTGCATGGAACAAACTTGCAATACTTTACGCAAGCAAATGTCGAACCCCGTGTCATGCATCTCAAGGACCAATTATCAATGGTTAAACGCAACTCTCATTCTATTTCTGGTTTTTTACAACAACTAAAATCCATTGCAAATGAGTTGACAATGATTGATTCTCTCCATGACGATGACCTTGTCATCCACGCTTTCCGGGGATTAGGACCGGAATACCGTGAAATTGCAGTAGCAATTCGTGCTCATGAACACACAATCACTTTTGAGGAACTTTACGACAACGGTCCACTGCCTGATCATCAATAGAAGCCGGATATAGAGCAGTTGCTGCTACCTCATCGGAATTACTTTGGGTTCAAAACTTGCTCACCAAATTGGGCATACACTCACTTGAAACACCCACGATATACTATGACAATATTGGGGCTACTTATGTGTGTGCCAATCCGGTCTTCTACTCTCGCATGAAGCACATTGCAATTGATTATCACTTCGTTCGTGAGCTCGTAAAAGACGGACAATTGAAAGTCTCTCACATTTCCACACATGACTAACTAGCAAACATCCTTACCAAGTCACTATCAAAACAACGCGTGCAAACACTTCGAGTCAAGATTGACGGTTCCGACGGAAACTCCATGTTGAGGGGACATATAAGAGAATCAATTTAAAATTTAAATTTCAAATTATCCTCCATAATTTCGATCTTCTCATTGTTGTAGATAACTGTTAATTAGTTGAGATTTTCTCCATATTTTTAGTTGTTGTCATCCTTGTACATGTACTATAAATATCACTGATATACAGCAATGAATATTATCCTGGAAAATATTCTCTTAATCTTCTCCTTTTATGGCCCACATGGAATGGATCAAGTTATCACAGATGATATTAGAGCAAACCCTCTCTGGTAGATGCGATTAATAAACTAGGCCCCAACTTGATCCCAAATGGGTGGGGTGATCGCGTGAGCAACGATGCTCGCATAAGTTGTGGCTCTTAACAAACTTCAAGGATGGTGAATTGGGTAAAAATGAAATGGGGCACATACTGAGAAACGGGAGTGTTGTTGGGTAGGATCACTAGGTAGTACAGCCAGTGCTAACAAGGATGTGGGTGGTTTAAATGAGGGAGCTTATAACACCTCGATTCTCACATCGATTAGTTAAGATTTTGTGATGTTATTCATAAGCAAGATTCACCCTCAATTGGTTATCATCTTGTGTGATTACTGTGGATGCTCCTTTTAAGGATTCACCCATGTGGAACAAGTTGGATAGTTACATATTTATATTTTTTGTTAAATGGATTTATTTGTGCATGCCCTAACAAGAGGATATATAGTTGCCGAAGCATAAAATTTTAGTCATGGCAACAATGTGGGAAAGGGAAAATTGTCCAAAAATTCCTAAATCTATTGTACGATGGCCAATTTAGTCTTAAACTTTTCAATTATGTTAATTTAGTCCTAAAACTTTTGACAATTTGCCAATTAAGTTCTAGACCTTTCAATTATGTCAATTTAGTCCTACCTATACCTTTTGAAGAATTGCCAATTTTATCTTAAATCTTTTGATGATTTGCCTACATTTTCTTTTTGGCTAATTTTGGTCAAAAATAGCTGAAGTGGACATCAGTCGGCCAACGACAATCCTATATGGCATGGCATTGTCGTTAGCTGGCGTTAACGTGAAAAATTTTTGCATTTTTTTAAAATTTTCGCTAACATGGACAACTTTTTCATTTTTTTTCCATTTCTTCCCTTTTCTTCATGGCAGTACTTAGTTATGGCCAGTGATTGGCCACTGGCAATGGTCACTCTCACTGGATCTAGCAAGGGCACGACCCTTGCCTAGGCAGCGATGGTCAAGCCCTTGCCAGGGGCTGCCTCATCAGATCTAGCGATGGTAGCCCATGCCCAAGCCCCAAGGATTGAGCCCTTGCCAGCGATGCCCTTGCATGTGGTCGGTTGTTGGCCATGGTAGTGTGTTGGCCACAAGCGAAAGGAAAATTTAAATAAAATGAAAAACTTTTCCACGTCACGCTGAACACGCCATGTAGGATGGTTGGCGGTCGGCATCCACATTAGTGATTTCAGCCAAAATATTGGCCAGAAGAACTAAATTGGAAAGTTTTCAAAAGATTTATGATTAAATTGGCAAATTTTCAAAAAGTTCATAACTAAATGAACACAATTAAAAAGTTTAGGATTAAATTGGCAAATCATCAAAAGGTTTAGGACTAAATTTGACACAATTAAAATGTTTAGGACTAAATTGACAGCCATATAATAGATTTATAACTTTTTGAACAATTATTGTGGATAACATCATGTTAACTCTCGGACCCATATCTACAAAAGATCGTAAAAGGACCCTTCATCTCACATATTGATGAAGCGATATATGTAGAGGTAATAGTATTTCAGCGGAATAACAAAAGATTACAACTTTGTTATTTCATCATGTATTACAACATATCTGGTGAGTATAAATTATCCATCCACAAACAACTAATGAAAAAAAAAACAATCTATTGCGTATATAAATACAAATAAATAATTTAGATGCATCAACTTATTATCCAGCCAGAAGAAAAAAGATATCGTATATTCTTATGATTCTTGACCTTCATTTAATCTTCTAGTGTCGGAAGCTACACCAAATCGGAACACTGGAGCCGGGTATGCGTTCAGTGGAGCTGCCGCGCGGCCCGCGAATTTCTTGTGGCTAATGCATGGCGGCCTGCCTCCCTTGGAAGTGTAGGCACACCCATTCCCCGGAGGCCGGCCCGAGCCCTTTTGCAGAGATTGCAAAAATATGTTACCTTCCTTTGATATAATGTAACGTTTCTTCTTCCTTCTCTTCGGCTTCATCATCTAACACTCTCGAGGCCTCGTGGAATTGCACGTTCACCAGCAAAAGAAGTGCCATGGCTAGTGCAACTGCATATAGGAACTTCATCTCTCTGTCCCTCCCTCTCTCTCTCTGAAACGAAAAGCTTGGGGTTGTTCGTATGATGCATCGGGAGGAAGAGATATTGGGCTCATTATATTGCTCCCAGTCCAACTTTTGCATGACTTCAATCTATCAGTCTGACCGACGTGTTTTGACCCTTGAATGTCATACATGAGATAGGAAATTTGGTGGTAATTCGATGTGAGAGAGAGAGGGAGGTGCCTTTTGGAAAAATTCTCGCAATTTGAATATATAGAAGTATACACCAATTTGATCTCGTTATCGAATTTGAATGTAACTTCGTTAATGACAAATTGAATTTTCCTTTTCTTTATTGTTATCAATGATACGGAATTATAACTTCAACAATGGACTGACAAATAGACTAACATCTTCACGATGTGCAAAATATACATATATGTCCAGTCTTGTATAATTTCTCATGGACTCTGGTCTTTTGATCAATGTCTTGCGTAAACTATTAGGTTTGAATAAAATGAAAGATATACTTTTTGCTAGGAAAAGATAATACATATCAGCATACATGACGAAGGAGATCGAAACGGTCAAAGAGGAAGATATAGGGTGAGAGGTCTGAACGTGATGTAATAAAAGCTTTTCCTATATGCATGAGCATAGAAGAGCAAAATTCATTTATGGGGAAACTTCCGACAGCACAGGTAAGTCGGTTGTTTGTTACAAGATGAGCTTTTGAATATTCAAAGCGGATGACATGGCTCTTGCAAAGTGATATATTTCATTGGACTCTTCGAAAAGGATTGCATTTAAACCTACTTGGAAGATATTACTCATGTCATGTGAAACCATATCTCGTTAATTGGAACTTTGTGTCTGGGCAGTGCTTGGTGAGTCAAGAACACCCTAGGCTAGCCTTCCTTCTATAGTTGTTCATATAAATAGTACGACGAATAACATTCGCATATCGAATTGTTATTGTAAAATTGGAAAAATTTTAATTTGTCTATCATTACTGTTCCTAAGAACAATACAGCGAATAATTTCATCTTGGAAAAATTCGTCAACATTTTCTTGATTTAGGATCAAAAAGTTAGGGGCCTTGTTGTAAAATTTGTGGGACCAATGGTAACTATTTTAAAAACTTAAACTATTAGATCAAATATGTGGTTCAATATTTAAATATTCTGGCACTCCCCAAGCAAGATTTTGGCCTAGGACTATACGTGGAAATATATGATAAGGGAGAAGAATAAGGGGTCTGGAGAGATTAGAACTCAGGATCTTCTACTCTGATATCATGTAAAACTTTTGCGGAATCATTGCCAACTGTTTTAAAACTTAAATTATTATGTCAAAACATGGTATATTATTTAAATTATCTATCACTGAAAACCACCTAAACATTCATCCACCAATTAAAAAATGTGGCCACGTCTAGGACTTGTTAATGCATAATCGGAGCCACATGAAGAAATCATATCATTGATTTGTCTCCTTCAATACCTCAACAATCGACATAATTGGTTGGGGCGTCAAGGAATTTTTAATTCACAACCAGGAGATTTCTTGCGCAAATCCCACCAACTGCGCGAAAATTACTCTCGGTTAAGGCCTCCATGCTCATGCCCTTAAGTTACCCAGAAAGATATTCATTTACCATTTACGAGTGATATACACAACTTTGATAACCTCATTCGCTTCATTTGGATGAGGTTGATGTGGCTGAAGAGGGCCATGTTCTTAGCTACCTCCTTTGTACCTTTTCGTGTCTCGACTCCACGCAAAGTTGGATGTGCACCGTATGTCATCTCTCTCTTCGCCCCGGCCAATACCCACCTGCCCTCCGTCGCTAACATTGTCAAACATATGCCGTCGTGGAACTCATGACAACCTCAATTGACCTCTGTCTAGGTCAATGAAACCCTATCAATTTAAAAGCAAGAGAGATTGGATATTTCATATAAATAATCTTCTCCTCGGTCAATAGCAATGACGGAGATTAACTGTGCGAAACGTATGTGGCTAAACCAAAGTCTTTTATTAATTGCTGATTTGTCAACTGTTCAGGGGAAAATTTAAGATGTAAATCTACCCCTGGGTCTATCCTTCACGAGAATTGGCTTAAGTACACCTTCAATATCTTGCAAAGAATTCCCGTTGGAGAACAGTATCTGGTCGACGTGTGCATTAGATTAACTGCGCGCAACGTATTCAAGCTGCCAATCCACCTACGACTTTAACATATTAGACAAGCCTTTTGTCTCTCAAACGTTTGTCAAATACCATGATAACCTAATACGTGAAAGGCGCACTCAAAAGTGTTGAATGAGCGTGCACAAAGATTGCATTGGAGAAGATTGTGAGTCGAGACCTAAATATTTCCTCAAAGGAAAAACATAATTAAGGTTAACTTCAGTAATTAAGTTAATTAAAACCTATTGAATGTTTGTGCATTTCCTTTTATGGCCAACGAGCTAATATTGGCCAGAAGAACTAAATTGGGAAATTTTCAAAAAGGTTTATGACTAAATTGGCAAATCTTCAAAAAGTTTATAACTAAATTGACACAATTAAAAAGTTTACAACTAAATTGGCAAATTTTCAAGAGGTTTATGACTAAATTTGACACAATTAAAATATTTAGGACTGAATTGACCGTTGTATAATAGATTTAGGACTTTTTGGACAATTATCTGGGCAACAGCATGTACTCTCAAACCCATATATGCAAAAGATTGTAAAAGGAGCCTTCATCTCATAAGGGACTCCATCTCACAGATTTCTTAAGCGACATATGTTGAGGCAATACGTATATCCACAACTAAGTATTTCATCAGACAAACATAAGATTACAACTTTGTTATCTCATCATGTATCACACGACACCTAGCTAGCGTGTAGGAATTATCCATCCACAAACAACTAATGGAAAAAAAACACGATTTATTTCATATACAAATACGTATACAATAAATAATTTAGATATATCAACTTATTGTCCAGCGAGAAGAAAAAAGATCTAGCATAGTCTTTTGGTTCTTGACCTCGAATTAATCATCTAGTGTCGGAAGCTACACCAAGTCGCAACTCTGGAGCCGGGTATGAGTTCAGTGGAGCCGCTGTGCGGCCCGGGAATTTCTTATGGCTAATGCATGGCGGCCCGCCTCCCTTGGAAGTGTAGGCACACCCGTCCCCCGGAGGCCGGACTGAACCCTTTTGCAGAGATTGCAAAAATATGTTGCCTTCCTTTATATAGTGAAATGTTTCTTGTTCCTTCTCTTCGGCTACATCATCTAACACTCTCGAGGCCTCGTGGAATTGCACGTTCGCTAGCAAAAGAAGTGCCATGGCTAGTGCAACTGCATGTAGGAACTTCATCTCTTTCTCTCCCTCTCTCTCTGGGTGAAACGAAAAGCTTAGGGTTTGTTTGTATGATCAGGAACTATGATGCTTTGGGAGGAAGATATATCGGGGTATTTATATTGCTCCCAGTCCAACTTTTGCATGACTTCAATCTGTCACTTTGGCCATCGTGTTTTGACCCTTGAATGTCATACATGAGATAGGAAATTTGGTGGTAATTCTATGAGAGAGAGAAGAGGGAGAAATGCCACTTGGAAATATTCTTGCAATGCTTATGAATATACAGAAGTATACGCCGATTTGATCTCGCTACTTCCAACCAAAATTCTTTAAAGAATAAATTTGATCTCGTTATCGAATTTAAATGTAATTTAGTTAATGATAAAATGATTTTTCCTTTTCAATATTGTTGTACATGATACGGAATTATACCTTTGCCACTGGACTAACAAATAGACGAACACGTTTACAATGTACGAAATATACATATATGTCGAGTCTTGTATGCTTTCTAGTGGACCATGGTCATTTGATCAATGACGTGCGTAAACTATTGGGTTTGAATAAAATGAAAGATATACTTTTTCCGGGAAAATATAATAAATATCCCCATACGTGACGAAGGGGATTGAAACGGTCAAAGAGGAAAAAAGAGAGAGAGAGGTTTGAACATGATGCAATAAAAGATTTTTCAATATGCATGAGCATAGAAGAGCAAAATTCATTTTTGGGGAAACTTCTGACAGCTCAGGTACGTAGGTGGTTTGCCACTAAACCCGTCAAATTGGTGAATCGGATCAGGTTTGGGTCGGGTCGAAAATGATCTAACCAAAATAGACCCATTTAATCCGTTTTGACCCATTTCTATGTAATGCAAATCTAATGACTCATATCCGATCCAATCAATATTGCTAAAACACTTCCATATTTAACTCAATCTAGGAAAATCCATATTCAAACTGAGATGAGAATATGAAGTGAGTGAGAGCGAAAATGAGTGAGGGCAAGAGAGATAAATTGAGTTAAAGAAGTTGTAAACTCATTTATGACTCATGTATAACCCATTTAACACTTATATTACATTTATACCCATTTTCGACCCATTTAGTAAATATAACTAATTCATTTATTACCCATTTACTGATATATGGGTTAAGAAATAGATTTATGATCCATTTTGACAGATCCATTTGCCACAATATGAGCTTTTGAATATTCCAGGCATATGACATGGTTCTTGCAATGTGATATATTTCATTGGATTCTTCAAAAGGGATTGCATTTAAGCCTTTCATGTGAAACCTTATCTCGTCACTTTGAACTTTTGCTAAAATCTCATCTTGGAAAAATTCATTTACATTTTCTTGATTTAGGACCAAAATGTTTGGTGGCCTCAATGTAAAATTAGAGGGACCAATGGTGACTATTTTAAAAACTTAAACTATTAGATCAAAGATGTGGTTTGATATTTAAATATTCTAGCACTGCCCAAGCTAGACCTTGGCCTAAGACTAAGGGGACTGGAGAGATTAGAACTCACTCCAACTATAATATCATGTAAAACTTCTGTGAAACCACTGTTGATCATTCTAAAACTTAAACTATCAGGTCAAAGGTGGTTTTTAGTATTTAAATAATCTTTCACTAATGACCACCTAAGCATTGATGCACCCATTGAAAAATGTTGCCCCATCTTGGACTTTTTAATGCATAATCTGAGCCGCATGAAGAAAATATATCATTATTTTGTCTCGATATAAACCTGAAAAATTGACGTAATTGGTTGGAGCATAAAGGAATTTCTAATTTAAAAGCTGGAGATTTCTTGTTCAAAAATCCCACTAATTGCGTGAAAACTAGTCTTGGTTAAGGTCTCCATGCCCATGCCCTTAGGTTATAAAAATATATATTCATTTCCATTTGTGATAGAAATAGACAACTTTGATAACCTCTCCTCTTCCCGTCCTTCATCCCTTTTTATGTCTCCACTACTCGCGACGTTAGATATGCACCGCATGTCATCTTTCTCTTCGCCTCTGCCAATAGCCACCTGCCCTCCATCGCTAACATTGTCAAACATATGCCTTCGTGGAACTTATGACAACCTGGATTGACCACTATCTAGGTCAATGAAACCCTAACAATTTGGGACTTTGTATTTAAGCAAAGGACAATGACTTAAAAGTTTTTCATGAACATAATATAGCGTTTGGTAAACACCTTGGAAAGTACTTATTGCAAATTAATTTTTATAATTAGAAAAAGAAATTAAAAAAAAAAAAGGAGAATGAAGGAACTTGCAATTGTAAATGGAAGCTCAGGCAGGTAGCACAATAACAGCATCGGTATCAATGTCACGCAACCCTAGCCAATGCACCATCGAGGTCGCGCAACCCCCATGTGGCACAACGTCGAGCCTCACAACTAGGCAATAGAGAGTGCAGGCAAGATCTAGCTACCTATGGCCCTCATGCCGATGCTACCATTGAGAACCTAGGCAGCACAAAGCAAGCAAGATCTAACTCACCATTGATGATGTCGTGCAACCTTGGTGAAGCTTTCTAGCATCAAGCGACCCTTAGCGAAGCTTTCCCGCATCGTGCAAACCCTAGAGAGATAGATCCAACATCAAGTGACTCTCGTCGAAGCTGTTGGAAATATAGGATAAATTGATGGGTGAATGAATGAAAAATTGATGCTCAAAGAACACCCATGAGTTGGAAGTGGGAAGTGAAAAAATACTAGTCCCACATTGGAAAAGAAAAAAGTTATGAAGTGCTTTATATGCAGTTACACTCATTTGAAGTGGTAACTATCATTACACAAACATTATGCCTCGTGCACAGGCGCAAGGGGGGTGCAAATCCGACACCCAACGAGCTGAAACTTGAGCGCAAGCGCACGTCCCGTATACACAATCGCAAGATCGAAAAGTGGGCCTCACAACGAGCCCAATTTTGCTTGCCTTCTGATTTAATTTTTTTATCTCAAACCGTTACAAATTTGTAACGTATGATTAATAGCGCGTTAAATTGTGTTGTTACGGAATTAATTTTATAACGTTTATAACAGCAAGCTGTTACGGAATTAATTTTATAATGGCAGATTTAATAGGCCGTTATTCCCGATGCGTATTGATTTTGTAACGACAGATTTAATCAGCCGTTATTATTCCCGAAATGCTCTCCCCTCTATTTTATTTATCGAAATCATTCCTCTTCTTCTGTTTCATATTCTCTGCATTTTGCATTGTTTTCAATAGTGTTCATTTTCACAAATTGTTCAAGTTCGCCTGAAGCTTTAAAGTGCTAATTACTTCTTAGCCGTCTACCGTTATATCCTGGGAGATAGACGTTCACGAAACCTTGGACACGTGCTAGAGGGAACAAATTTGTTTTAAGGAAACTATGTCGAACACAGGCCTCGGTATTCATTTGTGTCGATTCCAACTTTGTTATTGCAATTTTGTTTCTTTACAATTCTATATTGTTTGTAATTTTTATACTAATGCAGATTTGAATTTCGCAACAATCTTAAAATAGATTCATGATTTTATAAATTCAATTGGCTACTGGAAAGGAAGTCATGGCTGTGGCTGCTGGAAACGATGGTGTCGATGTGGCTGCTGACGACATCACCAAAAACTCTGCCTATGCCTTAGCTGTCCAACTGCCTAGCTCATCCTCTGTCCATCCTACGGTTTCTGTCCACCATGGTGAAAAACCTGAAAAGTTCAACGAATCGAACTTTAAAAGGTGGCAGCAAAAGATGCCGTTTTATTTAACAACTTTGAATCTTGTGAGATTCTTGACTGAGGAAGCTTCTAAGTTATCCGAAGGAGAAACGGATAAGCAAGCCTTCAACGCTGTTGAAGCCTGGAAGCACTCTGACTTCCTATATAGGAACTATGTCATAAATGATTTACATGACTCATTGTACAATGTCTATAGTGCAAAAAGGACGGCAAAGGAGTAATAGGAAGCCTTAGACCATAAATATAAAACAGAGGATGCTGGAGCAAAGAAATTTGTTGTCGGTCGATTCTTTAATTATAAAATGGTGGATTCTAAGACTGTGATCAGTCAAGTGCAAGAAATTCAAGTGATCTTGCATGAAATCCAAGCTCAAGGAATGAACTTGAGTGAAACCTTCCAAGTGGCTGCTATTATTGAAAAGCTACCTCCTGGATGGAAGGATTTCAAGGACTATCTCAAGTACAAGCGAAAAGAAATGAACCTGGAAGAGCTTATTGTTAGACTTTGAATCGAAGAAGACAATAGAGGATTTGAACGCAAAGGGTTAAATCCTACTATAGCTAAGGCAAATGTTGTGGAGCTTAGGCAAGGCCACAAGAATAAGAAAATTGCCAAGCCAAAGTTGGGACAAAAAGGAGGAGTTTCCAAGAACAAGTTTCAAGGAAAATGCTTCAATTGTGGCAAGATGGGGCATAGATCTATGGATTGCAAACTTCCGAAGAAGAAGAATTATGAGACAAATATGGTGAATGGCATCAGTCAAGACGTGTCAAACATAAATCTTTCTACAATGATTTCTGAAGTAAACTTAGTTGGGTCCAATCCGAAGGAATGGTGGATTGTTACTGGTGCCATTAGGCACATATGCTCTAACAATGACCTGTTCACAAATCTTGAATCAATTAATGGGGAAAAGGTTTTTATGGGAAAGTCTACCTCTTCTGCTGTCAAAGGCCAAGGGAAGGTGTTGCTGAAGATGACCTCTAGAAAAGAGCTGACTATAAACAATGTCCTATATGTGCCAGAAATTCGAAAAAACCTGGTTTTTGGTTCTCTGTTGAACAAGCATGGATTTCGTATGGTGTTTGAGTCAGATAAAGTTATTTTGTCTAAATCCGAAATGTATATGGGGAAGAGATATGTAACTGATGGGCTTTTTAAGCTCAATGTAATGACAATTATCAATAAAGATAATAAGTCTTCCGTTTATTTGCTTGAGTCTTCCAATTTATGGCATGGTAGACTAGGACATGTTAATTATGATACATTCCGTAGATTAATTAACTTGGAACATATACCTTCATTCCAAATTGATTCAAAACATAAATGTGAAATTTGTGTTGAGGCAAAATTAACGAGATCATCATTTCAAACAATTGAAAGAAATACCAAACCCCTTAAATTAATTCATAGTGATGTCTACGATTTGACATTCATTCAAACGAGAGGTGGTAATAAATATTTTATTACTTTTATCGATGGTAACACCAAATATTGCTATGTGTGTTTGCTTAAAAGCAAAGATGAAGCCTTAGAGAAATTTGTTCTCTATAAGAATGAAGTTGAAAATCAACTCAATAAGAAAATTAAAAGATTGAGAAGTAATAGAGGTGGTGAGTATGAAGTACCAATTGGTGAATTTTGTGCACAACACGGAATTATACATGAAATAACTGCGCCTTACTCTCCTCAATTAAATGGTGTTGCTAAATGTAAAAATTGCACATTGAAAGAAATGATGAAAGCGATATTACTAAATTCGGGTTTGCCTCAAAATATGTGGGGAGAAGCTATTTTGTCAAACAATTACCGTTTAAATAAGGTACCTCGAAAGAAAGAAGAAAAAACCCCTTATGAGTTATGGAATAGTAGGAGACCATCCTACAAACACTTACAAGTGTGTGGTTTTCTTGCAAAAATGGTGGTTCTAACACCAAAGAAGACAAAGATAGGTCATAAAACGGTGGACTGTATCTTTATAGGCTATGCACATAACAGTAATACATATCGATTTCTTGTACATGAATCTAAAATTCCAGATATACACAAGAATACGATCATGGAATCTAGGAATGCATCATTCTTTGAAAATGTATTTCCTTATAAATCCAATGATGGATCAAGTTCATCTAAACGAAAGAATGAAACTATGAATGAAGAAAGTCATGATTCGGCTCATGAAATTCATGATTCAGATCATGAACTAGAACCGAGACGTAGCAAAAGAGCAAGAGTGGAAAAATCCTTTGGGAATGATTTTCTAACTTATTTGTTAGAAAATGAACTACTAAATTATGCAGAAGCTATAAATTCTTCTGAGGGACCTCTATGAAAAGAAGCAATAAAAAGTAAAGTTGATTCTATTTTGCATAATCGTATTTGGGAGCTAATGAATCTTCCTCCTGGTTGTAAGCCTTTAAAGTCTAAATGGATTTTTAAAAAGAAAATGAAAGCAAATGGCTCCATTGATAAGTATAAAACCAGACTTGTGATCAAATGATACAAACAATGAGAAAGCTTAGATTACTTTGATATTTATACTCCTGTGTGGAGAATAACCTCCATTAGGATGATAATTGCAATTGCAGCATTGCAAAATCTAGAAGTACATCAAATGAATGTAAAAACAGCTTTCTTAAATGGTGATTTGGAAGAAGAAATCTACATGGAACAACCTGAGGATTTTATAGTCC
This sequence comes from Syzygium aromaticum, assembly GCA_024500025.1. Lineage (NCBI taxonomy): Eukaryota > Viridiplantae > Streptophyta > Magnoliopsida > Myrtales > Myrtaceae > Syzygium > Syzygium aromaticum. The sequence goes on from CM044886.1 coordinate 14,389,345, forward strand.
CAGGACAAGAAAAGAAAATCTGTAAATTGGTGAAATCATTGTATGGCCTAAAACAAGCACCAAAGCAGTGGCATGAAAAGTTTGATAATGCAATAATTACCAATGGTTTTAAGATCAATGAATGTGATAATTGTGTCTACATTAAAGAGACAACAAATGGCTATGTCATTTTGTGTCTTTATGTAGATGACATACTAATTGTTGGTAGTGATGATAAAATGATCAAATCTACCAAGTATATGTTGAATTTAAGATTTGACATGAAAGATATAGGACCTACTGATATGATTTTAAGAATTAAAATCACAAGAATGTCAGAATGTCTTATTTTAAACCAGTCACACTATGTGGACAAGATTCTTGAAAAATTCAAGATGAATGATTCTGGTATTGCTAGAACACTATTAGACAATAGTCTTCATCTGTCCAAAAATAAAGGAGAGGGTATTTTTCAAGCAGAGTACTCTAAAGTTGTTGGAAGTCTAATGTACTTAATGAGTTGTACTAGACCAGATATTGCTTGTATTGTTAGTAAATTGAGTAACTAATACGAGCAATCCGAGTGCTAACCATTGGAAAGCAATAATGAGAGTATTCAGGTACTTACGATATACTTGAAATCATGGCCTGCATTATACCAGATACCCAGCTGTTCTAGAAGAATATAGTGATGCAAACTGGATATCTGATATAAAAAACTCAAAATCTACTAGTGGATATGTATTCACACTAGCAGGAGCAGCCGTATCTTGGAAATTCTGTAAACAAACTGTTATAGCCAGATCCACAATGGAATCTGAATTTATAGCTTTAGATAAATGTGGTGAAAAGGCTGAATGGCTACGCCATTTCTTAGAGGATATTCCAAAATGGCAAAAACCTATGCCACCAATAAGCATACATTGTGATAGTCAATCTGCGATTGAAAGAGCACAGAGTAATATGTATAATGATAAGTTTAGACATATACGTCGTAGACATAATACCATTAGACAACTACTCTCAATAGGAATTATCTCTATTGACTATGTAAAGTCAAGGGATAATATTGCGGATTCGCTAACCAAAGGGTTAAACAAAGAGTTAGTTGAGAAATCGACAAGAGGAATGGGACTGAAGCCCATGAAAGAATAAGTTGGTATAAAGGAAACTCAACCTAGTTGACTGGAGATCCCAAGATCTAGGTTCAAATGGACAACCTAATTATGTCATTATGGGGGTTATCCCTAAAACCATTCCTATATAAAATATCAGTGATATTGTAAAAGAAAAGGATAGCAATTTTGCTTTAATAATTCTTAAGTGGAGTAAACAAATTGCTCATAAATTAAGCAATCACCTATGTGAGAGAGAAGTGGCGCTACTTCAAAGGAGAATTATTTAAGAGCCAAATTCTTTAGAAACTCTTGCAAAACCAGATTGATTTTCATGGCCAAAACGAATATAACTATGAGAACTGAATAAACGTTTAGATGATTCCTGTGTGACGTGTATGATTCATTTGTATAAGAAAACTAGACAGTTCAAGGACATCATGTCTAATGGACAACTAGTAAAATAAATATACTTTCACAATGGTAGGTTCAAAGGGTAATACCTACCTATCATATGTAGGTTTCAATTGTCGAACACTATTACAGAGTCAAAACTAAAACAATTTTCATTCATGTGGGGGATTGTTAGAAATATGAGATAAATTGATGGATGAATGAATGATAAATTGATGCTCAAAAAACACTTTTGAGTTGGAAATGGAAAGTGGAAAAACACTAGTCCCGCATTGAAAAAGAAAGAAGACTATGACGTATTTTATATACAGTTACACTCATTTGAAGTGGTAACTATCATAGCACAAATATTATGCCTCGCGCACAGGTGCAAGGGGGTGCAAATCCTACGCCCGTCGAGCTGAAACTTGGGCGCGAGCGCACATCCCGTGTACACAATCACAAGACCGAACAATGGGCCTTGCAACAAGCCCAATTTTGTGAGCCTCGCAACGAGCCCAATTTTGCTTGCCTTCTGATTTAATTTTTTCAACTCAAACCGTTACAAATTTATAATGTATGATTAAATAGCGCGTTAAATTGTGTTGCAACGGAATTAATTTTATAACGTTTAAAATGGCAAGCTATTACGGAATTAATTTTATAACAGCAAATTTAATCGGCCGTTATTATTCCCGAAATGCTCTCCCCTCTGTTTTATTTATCGAAATCATTCCTCTTCTTCTGTTTCATATTCTCTGCATTTTGCATTATTTTCAATAGTGTTTATTTTCACAAATTGTTCAAGTTCGCCTGAAGCTTTGAAGTGCTGATTACTTCTTAGCCGTTTACCGTTATATCTTAGGAAACAAACGTTCACGAAACCTCAGAAACGTGCTGGAGGAAACGAATCTGTTTTAAGGAAACTAAGTCGAACACAGGCCTCGGTATTCATTTGTATCGATTCCAACTTTGTTATTGCAATTTCGTTTCTTTACGGTTCTGTATTGTTTGTAATTTTTATACTAATGCCGATTTGAATTTCGCAACAGAAGCTTCCCAACATCGTTGCTTGCCAGTGTTGCTCGACCGTCAAAGAAGCTCTGCTGGTGTCCCACAACCTCGACGTCGTCCATTGACCTCTATGCAAAGCTTCCAAGCCACTCCCAATCGCAATTGCAAGTTCATAAAAACCCCTGGAACTTCAATTGGAAGAAAAAACCTGTTGAGGGGTATAATCGAAATACCAATATGTTAGTGAGGAGGACAAGATTAGAAGAAAGGAACTTCATTAAACTCTGAACTTACATTCAGAAAATGCTAAAAGCACAAAGCGGAGGGTTTAGATTTGAGCAGTTTCAAAGCCAAATTTTACATCAAAAACAAATTAATTTGTGAATTGGAAGCCTCTAAATTTATTAGTATAAAATTACACATCAAATTAACTTCCTTAAAAAGAGGACACATCGACACATGATTGATTTCAACGGTTAAGTGCATAGTCGAGGATCCACCACCATTGACCATGACACTACGACCCTCCCTACGCCTTTCTCCTGTCTCCAGCACCGTCCCTCTCTCGTATTCACACCAACGTGTACTCGGGATGGCTAAGGTGGCCGAGCAACGGAGGCTGAGTCGATGTCGACGGTGGCGGGTCACGAGGACCACACGCTAGCATATGGGAATGTGCTAGCATATAGGAATGTTAATGGTAATGGTAATGGTAAGGTTAGTCAAAATGAATTATGTGGCTAAATCTACCGTCTTTTATAAATTGCTGATTTGTCACCTTCTTAAGGGGCAAATTTAGGAAAATTATCCAAAAATACTAAATCTATTGCTATTTTGTCAATTCAGTTATAAACCTTTCAATTTTGCCAATTCAGTCTTAATCTTTTCAATTTCAATCAATTGAATCATAAATATTTTTATGTTTTGTTAATTGAGTTCATCCGACTAATTTTGACCGGAAATCATTAACATAGACACTAGTCATCCTACATGGCATGGCTAGTGTTAATGTGGAGAATTTTTATTAATATTTTTTTAAATTATTTTTTTTCCTTTTCCTTCTTTGCTTTTCATTTTTTTTTTCTCTTTTCTCTTCTTGTCTTTTCTTTTCCTTTCTTTTCCTTTTCTCTTTTTCCCTTTCTTCCTCCACTAGCCATCATCGAATCTCGGCTGGTAGAGGCTGCCGCCTAAACTGGCAAGGATCACCCTCACCTAGGCGGGCGAGGGCGGCCCACGCTCACCAAAGCAAGTGCTTCCCCTGCCACCCTTGGGCAAGGGTCGCGTTGCCTAGGTGAGGGCCACCATCGCCCTCGATCTACTGAGAGTTGCCTTCATCCGAGGTTGGTGAGGCAACCCTTGCCTGGGCAAGCATGGGTCATCCTCACCCGAGCTAGTGACTGTTGCCCTCACCTGGGCAGGCATCCCTTGCCCGACTTGAGTTGAGACCTAAATTTCTCCTCACGGGAAAAACATAATGAAGGTTAACATCATTAATTAAGTTAATCAAAACGTATTGAATGTTTGTGCACTTCATTTTACGGCCAACGAGCCTATATGTCGCAACTTAAAAAATTTTCATTTTTCGGGCTAATGGATTATTAAGACTAATCTTAACTCGGGCCCTCTCAAGCCCTATCAATTCGCAACATAGGGTTTAAGTCTTTAACATGCAAATATTTTTATGCTTGGAGTCGCCACTAATCAATTTAGTCGATTAGAAACCTAAATAAAACATAGGGAGATATGTTTTATTCCTACGAACTAGAGATTCTAAGCCCGGGGACTTGATTACGCTAGATCTAGTCTAACGCCCTTTCGGTACCTTTTCTTTTCAAAAATATTTTGGCATGCAGTTTGGATCCATTTCAACTTAGTTACTAACATGTGAGGTGTTCATGCGGGTGCGCAAACCACCAATTTAACACTCAATAATTGAATATTAAATTGCAAGATTTGAAGAATTACTTACCTCGAAGCAACGCAAACATCTGCATAGTTAGCTAGAAAATCACATTAACATCATAATATGATTTCTAATTAACAAGTAATTCACTCAATTTCTCTTTTGATTTTCACTTATTTAAATGAAATCTAATCTATATGCAATGACGTGCAAAAATGACATGCAAGTAATGCAACCTAGCATGCAAACTATATGTTATGCGACGACGTGACCTAATTCTGATGACGGGCAAATGATTTATTTTTTTTTATTTTCTAATGAAATTCGGAATAAAAATATGCCTAAATTAACATGCAACCTATGATGACTTAACATATCCTAACATGACTTATTTTTGGGATTTTTGTTAAAATTCGAAATAATTACTTAAATTAAGAATGCAATCTATCCTAATCTACCATAAAGCAATTCATTCTTTTTTTGGGGTTTTCATGAAAATTCGGAATTAAAAAATAACCTAAATAATCTAATAAGATTAGAATATTGCTTAATTTAAACTAGGAAATAGATTATCTCAAGTCCTAATTTAAATTAAATAATTACTCTATCTTCTAGATATATTTAGGATTCCTAGACATGCAAAACTCTAATTCAAATCCTAACTGATATTTTTTGAATTTTCTTTTTTTATTTGAAAAGGAAAAAAAAAAATTTAAACAGAGATAGCATCCATATTTAAAACAGTCACGCGATCCGCAAAATTCATTTCAAACTCGGATTAGGCACAAAAATTGAACTATCAGTCATATCTATAGGGTTATAGATATTGACGGAAAGTTGATCGTTTAAATTTGGAAAACAGATAAAGATTATTATCGTATCCAAGTGATTATGGATAGGATAATAATTTTCCGTATCGCCGCGTATCGTACCTTAAGGATAAGGTCACATAGTCGTCCAGATACGTTGCTAAATTAGGAAATTTTCCTAATTTGGGGTATTTTAAAATATTGCGGATATATCATTCATGGATCCAATTAGCATCACAATATCTCAAATAACGAAACAAAATATTCAAAAATCAAATTAGATAAAATTTCTTACCTAATTCGAAATATCACGCGGATTCAGTTTCTGAATTTGAACGCAACGGAATCGGCTCGGGATCACGGATGCGAGGCTCGATGGGACGGTGGCTCGCGGCGTGACTTGGCTGGCGGTGTGCCGCAGCGTGGCTGGCTTTCGTAGCTCTTAGCTCGGCTGGGTCTTCGCGGTGGTGTTCTTGCAGTCAAGAGACTCACGGTCGTAGCCGTCCCGCTTGAAAAGTCATTGGCAAAGTCGGTTCCACTAAAGAATCTGCATGTCGCCACACGCCCGAACCCTTCACGATATCCTTCCCAAAAAATAATCCTTTGCTCTTCCTTCGGGCACACTAATGTTCTTCAGCCATGTTCTTTCTTAACTTTATTACTTCTTTGAATGTGGGAGACGCCAGTGAAGGAGGCTCCAGTGTTGAGAATCACGGACGAAAGAGAATATCGCAAGAGCTTATGAGGAGCGTTGGGGGCATCGGCTTCGCTGGAGGCTTGACTGGGCTGCTGAGATTTTTTTTTTTGAAAGGACTGGAAGCGTCGGCCTTGCTGTGACGGTGCGATGTTGCAACGAGTCGTCAAGTGCGTCGGATGCAGCTGGTCTTTGGCGTGGGCAGGTAGCATCAAGACAAAGAAAGTAGCATCGCGGTAGTCGTGCAGGTGCTCCGTTGGGCTTCGTCAGTGCCAGCGTGTTGCAAATCGAAGCTCCAAGCGGGAACGCCAAAGGAAGAAGATGACACTCTCCCTTATCTCCCTTTTCTGTGCTTGATCAGATCAATAAGAAAAACCCACAAACCCCCCCCCCCCCCGCGTCGCTTTTTTTGGGTTTCTTTTATAATGCCTTCCTTTGTTCTTCAAAAGAGGAAATATGAATATATGAAAAGCCACCTATCGACTACCTTCTTTGTGTATAATAAATATTATCAAAAAGATATATTGCTTAAGATCAACTATATGTCCCACGCGCAATATTACCTCTCATTCAATATTTATTATATGTGAATAATGCTAAAAATCTTTTCTTGCCTTCCTTTTATTCCCTTTGTCCGCACAGCACCAGCTCAGTCAAATATTTTCTTTTATTCTTTGCATCATTCATCTACTTGTGCTCGTAAATCAAAGATACGTGTGAAGACGATACGTGCCCTGCATGTTATTCTTTCCTTTCATCTATCTGACTATGCCGTGGGGAAGAATTTTCTAAGTCCATCAAACTTTCAGTCATAGCATAGGCTTTTTGCCAACCTTTCTAGTTCTCGCGGGCTTAATTCAATTCCATTAAGTTCAGAACTATTTATTTAAATCCATCCGCCACCAGTCCAATGTAAATGCAACTGCTTAATAAATGTTCTTAAAACTAAATGCTATGCAATTTAACTTTAATAATTTTGTTAAGGACTAAAATTTGATCCTTAATTTTCTGTGCAATTAATCATTAAATGGTTAGTCAAAATTTAGGCGTCAACACTATACAAATAAAGAAAAAGACTGGAAAGGGGAGAGAGAGAGAGAGAGAGGACCCATACCCCCTAAAATGGGTCTAAAATGGTTCATTCGTCATACTCAAAGCTTAGCAGGAACGACCCACGACGGTCAAAAGAACGAACGTTCGTAGCTCCAAACTTCGCAAATTGGGCTCCTCGTATTAATGCAAGGAAGCACTACCGACCGGCAAGGAGAGAAATTGACCCAAGATTAATAAAATGGATAACGGTTAGCTGTGGCCTTGACTATGTTCCCAACGCGGCAACGTACGCTCTTTCGCTTCTGGTCAACTGGAATGACTGGACTGAGCTCTCACGAGGAGAGACGATCTTATCGTCTCCTTCAAAGACCCGTTCCAATGGGCATTGCCAATTTGAACTCAGCTTCACACATCTGATTCTTGGCGACAGGTTCAGCACAAAAATGAAGTCAAACTGGAGCTCATCATATAACATCAGCTCTAGCATCACGAAAGAACTTTGGCAAATGCACGTCCGTGAACCCGATGACGCTTCATGGAGCACTGTCGCAGCTTTTGGTCGTTTCAAAGACTAATAATAATCTGCATACATCGGCAATTGATTATTTCCAAAGGGAATTTATTCAGAGTATGTAGTCCTCTCCAGGCACAAAATCTGTACATCAGCATATACAGTGAGCTACCCCATCGCAGCTTATGTACGACAAATGACTTTGAAGAAAATACAGACTATTCTTTTACTCTACAGAAGAATGGTGCACACAACAGCATTCCTAAAATCCAAAGGGCAATGTAATGGTGACTTCGCAACAAGAGTTCGCCATGTCTTCTTCCTTGGACAATAAACCTGAACAAACAAAGCTCCTCCCCTCTTAAATGGTCGTGACCGTCGGGTTTCTGCTAAATCATTCCCGTTCCGAAGAGTCACAACATACAATTCCCCATCCAGCGCAACAAATCCAAACAAGGTGTTGCCTGTAGCCTTTGTTGGGACGCTGGACTCCTTTCGCCAACGATTCGCCGTCATGCAATATCTGTACATGCGTGCAAGTTCAAAGAAAACCAATAGAGATATCAGCAGAGATGCAGCTCCTGTTGTCACATGAAAACCACAAGATATACTTAAAAAACTAACATGCATAGCCAAGTTAATCTACATATCATGACAACAGTAAATGCAATGCCTCCCCAAGTTTCACAGGCCAGAAAAGGTTCACATGCCACCCTTGAGCTCATCCGAAAACATAAATTCAAGCATATTAAAGAATTAAGATAAGCCTACAGGCATTAATTTCCAAGTCGCTTGTGTCTCCCACCTATTCACCCAGAAATGGTAATGCTTAGAAAGTCAAAGCGAGACCAATGAGAATGGAACCTTCAAAGCAATAAAAGAAGAACATTCATAGGATAAGGTGGTATCTTCCAGTACTAATGAAGTCCTCAACCATCTTAACGGTAACAGAACTCTTGGACTGAACTTAGCAAGCAACAAACTTGCGTCCACAGAGACCAAAACATTGCAAACTTTAATATCATATCTGTAACAAGAAATGCAAGGAATCAAGCAATAACCACAGTATCAAATTGATAAATGACAACTATTCAATTCATATGCATAGATTTCAGCAACAAAATCTCCCACATTAGAACCACCAACTTTCACGTCTTCTAAACAGAGCACACTTACTTTATTTCCCAGGACCACCTGTTTTATTTCAATCTGCTTGCAACACCAATTTAGACCTCCAACATTCCATGTTGGTATATTGGTCATGAAAAACTACCCAGAAAAGGAGCCAAAGCTTCAGGACGAGATCTCACCATGGACTTCCAATGTCTTCTAGCTTAAGAAATTACAGCCTTAAGATTTTTACTAGCAACAAGTGCAGCTGCCCTAGCCTTCTTCCTAGACTGATTAGTACTGAAGGTAATATCTTCAATCATCTCTGGGCAGGATTTATCTCCCATCACCTCTTGAGCAATCTCATGATCGACGGAAGATTCAACAACAGGCTCTTCTTCCAAAGACTTTAGTGCCTCATATGAATGTGTACCACAGAACCCTTCTCCATAGCAACAAGACGAGGTTTAGAATCAGTACTAACAGCATGAACCTCTTCCTCGAATTGAATCTGATTTCCAGGAATCCATTTCTTCTTTCCCTCCACTAATTTCCACGAATTTGCAACTTTAGCGTTAAAGCCCCATGCATAAGTGACTTCCACTTCCACCAGCATCAGACAACATTACAGGTAAAAAAGTCTCACGAGGAGAACTCACATTAATTTTCACCCAAAGTTTAGCAGAATTTAGACTCCCTTATTTTCTCTAATGCTCTATCTAAACATAAGGGTACCCCAATTGCAGGTGCAACCTTTAGGAAAAATCATAGTCATAGGCAGTTCCCTCAATTCTAACCAAACAGGCTTCTTAGGTTCATCAATCTCCAGAACAGATAAAGTTGGTTCCCATTAAACAACTTTAATGGCTGATTCAAAATACGCCAAGGGTCATGACTTCCAATCCAGTCAGAGACCCTAGAATTTGGGCACTGAAAATCATGCAGCCCATAATCATTCTCAAACACCTCAATCTCACCATTACATCCCCACAATCAATTCACAATGTTATAAATCAATTTCAGATCCAATTGCTTGCCAACAACTTGACCAACAAGACTAGAACTCCACATTTTAATCCCCTCATCAAGTAACTCTCTCAGAGGCTTCAAAACTAATTTGCCATTAAGCATCTCAGGCTCGTAGTAAGAGAGCTTAGATAATTCAGAGGAGTTCCGCAAAAATGCTTGTTTGCACGAATTCTCTTAGGGCAAATAGGATTCTCGTTCACAATCAATTCCATAGCTCAATTTCTCAACATTTGATTTATGCATAGCAGATTGAGTCACATATAGGGAAACAGCAACAATCCCATCAACTGCATTCAATGCCTTCCCAAAATAGTTCCACAGCAAATCACACAAATCAACCTCAAAATCTTCTGTATTAAACAACACATCCTTGTCTTAATGAGGATTTAATGCAATAGTCGAAGCCAAATGATCAGAATCCAACTGATCAACAGGCTCAGAAAGCAGAAAATCAGTAAGAAGATCGAGAACTTCTCGGTGCAAATTTAAGCAGTACACAGAGAGAAAGTTTCATTCCTACCATCAAGAAATTTTTTATCACAACATCATTTGATATTCAAACAAATATATACTTCTTAGAATAAGAACTTTTTCACCAAACTTTGGTGTAGATGTAGATTGCATCCGTTCACAACTAAAAGAGCTTTAACTGCATTATGATTCTTGTCGAATTGGTAGTCTCATCTATCAAATTCAAGAAACTTCCTTTTGCATTTGGAATACAATATATCGTGCTTCCTCTCTGTTTGTCGAAAATCTATCTTTTTGTATACTTTTCCTAATTCTTTCTATTTAATAGTTAAGGCAGATTATTTAATTTCACCACGTTTTGATTTGAACTATGTGACGCAGTTTTTTTCGAGTGTGATGCTCAAAAAATTCCAAGCCTGATACTTAAAAAGCTTTAACCACGATGCCTAGTGAATATACTCATATTTCTTTTTAAATTCTCTATCAAATCAGGCCTAACTATTTTGAAGTAATCTTTCATGCATCAGTTTTAAAAAGTCAGCAATGTAAGACAAGAGTCCGAAGTAACCAATCCAGATACAGAACTTGAAGAAAAATCTCAGCAAATGATAACATAAAATGAGTACACTTTAGGTATCACATCTGAGGGACAATTGATAACTTGTATATAACCCAAGATAGTTCATAGACAATACTATCCAGGTTTTGACGACACACTATGGACTAGATAAATCTGAATAAACCTGTATCCATGTTGCGACAGGAGTATTTTAATCCCAACTGGATACAACAACACCAATATAAACCAAGCCTACTCCTAGAAGGTGGAGTTATTACACCATTAGGCTCGATCCTGTTTTAGATCCTCTGTAGGTCCAGATTTTCCTTATCGTCTCCTTCCATGTCCATTTAAGTTTTTCTTGCCCCTTATAACCAATCTTTTCATCCGTCACTCACGTACCATCAATATGACCAAACAACCTCCAACAGCCTTCTCCTACGTTATCTCGATTGGGGCAATAACTACTATCTTTCTGAATGAAGTCATTTTCCTTGCATGTCCACATATCCCACAAAGCATTCTCATCTCTGCCACATCATTTTGTACACATGTTGATGTTTAATTGCCCAGTATTCTGTGCAATAAAGCATGGCCGACCTCATTGCCATCCCATAGTATTTTCTGCGACTTAAGTGGCATTCAATAGTCACTCCAACCAATAAAATATATAAATTCGGAAAAAAAACCATTTTATACACTATATTTTGTTCGGAAATGACTAGATGCAAGGGGTGATTTTAAAAAATCCACTGCTATGGAGTTTTGTACTCCTAGGACATGATGGGATATGTGATATAAACTTTCAGAAGTTATGACTAATAATGAGACCGTCATGCGAAGGCAATGCCAAGTCAAGATGGTGGGGCCACGCATTTATCCTTGCAGACCAGGGTTCCAATCATTCTCACATCCTATTGATGTTCTTAAGTACAGCTGGGGTTTGTCATTTGACTGGGACTGAACCCATCGCTATTCATAAAAAGATGAGCAAGACAGACAGGCAGAGCACCAAGCTTAGTTCCAGGAGCAATGTGTTTCAGTTTCCCAGACAGCACATATAACTTTCATGCTACTCTAAACAACAGGGTCAAAACCAAGTTGGCTGTTATACCTGTTGAAATGTGCTGGAAAAAAAAAATGGACCTGAATTCAATCCAATTACCATTTCAACGATGCAGATCCTATATGATAAACTAATTGAAATGATAATTCTTTAATTTTGCACACCTCTTTATTTTCCTTTATAAGCATCCAATCTATCAGATAGTATCCAACTAACGTCCATCGGCAAGTACATCAAAGAGTGTAGGGTTCAATATAAAAAAAGCTAGGGAAAAAAAGCAATCTGAGGACACACCATAGTCGGCAAAAGCATACAAGAAGATGCAGAATATACATATGGATGAGTAGCTCAAGAGTTATATTCCATTCAAAACCAGTAAGCAACAGAGCTTAGCAAGCAAGTCAATGTATGTCTGGGTAAACTTTTTACTTATGCTTTTTTCTTATTCTAAATCTTACAGGTGATGCACTTTAACTTTTTTATTACACGAAACCCCTGAAACTTTCATAATATATAAATGTTGGCACTCATTTACCACCGGTTCAGATAGTTGCACCTGTATTCAAAAAGGTGAAATGTAAATTGCTCTTTCTCAAGTAGTCTATTCAAGCACCACATATGCCAAGGTGTTAAGAGACGATAACTCATCATTATGAATCCAATTGGAACATATTATCTCCACTCATAATCTATACGTCCAAAACTCTGATTAAATGAAATATCTAAACAACTTAATTGCTCGATAGATCTTAGCTCACCTGTCAAGGCATTGGGTTTACAAAAACAGTGAGAGCATTGGCAATAATAACTAACCTAGAACACTAGTATCGTTACTCAAACCCTGTAAAACTAGCAAATTCAGCTTTAGTGCCATTTTTCCAGATTCCTTGCAAAAATCAGGCATAGCATTCGAATGTCATAGTTGGATTGAACATGTGTCCCATCATATGCAATCATAAAGATAATGATAAACGTACATATAGAAAATCATACAGCACTAGTTTGAAAAGTGGAAGCTCACAGATAGAATACACAAAAGAAATAGAGTACATAAATAAATGTAAAGGACCAGCTAGATTGTTCAAGTAAAGTGAGGTACCTGAAGATATCATTCTCATCGAGCATGAATATGCCAGGCATGCCCCGTTCATCATCATCAAGAACAACAATCTTTCCCAATCTCCTTCTCTCACCTTCTTCCCACATATTCCCCACCTCCCTCCACTTCCCCCAATCACAACCCCCATCATCCAACTCAAGCACCACAGCATCCCTGTAATACTCATCAACGGGAAACACACCCGAGATAGTCCTGGACCGGCCATACCCACCCATCACCCAGAATTCCCTATGTTCACCGCTCCTCACCAGAAAACCCTCACACCCCGCCCTGAATCTAGGGAGCCCATCCAATGCAACCCACTCGTCCTTCTCGATATCGTACCTCTCCACCGAACTCATCCTACTCCCCGCCGCCCTGAACATGTTGTGCCGAGACCCACCTCCGGCAACCAAAATCTGGTCCGAGCTGGGGACAGCCACGCAGGCGAAGCTCCCGCGCGGGCAGATCATCGGGGCGAGCCTGTCCCACCTGCCGGTGCAGAAATTGAACCGGAACGTCGAGGAAGACGGCTGCGGGCGGTCGAGGGGGAAGGACCGGGTATCGAAATGCGACCCGCCGAGCACGTACAAGTGGGGGCCAATGGAAACGGAAGCAAAATTGCACAGGCCATAGACATGAGGGTTGGCAGGGAGATGAGGCAGAGGGCACCAGCCCAGGGAGCGAGGGTCAAAGAGGTAAGGAGGGGCGATGGAAGGGTCCTGAGGGAAGATACAGAGGAGGTGGGAGAGGGCCTTAGGGTTACGGTGGCGAAGCGAGATCAACGCCTTGGAGGAGAAGAACGCGCGCCACGACTTGCAGGTCGCCCTGAGCCGACCCTGATGAGGGTAAGGGACGAACGACAGCACCAGGGCCCCGACGTCGTTGGGGAGCCCCGGCAAAAGGGTCGCCGCTTCCGGCGTCGCCGGCGATCTCGGGGACGACGACCGCACCATTCCTCTCCCCCTCCGCCAAACAAGCGAGGATCTCGAAGCGGTCGGTACCTCACAACGCCTCCGATCGCCGCCCCCTGCACGCGGTTCCGACCGGGACGGAGCGCCGGTCGCCGGAGGACGCGCGGCGGGGACCGCCGGCTCTTGCCTCTTTCCACGACGCCCGATGCTTTCCCGGCGAATGGTTTGAAGCGTTTTGTGCGTTTGGCTTGAAGAGGAAGTCGCGGTTTCCGCTTCGCAGCTTAACTTCCAGATATAAAAAGGACAGAGAGCGGAGGAAAGGACAGCCACTTTTCCCCGAGTCAACCGCGCCGACACGTGGCGTTGCCGAAGGATTGATCATGACGCAAATAATTTCTCAACTTTGATTTGACGTGCTATACGATTATCACGTTCGTTGTACATTGATTTGACGTGCAATAAAATAATTCCTGAATTTATAATTCATACTTCGACGTACAATATCATTTCTAAATTTTTAATTTATTTAATATAATTACTGGACTTTCGATACGTGAATAATATAATCCTCAAGCTGTATGAAAATATTCAATTATTATCTCAAAACTTGAATTAATTAAAAGGTTTAGGTTGAACATTTTCACATAGTTCAAGAGTTAAGTTGAGCATGTACCAAAAGTTTAGATATCACATTAAACAAATTGAAAGTTCAGGAATCATATTATATATTAGATTAAAGTTTAGGGATCACATTAAATAAATTGAAAGTTTTGGGAATAATATTGTACAACGAGTTTAAGATTGGGGATTATTTGCATTATTATCCTATTTCTATATTGCAACTTTTCTTTCATCAATCATACGAAACACGTCAATCCAAATTAACTCATTTTAATTCATTTTCATGTAATATAATTTTAATGACTCGTAATCGATCCTACTCAAATCTATCCCGACCCATTCTTTAGCTAGCTTTTTTTTTCTCTAGATGTTATTGACTAATGTCACTATCCGGGGCATGTGAAGTTTGTCCAATGGACCACCGACGCGCAACACGAACAACAATAAAAATAATAGACAAATTATTAATAAAGAAAGCATTGCTATTAAGGTTGCCTTGTAGTCCTTGGCGAGCAAGTAGAAACCCGTCGAATCAGCTGTAGAGAGTAAAAACATAGGGGTTATCTCTTATCATATTTGACCAGCAACACTCACTGTTGTCCGGGCCCACGACATCTCAAATGTACCTTAGTTCGGGGTGAACATGTGCATTCTTTCCAATAAAGATACAGTATAGATTGTCGCACACCAACCTAAGCGGAGAAACGAACCCTAAACTTCGGAGCAAAAAGCAGTTGAAAATAAGGCACCCATGTCGCGACCACCAAAGTTTCCATAAAATTTGAGCCTCGAGAGGATAAATAATTTAGCTTCACTCCAATTTCTCCGATAATTGATTAATTAATTTATCCACAGCAGCATAAATAATTAAACCTCGACACTTGGCTTATGTCATTTTAAAGGAAACCACAGCCATGATTCGTCATGTCTATCAGTTCCACAAAACTCTTTTAGGTTATAACTTGCCACATAAAAGTTCACAACTCTACAACTATGAACATCATAGATACTGCCTCGATTTATAAATCGCAAGTAAATTTAAGTTTCATACGACAGCTCAGGTTTATAACTTCTAAGATCAATTCTTATTATATCAAATATCGTCATGTAACTCATCAAAACTTCCAATATAGATTCTCCTTTTTTTAATAGGAAAATCGTGACGTTATCTTCACTGATCATAGCATAGTCCTCAAAATCACAACTTATTATCTATAGATTATAAGTTAATCATAAAAATGATCGTGCCTTAACATAGGAGGATCGACGCTTTTATTCTAAATATTAGAGCTTAGGCTTTGTAATCCAAATCCATCCAATTTTCCAAACAACCGAAGCTCAACCATTTCCATATCGAATAGTATGTAAAGGCCAAAAGATCATCACTCACTACATGAAGTTTGAGTTAAAACTTAACATTTCTTAAATCCCATCTTGCCATGATATTCATCAACCAATACTAGCGTCATCATGTCTCTGAAAGTTATTTCCCAAATTCCTATAGATCGTAACTTATCAAATAATCTATAGCTTTCTATATCAAAACTTACCACTTCTGAAATCCCTAGTCCACCAAGTTATTTCTAAAACTTAAAGTCCATATGCACAATCTATTTATTCCTCGTCCAACTTAAGCTCTTAATTAGTAGAACATCTTATCACTTTGTTAACCTCGCTCTGATACCAAAAACTATCATGGCCAGAAAATTTCCATAAAATTTGAACCTTAAAATAATAAATAATTTAGCTTCACTTCAATTATCTGATGATTGACTAATTTATTCTCAACTATAAAAATAATTTAACCTCAACTAATGGACATCAAAACCTTATGTATAAGAATAAACCCTTACTTTCATTGCGCACTCTTCTCCCGTCCTCAAATATATCTTCGAAAATGCTAGTCTAAAGGTCCCTGAGCTCCAAACTTGATATATTTGTAAAAATACATTGGGGTGAGTCTAAGCTCGATAAACGAACTCTCTAGGATAAGGTTAGAAATCATCTTATCATTCAACTTAATATCAATAGATTAACGTGAATTCAAAATAAGTACAAAGTGATTAGGTAGGCAATTAAAGGAGTAAATGCACTATCTTCCCTATCATGATATGTCAATGAAAACCACTTAATAGTGTTGCATAAGATCATTTACTCCAACGCGAGTGAATAACTTGACTTATTGTGACGCACGACTACCACATAGTAATTCATCATTATACACATGTGAAAATACATATACACACATATATCATACTAACTAACGGCATATCATCTCGACTAACAAGGCATCCGAACACTCTCGTAAGCATCCCGATACGGTGTATCATCGCCACTAATATACGGCAGAGCCGAGGCTAGAGTTACTCCTGTATGTCGTTTCTGCTAGTTTCTGATAAAGGGGAAAAAGATCAGAAACTTTTTAAAAGAAAAGCATTGACGAAAATGTTTTAGTTTCCATTGTTATACTTTTTCAAGGCGCGTAGTTGGAACGTCACCGTCATCGGTTGAAGGGGGGACCCATCCAACGCGGTGGGCCACCTCTCTGTCAACCTTTTGAGTTGACACTTCTCAGAGTTTGAGGTAGAATAGTACGTACCTGGACTGAGCCTTGAAATTCTTCCTCTAATGTCTCCCAGGCCTTCTTCACCGTTTTTGCTCTAATTATCCTTGAAATTCTTCTCCTAATATTTCTCCTAGGCCTTCTTCATCGTTTTCGCTCCAATTATCCTTGCAAATACCGTTTCCGAGAGTGCTTGCTGAATAACACAAAACGCCCTTGCATTCTTTTGTAATTGATGTAAGAATTTCCTAATGTGACTTTTATTAATTAAAATTAATTGAATTAGTTTGGTCTAATAAAAGTAAGATATATAGGTTTTTAATAAGTCTAATATGGGACTAGTTAATGTGGGCCGAGTACGGCCCAGCCCATAATGAGAGGGCCCGTGGTCGAAGACTCTATAAATAGCGTTCAAGTCCCTCCCCTAACCTGATGATGCACAATTTGACTCACATACGGATTTAGAGAGAATTTTCTTCTCGTGAGTGGCAATCTTATTAGGCTAGTGTTCTAACGAAGGGATAGGGGAGAAGCACTTGAGTTCGTGTTCGGAAATCATTGCAAATTCCGCGTCAAGTTCGATGAATTCCAAACCAAGTACGTGAATTGATAATTTCTCTCGATTGTTGTTTCGATTTCTGATTATGGTGATCCTAAGCGTGCCATTTTTCGTGGCCTTCATGTGGTATGAGAGCCATCCATATATTAGAATCGAAACATGCGGATTAGGATCGTTTTCGTTATGTCTAAGAGGGTTTTTACTCATTTTCGAAATTTTTTGTCGGATAAATGTAAAATTTTATTGCATATTCGGAATCTACTAGTCGAGACGAAAAGATTGATGGACAGCACGTCACCGGAAGAGGCCGGACGCACCCTCACACGCCATAGGCGCAGCGCCGCGTGACGACCACGCGTGGCCGTGTAGAACCGGTGTATTATTCCGCCAGTAATCGCATGCTAACGTCAGCATGACGTTAGCAAGGAGTGGAATCGGAATCGACCCAGATCTTGATCCGACCCAGTAGTGACTCGACTCGGATACCAACCCAGTCGTGATCCGACCTGTATCCTGATCGGATTCGGATACTGACCCATATCCTGACCCAACCGGATACTGACCCAACCCGTATCCTGACCAGACCCGGATACTGACCCGACCCGGAAGTTGACCCGATCGGTCAACCGGTCGGACCGGTCCGTTGACCGTAGGTCGGATCGATCAACTGGTCGGACCGATTGTGTTGACCGGTTTGGATACGCGCGCACGCGCCGTGCCTTCCGGCAGCACGTGAGGGCGCGTCCGACATCCGTTTTGGACGTTCTTGGTACCGACGTGCTCATGTCGAGATTATCTACATTGTGGTGTATTTATTTCATATGTTTGAAGCTTTTACAGATGTGAAAATACATATAGAAACATATATATGCGTATTTTTAGGGTATTTTTGCGTATTTTCTTGTATTTCTCTATGGTTTCGAAAATACATATGGAAGCTCACATGTATATCATCACATAAGGACTATGTAGAATGTAATTCATTGTCTATCAATGAATGGAACAATATAATTAGCATGACACGTAATTTCAGAGACATACACCCCTGTCTTTACGTCTAGCATTACATGTAAATAGTAAATGTGATACATAAAGTTCATATCCCTGGTATGAGAGATTTTCAAGGATTCAGTTGGGTAGTGATCGCCAAAGTGGCACACTTGACTGGGTTTGCGAAATATCGATCTCATATTGTGGTGGAATGTCTCATGTTCTATTACGTGATCATACTCCCAAAGGAGGTGATTTTGTATTGGTTCATGGAATGATACAAGTATAGCATGTGCTTAAGAAATGACTGATCTTAGTAGTTCATACACCAAAATATGGTGATTTTATGAAAAATTAGAACATATTCTCATGGTCGCTGTCATGTAGAGAGTATACAACTGCATATCATATTTTCTGCCCGAAGGTGATTATGTAATGATGTATATAACTCTCTGGATAAGTATTCACATGATGCTAATTGTATTGTTTGTTTATTTTCTAGTCACCTTTTCTGTAAACGGCAATTCAATTTCCATTGAGGTCCTTATTGGGTTGAACTTTAAAAAATGGAAAGAGGATTTTCTATTTGGAATGGAACTGGCAGATGTTCACATTGCTCTTATAAAGGATAAGCCAGCAGATATCACGGCCACCAGTACTAAAACTAAGAAAATGGACTATGCTGCCTAGGAAAAGAGTAATCAGATTTGCTTATTAACAATGAAGAAATCCATTTAAGAACACTTGAAAAGTGGTTTGCCAGCTGACTGTATTGCTAAGGAAATGATGACAGCCTTAGAGATTAGAAATTGCATTTCATCTAATGGTGAAGTTGGTACACTTCTTCAAAAGCTCTTTAACATGAAATATGATGGTACTGCTGAGGTTAGAGATTATGTCCTTAGGATGGTAGACCTAAAGACAAAGCTTCAAGCTCTTAATGTTTCCATTCCTGATGCTTGCATTGTGCATCAAGCCCTAAACACCCTTCCACCTAATTTTGGGATTATAAAAACAAATTACAATTCCCAAGAAGAGATTTGATCGGTTAATGACTTAATAGCAAGGATGGTGGCAGAGGAAGAGAAACTTAAAAAGGAAAAATGGCATCTAGTCTTATATGTTTCTGGTTCCCACAAAAGAAAGGAAAAGAAGTCCATAAATCGTACTTATAAAGGTACTCATGACACTACCAGTCAATCTGATATTATGGGTCCAAAGAAAATATCTTTCAAAAGGAATGGTGACCATTGTTTCTTTTGTAAGAAGAAAGGTCACATAAAGAAGAACTGTGGAAAATTTAAAACTTGGTTATCCAAACATGAGCCTACAGATAATGATTCTTTGACACTTGTTTGTGAATCCAACCTACTAGAAGCACCATCCAGTTCTTGGTGGCTCGATAGCGGTGTAACTAATCATGTTGCGTTTACCATACAGGGATTCATAAACCGAAGGAAGTTAAATCAGGATGAGTCAAAACTCACTGTGGGAAACAACAAGAAAGCCGATGTTGTGTTTATGAGAGATGTTATCCTGATTATAGACTCAGGTTTTAGATTAATATTGAAAGACACTTTTTATGTACCTTCTTTTAGACGGAACTTAGTTTCCGTATCGTGTTTAGACATGTATGGTTACTCTTTTGAAATCAAGAACAATGTTATTTCTTTGTTTCTTAATTCAAATAAGGTTGGGTGTTGTTATATGTCCAACGGATTGTACAGATTGTGTTTGTCTCCCAATGACATATATGTCGCTTATACAGCTGAAAATGTTATTTCCAAGAGACCACTGCCTAAAGAACAGTCTTATGCATTGTGGCATAAACGGCTTGGTCATATCTCTAAGGATAGAGTAGAAAGGCTGATAAAGACTAACATCCTACATGCTCTTAAAAATGACCTAGAGACATGTGTAGACTATTGTAGAGATAAAATGATCAAGATAAGGAAGAAAATTGCAATACAAAGTTTAGACCTGTTGGAGGTCATTCACACTGACATAAGTGGACCCTATATGGCAACCTTGTGTAGAAATTTTTATTTCATCACATTTATTAATAACTATTCTTGATATGGCTATCTGTACTTGATTAAAGAAAAGTCTAAGTCTCTTGACAAGTTCAAGATTTTTCGGACTGAAGTCGAGAAACAGTTGGGAAAGATCATAAAGGTTGTTAGATCTGATCGAGGTGGAGAGTATTATGACAAGCATGGCGACATCGGACAGCTTAAAGGGTCATTTGCCAAATACTTAGAGGATTCTGGGATAGTGGCTCAGTTTACTATGTTTGGGAGTCCTAAGCAAAATGGTGTAGTCAAAAGGTGCAATCGCACCCTTATGGAAACGATGGGGAGTGTGATTAATAGGACAAATTTACCTGGTTTTCTGTGGGGTGAAGTTTTGAAAACAGTTTTGTACATTCTGAATCGTGTACCTACTAAAGCTGTTCCATTGACTCATTTTGAGTTATGAACTAGACATAAACCTAGCTTAAACCATCTTAAGATTTGGGGATGTCCTACAAAAGTGAAGTTGTATAATCCAACATTAAGTAAGTTGGATTCTAGAACCACTCGGTATTACTTTGTATCTTACCCGGAACATTCGAAGGGGTATCGATTCTATAATCCCACTGGAGGCACAAGAATTGTGGAATCGCAGACAGTGAAGTTTCTAGAGTTTGATGTGGTCGAAGAAAGTAGCTGCTCACAAACTATTGAGGATAATAGTACGGTGGGTAATATTGTATCTTTATCTCCTCCCATACAGATAATTGTGAAGACTCCCACACCACAGACTGAACCTGTTGAGGTTCGGGATCTTGTTGTCAAGACAGCTCCTAATGAAGTTCCTCAAGGCTCTCAGGTGCAGGATATGGCTATTGCTGCTCCAGTAAGGAAATCCATTAGGGAGAGACGATCAGCTATACCACCGGACTATTTAGTCTATATAGGAGAGCAAGACTATGATATTGGTTCTGTGGTTTATCTAATGACTTATGCAGAAGTTGTTTCATGTCCTCAGTCAGAACTGTGGTTGGATGTAATGAGAGATAAAATACAGTCTATGAAGCATAATGGTGTTTGGGAACTTGTTGAATTACCTAAAGATCATAGACCCATAGGCTGCAAATGGGTGGATTCCAAAGGAAATATTGAAAAGTTTAAAGCCACATTGGTAGCCAAGGGTTTCACTCAGAAAGAAGGAGTAGATTATGGAATAATTTTTTCTCCAGTCTCTTTTAAAGATTCTTTCAGAGTTATCATGGCATTAGTAGCTCATTTTGATATGGAGTTACACCAGATGGATGTTAAAACTGCCTTTCTCAATGGAGACCTTAATGAAGAAGTCTATATAATGCAACTCGAAGGTTTTGCGGTAGATCATTCAGGTATACTTGTATATAGATTGAAAAAGCCTATTTATGGTCTCAAGCAAGCTTCTAGACAATGGTATTTGAAGTTTCATAGTGTTGTCACTTCATTTGGTTTTTTTGAGAACAAAGTAGATCAATGTATATACTGTAAGGTCAGTGGGAGGAAATTCATTTTCCTTATACTCTATGTGGATGATATCTTGCTTGCAAGCAGTGACCTTGGTTTACTGCATGAGACAAAGCAGATGTTGTCAAAGAATTTTGATATAAAGGACCTTGGTGAAGCGTCTTTTGTCCTTGGCATTGAGATTCATAAGATTCGTTCTCGCCGACTATTGGGTTTATCTCAGTGAGCATATGTTGATCGTATCTTAGAAAGATTCAACATGCAACAATGCAAGCCAGGAATTGTTTCTGTCAGTAAGGGTGATAAAGTTGAGTATGTCATAATGTTTTCATTTAGATTTTGAAAAAGCTCAAATGAAGAATGTACCTTATGCTAGTGCACTTGGGAGTATTATGTATGCTCAAGTATGTACTAGACCAGATATTGCTTTTACAATAGGACTTCTAGGCAGATATCAGTCAAATCCAGGACAAGATCATTAGATTGCTGCTAAGAAGGTTTTGAGATACTTAAAGAGGACAACAGGCTAAATGCTGATTTATAAACATGTTCAGGATCTACAGTTGGTTGGGTATTTGGATTCAGACTTTGCTGGCTGTCAGGATGAAAAGAAGTAGACAACAGGTTACATCTTTAAGTTAGCAGGAGGTGCAGTATCATGGAAAAAGTGAGAAACAAAAATCAATCACATCCTCTACCATGCAAGCGGAGTTTGTAGCATGCTTTTCGGCCGCTACTCAGGCAATTTGGCTCCGGAACCTCATTAAGGAGTTGACCGTATTTGATTTTGTAGATAAGCCCATACAACTATATTGTGATAATAACTCTGCAGTGTTGTTTGTTAACAACAATAGAGTTCTCAAGGGGTCTAAGCATATGGAGGTCAAGTACCTGACTATAAAGGCAAAAGTTCACACTGGTGACATTGCAGTAGAGCACATTTCAACAAATGATATGATTGCAGATCCGCTAACTAAAGGCCTTCGCCCTTGTGTATTTGATCGACATGTCATGAGCATGGGCTTAGGAGTATCATGGGATACCTTAATTAGTGCGAGCTGTTTAGTTTTATATTGCTCTTATGAAGTTTGTATATGATTTTATTATATTTTGTAATATTTGAATATGTATCAACTCTTTTACATTCAATGAGGTATTTGTGAATGTAAATTTATCAAGTTGAGTACACATATTTGATGAAAATCTCGAGGCATTGTGTAAACCTTGAGTACAGGCTATGGGGCATTCTTGATATTAACTTTAACGATATTTCTTGTTACACATAAAGTACAGTTAACTGTCAAGATAAGACATATGTATGTTTATTAGAACCATGAAGGTTATTCTCTGGTGACATACTAGGTTTTGTGACACTTAAGGAGAGAGAATTTTGATTAACAAAAATGGATAACACATGAAGTATCACTCATTATGAGGTATTGTCCATTTGACACACTACCATATTGAATTCATATCAGTAAAGTTGAAAGCACTTGTGACCATGGAAGGCTCTGTGTGAGTACATGCAGTTACTGCCATGATTCGGTGTTTAGGACTTTATGGGATCGGATTGACTATTAAGAATAATCTCTAGACCAATATAAGGGTGCACACACAATTCTGTTTCAATTAATATTGCCTAAGGGGGAGAATGTAAGAATTTCCTAATGTGGGCTTTATTAATTGAAATTAACTGAATTAGTTTGATCTAATAAATGTAAGATATATGAGTTCTTAATAAGTCTAATATGGAGCTGGTTGGTGTGGGCCGAGTATGGCCCGGCTCGTAATGAGAGGGCCCATGATCGAAAACTTTATAAATAGCGCTCAAGTCCCTCTCTTAATCTAACGATACACAATTTAACTCACATATGGATTTAAAGAGAATTTTCTTCTCGTGAGTGGCAATCTCATTATGCTAGTGTTCTAACGAAGGGATAGAGGAGAAGTACTTGAGTTCGTGTTCAGAAACCATCGTAAATTCCGCGTCAAGTTCGATGGATTCCAAACTAGGTACGCAAATTGATAATTTCTCTCGTTTGTTGTTTCGATTTCTGATTATGGTGATCCTGAGCGTGCCATATTCTCATGGCCATCAGTTGATCCTTTTGAGAGCTTGCACCTTGTTGCGGAGCCTCATAAACCTTTTCTACGATGTCCCATAAATCTTGGACCATCAAGAAAGCGGTCATTTTAATGCTCCAACAGTTGTAGATATTCCCATCGAAAATAGGAATGGGAAATGAGGATGATGTAGAGCTGGCCATAGTTTATTTGTTGGGTTGTTGGAGTGGTAGTTTTAGGAATTCGGACAAACACCCAATACCAACAAAAAAACGTAGCTCTGATACCACTCTTGGTATTTGCAGAGGTATGATTTATTTTGTGAGTGAGTGAGTGATTTAGTGAGGGCAAGTGTAGGTGCATGGAGTTGTAGCAACAATGGGACAAGGGCTTTTGTGATAATATTGGAGATGGAAGATAGTGAAAGGCTAGTAGGGAGCAAAGAAAACAAGAGGAGTTTTATATCAAGAAGGTTTGTACAAGGGACCTAGTTTTCTTCTAATGGGTGTGTGTCTTTCAAGTGGAGAGGGGTTGGCTATTTATGGCCCTCTTCCACCGCCATTAAGGAATAATCTAGAACAAGTTGCATAGATACTTCTCTAGATTTTTCTACACACTATTTATCTAAGTATGTATTCTCCAAAGATCTTGAGCGTGCTAGAAACTTCTAGAAATTGGATCACTATTTCAACGAAGACAAGATAATTGGCAAATATGTAATAAGCAATTAATGGAAGGGAAGACCAAGCATAATTAAAGGTTGGTAACAATGAAATCAGGTTCTTATTGTCTTGAGGAAACTGAATCCTGAGCCAACTAATGAGAAACTGAATCCTGAGCCAACTAATGAGCAGGTGTGTAGCCGTGTGTGCTGCAACAGTTGGATTCGACGGCTGTGTGCTTCTTTGCAACATTTATTGTAATGCACAAATGGATTTCAATCTCAACTCCATTACAAAGAAGTGTAAAATCGACGGTGCCCTCAAGGAATATAATATTAGTGAAATGAGAAAAATTAATCTAAGTTTCAGTGGAAAAATTGTCCAAAAAATCCTAAATCTATTGTATGGCGGCCAATTCAGTCTTAAACCTCTTAATTTTACCAATTCAGTCTTAAACCTTTCAATTATGCCAATTTAATCATAAACTTATTGACTATTTGTCAATTTAGTCATAAACATTTTAATGAATTGACAATTTAGTCTTTCCGGCCAATTTTGGCCTAAAATTGCCAACATGACGGTCTTGTTGGCATTGGCTATCTTACATGGTGTTGACGTGGATAATTTTATATTTTAAAAAAATTCGAACTTTTTTTATTGATTATTTTATTTTTATTCTTTTTTTTTCCTTTCTTCTTTGTTGAGCCAGCAAGTCGTCGACCGAGGGCTGGCAGAAGTGGCCAGCCACTGGGTGAGGGCTGCCAACCCCCACCAGTGCATAGGCAAAGGCCATGAAGCCCTCATCGGCTGCGGTGAAGGCCTCACAAGCCTTCACCCAGGCCCTCGCGAGCCACTTCGAGGGCGTTGCAGCCCTCGCCGGATTTGGCATGGGCTCGTGAGTCCTCACTGTAGCTGGTAAGGGCGTCGTAAACCATCACCTGCCCTCGCCCAGGGCTGATGAGGGCTTTGCGGCCCTTGCCCTTGGGCCGGCGACTCTCCAGCTCAACGAAGAAGAAGAAAGGAAAAAAGAAAAGAAAAGAAAGAAAATAATAAAAATTAAAAAAATTAGATTTTTTAAAAAATAAATAAAATTATCCACGTCAGCGCCACATAGGATGGCTGGCGCCGACATTAATGATTTCCTGTCAAAATTAATTGAAAGAACTAAATTAGCAATTCATTAAAATATTTATGATTAAATTGGCAAATAGTCAATAGGTTTATGACTGAATTGGCCATCGTACAATAGATTTAAGATTTTTTGGACAATTTTCCCAAGGTTCGGTCAATAATGAGATTCACTGCTGAGAAGTAAAGGTGGAAACCAGCAACGTTTGCAAACTTATATCTACTCCTGCACTTATGAATCTCATCCTACTCATTTCTTTCACTCAACTTGACTCTGAGTCGTGAAGGACCCTGGTTGACTTCCCTAATCAATGTCGGGGTAGACAGCCGCCAACAGAAAAAATAGTGATCCATAGCTCCGCCCGTCTTGATCATTGGAGAAAAGAGGATTTGTTGATCTGCGACCATCGTTTAATTACTTCTATGATACCTTAAGCCACTAAGCTTTGTCTACTGTTGACACATAAATTTTGACACACTATTTAGTAATTAATTGCATAGAAAATTGGAGATTAAATTTTAATCCCTAAAAAAAATATCAAAATCGCATGGCATATAGTTTATGATCATATAGTTTAATTGCATTCCACATCGGACCGGTAGTGGCAAGTAAGCCGAAAATCCATCGCATAAACCGACCTCGAGCACTTGGCTCACTCAAGGGATTGGGGGCCAAAATTCACAAGTCTAAAAGGCTTTTGTTATTTTAATTTGAGCTTAAATCAGCCTGAATTAATTTAGCCCATTTGGAATTAAAATAAATTAAATGATAAAACCTAAGTCTAAGCCCATTAGGATTAGGAAGCCCGGTCAATTAACTTAGGGTTGCAATATAAATATGTGATTATACCTTTTAATGAAGAAGGGCTCTCATAATTTTCAGAACACAATTCCTGAGAGCACGAAAGACATGTGAGCAAGACCGAGAGTAAGATAGAGAGTCGCCTGCCCGCGCCCGCCCCACCGTTGTGCTGCCTCGCAACCACACAGCCTTCATCGCGCCGCCTCGCTACCACCACCTCTGTGCCCAACGCCGCTGCCATCTGCTGCCGTCCCTGAGTCTGACGCCCACCTCTCGCAGCTACGTCCAATTCGATCGCTCGTGTCTCCAACCAGCAAGCATCATCGGGAAACTGATTTATCTAAGCTGAAGGTTGAAGGCCGTGAGTCCAAGGGGTGGATTTTGTTCCATTATCACCACCTGTCGGCCACGGTCAGGAGCACGAAGTCAAAGAAATTCATGGCCAAGTGATCTCAAGCGAGGAATTCCAAAGAAGAAAAGGCAACAAAAAAGGTGGCAATTGGAGATTTCAGTTTTTGAGTGAGCAACGTGACAAGTGCAAAGCAAGAACGCATCCGTTGCTCTCCATCATCAAGTTCCATTTGCAAGTCCAAGGCACCGTGACAACATTGAGACCAGCAACTCCCACGAATGGTCCTTGCTTTACCACCTGATGCCATCCCCAATCAATCCCGGTGTTCCCTGTCGCTTTCGTGGTTGTGGCGTGTCGACACCTAAATTTTAGCACATCATTTAGTGGTTAATTGCATAGAAAATTAGGGATTAAATTTTAACCCCTAAACAAAAATATTACAATTGCATAGCATATAGTTTAGGTTCATATAGATTAATTGCATTATGCATCGGATTGGCGGTGACAAGCAAGCTTAAAATTCATCACGTGAATCGAGTTCGGGCATCGAACGAGACTCGGTTCACTCGGAAAGCATGGGTCGAAAATCACACGCAAAAAGGGCTTGGTTGTTTTAATTTGAGCTTAAATTAGCCCATTATGCTTAATTAAAGAAAAGCCCAAATTAATTCAGCCCACTTATAATTAAATTAAAGCCTAAACCTAAGTCCGTTAGGACTAAAAAGCCCGACTAATTGACCTAGGTTTGCGTTATAAATACATGTCTCATAATCTAAGGAGAAGAGGTCACGAGAACGAGATCCACTCCAGTTCTCATCTGTGCGCGGCGTTCTTCTGCCGTTACTACACCGCGAGCATCTTCACGCCAGTCATCCTCCAATACACACTCAAATCTCCATCCATCCCCCATGATCATCATCTCCATCAAGTCCAGTTCTCAGAGAGCTCTAAAACACTTCGTTTTTGTGGATTTCTTTCATTCGCGAACCGTCACAATCGCTATCAAACATTGTCTGAAGCCATCGTCTGCTTCACCTTGTTCTTTGATCTTTCGTAGAGAGAATTTGAGGAGGTCTATTCTTGCTAGAAGTTTCTGGCGCTCATCTTCCCCAGGGACGCTCTCCAGAATCTCATCGTGTTTGCTTGACTAATAATCAAGATCAAAATTCCTCCTGAGCAAGGTTTCCGGTGAGTATAGCAACCCAAGCGAACCATCACAGCAGCTCTCGTTCGTTGTTGTGTTCACTACCCGCGCGCACATCGTAACGCTTTCCCGCCAACGTCCTCTGAAGTTGCTGCCATCCTTGACGTTCGCCGCCCTCCTGTGGTGAGCTAGTACTGTTCCGCGGCTTTCGAAGACTGTTCGTCGCTACTATCGACTACCACCGCAAGCCGCCACCACTCCCGACGTCACGCCGCCGCTCCCGACGCACCACCGATTACCATCCCGATCTGCAATCTCGATCCGCTGCAAATTCAAATTAGGAAAGAAATCTATAAATCAGGTAATTATCCTATCCCAATTTGATTTGAATATTTGGTTGCCTATTTTGTGCTTATTGATATCTAATCTTGCATATTTAGATAATAGGCATTATTTTAATTAGGATTTATTCCTTTTTTTTGAAATCTTGGATATCTATTACTTATCAAATTTGGATAGAATTTAGAATTTTCAAAATCTTTTGAATATATCCAAGATACTTGATATATCAAAATTTTTCTAGATGTGATCGATTAGGAAAATTTCCTAATCCGCAACCGCACACGTGGAAATAAATCTATCTATCAGGCATTAGATAGAGTTATTTCCATAGCGGGTATTTCGAATTTTAGGATCGATTTGTCAGGCTTTAGATCGAAACTTAATTCGAAAGATTTAACGGTTATTTTTTTACTTGATTTTAATTTCGCATTTTGATAAAAAAAAATACCCAAAGATTACTCTAGAATAGGTTAATTTCTTTAGTTTAAAATTGCATGTTTAGATAATTGGCATTTTTAATTCCGAATTTCATTAAAAAAATACAAAAAAATAATAATATGCACGTCATTAGAAATAGGTCACGTCGTCACATGACATATAATTTGCATGTTAGATTGTATTAATCGCATGTCAATTTTTGCACGTCATTACATATAGGTTAGCTTTCATTTAAATAAGTGAAAATAAAAATTTCTGCACCTTTGAAACTCTAAGTTAGGATTTATCAAAATTGCCAAATTGAGTATTTTTCTTGAAATTGGTACCGAAAGGGCGTTAGGGAATCTAGCGTAACCAAGTCCCCGAATTCATAATTTCTGGTTTGTAGAAATAAAATAGTACTCCCGCTATTTTATTTAAGTTTCTAATCAACCTACCTTAAATGATTAGTGGCGACTCCCATTGAAAATATTTGCATGCTCATAATTGGACCTAAGTTGCGAATTGGTAGAGTTTGGGAGAACTCGAGTTAGATTAGTTAATTTAATTGATCTAGTAATCCATTAGCCTAAGATCGAAAACTCGATTTTTTTAGGTCGCGACATGGCGCCCCTACACCGTTGCGGCCTATATTTTTGTTTTGCAGATTAACCGGAGCACCACCACACCACCATCGTTGCCGGTCCACCCGCCGTCGATCATCCCAATCTGCAATCTCGATCCGTGAGTTCATATTTGGAAATATCCCAAAATTAGGTAAAAACGTTATCTAATACTTTCAGAATATTTGGTTTCCTAGTTTCTCAATACTTCAAATATTTTGATGAATATTCTGTGGATTGCTAGCAATTTTTAGGATATTATTTTCTTTATCTGCAATGTTCTAGAATGTCCAAAATTAGGAATTTTTTCTAATTTTGCAACGTATCTGGACAACTATCCGACCTTATCTCTAAGATACGATACACGGCGATACGGAAAATCGTTATCTTATCCATAATCACTTGGATATGATAATAGATTTTATTCGTTTTTTAAATTCAAACAATCAACTTTCCGTCGATATCTATAATCCTATTGATATGACTGTTAGTTTGATTTCTTTTCCTAATCCAAATTTGATAAGAATAATCTTGCAGATTGCGTGGATTATTTGAGTGCATTTGTTATCTTTGTTTGTTTGCTTTCCTATTAAATAAAGAAAATCCAAAAAATATGTTAGTTATGATTTAAATTGGAAGTGTTGCATGTTTAGAGAATCCTAAATGTATCTAGAAGATAGGATAATTATTTAATTTAAATTAGGACTTTAAGACAATTTTTTTCCTAGTTTAAATTAGGTGTTATTCTAATCCTCATAGATTATTTAGGTTATTTTTAAATTCCGAATTTTCATGAAAATCCCCAAAACAGAATGAATTAGATTAAGATAGATTGCATGTTAATTTAGACATTTTTTTATTTCAAATTTTATGAGAAAAATACAAAAAATAAATTATTTGTCAGTAATTAGAATTAAGTCACGTCGTCGCATGATATATAATTCGTATGTTAGGTTGCATTAATCGCATGTCATTTTTTGCACGTCATTGCATATAGGTTAATTTGTATTTTAATAAAGCGCAAACCCTAAAAAACATTTTGAGTGTCTTGCTTTATTAATTAGAAATCATATTAAGATTATCTATGTGATTTTCTACTAACAATGGAGATACTTGCGTTGCATTAAGGTACGTCATTTTCCTAATCTTGCAATCTATTTATTGTTTTTTTGGGTGTTAAATTGATGGTTTACGCACCCACATTAACACCTCACATGTTAGTGATTAGGTAATAAAATGGATTCAGACTGCCTGCATAGACATTTTTTTTAAAAGAAAAGGTACAGAAATGGCGTTAGACTAGATCTAGCGTAACCAAGTTTCCGAGCTTAGAATCTCTTGTTTGTAGGAATAAATCATATCTCTCTATATTTTATTTAGGTTTCTAATCGACCTACCACAAATAAATTAGTGGTGACTCCAAGCAAGAAAACTTTTGCATGTTAAAAACTTAAACCCTAAGTTGCGAATTGGTAGGACTTGGGAGAGCCCGAGTTAAGCTTAGACTTAATAATTCATTAGCACGAGGAATTTAGGTCACGACATCTACGAAACAAAGAAAACACCTTTTGTCCACGAAATGAGAAGATTGACATGTCCTCTAGGTTGTCCGAAGAGCATGTTATGGAACACATTGCAATAAATTGCAGAACAAACTTCCACTGCTCATGGTGAACTCATTAGCACTCAAGATAGAATTGTTCCGAGGCACAAATTACCTGTTTTTCATTGACAAACTCTCACAAAATGTGTTTGCAATTATCAAGCTAAAGAAGCTTTCTATAAAGAGATAACGACACAAACAGTTTCTGAACTTTGGCTCAATGTGCAATTTGGTCATTGAACTTTTAATTCGTTTAATATAGTCCATGAACTTTAAGCTAATGTGAAATGTGGTCCATAAACTTTTAATTTGTTCAATATCATCCATGAACTTTTGGTACGTGTTCAATTCAGCCCTTGAACTATGTGAAAATGTTCAATGTAATCCCTGAACTTGAATTAATGGAAAAGACTGCATTGAATATTTTCATATGGTTCAAGGACTGAATTAAATATGTACTAAAAGTTCATAGATGATATTGAACAAATTAAAAGTTCAGGAACCACATTACACATTAGATTAAAGTTTAGGGACTACATTGAACAAATTAACAGTTCATAGACCAAAATGCACATTGGGTCAAAGTTCAGGGACTGTTTGTGTCATTTCCCCTTCTATAAACAAAAAATCGGAATAGGCCACCCACCTAAACTTTGAGTCGCATCTTATTTGTTTTGCGATAGAGGTAATGCATTCCACTAATCCGGTTCACGTATCTAAGGCGAGCTTTCTCGTCAAAATATGACATGCATCATCAGAACACAAGCTATTTTCATAAGAGTAAGCGAAAGCAGGATCAGATATTTACAAGGCAGGGATGGTAATAACTTGAGAAGCAGCATGATATCACGAATGAAGCTGAGGTTTGATCAAATGCTATGTGGAACTGCAGATACTAATTGCAATTTGATCCTAGCTGAATTGAAATCTTTGTTAAACTGTGCTCTAACTAAGAGCAGGAAATTTTGATTTCGAAACCTGTCATCGGAGAAAGAATTAACCATATGGGGTTGGTCTAATGGTTAAAGAAACGATTTGTGACTTTGGATTAGGGGCAAGGAACAAATTTAATTTCCGTAGAAAGGCCAAGCACTTGGGCTTTGGCTCGAGTCTTGCCTAGTCCATGAAATTAATAGGGTCTTTTATGGGCCTAAAGCAGGCCCATCAAAAGGGTGCATCATGTTGGGTTTGGGTCAGGTTGAAATAGTCCGACTTATAAAATTTTAGCGATTTATACTCAACCCAACTGGAACTCAATCTATATTGTTAAAACATATTCATATTTAACCCGACCTATGAGAATTCATACCCACATATTTAATTCACTATAAGCTCTTCATGTGGATATGTGACTTGAATTAAATTTTATATCTAATATACTTAACAAAGTAAGAATGTGTTGTCGAAAAAAAAATTAAGAATATGTTAGTAAATAGAATAAAGAACGTAAAAACACCTTAAGATTAAAATACTTATAAAGAGTTAGAAACGTATGCATGTGTTGTGACGGTGTTGTGACGACACATCTCTAAATGCATGCTTTATTGATTCAAGTCATTTTAATCCTTTTTTTGTGGCCAAATCCAATTTATCTATTACACATATAATCAGTGAAAGTAATATATTTTTTCCTAAAAAATTCTTTAGCAATCCTTAGTATGTATATACTACAACAATTGCACATTCCCCTACCAAATGCAACACTTCTCAAAGCGAAGCAAGCACCCAAGAACTAAACAAGCTCTCCAAATTCCAAATCCCTCTGAAAGATAAATGTCGACACCTATTTTTAATTTACCCAAAATTAATTGCACAAAATTTAGGAGTTAATTTTCTTTAATTCCTAAAACAAAAATATTTCTATTAAATGCATTGCATATAAAAATTAGACATGTTTATGTTAATTAAGTTTATTAAAATGTTTTTTAGTTTAGTTAAAAAAAAATCATCAGAAAATCGTGCTGGGCCGGGCCGGAGTCGGACCGGCCCGGCCCCTTTTCTTTTTCTTTTTTTTCCTTCTTCTTTCCCCTCTTTCTGTGTAGGCCCAGCCCGGTTCCTTTTTTTTCTTTTCTTCTTTCTTTCCCCTTGGGTTCGGCCCATCTCTCCCCTTCTCTTCTCTCCCTCCCACATGACCGGGCCCAGTCCCGACTCAGCCCCTTCCTCTCTCCTTCCCCCTTGCTAGTCGCTCTCTCACCCCTGTTCTCCCCTGTTCGTGTCATCACGCCAACGCATGGCGGCATCGCTCCGCACCATCGCTATCCGGCCAGACCAACTCATGGCCGATCACCTATGATAGTGATTTTTTTTTAATCAACTATTTTGTCAACTGAGCAACAATAAAATACCAAGTTGACTTAACTTACCCAAAAAAAAAAAACCAACAAGGGCAATAGCGATTTTTTCGGTTTACTAATAGCAATGGTAACACTAATGATTTTATTTTTTTTTGTTTTTTAACAAGCATTTTGTTAAATGTATATAGAAAAAGAATGGACTCCTATGATAGCTAATTGGGTTAATTCCACGAAAAATTCCAAACCGATACACCTGTGACAATTTTATCCCAAAAAATTCTAAATTAATACACTTGTGACAAATTTACCCGAAACTAATATTTTGAGTACTAAAAACCCCAAACTGATACATTTGTGAAAAATTTACCCTCAATTAATTTCCATTAAATTGGATTTACATCACAAAAAATCACAAACTAGTAGACCTATAACAAACGGAGGGTAAGACATAAAACTAGTAAATCAGTCAACTGCCATATGTCATTTAACAAAGCAGATTGACAGTAAAATTTAACGGAAACAAATTGATGGTAAATTTGTCACAGGCATACCAGTTTGGGGTTTTTTGTGGTTAAAAAATTAGTTTGAGATAAAATTATTATAAGCGTATAATTTAGGGTATTTCGGGGTATTAACCCTAACTAATAATGCAAGATCAGTCAGCTTTCACAAATGAACTTTCTGTGTCCAGATGACAGGAAGGCACACTGGTGATGGAAAAGGAATCCATTGCTGAAAAACTCAACGAATGGAAGTCAATTGCAGTTGACTCGGGCAATCTGCCGCAAATGCCAATTGCAGAAGGTCAAACTGCAGGCCCGAACCTATTCTTGGTACATGAAAGATGCAGAAGAGAACAAGACCTCAATTATTATTATTTTTTCCCGAATCAATTGACTTATCTTTAAACTCAATTAGATGGAAATTTTCCTCATTCACATATGCTGCTCATGATAAACACTTACATTTTAGCATTCTCAAATTTTAAAATGCCCACTTGATCCAAGTAAGAAGGGAAGTGGGAATCTCCGGTGACAGAGGTGGTGCAATGGTGCTCGAGAGAGGGAAAGGAGAGAAGAGATGCGGCAGCTGCGGCAGTTTTTCTCTAAGGCGTGAAAGTGTGGAGTGAGAGTGCGAAAGCAAGAGAGTCTCAGACTGGCAGGTGGGTTCGGTCTATGTAGAACCTAAAGCTGTTGGTCCCATCTCTTCCCTTCGATCACTGGATTCAACGAAAATCTAAGGCTTGGATTACCTCGAAGTCGATCGTACTAGGTCGCATATTGACCAGCACAAGAACTTAAAAGTCACAACTGAACAATAGGAGCTAATCATGTCTACGGTCGTATTGATGTTTCCTTGGAAAGCTTGCAAAATTACTAGGAAGTTTTCATTGGATTAAACTAGTTACCCTTAGAATGTAATCGAGGAGTGGCAAAATCAATGTGTACTCTTGCTCAATGCTCATTGGAGTTCATGAGCTTAATTCTTGTTCGATTTATTCGTAGTACTCTTTCATTAGAACCTGTTAAGTCTTTTAATCAATCAATTTTGTTCCACCCACCCCCTACACCCTCTCTGACTTGGCATCTGATGTGTCACATCATATGCCAACATGACCGAATTGATTAGCTGTACAAAATTTGTTCAAAGTTGGTGTTGGGATAGGCGAGTTTCGGCGGTACGACAAATTTACGCATTTTATTTCTGAACATTCCTTCATTGATTGGCTTGTGTTGCCCGATGAGTTTCCCACGAAGATTAGAATGAGAAAATGGAATGCTAGCATCAATGTGAAAATTATTCAAGAAGTTCTAAAGTTATTACGTTTTTGCCAATTCAGTCATAAATATTTCAATTTTGCTAATTAAGTCATCAACATTTTCACGTTTCATCAATCGACTCCATCCAGCCGATTTTAATAAGAAATTGCTGACGCGGACGCCGGTAATGCCACATAAAATAGCTGACGCTAACGCAAATAATTTTTTTATAATATATTTTTTAAAAATTGATTATTATTATTTTCTTTTATTTTTTCTTTTTCTTTCTTTCTTTTCCTTTTTTTTTTCCCATCAAGTTCGGTGAGAGTAGCTAGGGTCGGCGACCCTCGATGGCCATTGGGCAAGGGGCCGCGAAGCCCTTGTGAGGGTCGTGACCTACGAGGGCTTCACGGCCCTGGTCCGTGGTTGGTGAGGGTCGACCAGCGGCCCTCCTTGGGCTTGGAAGAAAAAATGAAAAACAAATAAAATGAAAAAATTCAAAAAAAATATTAAAAGATTTTATGTGAGCATCAATCGTCCAACCCTAAACCCTGCCAGTTGTGCCATGTAGAACAGTCGGCATCCGTATCAGCGATTTTCGGCTAAAATTGAGCGAATAGATTTAATTGGTAAAACGTGAAAGGTTTAAAACTCAATTAGCAAAATTGAAAGATTTATGATTGAATTAGCAAAAGTACAATAGGTATATGACTTTTTGGACAATTTTCCCTAGCATTAATCCTATCTAAGACTTGTTTTCAAGATCACGAAGGGGTCCCCGATTTCATTTGATTTTGAGATTACCCGTGATGTTAATCTTTGAAATTCCTATATGACTTGCCAAAATAACATTTACTATGATAATAAACTTTATTAGTGATGTTAAGGTTGGCTTGGTTAGACTCAATATATCTTGTTTAGAGAGTTTTGTAAATTGAAGATTCCTAATGATAGGCTTATGAAAAGAAAATGAACATAATTACTATGACAGGTTTAATCAGCATAAGTGGTGTTACAGAAAAACAACTTTCGGAACCTAACCACCATGTGGAGAGAGAGAGAGAGAGAGAGAGAGAGAGAGAGAGAGAGAGAGAGAGAGAGAGAGAGAGAGAGAGAGAGAGCCACAAGAACATCAAAAAGGACGGCGACATTTTTGGTTATACATAAGCTGTCATCGGTTGATCTTTACTTAGAAACACTTAACCACGACCATGCAAAGTCGAGTTTCCCTAATCGCCTCGAAGAGCATACGTTTTCTTTCCCTTTTGGTGATCTTCCTTTTTCCTTAGAAATGGCCGTAAATGGGAATATCGATCATCGGTGGATTCTGCATTTCGTTGAATGAAGAACAGATTGCACATCTTCTTGTTCTTATAAATGGTACGTACATTTCATACAGGCAATTCGTTCTTCAATACTCGCATATGTTTCTCTTGATTTTCTGTTTTCCATTCTTGATGATCATGACCCCCTGGTTTTTCCCTCTTGGATTGTATCAGATGCTGTCAATTATCTATAGACATGATTTATGTAATTAGTGGTGTTGAAACGAACTATGTATCCTTACCAAAAAAAAAAAAAAAACGAACTATGTATCTGATTCAAGAACAATAAAAAGAGGTTGAGAATCGTCCTTTCTGTACCATTGTGGCCATTGCAGTTCTTGGCATTGCAACCTGCTGCAATAATTTGGACAGGAGAGTGTCAAATAGTCATTTGAACAAGAAAACAAAAATGGGGTTTTAATCAAATTTGCACATCTATAAAGTCTCATGTTGATATTTTGCACTTTCAAAATGTGCTTTTAAAGATAGAGGTGATCAGTTTGAGGGTGGATAAGTTCCATACCAATAAATTGTAATCTATCATGTCAGAGTCAATTTCCCGTTTTTGGAACTGGGAATTGAACCGGTCAACCCTGAAACCAAATTGGCCAGTTCCATACAGATTCCAGAGTTGGCCCGTCAACCGGCATGGTCACAGAATTTTTAAGGGGACAAGCGGGACATTCAATGGAACTTGTTGGTGTTTGCTTAGTCATAATACCACATTTAATCGGTGTCGATGTATTGACTACATTTCAAGATATACACACTTTACAATACATATTATTCATCTAAATCCACTTAGATACAAATGAATACAAACCTCAAAAAATTAGATAACTGTTGTATATCGATCTTTTCAAAACAGACGTTAAGAATTGTGACATGAGATATAACATAACCTCACTTTCTAAGTATATGATCTTTATAGTTTGTAATTGTTGCAGGGCACAACCATGAACATCGTTGTAGGTTCGCATGTTTGGGTTGAAGATCCGGCTCTCGCTTGGATCGATGGTGAGGTCTTGGATATTAGGGGAGAAGATGCTGATATTCAAACATCAGCAGGCAAAATGGTAAATAGCTCTTCCTACTAAAACACAACGTTTCTAAGCATAAACAAATCTTTCGACTCCGTATGTTCCGCGAAAAATGAATGATCTACCAAACATTTTCTTAAAACCGATCTCTTGTATCGCTTACAAAATGAATGAAAGAAAAATTTTCATTATCCACGAATTTATTGAAACAAAAATTGTTGTCACTAATGAAAATTTTTTCACTAACTAAATATTTCAAACGATACATGTGATCATTTTTAAGAAAATATTATTTAAATTGTTTATTTTCTGCAAAATAGACGAACCCTCTGTAAATATTATCTTCTCTTTTTAATGAATTCACTTCACCCCCATCTGACATTGGCCAGGTCGTCGCCAACTTGTCGAAGCTGCATGCGAAAGACATGGACGTCCCTGAAGATGGAGTCGACGACATGACCAAACTATCTTACTTCCACGAACCAGGAGTGTTGCATAACTTAGCCACTCGATTCGCCTTGAACAAAGTCTACGTAAAGTCTCTAATTTCAAAAACTTATGTCTCCACATATTCGATAAATTTCAATTTTAGTGAAAGGAGTTTAAACTAATTAAATGCAGCCGTGGAAGGACTCTATTATAATTTAGTGACAAAATCATGGCAGACTTACACCGGGAACATCCTCATCGCCATCAACCCTTTTCAAAGCCTCGACGGTTTATACGATGCCGGCGCCATGAAAATGTACAAGGGCATGCTGTTAGGAGACATGAGCCCGCACGTGTTTGCCATCGCCGACGCTTCGTATAGGTTAGTACTACTCAACTCGGCTTAAGTTACCTATATCTTTCACGTAAATTCGAGGCCAGTTTATGCCTATCGAGATGGAATGGAACAGGGCGATGATCGATAAGAGAAAGAACATATCAATACTTGTGAGCGGCGAAAGCGGGGCCGGCAAGACCGAAACTACCAAGATGATCATGCGTTATCTTGCGTTTTTGGAAGGACATACTTTCGTTGAAGGACGCCAAACAGTAGAACAGCAAATACTAGAAGTAAGTTAGGTACTCGTTCTTGCTTTTCTTACCGATAGGGATGACATTTGAGGATTTAGTAAGGATTTCTTTCTTGCCTTAGTTAAATTTTGGTTATTATTACAAGTTAGAAAGAACACCAAACTTCTAAAGAATAGAATTGATATAATTGTAGATAGTGGTGTATGTTAAGTTTATTTTATGAAGTTTCAGACCTTTTATAGACACCAAAATTCAATTACTATACTATTATTTCACTTAAAATAAAAAAAAAACTATATTAAAGATTTTCTTCTTACTTGTGTAAATTACAGATGATCATATTAAGCTATAAATATTTTCTCTCTAATCACTAATGTTGATGAAGTTATTAAGAGAATTACATATAAATTTAAGAGTAAAACTATTTACAGAAAAGCGAAAATGAAATTGACATTAGTATTCAACATAAAAGTTTATGCGGTTGGGAAAAATGGTCAAATCTTTATTTCGTTTCATATTTAAATTGAGTAACTGTTTAATCATTTAGAAAAAAACTCTTATTCTCACGTAAAGTTTGTTGTTTCTTGCAGTCTAACCCAGTGCTTGAAGCTTTTGGCAATGCGAAGACCGTCAGAAACAATAATTCCAGGTAATTCAATATATGAGATTCTCTAAGTCAATTATTACTTTATAGCTATCTTGTCAATACACTTTATAATTGTGCCAAAAAAATGTCTATCGATATTCATTCTAGGATAGATTTGATTATGCATTAGTCTATTTATTAATAAAGAGCGATTTCTTTTTTTTTCTTTGGTCGAAATAAAGAGTAAATTCAATGATAACTGAAGTTTAGTATGTTTTACGTTGAGATCACTAAACTTTGTTTCCATCATCCTATGCACTAAAACATTCGTGTCTCTACGATTGTGCATTTCGGCTAAAATGACCTATTATTAGGCGCTATAAAAAGTTAATTACATTTCTTCCAACTTAGCCGAGCTAAATTTCCAAAAACGAGAGTAGAAAATACAAAAATCTAGACATTTTTTTTCTCATTTTTAAAATTTTTGTTTTTACTTTTTTTCACTTTTTGAAATTTTATTAGCTTGGCACTATAAGGTAAGTTAGACTGATATCATGGGCAAATTACTTATATTTCGACCAAAGTAAATCAAGTATAAAGAGATGAAGTTGAATGCATTAGGTGATTGTGATCGAAGTCTACTAGGCTCGTCTAACATGCACCAAAGACTATTGACAATATTGATTAGATGCTACATGATGGATCTATATGTAATGTTTCGTTTTGAAAATAATGTTGCAGTCGATTCGGGAAATTCGTTGAAATCCAATTCGACAATCGTGGAAGAATATCTGGGGCAGCAATACGAACATATCTCCTAGAAAGATCTCGCGTTTGTCAAATTTCAGACCCAGAACGTAATTACCATAGTTTTTATCATCTTTGCGCAGCTCCGCAACAGGTTCCCTATTCTTACTCTTCTTCTAAATGGAATATCAATATGATTATAAGTAAATTAGATAATTTGAATTTTTTTTATTTTTAGTAATTTATCTTGTATTACATTAATGAAGGAAATTGAGAAATACAAGTTGGGAAATCCGGAGTCGTTTCACTATCTCAACCAATCCAATTGCTACCAATTGGATGGTGTAAATGATGCAGAGGAGTACCTTGCCATCAGGAGAGCTATGAATGTAGTGGGAATAAGTGAGGATGAACAGGTTTAGTACTTTTTTTATATGCAACTTCACATTAATTGA
Organism: Syzygium aromaticum; assembly: GCA_024500025.1. Lineage (NCBI taxonomy): Eukaryota > Viridiplantae > Streptophyta > Magnoliopsida > Myrtales > Myrtaceae > Syzygium > Syzygium aromaticum. The sequence continues at coordinate 14,429,670 of CM044886.1, forward strand.
CCATATTGCTTGGTTCTTGGGATAATTGTCTAAAAAGTCATAAACCAATTGTACAGTAGTCGATTTAGTCATAAACCTTTCAACAGTACTAATTTAGTCCTGAACCTATTATTTGGATATTTGGTTGAAAGAATTACATTGATAAATCATAAAAAATGTTTATCATTAAATTGACATAATTGAAAAGTTTAGAACTAAATTGACAAATCATCAAAGGGTTTAGAACTGAATTGATACAATTAAAAGGTTTAGGACTGAATTAGCCTTCGTACAATAAATTTAGGACTTTTTGGATCATTTTTCTATAAGTTCTCGCAAGAAAAATAAAATGATTGTCTCTGCTTTTTCATAGGATTCGATATTCCGCGTCGTGGCCGCGATTCTCCACCTTGGAAATATCAACTTTTCAAAGGGCGAAGAGACGGACTCGTCGGTCGTGACGGATGAAAATTCCAAATTTCATCTCAAAATGACTGCCCAACTCCTAAAGTAATAAATAATATCTTGTTATTTTTTTCTCCCCTTTCTTTTTATGAGACTCCAATTTATAAGTTCTTATGTTTAATTGATGTTATTAGGTGCGATATTCGTGAATTAGAAGGTGCTTTGTGCAAGCGTTTAATGGTCACTCCTGAAGAGATAATCCAGAGAAGCCTCGATCCCATTGGTGCAACATTAAGCAGAGACAGCTTAGCCAAAACAATATACTCACGCCTATTTGATTGGTGAGATTCTTGCACATATTATATTAGATTATAAAAATATTATTATTATTATTATTATTGTTTGATCATGCTTTTTTATTTTTATTTTTTTGATAATGCCGGTTAGATAATATTTATTTGTGTGAGATTTTTAGGTTGGTGGACAAGATAAATATCGCCATCGGACAAGACCCCAATTCGAAATACCTCATAGGAGTTCTCGACATTTATGGGTTTGAAAGCTTCCAATCTAATAGGTAATGATTCAGGGTTCTATCTCTGTGTTTGTGAAATGATTATCACTAATTATTTACTCTAATTTCTAGGATAATGTTTTCCTCAAAAAGCAAGAGTAAATTATTCACATATGATTTAAAATATATTGAATGTGTAGTGACATATGGACAAAAAAAAGGAAATATCCGTTAATTTTTGGCAAAAAATATCCGTTTTTGTCGTGCCATACGGCTCTCGGAATTCAACATTTATATAATGCGGAATACCTGAATTCTTTGAAGATATACTAGTATTTTTTTTTTTTTTTATGTAGAATGATGTATAGTTAATTTCATAAATATATAATTTAAAACATCTGATCCATGTTTACATTTTTGTAGGGAGAACAAAAGTAAAAAGGAAAATAATTTTGATGTAGAGACGAGCAAATCCATTTAGATAATTTGTAATTGTCATAATCTTTTAAAGTTTTACTCATCATTCAATTATTGTGATTTCGAGGTTTTCTAATTTACGTTTTATTCTGTGCAGCTTTGAGCAATTTTGCATAAATTATACAAATGAAAAGTTGCAACAACATTTCAATCAGGTATTAAGTCAACCATACTTCACCTACTTAATCTCAAGGGTAAATTCTCTGTAAAAACCCTATACTTTGAGGTTTTCATCCATTGACCCATTCTATTTCCAAATTTAAAATAAAATATATATTATTAAAGGGTCATCTAGTCAAACTCTCAAATTATAGGGTTCTCGGATAATTTACCCTAATTTTTAGTTATCATGACTTTCCAACTTATGACTTAACTACAGTGATTATCATTCAGCATGTTTTCAAAATGGAGCAAGAAGAGTACAAGAAGGAAGACATAGATTGGAGCTATGTGGATTTTGTTGATAATCAAGACATCTTGGATCTAATTGAAAAGGTATGCTTCTGGAAATATTAATAGATACAGCCTTTTACCTCAATTGCGAGTTAATAGTATTATTTGTATGATCTAATCATGAAGTTTGGACATGTAGCTTTACAATTCTTCTCTCAATAAATGTATAAGAATTTCCGTTAGTTAAGTCTGATTTTTGAAACATATTTAGATACAAAGTACAACATAATAACTATAGTTACAAAATCTTGATTATACCCTAATTAAGTCTATGTTTTTTGCAATTGTAGATAACTTGATAATAACCTGTAGACCAAGATGACTCCTGGGTGCCACATTGATATTACACATATGAAAAATACCACATTAATATCTCATATATGGGTTTCTATATTTCTCTTTTAACATTGGGGTTTCCAAACTTTTCATCGAATTCACACCATCCAATCCATTTGATTATGTAGAAACCAGGCGGAATCATCGCTTTGCTCGACGAAGCTTGGTACATCCGACTTCTTGACTTTGCATGTTGGTTGTGTGCTTCACTTGGTCATTCCACTGATATACATTTGAATTTTCAGTATGTTTCCCAGATCAACTAGTGAAACGTTCTCTGAAAAGCTTTACCAGTCATTCAAGTTCCACAAGCATTTCATCAAGCCAAAGTTAACGCGTACGGACTTCACGATTATTCATTACGCTGGAGAGGTAAGCTTGGCAATACTATTGCCATCATTATCGCTGTTATATCATTGACGACTAAACTTGGTTAAATTGAATTTGATGAGCTTTTTTCCAGGTTCAATACCAATCTGATCAGTTTTTAGATAAGAATAAAGACTATGTTGTTCCAGAACATCAGGACTTACTGAGCACCTCCAGATGCTCTTTTGTAGCAAGCCTTTTCCCTCCACTTTCAGAAGACTTGGCAAAGTCAGCAAAATTTTCATCTCTTGGGTCTAGGTTCAAGGTATGATTATTCCTTTTCTTTTTCTTTTTTTTTAACTAATTAAAAAATATAATTATACTTATTCTCTTATAAAAATGACTAGGAGGAGTTATGAACTTCCATAATGAAGTGAAACCATAGGTCTCAAAAGTATATATATTTTAGAGAACTTGAATCAGATATTTTGTTCTTAAAGAATGTTTAAGATTGGTTAATGCATAAATCATACGTTGAGGAAGTCTTGGTTTAGGTTTTCATTTACATGATGATTTATTTATTCATTGAAAAAATAAATTTTTGCATTTAAGTGGTAAAAAAAAGTTAGGGCTTCTCTTCCTTGCTATGCCCTAGAAAAACTATTTTAGTCCAAGCATGATTTTTTATTTTGGTCGAAAAAAAAATTAACCGAAGTAATTTCCATTGTAATAGTCATTGCCAGAGAATTAGGATAAGAACTCCACAGGGTAACCATAACAAGTAGGGTAAGATTGAAATATTTAGACTCAAAGTGTAAAGTTTTGAATTTTGAGGATGGAAAACATATTTTGAAATTGGAAGATGCAGAGTGCAACCAGGAAACTTAAGCTTCATTTTCTAGGTTTCCCTTCAATTTATATGATAAATCTTATTAAAACCAACCCTAACACGATCAACTCCATTTATTTCTTCATTTTTCTACTCTCCCTTCAATTAAATCTTTAAAGTTTCATTATCCAAACTCCATTTCCAAATAATCAAGTTATATCTAAATTTACATAAACAGAACTATGCGAGTTTTGTATGAGTTTTGTATGTGCAGAGATCTTTGTAAGTCCCAGATAACTTGTCAAGAGCTAAGTTGAAGCCTTAAATGTCAATTTTATTGAACTTGCTTGATTAACCTTGAAATATGCATTATTTACAATGAGACCTAGGATTACTTAGTATTGACTTAAGTACTTTAGAGGTCAAAGTGTTCAGCTTAAATCTCCAGGGATTGGAAAGCAATATTAAGTAAATAGTATCGATCATTGTTGCTATTTTCCAACTTAATGTCATAGTTATATATGGTTTAATAACATGTCGGCAAATGATGGTATGATATGTTGGATATACTGATTGCAGCTACAACTACAACAACTGATGGATACCCTAAATTCTACAGAACCTCATTACATCAGATGCGTGAAGCCAAACAGCAAGCTAAGGCCTTTCCTTTTTGACAATATGAGTGTGATGCAGCAATTACGTTCTGGTGTAAGTGTGATATGGAGCTGGATGTTTATTTTTATATTATTTTATAATTCTCCATTATTGCAGAGTGACATAGCAAGTAAAATGTTACAGGGTGTTCTCGAAGCAATCAGAATCAAATGCGCTGGATACCCTACACATAAGACTTTTGTCGAATTTATAAAGCGCTTCGGTATACTTGCACCGGACGTATTAAAGCAAGAGTAAGTCAAATTCACATGATAATCAATATATTAATTTTTATCCTGTAAAGTTTAATAACTAACAAGTTCCTTCTATGTAGGTATGATGATAGAGATGCTTGTATAATGATGCTCGAAAAATTAGCTCTTCGAGATTTCAAGGTACAACTGTTATTCAAACTTTTGACATAATTGTTGATTAAACGTTATTAGCATTGCTTTTAAAGGTTCTGTATTGGAATAAATTTATCGATGCATTGGGCAGATTGGGAAGACAAAAGTTTTCTTAAGAGCTGGGCAAATGGCTGAGCTAGATTCACTGCGATTACAAGCGCATAGTAGCGCTGCCAAGATTATTCAACGACAGATGAGAACTCGCATTGCTCACAGACAATACGTCTCTTTACGAAAGCATTCGATCCACATACAATCCTTTTGGAGAGGTTGGTATGATAGAGATATTTATTGTTTGTTCGCATTATGCTAATGAAAGTTGCTAATTCCTCATAATTCATTAGATGAGTTTAAAGAAAATTTCGTTAACCTTTGTATTGTTCTATGTTAGTGACAAATAAAATATTTTGGTGAAGCATTATCATATTTCTTGCAGGAAAATTAGCTTGCAAATTGTATGAACATATGAAAAAGGAAAGTGCAGCTACCAAAGTACAAACTGTATTTCGTGGATACTCGACTAGAAATGCATATATCAGGATGAAAGTCGTCGCAATGACCGTGCAAGCTGCTATACGAGCAACGGTTGCATGTAATGAATTCAAGTATAGAAAACAAACCAAAGCAGCAACTACAATTCAGGTTGATATTGCAAATACCATAGGCTATACTCTTAAATGTCGATTAATAATATCATTTGTTTCTTTCTCCAGTGCAACTGGCGGCGTCATAGAGATCAATCGCATTATAGGCAACTGAAAAAGGCATCAATTCTTCTACAAGGCAAAAGAAGGAAAAAAGTAACCAGAACAGAGCATGAAATGGAAGATATGGTATTGCTCTTCTACTATTTTTGTTATTAAAATCATATGTACTCTACCAATTTTTTAAATATTGCTCATAATAATTCTCTAAATCATTAATGTTCTCAGTTCCTATATTTCTCAAAGTGTGGCATACACCTTCATTCGTGTATCTCTTATGTGTTAGCTGATTTGTCGGATGGGAAGAGAAACAAATGAAGAAGAAAATGAAAAAGAAAAGCTTGAGAAGCAAATGGAGGAACTCACATTATCTTTGCAAATGGAGAAAATGGCTCGGGTAAATATGAGAATAATCGCTGTTATTCAATCTTTCATATTTACTTATATATATAAGCTCCAATAAAGAGATTCGCGAGTTTTAAATTTGCATCACATGATTGATATTAATTTATGTTTTGCAAATGGTGTATGCAGACTAAATTGGAAGAAGAAAAGGCCCAAGACATAGAGAGATTGCACCATTCTTTAAATGCAATGAGAGCAAAAGTTGATGAAGCAACTGCTTTATTGTATAATGAACGAGAAATTGCACAAACCATAATTGAAGATGCTCGCCAACTGATGAACCCCATCAGAGATTCTGTTCAGGATGCTGAAAAAATTCAGTCTCTCAACTCTAAAGTTGAAAATCTTAAGGTACTTATACCTCTTTTATCAGTAATTTAACTTCTATTATTCGTAAAGTCCCTAAATTTATAAGTGTATGAAACTTATTATCATGTTAATCTACGTGAGTGCAAATGTTACAGGTAAACTTAATTCACTCTACCACACACGCACACTGTTAGAGTTCTTAAATTATTATGTTGTAACCTTTGTTATGTTCAGGTCTTGCTGCGGAGAGAAACAGAAAGAGCTGATGATTTTGAAAGGTTGTATATGAAGGCTCAAGAATCAAGTGAGGAACAAAATAAGAAGTTGTTAGAAACTCAAGGAAGAGTTGATCAATTACAGGAATACTTGAATAGGTACGTAACACTTGCTCATAGTATCTCAAAAAGACATTGATTTTGAATTCAAACTTAAATGCTCTTGAAGAGGAAAATCAAGATTTGTTTTCTGTGCGTCTCTTAGTATGGGACGGACATTGTAAACCCTTGTGTTTTGATGACTTTTTCCCATGTTCGGATGTGTTAAATGCATAAACGATTGAAGATATTTAAGTGGATTACAATCATTTTGTAAAATTTAGAAGGTATGTGGAACATATTTGAAATTGAATAATATTAAATTATATAGTAGAAGACCCAAATCCCTTTTATCTCTAAATTGCTCATAGAACATAATGTTTTAGACCCTCGTTTGATCTACTCATGCTATATGCGATTTAGTCTGTCTCAGGATGATGTCAAGTGTCTCAGACCGAGTCTCAGAGCTGAAGTCCTTCTTGTGCTCATCAAGTTCGAATCACACTTCTATAACTAGAGATCATCAAGACGATGATGCTATTAATCTTATGGAGACTTCATCGAGCGATTCAGACTTCACTTTTCCAGCCCCGATCTTGGCTTCGGATTCCTTCCACTACACTAATGGACTCCAATTGATGGTTCAGGATATATCGACTGGTGGAGATCTGGGTTCGTTTCGACATCTGAATTTATCAAACCCTAAGTCAAGAGAGTGACTGTATTTAGAGTCTCTTAGCTTATATAACTCGATGTGTTCGTCTGTGCAGGACTTGAAAAGTCTGAGACTGAAAAGGAGCGTGCATTTGATGATTTCTTTTGACGAAAACTAATGAAGGTTGATGATAAGTGTGATAGTCATTTTCGTTTTTTTTAATACATGTTGTTGATCTTGAGTAGCTAGGTTCAGTAGAGAGAGAGTTAGATTCTTTTGAATTTGTGTAGATTGTACCATTCTAGTTCGATGAGAAAAAGCTAGAAAAACTCATTAATGCATGTTATACGAACCTCCATCTATACTTATATCGTGGGGTTTTATTGCAAAATTATAGTGCTTATCATAGTTTGGCAATATTGTAAACTTCTTATTCGGACTACAATAATAAGGCGTCCAGCCAGTAATACTTTATATTCAAAGCATGTCTTCGATAAATTTGCAGGCTGTTTTAGTACATAAACTTAGAAGGGATCGATTCTAGTATGGACCGTGGGTCTACATATCAATATATAATGCAACAATATACTAAGATGCCAAATAGTAAAATGACAATAAGGTCAAAAGGTGACATTCTTTATGAATTAGTATTTGAAGTTTATGTAATCATCGTTTGCGCAATCATCTCCATCACCATTGATATGGATTTAGCATTGACAAGAATTATAATACCTTAAGAAATTAACTAAGTATCCAAATTAGTAGTGATAGAAAGTGGGTCCAAAAGAAATTACACAGATCGTGTGTCCTAAGAATTTTTTAGCTTATACCGAAGAAAATGCTAAATTATACATGTGTTTGGGATTAACTTAAGCTAGGCTTCGGGGTGCAAGTGAAGGAGAAAGCAGTTTCCATCCAATTCTTCATGTTATCCATGAGAGGCAATAAGGCAACTATGTAAAGAAGAAACTTTCACACCCATGTTTATATGTCGATTGCTATTGTACTTCATCTGCTTTATAATACTAATATTTTACACCCAAAAAAATGGATAAATAAGTCTATTGTTGGAAGTCTAACTCATAATGAATCTTTCTTAAAACTGGGACTAATAACTAATGAGGATGTTCTCGCATAATTAGTCTCTTTGAAATGCTAAGGGTTTTCTCTAAGCCTTTGTACCTAATATGATTAATGATATTCACATATTTACACCCTAAAAAAAAATGAATGAGGATGTTTCTTTTTCATTGCCTGATATTTCTGTACTTTTTTAATCTAAAAAGACTAAAATCTATGCTTAATTTGAATTTTCACCTTATGAAAACACTCACTCACTTTTCCCCTATACAATGGCGTTCTGGTCAATAATCATACTAATCATTCATGAATTAATTATTAATTATTTTTAATTACCAGTGATTTAGCCAAACAAATAATTTAATAGTAGTTGACATGAGGCTATTTTATTTATAATTTAAGACACGGTCCTGACTACCTGGAGGCCACCGAATAACCTGCTCGTCCTGTTAACCTGTTAAGTCGAGATTCATGGCCGGTGCATGTGACTCTGATCTAGAATAGTTTTGTGAGCAATTGATGAAATTTGAGCAAGTAATCTCCAATTTTGTGAGTTGGAAATCCCCAATGCTCTAACCAATTGCACGAACATGAAGTTAAGGCCTTCGAAATAGTCTATGCACCCCTTCAGTACAATTGAAAGAAGAAGAGCTGTAAATGGGTTAGTTTAGGTAGACAATAAGAAGTTCTTGTTTTTACTTTACCTTTGAAAGAGAAAATACATCAACAAAAAGAGGAAGAGGAAAAATGGGGTGGAAAGGAAATAGGAGCACTATTGAGCATGGCCCAGTCAATAACACGCCACATCGTCAACAACTTTTCGTCCACCGTTGCATTTAACTGAATAACAATACTGTCACATAAGCATTATACTAATGAAAATAACCACGAAGTCCAAAATACCTTAAATGTACCAAAGTATAAATTCTTAAGCTTAGTCTAATGAACTTTAGTAAAATAGAAAAATGAGACCTGAGCCACCCCCATTGTACCCTTTTCATAAACTCCTCCTTTCCTCCATACTAGAAATCTGGAATGGTAAATAAAGGGGTGTGGGCAAAATCACGGCGTAAAGTGACAATTATCGTTTCTGTGGGATCAAGTAACCAAATCTGCAACTTTATGAACATTTATAAAAGGCAATGTGCATCATGAAAGTAGCTCCAACATGCATTCTCAACATGAATATAAGAAGTCTTGAGCAACAAGTTTTACAAATATTTTCTAAAATGATTTTAGTAAACCCTGTTTGAAGGCTGACGCCTCAACCTTTCCTTAATCTTTGGAAAATCATTTTTTACATCACTTCCTTTCAAAATCAAGTTCGGATTTGTTGTAATGTGAAACTTGTATGGGAAGCATGTACTCCAAAGTTTTTGAGCAAAAATAAATTTTTTTGTAAACTTTTAAAATCTCCTCTTTGAAAGAATTATTTTCTTTTCCAAGAAATTACGTTTTTCCTTGATTTCCATGATTTCCTTGTTTAAAACAACAATTTTGTCTTCATTTGACAGATTCTATTGCCTCAACTTCGTATTTTCTTTCTTCAACTCCAAGATTTTCTCGAGAGCAGATTTGTTTTTTAAATATAATTCATCAATGTATTCGTATGCTTCATCAGGATTTCAGGATGACTTATCTCAATTTCTTTCTCTAATTCTGAGTCCACCATAAGACAAATATTTGCATACTCGTCTTCGTCACTGTTTTCGCACTCGGTATTGCTCCAAGTCTCAGTTTTTAGAGCTTTCTTTTTCTTTTCGAATTTCCTTTCTTCTTCTTTGTTCTTGAAGAATTTTCTTCTTCAGGTTGCTGGCTGTCTTCGTCCCTTAAAGTTCCTTCCTTTTCTGACCATGTTTATGAACTTTTTTACCATTAGAGCTACATCTTCATCTTCTTCTTCATCTGCTTATGAATCTGTTTCACATGTATCCCAAGTATCAGTTTTAAAGCAATTGATTTCTCATCTTTGTGATTTTCTTCCTCATTCACACGTTCTGCTTCGTATGCCATGAATGTTCCAATCAGTTTGTCAATCGGGAGAGGCATAATCGTCTATATTTCACGAATGGTGGTTTTCACATTATTCCATTCTTTGGAAAGTCCTCTAAGAAGTTAATTCACTTTCTCTGCAAGTATGAATGTCTTTCCCTGATGTGTGAGTCCATTGATAATCTCTATGTATTTTGTAAACATCTTGGTGACAGTTTCATTTGTTTCATCTTGAAGTATTTATAAAAGCTTTTTAAAAATTCAAGGCAGGTCATACCAAACATATGATAGGATTTTTTACAATCCAAAGGATATTAAGAGGATTTATAATCCTACTTTATCCTATCATGTTCTATCCTAATCCAAATCTGGACGACCGAACGCGGCTTAAGAGTATATTTATCTTGGTCTCATTAACTTACTTTGTTCCTCCAAAGGCGACTTGAAGTTTGTACCGTATCTCTTTTATTGTTTCACAGGAAGAAACACGATTATATTAAGCATGAGATAATGCACACTAGAGAGAGTAAAAAACTTTAGCATCTAGTGCTTTTAGTTTTACAAAATCTTGAGGAGTGATGGTTGGTTGGGCTGTAGTTCTTCTATCATTTTAGTCGCCTGACTCATCGGTCACAATTGTAGCAGTTGTTTTGCTAAGTGTTGTAACATTTACTCCATTTTGGATAACTTTCCACATCAAAGGATCTGTGGATCTTAGAAAGGCTTTCATTTTGTTCTTCTATATGTCATAGTCTGTCCCATTGAAATAAGGAGGTCTAGTGTTGCTCTATCCTTCGATAATACCCGGTCCAAGCATGCTAGCCATAATAGATTGTTAACTCAAGAAGTTCATTAACACTTCAAAAAGAATGAGCACCAGGTTCTAATATCAATTGTGGTGGGTAACTATATCACTTAGAGAGGGTGAATATGTGATATTAACATGACTAAATGTTGTGGAATTGTGAAAGCCAAGTTTGATATAAGCGGAATAACAATAGCATGTTGATATAAGTAGAAGCAGGTAATAGTATCTAGTACATTGCACTTCCATCGGATAGTAAGAGATATAAGTAAAGAGATAAAGAACAATGCACTTATTGGTTTTCAGTAGTTCGACTTGATGTAAGTCTACGTCCACTCTCCTAGACTAATAATAGCCTGCTAGCTGGATTCCGCTAGCAGTCTTTGAGTAGTTACAGTAGTTTGTGCTATTTATACTCAAACACTTCTTCTTAAAACTGATGCTGTTTATATTAAGCGGATAGATCTCACTATCTCGTACCTAAGCACAAATTATAATATTGATACACTTCTCAAGAGATTACAGTTTCAATACAATCAAAAGACAGTATACGGATGTAAAGCTTTCTCTGTTAATCGATTGTTTGTCACTCTTGATCTCATTGCCTCTTCAAAGTCTATTGATCTGCTTTTATACTCGTCAGTATCCAATCTTCCTGTTGGACAATCTTTGCAAAGATCAATCTCCAAGTTATGCATGGGACAATTGTTGAGTAGATCAATTTAGTTGTCCAATCCGAGATTCCAGAGATTTTGCCACCCATGCAATCAATTAGTTGTCCACTTCAAGATGATTGTCAATCAATCAAGGTATCATGCGTAATTAGTATATTCCGCGTAGATATTTCTCGAGCTTGATAATCAATCAATTTCTTCAATATTGAGCATTCACGCACAGATCACTAACTATTAAATAGTTAGATGAAACAACTTGTCATGGGATATTTTCCTCCAAGCACATGATAAAGCTATTGTCATAGGTAATACAGTCGTTTCGCTAATATCAGCAATTTCCAATTATATCTAGTTTCCTGATGATATTAGTTTCTTGTAATATTAAGTTTCTCGATGATATTCATCTACGTCTCATTAGGCAACTTGACTACATTGGTGACGTAGATCCTCTATACTCTTCCCTTTGAGATCTCTGAGTCTTGATGAACTTCCCATTCTTATAGACTTGTTCACGTTACAAAGTAGGTCCTTTAAGCTATTTCGAATTTTTTCACCTTGCACATCTAAGTTTTCCTTAATGTGGACTTTTACATACCCTGAAATATAGACAACACTTGCATTTATCAAACTCATAAGACATGTATGAATAATTTTTTCAACTTCAAAATATTATAGTAGATTTATCAACAGATTTGAGCACTACCGATAGTCACCATTAGTATGTGCCCATTATAATTACTCAGTGAACGCCTTCTAGTGACGATCTGGGTGAAATGACACGCGATCAATGATCCTTTTGAATTTATCAACATCTTAAGGACATGAGATTGACCTTGGTACCTCCAAGCCACCATGAGCTACTTTTAGCACTTGTTCTCCATATGCCACTATCTTGAGTCATTGATATTAACACAATTTGTAGAACATCTACACTTTTTTTTTTTTGCTAAAATAGAACATCTACACTTATCATAATAGATATTTGTACCAAGGATAGTTTTGAAATCATCAAAGTTCCATAAGGATATTTTCCCAATAGATTTATGAGACATTGTAGAGAAATAATATGCGGCTCTAAAAGAAGGTGCAAACATTTCGATAGAGCAACTGCAAAAGAATGCAATAGCTGCATGTGTCATCCAGCCAGCGCTCTCGGTCCTAGTTCAGGAGAAGATAGCTCTCAAATTTAGAAAAATTAGATCGGAAAAGTTTAAACTCTCAAATTTAGAACTAAATCAGGAGAAGAGACCTCCCAGATTTAGATCGAATAAGAAGTGAAAACAAGAAAATAACAAAAATACATAAACAATTGTTGACACCTCAACCTTTTACCTAAGATTTTCGAAAAATTTGACCAAAATTGATCAAAAGTAAATTTTTGTTAAAAATTAATTAAATTGTATAATGGGGGTAGCACTCACCGAAGAGATTTCTAAAATTATACACTTTGCCACGGATCATATGGGTGGATCTTAAGATGCCATTATTTTTAAACATGGTTGTTCAATTTTGAAGGTATCGAGCAATTTGTGAATGGACTTAATCAATTAATATCAAAAAAAGTATCAATTCACAAGCTTCCTAATGCTCCAACAATCACATTAATCAGGTTTGAGACGAAGAAAATGTGGTGAGTTTTCATCACGACTGTCTGTTAGGCCCCATCTTTAGACCATGTCTCCCTAAATCTCTCCCTTCCTCAAAGCCTGGTATGATCCTCTAAGAAAGGTAGCTCGGCCGGTCTGCCATAATTCCATTCTGGTAACTCTGAGTGTCTCTATGCTCTGAACTAAATCTCTGGGTAGTTTGGCAGCTAAAAGGTAATCCCAAAAAGGCTTGAACAAAGGTTCGCCCAAGTGGGATAGGATATCTGCTGCAGATTGACTTACTTTTCTCTGGTTCTAAGCATAGATCCTCTCCTTGAAACGGATTGCATTTTCAAAAATTTCAGATCACAAGCTTTCCATGGGGGAAAATCGAGTCAAATGGACTCCGGATGAAAAAGTTATGCCGGTTAAAGTTTAATCAATTTTCGAATGACTCATTACATACTTTGAGAGAGAAAAAAAAATCAGTGCCATGTTGCAGCCTGCCTACTTAGGGCAGACCACACGTCAGGTCCAGAGTCAACCAGGCCTTAGCCAAGTACGTGACCGCACTAGCCGCCGCCCACTTCAGGCCCATTTCAGCACCCATTTTGCTTCCAATTTCAGGCCCATGTTCATCTCTTTCGGGCCCCCTTTCGCCTGCACAAACATCACGTTCGGGAATAGAAAGAGTTAGAAGTTTCCTTCTGAATCCCACCATATTGTCCTCGTAGTTAATTGCTGATCAGATCGAAACCCTTCGAAAACGGGACGATCTAGATGGATATCTAGTTGGCTTTCTTTCTTTTTCTTTCCCTCTTGATAGTCCCTCCCAAACACAATCAGGCCATCACGACGAAAAAGTAGGGGCAAATGATTATCGATGACTTTGAGGTGTGTAATCACTTTTTCTTAAAGTGACATTTGCCCCGACTATGTCACTTCCGTATTAAGGCAAAGTCACTTTTCTTACTTACTTCTCTTGAATTTCATGAAAAGTTCAAGATAAGAGAACTCCATTAAGACTTGTAAAAGAGATTGTACGTGACGTTGCAATCATGTAATCATATGTGAAAGCACCGATCCATTTCATATGTAGTCACTCCATTTCATGCAAGGGACATCTCTTGAACGAAACAACACGTCTCGTCGCTAGAATTGGTACACTATGATGTAGGGTTAACTGTAGTTTACGTGAATTATACTTAAGTTTAATTGTATTCTTGCTCCATATTTATAGAGGTCATGTATTCTTCATGTAGCAATGTCCAGAATATTACATACCTCTCTTTTTCATCACAATTCTCATCTACATCATTGGAAGTCCAATGAGGTCTCGGATGTACGAGCAAAATGCCTCCAGATATAAAACTCAATTGACCAGAGAGATTTCACTGATTCTTATCACTCTCTTCATCATTGACATTCACGATCTACATCCACTAAAATGAATATCTTCTCTTCGTTCATTTCCCTAGCGACCGGCCATTTGTTGTACCAGCTTAGCTAGGCAATTTCCCTATTGCCGCAACAATCCAAAGCCTGAAACTTATTATACAGATGCTTTCGAGATTCGAAGATTTTCCTCGCTCCGAAGCCGGCATCGCTAGGGGATTTTTAATTATAGCCACAATCATCATCAACTTACATCACGTTGCTCGTGCCTCGCGGGAAGATCCATTTCGACTGGACAGAAAAACTTTATTAGTTAGTAAGGCAACAAAGTTGATGAAATCACGCCATGAATAAGGTTAAGGAGAGATCCAAGTAGAGGACGAGTGATTCGGTAGAGACGAGCAATCAGCTCGCAAGCACTTACGTTGTTGTCGTGCATATGCTTGTTGTCTCTCTCTCTCTTCCACCTCTTGTCCATGCTTTATCATGTGTAGCCATTTTTGTTCTATTTTTTTTGTTTTCTCCACGTTTTTTTTTTTTTGGGTCAAAAGGAAACATTTTCATTCATCAACGTACAAACTAAATGAGTCTCAGAACGCAGAATATTCCATAGGGGCTAGGAGGAAAAGACAGGGGGGAAGAGTATTTTTGCAATGGGCTTTGGCAACCGAACGCGTAAACCTTTTGAATCGGTCAAAAATCAACGATAACAACACGAAAACTCGAACCCATCATTGCACACATCACTAAGCATTCAACGAATAAAACTTCATCCCTCGAGACAAAAAATCTTCCAAAAATGAATTCTTGAAGAATTTTTAATTCAAAAGGGGTGATTAGTGCATCCTCTTCTTCTTGGACCATTTGGAGATAAGGGGGACATAAATTTAAGGCCATTTTTGTCTAAAATCAATTTAATTATGTATCACGTGTTGGTTATTAGGTCGAAGGTGAATCAGCAATTTCTGTATGTGATTAGGGAATATAAGCTAAATTTAAGGGCATGATTGTGATTCTTAGCCACGTTCGAACTGCCTAATACACTTAAATTAACCTACTCCCACATAAGCAAATAAACAATCGCTCTCGCGCCAGCTCCTCTCTTGGTGCACACCATGCGGTATCATCATATCTTCTAGGGTTAATATCACGAAAAATCCCAAATCGGTACACTTATGACAAATTTACCCAACACTAATTTTTTTAATCACGAAAAACCCTAAATTGGTACATTTGTAACAAATTTACCCTCTGTTAAATTGAATTAATACCACAAAAAATCACAAATTGGTAAACATGTGATAAACAAAGGAGTAAAACCTCAAACCGGTACACCCATCAACTTTTACGTGTCATCTAACTCTGCAATTTGATGGTTAAATTCAACGAATGGTGAATTTGTCACAGGTGTAGTAATTTGGAGTTTTTAGTGGTCAAAAAATTAGTTTAGGTAAATTTATAATAAGTATACCAGTTTGGGGCTTTCCGTGATCAAAAAATTAGTTTGGGATAAATTTGTCACATGTATATCAATTTGAGGATTTTCATGGTATTAGCCCTATCTTCTATGCAAAAAGTTTTTCTTTTTACATAAACAGTATTGATGATGATTATTCCCAAGAATAGAAACGTATTATTTTTTCAGTATAATTGTGATTATAATCAATGTACTGTACTATTAAAAATTATTTCCTAATAAAAAATGATTGACATTAAGATAGATGATCATAACGTAGACACTTAAACCACTTAAGAGTGATTAACATGGAGATTCAAAAATTATTTCCCGTACATGCTGCTGAAGCAAGATTTTTCTTTTCATAGACAACGGAACGGACTATATTTTTCTCCAATCACGCTTCTAATTAGAGGGCTGCAAGTTATGGTTACGAACATCACCTATATGCAAATATGACTAAGTATAAATATAGATGATGTCCATGTTTATAAGCTACCGATTAGAAGACTGATTAAAGGAAATTTCTTTTTGAAGTAGGAAAATACGATCTTAATATAAATCGATGACATGTGAGAAATAGGTGCTTCTACTTACATAAAATTGTAAAAGCACATAAAAACTGGTTAATAGAAAGTGAGAATGGCATAAACGGTCCTTAAACTTTATTTTATTGTGCAATGTCAACCCTAGACTTTTCCTTTGTCCAGTTTGATTCCTGAACTATTAATAAATGTTCAATGTAGTCCTCCGTTTGCTCAAAAGACAAATCATATGTTATTTGATGAGGTTGATCATTAGATGTTGAGTTGGATTTCCAAAAATGATGAGTCAACATGTCCATCATTTTTTCCATCTACTTTAAAAAGAAAAAAAGAGATTAAGGTGTTAACATGTCCATCATTATTTGATGACATGGATTATAATATCCTAATTTGAAATGAATATCTTATTTGGGTAATTCACATGTAACTTTTTCTTTTTGTAGTACACTATTTAAACTTAACGAATTAAAAGCTATATCAAAAGATTCCGTCAACTTGAATTAACGGAAAGTTTGCATAAAATATTTTCATATATTTTAGAAACTAGATTGAGCATTTACTAATAGTTCAGAAACCACACTGAATAAATTATAAGTTTAAGGATGACATAGAACAATTTTAGAGACCGTTTGTGTTATTCTCTCCAATAGAAACTAATAAAGGTTAAATTTACCAATTATAGTTGAGCCTCGTAAGTAAAAAAAAGCCTGAAATTTGGTGGTGTAAACAGGAGAAATTAGATCTTGATGGGGGTCTAAGACCTGAAGACTAATGACTACCTACTTATCAAGCCAGCAGTCTCCCTATATCATTCTTAACATTAAAATACTCCCACTTGTTAATTATTTTCGACTAATTTAAGCATCAAGGAGTTTCTCTTAGGAAAAAAGAAACCTATATAAAGACCATTTATTTGATAGATATTTCATTCGTCCATTTCTATGCGCCAATGTTTTTAACAATCTCTTCGTAAGTGTAAATTTCATGGGATCACTACTAATTACTAGGTTAAACTTTAGCCTAAGATTAAACCATGGAAATATATAATAAGACAGGTAAAGGGGCCTGAAATAATTTGAATTTGGGACATTTTGCTATGCAGGACTATCGCCAATTACTGAAAAAGTTTAAGCTATTAAAAGGGTGCATGATTTGAAATTTAAATGTTGTACAATTTTTTGGAAGAAATTTCTTTAGAAGAAAAAAAAAAAAGAAAGCTTGGAAGGATTTTGTACAACTATGAGCAAAAGGACGTTACAACCAGGAACAAGGGGCGTGGGAGCTATCGGCACATCATGTCAATGAATTCATCACCAAATAGGACCTCATAACTTTTGCCGCTCATGATATGTGTGTGTGTGTCGATTGGAGATAGATGCACATGCATCATGCAAAAGGGGCCTTTGTGTGTGAGGACAAGTGCAAGCTCCAAACACACACTGTTCCTCCTCGTTTTGTATCGTCAAGGAAGGTTCCTACACCTTTTCCTCAGATAAAAAAAAAAACTATACATTTCTTTGATAAGAAAGCTCTCCAGCTAAATTTCAATTTGGAGCTCTTCATCACAACCAAGTCCTCAAGTCATCATCATGATGAGACGACCAGCTATTTAGGGTTGTTTTACACTTCATAAACAAAGTACTTCTTGGATGAGAGTTTCCGAATGGTAGCCGAAAGCCAACGCCTTGTGGCTTACCATATTTGACCGTGTGAACTTGCCCATCGAGAAGGCCACCATGAGCCATCTACGTCAACGTGGAGGAGACCCAGATCGGTACATCTAGTTTAATCAAGATTAAGCATATACCCATTCACCCTAGACACTGATAGGAGAAGCGGGAAGCGTTTTAACCCGATACAATGATTGAAACTAGAGGTGGGAATACGACGCGTATGGAAGGAATCGTTCAAATAGCTTGAGAACTCTAGTGTTGATAGCATTATGTTGATAGGAATTAGGGCGTCCCTTGTCCTGTTTTATCCTCCTATAGTGTTCCAATCATCTCTATTCGTTTGATTCAGGTGAATGTGATTTAAAGCACTTTCGGGAGTTTCACTCAGGGATCATTGTTAGCGCCTTAGGGTCACTAAATTTGGTCGTACTTCAAACGCGATCATGCCCATGGAAAAGACGGCGATAAGCCACCCAAGTTAAAAGGAAAAAAAGTTACTTTTCTCCTTGATAACGTAAATATTGATGGGAAGTGAAAGCATGAAGCACTTTAGCCCGGAATTCAAGGTTGGAGTTAGATGTGGAAATAGCAGTTATCTCACTTGACCTGTCTTGCAATACGAACGTAGCCGACAGAAAAGACAACCATTACCCTCCTAGGTGAAAATTGATTCTTTTTAAAACACATTTGATGACTTGGAGGAGACTCATGTCGGTCCGTTCCATACAGGTAAGTTAAGATTGAGCTTAAATATTGATAGAATAAAGAAAGGATGAACCATTTAACTAATCCGATATGGTTGAAGTTAAATATAGAGAGGCGAGAACAAAAGTAGGAAGAATCGAAATTGAGATGTCCAAGGGATGAGAATCGTCTACCTCTATCGGATCCGCATACGGTGTTCCAATCATCTTGACCGTCCATTCACATAGCTATGCTTTCTTTAGAAATTTGTGATTGAAACCCTTTGGGATTGACATAGTTGATTAGGACATCAAGGGATTAACAATTCAATAGCTAGAGATCACTTGTTCGAATTCCACTAATTGTGTGCAAACTCTCCAAATCAGGGCTACCTACACATGTCAACCGTTTGAACTCAAATAGTTCATGGGCTTGAAAGGTATTCCACCTGCCTTCATATACCTAAGCCTCCACGCTTGTGCTCCTAAATTATTAAAACGGAAAGTTATGACCAAATACATCAAAAGGTTGAGATCATTAGAGCAGCAACAGGGTACACCTTAAGGTAATAAAGGATCTTTATCCATATTGAGTTTGAGTCCGTCAATATTTGGATCTAAATACTTGAACTATTAAAAAACGTCTAGGTGCATCCCTTTTTTCAGTAAGGGTTACTATTAGATTCAATGTCAGTGTAATAAAACACTTACCCATTCAAAGTCGGGTGAATGACATGTGTGTTTGAACTTAATCATTCACCCAATTGTGTAATTGAAGTCTACGTGTTAATAATCCGATGGTGTGCATAAGTTATTATTTAGATCATCAGTAGACCCAATAAAAGTCCAATAAGGAAATGGAAAGTCTTTAGAGAGAGATAGAATTACATATAGTTAAATACATTGTTTCTTTTTTCTTTTGGTTGTATGCACTTGTTAATAGTGTGATAATGCTACAAGTATAAGAATTTGAATACTAAAAGTTTAGGAGTAGTTACTAGTGATAAATTAAATGAGTATTTTCCAGCCCATCTTCGAGTATCTGGTCAAAAATCTTATATTAGCACAAAATTAAAATAGGGCTGGTCAAGTGTCTTAGAATTGTGGTATCCCTTATACTAATCATTGAATATCTAGTTTAAGGCCAATAATATATATAATTAGGCCGGCAATATTTAACTAAAAGGAGAGGCTGGGTGGAAGTTGATATGAAATGGAGGGGAGAAAGATGAAGTCTTCAGAATCCAACAAATGACCAAGTTGAAATAAATAGAGCATAAATTATATATGGATTCATAAGAACTGAACATGCTTCTAGAATAATTTAAAGATGCTTATGGTCCAAGTGAAACCGAGGGGCTAAATGATATAGTAAAGTCTTATTAAATGAGTTTGCATGTTAAGAATGCGGGGCCCAGAAAGAAGAGGGATTTGTTTTCAACCTAGCTGAAGAACAGTGAACTTCTCTTCTCACGAGCAGTCGGCAAAGTATAGTAGAAGATGCAAAAAACCACAATATGAATACGTTTCCAACATTGTCAACTTTCAGAACATATTCAGAATAAAAAGATAATATACAAGTGTGTGTAGTTTCAGATACATTGAGAGAGAGAGAGAGAGAGAGAGAGAGAGAGAGAGAGAGAGAGAGAGGACAAAAGAAGACCGCGTTAAGGAAAAAACCCTGGTTGATAGCTACAACAGCATACATGGAGAGACAAACTTTGGACTTGAAAAAGTTGATGATAATAATTAGATATATAAAACAACTGTCCGCTAGGGAAAGAAAAGGCATCAACCATAGCCGGCTAACTACATCTCTCTCTCTCTCTCTCTCTCTCTCTCTCTTTCTCTCTCTCTCTCTCTTCTTTAAATCAAACGACACACAAGAACCCTTCACTTCCTTCACACAAGCAATCCTCCCATGTCTTTTACTTGTCTCTTTTCTCATTACAAGACCCTTCTAAGCAAGCTCTTTTAGCCTGATCTCAACTCAAGCCCACCAACTCAGCATCATCTATCATCTCAACCCCCACCATGGAATTCAGCCACTTCGATGACTCGAAAAGCTCCAGCGATGACACCGACCGGTTAGACCCCGCCAGCGATGAGATGGGGAGCACGGCGAGGTCCTATGGCTGTGTCTTCTGCAAGCGAGGCTTCACCACCGCTCAGGCCCTGGGAGGGCACATGAACATCCACAGGAAAGATAGAGCCAACAAGTCAAGGCCTTCGAACAACTCAGGCTTCTCTCCGATCCTGAGCATAACCCCCGACGAGAGCTACACGCCCCTCAGATCGTTCCTCCCTACATCAACTTATCCTCCATACTATTACGGGTTGCCAGAACCATCAGCTGTCCACAACCCCATGTACTTGCCGGCGTTGGTGTGGGGTGCGAGGCCCGATCCACATGGAAGAAATTACAATGATAATAATCACTTCTATGTGCCGAGCAATCCATCCGAAGAGAGTACTTATGATGGAGAGGAGTGGCAGTGGGGGCGGAGCTTGCAAGTCGGCCCGTCACATGTGGTAGATGACAACAAAGGGAAGAGATCACGGGCCGGAGCCGAAGATGATGGGTTGGACTTGGAGCTCCGACTCGGTCACGACCCTTAAAGAAAATTAAGTACATTAGACGTATGTATAAATACTGACTTTTGCGATGATTTCACTGCCTCACTCTGTACAGCTTTTGGATTCGTCCCGAAAACTTTTCGGTGTTTCTTATGTAAGAGGAGGAGGAGTTGGAATGAAGTAATTAATAAGAGGCGTTTCGCTTTTGCGATATCAATCAGCGAGTGTTTGATGATCACACGTGTGTGTGGGAGAAAAACTTTTTTGTGATGAAGAAGCTTCAGAGAGGCGTTAAAACTGTGTTACCAGACAACGGGGAAGTTACTTGAGAGAGGTATGATTGTTTTGTCTATCAGCTTACACACACCTCTTGAGAATTTCCTGCTAGTACTTTTTTGTCCTTCTATTGCTTATCAATTCCGAGATTTATGTTCCCAATGGAATTGATATCTTCTTTTGTTCTGTAAACTCGATCCTTCTGTCATATGTCATTGAATTTATAGAGAAACCCTAATTTGCTTGATGGAATAATCAGTTATACACTAGCTAGATAGAAAGTAAAGAAACTCATGTACCTAATCATAATGGTTTGTGTGAATTTTTTTTCCATGCCTTTTAGTTGGGGAATTGGGTTTGGTTATAATTGACAAACCAAACAAGTAAACTTAAGATGCATTTAAGATCATCAATTTATCAACATTCCACATAAAATTTGGTGTGTTTATGCATATAATTCAGTTAAGATATGCTGATATTTCCCTTGTTAGACCACCAAAAGGAATTTTTATCTTAAATCTGATAAGGAATTTGAATTTCTTTTGTTTCTTTTTTGCCCTCTTTTGTTAGTCTGCAAGATGATATGTATGTGGGGCTATAATCTGATGGAGGATTAGGTTCCTCCACGAGGAATTATCTTTTCGCTAATTTACCTCACACATTGGTTGTTGCTTTTTGTCTTTTAGAACACTATACATGTTTGGTACAATGAGCTTGGATTTTCGCTAATGATCATGTACCTTCTATCTTGCTATGTGAAGCTAGCTGAAGACGGAAAGTAATAAAAAATATAGTGCAGATGTGGCGAACAGAAGGCTGGGATTTGGTTGTCTAGCTAAATCTTGTAGTTCAGGAAATAGGTTAGGGAAAAGAAAATCGCTTACAGGTATAAACCTAATTTGAAGATAGTGAGTAAAACAAGACATAGAGTTGATAAGAGATGACTTATTTGCACGATACCCTTTCCTTGAACCTTGGGTGGCTATTGTCCACATGTGCGCACATAGAGAGACGGAGAGAGAGAGAGAGAGAGAGAAAGAGAGAGAGATCAACACAAGCATGCATGATACATGAGAGAGAGAGAGAGAGAGAGAGAGAGAGAGAGAGAGAGAGAGAGAGAAAGAGAGAGAGATCAACACAAGCATGCATGATACATGAATTGGTTATGTTAGGTTATTCCATGATTTTATCTCCTATTCTGGGCAAGAACAAGTTTGTAAGGATTGAATTGGCATTAGAAGTTAGTACAAAGTTTATGTGACTGCTTGATGAATCCTGGACCTGCTTTTAATGCTTTGTTCGTGTGCTGGTGCTGTGTTTGTACACATTGTCTGGATTTTCAAGACCAAAACTGAGTGGTTGGCAGCTGGAAAACTGACAAAACTTACAGCTTTAGCTACGCAAGAATTATGTTCAAAACACTTTTTTTATACATAATTAAGTAATGGGTTGTGCTGATCATAGGGAAGAAATTGTGCAGTACTCTTGTCATTGCTGTGAATCCTATAGCTGAGAGACATTGTTCACTCTCCAACTGACCGAATCCTTTCAACCAAACTTATGTCTATATATTCCAGGATTGTATCTCGAAAAACTTTTGCGTAGTGTATATGAAAGTCATGGTTTTGAACCATGATAATCTTAGTGGTTTCTCTATTTCGATTTTGCACTCTTTGATCTTATCTTTATTTTCGGGCAAGGCCCTTCAATTTCAATGTTATTTTTCTTGATGAGCCACAAAAGAATGAGATGTGCTTTTTGTGTGTGTTTCCAACAATCGAATTTTTCCGAAGAAAGTAGCGACTATTGTAAGATTAATTTTAAGATGGCAGCTGTTGTTGTCTTAGAAGTTTCATCTCTCTCAATGCATGTTGAAACACTCTCACCTTTCCATCCAAAGTAAAACCATGCATTTCATAGGATTCATATATAATTTATCTTTACTTCCTCTCCAGCTGAACTGAAGGTTTCATTAGTTGGTTCTTTCCCAATTCCGGTCTGTAGATGTGATGTTCAAGAAACCAAAGATTGATCATGAATGTTTAACTTAGATCATATCCACTATAATTGTCATTATATTTCATACCACAACTCTTCGTCATACGTGCTACGATTCAATTTACATGTATGGGAAATTTTCAAAGTATCAGTCTGCATGAGTCATAAGTATGCCAATCACCATAAGAGTAGCTGATTTTAGTCTGCATAGTATTTGCAATTGAATTGTTACCTCTCCCAGCGTCAAATGCACTTAGTCATTTGATCTATCTTTTGTGGAGAGTGAAGACCAGCTTCTAACCACTCCACCATTATCCACGTTCTTCCTCAGAGCAGTATCTTTCTGATGTTATATATAATCCCTAGAAGGAAACTGCTTTTCTCAGGAGGAACTTCATGGGTTTAATGATGTGACAACTCCAACATAATTGGCAACTTACATAAAAGTTTAAACCAGGTAAAACTCCACTTCGGGCCAGCAAATTTATGAAATTCTTCGGATCAAGTCCTGGAATTTTTAATTTGTCTAATCATGTCCTCGAAGTGTTGCTTAACTATTCTAATCAAGTCTCTTCGACTTCAAATTCAGCTTGTTGGGGCTGACGTGTCTGTCAGGCCGACAATAATACTATGTGGAGAGCCCTAGTGCAGGCCGACTTCACATTCTTGAAATCTCATCGTGCATATGGTTGTGATCTTCATTCCTGGAGAGCTTTAGTCCCACGCATTAGTTGATTTTCCATAGGTACAATGACAAAAAGTTTCTCGGTGTTAGATCTTGCTGGCTTTGACAGGGTGTCGGCTCCGATTGATCAGATCTGGAATTTGAGGAACTCGATTAGAATATTTACGTAAGTTCAAGGACCCGATTAGACATATGAAAAATAAAAGGGGAAAAAATGTGTAAGTTTGGAGATCAAAATTGGACTTTTACCATTGAAACCATTAGATCGAAACATGATTTATTATTTTAAAGGTTTTAACATTTCTATTTATGGAAGAAAATAAGTTCTAACATTTCCCACTCATACATAGTCCTAAATCTAGATTGAGAAATTAAGCCGAGAAGTTTGATTACAAATTGGGAGACAAATTAGATATTCCAACTTATTGGTATGTCCTAATATATTTGATGTCAAGTGAAAAATATGAGGTTGCTGTCGACTTGTCTAAATAATTTAGCTAATAATCATGACATAATTTAATATTTAAATATTCTAACAAATATTTGGATTGTCTTGTGAAGGAAACATTTTGTGAATGACGGCCATTTTTCCTGGTTATTATTATAAGTGGCTATTCAACATGCAAAAATTGAGGAAACGAATATATTTTATTTTTTTAATTATCTTCTAAATGAGACTATTAATAATGTCAATCTAAGGAAATTCGCCAGGAAATGAAGAAACATCTTTACTAATGTCCAGGAGAGATCCGTTTACAATCTTATGCCGAAAAAGCACGAAATGGCATCACTTGACACTATCTCGATATAATACTAATTTTTTAAGATGGTACTTTCTAAAATGATATAATAAATAATAATGGTCAAGAACCTAGAAAAAAAAACGCGCTCTCGATGATTATACGTTCCTAAGCGAACTAATTTGTCGAATTTAATTTAATCAAAACTCATTCATGAGCACATCGTGACCAAGCCGGCACATACTTTGAATTTGACGAGGAAGAGTGAGTATTAAATGATGAAGCATGAGCTTTTGTTAGAGCAACCCTAAATACAAAGTCCACAAAGTTGGCGAAGCAATAAAAAAAACTTTTAAAAAAAAACAAAGAAAAGAACCTACAAATCTAAATAAAGCTACACCTCTGACAATTTTATCCTTTGCTAGTTTCCGTTAAATTTTACCGTTAAATTTCTGAATTGAATGACACTTAGTAATTGATAAATGTACCAGTTTGGGGTTCTACCCTCCGTTTATCATAGGTGTATCAATTTGTGATTTTTCATAGTATTAATCCAATTTAACAGAATGTAAATTTATCACAAAT
Organism: Syzygium aromaticum; assembly: GCA_024500025.1. Classification (NCBI taxonomy): domain Eukaryota; kingdom Viridiplantae; phylum Streptophyta; class Magnoliopsida; order Myrtales; family Myrtaceae; genus Syzygium; species Syzygium aromaticum. The sequence goes on from CM044886.1 coordinate 14,455,173, forward strand.
GTATTAGTTTGTAGTTTTTGGTGGTTAAAAAATTAATTTATGGTAAATTTATCACTGATATACCAGTTTGAGGTTTTTCGTAGTATTAACTCTAAAGCTAATTGAATCGGAATATATACAAAAATGATACGAGATCACTCTTAATTTATGTAAATTAATCGTAGTATTAACCACTCTTAATTAAAATACGCAATGAATCGCCTCTGTTTCCCTGTGGTTGCATTCATGGTGTGTTAGATTCATGGGCGACGTAAGCCAAGTCGATATCAAGGATTTGATTAAGTGGGGAAGATTAACGAATGATGGGAATAGATTAAGCAATAATCTTTGCGGATTTGTTGGGACTGCTCTGCTGACAGCTCGACAGATGGATGCGATTCAGAAGGAAGGAACAAAAGGCAAAAGATGACAACGATGTCACTGCCAGCTAGATCGGACCCAGCTTGGTCAATAGTCAACCCTCCACTTCAGGGTCTAAATTTTGTTCACAAGTGTGATGATTACATTTGGCACCCTGTTGTTTTTGTAAGGATTAGCTCAGTCAACACATTCTAGAATTTGGTTTGTCTCAATTTAAGCTCCTCAAAGTCAAGGTACATTTAGCAGGAAACCATCCAGTGTTGAAAGACCGTTTTCCTTGTTTTTTGGTCATCGGTCAGGTCGCATCTCGCCGTTCCACCTACAATTCCCTCTGCCCTTACCATACTCCAGCTTGGTAGTTTCCCCCGCCTGTCCAGGGCTGAGCCCTCGGGTTTGATGGTGAACTTGAAAAGGCCACCCGTGGATGCTTTTCACCTAATCATTCCGAGCATCGCTTGAGATAATTAGCAAAGGGAACATATTTTTATGATCAGTGAAACCGTATGCTTATATTTTGAAAATACAATTTACAATTTTTTTTTGTAGAAAATGAATTCATTTTTTGGAATCCAATATGACCTCCAGCACTACCACGATGAGCCATGTCATTCGGATCTGGAATCCCGATGTCCGAATCCAGGATCTTGAGGGCCAGACTCGAGACCCTGGCTAGGACATCATGGCCCAAATCCGATAGTTCAAAGTCTAACCTAACGTATTTTGTGCCAAATCATTATGAGCGGCCTGCAGACAAACTAGACTAACCTTTTCTCTCGATTCAAGAACATGATCCTCATTCTTTGACCTTTTCACACAATAAACTGTAAAGCATGGGACGTCAATCACGTAGCACTTGAGCCATCGAGCAGTTCCTAGTAAAAATGTGTCCGGACAGACATTAACGTATCTAGATATTGACAACCTTGTCATGTTGACATCATTAATATGTTGAACTTATTAATAAACATGTCTAAACGTACGATTATGAGTAGAAATGGTTGCTTGCGAACAGCGCATTTAATTATGTTGTACAATCCAGATTGATCCATGTACAACAGGAACACAATTAAGCACAGCCGGAACACACTTAACAACATTCGTGTGCATGGGGCCATGTCGAGATCGTTCACCTTCACAAATGTGCAAAGTTTCCAGGCAAAAATGGTTGGTTTTGTCAACCATGTTGGGGGGAAAAGCACCTTCACGAAAATTATAATTTGGAAGCGTGTTTAAAACGCTGACGCGGTATTGGTAGCACTAGCAATAAATGAAAGGCGAAGCTATTCAACGTAAGCTGTACTGCATCCCCGATCCTTTGACTTGACATCCTCTACATTTAGAAAGCTTTTGAAAAAAACAGTTTACGCTCCAAGTTTCCCGTTTGAAACCCCCCTTACACCTTCACATCATTAACTAAAATGAAATTACTGACAAAATTGTCATTTTCTTGCAAAACAAAAGCATGATTCCATCCATATCGTTAATTGCCACCCACCCAAAACCGCTAAATCTTGACCACGCAAACACCCAAATCAGCGCAAAAATTGTCCATAAAGTCCTAAACCTATTGCACTTTTGCCAATTCAGTTACAAATATTTTAAGTTTGCCAATTGAGTCATAAACCATTACGCTTCTTGCCAATTGAGTCTTAAACATTTACATTTCTTGCCAATTGAGTCCATCCGGCTAAATTTTGCCGGAAATCGCTAGCGTGAACACCGGCCGGCCACGTGACGCTGACATGAACATTTTTAAATAATACTTTAATAATATTTTGAATTTTTTATGATTTTTTCCTTCTTCTTTTTTCCTTTTCTTTATTTTTTTGGTCAAATTTTTGGGTTTAGAGTTGGCCAGCAACTCTTGCCAGCCCTAGTCGAGAGCTGGCTGTCCCTCACTAGCCAAAGCGAGGGTGTCATGGCTCTCGCCGGATCTGGGTGAGGGTGCGTGTGCCCTCACTTTGGCCGACAAGGGCATCGTGGCCCTCACCCAGCACCGATGAGGGCCATGGCGCCCTCGCCCAGAGCTAGTAAGGGTCAGCTAGCCCTTGCCGGCCAACTCTAAACCCAAAAAAAAAAAAGAAACCGAGAAAAGGAAAAAAAAAAAAGAAGAAAAAAATCAAAAAAAATTCAAAAAATTATTAAAATATTTATTTTAAAATGTCAATGTCAGCGCCACGTGGTCGGCCGGCATTCACGTCAGCGATTTTGGGCCAAAATTGGCTAAATGGACTCAATTGGCATGAAGTGGAAAGGTTTAGGATTTAATTAACAAAGTTAAAAGGTTTATGACTGAATTGGCAAAAGTGCAATAAGTTTAGAACTTTTTGGACAATTTTTCCAAATTGGTTGTTGCCGCCGCCGCATCTAACACGACTTGTCTCACTGCCAAACTTAGCTCCACCCCCACCAAGTCGCCTCTATCTATGAGCTGGCCTCGGTCAAGGTTGCGCCACGGTGGCATTGCCATTGATTCGAGACTGGAAGCCTCGGTCGGGGCATGGGCGGCCTCCTATTTAGGTCGTTTTATTGAGGTCTCGGCCATGGACAACCTTCGGCCCATGGCAGCTCACGACCTTAGACCAAGGTTGCAAGCCAACATTGTGGCAATGGGTCGACAGCAGCGTCAGTCACGACCACCAAAGGCGCCCCACCGTCGTCATTGATGGTGCCCTACCACCATCTAGCACATAGAGAAGCACTCAAGCTCGCGACCCCATTAGTGAACTTGCCCTCGTGCATAAGAGAGAGGTGTTCCAAAGGCGACCCAACGGCCGGGCGTTGGGCAAATAGTCTTTTAAATCTTTATTAATTGCCATTTTTTATGATATGGGGCACGTTTGGGAATCATTTTTCCAAGGGGCTTTGAGCTCTAAAGCTCTTTAGGCAAATTCAAGTAACGTTTGGCAAATTTTTTAATAGCTTTGGATAGATGGAATTACATTTCCAAAGACTTCTAACCCAAGATAGGTCCAGAAGTGCTTTGGGCTTTGAACAAAATCTTCGCAAAAAGGATAGAACTCTTCATTGAGATCCAAGGCACAACTCAATTGCTCTTTCAATCCATCGTGTTGAAATGAAAACCCTAATCGTATGTTAGGACCTTTTTTCGCTCCGACACCATATTGACATGGTTGTATCCCTGCTGAAATGTCCTCCCAAAGCCACTACCATGAAGCTCTTGTATAATCTATTCGCATAAAGAACTTTATGGATACATAACTGATCAACTTTGCACTACTTACTTCCTGCAACTTAGCTATATTGTGGCTGAAATAAGGATCGGCCTGATACTGATTTTCGCCCTAGATTTAGAATGGTGGTGGAATGAAAGTGGAAGTTGCAGATTACCGTGGAAAGATGCATGCCAAATTTTATTTAAAATGGGAAGCTAGTGCGGAAACTTCACTTTGAGTGAAAAATGATGGCAAAACCGTGGAAGGTGCCGTTTGTGAAGCTTAAATTGAAAGGCATTGCATTTATATGGAAGAGAGATGAGGAGCAACATGCACGATAAGGCAAGCCGAAAATCAGCACTTGGCAGCATATGAGGGTGAGATTGCAAAAGCAAATTGTGCCTGTTGATTATGCCATGGAGTTGTAACTCCGCTCACTAAAGCAAAATTCCATGTTGTCGGAGGACTACGCATCAGAATTCAATAACCTTTCCATCAGGGGCTTGAACAGATAGCTGGTTCGAAGGTATTTCACAAATTGATTTGAAAAGCAACCATCATCAAATCAGGCTGAAAAGTGGTGACAGATGGAATACATCATTCAAGACGCCAGGCGTACTTTATGAGTGGTTAGTGATGCCAATAGAACTTCCTGATGCGCCGAGGACCTTTATAAGTCATGACAGAGGTACTTATGCCTTTCTTGAAATCATTTGTTGTCGTTCATTTCAATATTTTCATTTACAGTCGGAACAGGATGAGCACTTGAAACATTTGTGCCAACTCTGATGCAAGAACTTTAAGGAAATGGCAAACCCCAAGACATCCAAACCAATGTACAGACATTCATTTACATATTGATATATAGATTGTGAAGGAAAAGATGTTGCAGATTAGTCAGGCTGGTCCCATACTACTATTTTTACCACTCCACGTCGAAGCCTTTGAAAACGGTTCGAGCACATCCAGAGATCTTTAAACAGAGGACCACGAACTTACAAGCCAGAGAGTTTTTACTTAAGGTAAGGAGTTCACAGCAACCCCCCAAAGTTTTAATCTCTAGCAGCTTTAAGCCTTCAACGTATTGCGACCCATTACCTAGTGAGATAGTACACGACTAGGAAAATCACCACGAATGATGCAACAAGAGAAAGCATTCTCCGGCTTGATTTTGTCTCAAACACCTGATGCAAAACCAACCAAAAAGAAACTATTACCCCGTTTACAGAGGGGAGTTGCAGCATAAAACCCATTGATACGGATACTGACAATAAGCTTACCATTTTAAAACGATCCATTGTTCCCGACAGAACTCCCCTGGAAGAATCCATCTCATTGCCCTGAACAGATATAAATCCCTGTTAAGGAAACTATAAAGCCAATACAAAGAACTTGTTCGTTGGTGTGATATTGAAAATCCTGCATTAAGTGAATTAAAGAACCTATAGAAAGGACTTGGGGTGCTTGATTCATACCATTCTATCCAACATGCGGTTATGGGTCTCCACTTCTTCATTTATATCACCAGACAACTGTTGAAGTGACAAGCATCAACAACTGGCATTGAAAATAAGAAATGGTAGAAATAGTAGGGCATCCAAAAATACTTTCGTTTTCTCTCTGAAGTGGAAGAAAAATTCACGATAAGACATACTTCTGATGATATAAAGGACAGTGCTGCATCTCAGATGACATGACAAAAAGGATACACTATACGAATTCCATCCCTATATTGCTAGTGAAATCCACAGTTTCTTTGTCATGCCATACTTCACTAGTTAAGAAGTGAAAACTGCATGACTATAGAGGAAGCTTCATATGGCATTGAGCAGTTTAGTCCAAATTAAAAGATCCCACAACAACAGAACATCACTTCCAAATACTCACTCTCTTCAGCAGAATGACTCTATCCTGCAAGCCATCCATTGCTCTTTCATTCTCATGCTCATCAATCTCATGAGAAGAGTAAGAAGATGATGCTCTAATGCCACCTTCTTCAATGCCATCAAAGAGAGCAGCTCTATTGCCACGAACGTCCCTGCAGACAAAATGCATTATTCAACATAGCAAGTTTAGCAAGTCGATATGAGCCCATGAACAGCTAACGATGAGGCTTGATTTCATAGAGGTCAAGTTAAACCATAAATTAACTAAGTCAGTTCGCACGCTAAATAAACAAAGAATTACACTGAAGATGCATACAGATGGAAACATCACTCTGACAAGGTGTCAAAGCAAAGAGACATGATTTGGAGAAACTGTAAACATCATAACTTCCTCATAGATATTAGAAATAGCAAATTTATCACGGAAACTGTATCAGCAACACTTTGATGCAAATACAAGACAAGGACACTGACCAAATGGAAAATTATATTGTGCCTTGACAAGCTTCTTATCAATCAACAGTGTATATCTCCCAGAATTAGCTTTGCAGTGCATGGACAGTGAATCAAGAGTTCAGACCTTTTTCAATAACTTAGCACCAATTATTCATACACTCCAATCTGTACGAGCATTCATCCTTTTCTATGTTCATGTCAGGAACGCAATCAAGAATTTCACCATTCACCTGCAATTTTTATTCACATGCCGGAGGAACATAATCCAACAGAAAAATTCTAGAGAAAGTTAAAAAAACCTATTTTAAGCAACCTAATTTTCAAAACATTAGAAGTCATCCGCCCCTCTTCCCATAGCAGAAGCAGAAGCAGCAACGGCAACAACAAAAACTATTAGCACATTAAGTGGCCCCACAATATGAATCTTTTGTCACCATTGCCTTATGTTCTATATAGTCTTTTATAAGCTCTAATTGCCTCATACTTCTCTTATAACCTCCTTTCATGTATTTTTAGGGCTTCACCTGCCCTTCAACCCAAGTCTCCATCCATTAATCACATAACCCCTTATTGGAGCACCAGAGGTCTACGTTCCACGCAACCAAATCATCTCAAATGAGCTTCAGTCTTGCTCAATAGAGCGACTAGTACTCTTTCTCAATGCCTCCTGAGTTTACTTCATCTCGTTGGCAACTCTCTTTTAACATCTTGTGAAAGCTGGTGTATTCAATTCATTTCTAATTTTGTTTCTCTTTGTGTGCCTAGACTACCACTGGGGCATTCCCATATCCACTAGACTCGTTTTGTGAACATGTCGGTGTTTAATTAGTATCCCGTGCGATGAAGCATTGTTGGCCTCGTCACAGTCAATCGGTATTCAACAGTCGCACAAAACACCAAACACTTTTCCCCACTCCAGCCATCGTACTTCTACTCTACGGCCAAGATATCCATCTCTTGCCAAATATATCCTAGATGTTTAGCATGTTCACTCTTTGGGAATTCTGATCTCTAATTCTCATCAAATGTTGTCTGAACTTCTACTGATGCATTTACACTTCTAGTATTCAAGCTTCGACAGATTTAAATGAAAATCCTTGGATTCCAACATTTCCCTCCAAAGTTCTGAGTTCAGCAGTTACTCTTGCTTGTGGTTCATCAACAAAAATTATATCACCTACAAAGCATATACCAAGAAATAAAACACACCAAGAAACACTTACTCTTGCTTGTTACACATAATTTATTTATCAATACTTCCCTATTCGCTAGGTCTCCTACAGTCCAAAACAAGAATTAACATCTAGAAATAATAGCAAAATTCTACGACATCCTGTAAAAGAGAAGTCCATAGAGTATTTTTGTTAGAATTACAATTTTCACTGTGTCACTGTATGATATTATGATACTAAATCAGATTTAAGATCTCAAATTTTTCCAAAATTAAGTTTAAACAAGATCATGGCTGGACCCCACATTCAAGACCGTAAAAATGGTAAAAATCAAACAAAATCGTAAAGTCGTACTAACTTTCATCTTTGTCCACTTTATGAAGTTTCTCCCAAAAAGAGTAAAATATTGAACTGAACAAGTTGAGTTCACATCTGAAATTCTTAAAAAAGAAAATCGAAAGACTAAAGTAAATGAGTTTTGTGTTATATCTATCCTAATTACAGTAGGAGAATCCAGAATTAGGCTTTTGTATACAAACATTTCAATGTTTCATCCAACAAAAGTCTGCTCCATGAGTGTCCTTTATGACAAGAGAAACAAGGAGCAGCAGCTGCGATGATGAAATAGTGCTTTTCGTTATGAACCTTTAGTATCATTATGGACTATTAAGCTTACTTGGCTTGTCTCTCCAATGAGCTTTATACATAAAGCTGAATGAGAAAACTGCGTTTCTATCATGTTTTTTCTTTTACATATTACATTTGCTTGGTTTACGTTAATGTTTTGGCTTTTGGTGCTTGTTACAATTTCATACAACTCAATTCACAATGATAGGGATGACATGTTTTAAGCTATTTCTTTAGTAGTAGTTTGTACACTATAATGATTATGAGCTCCGATAGCAACATCCAATTTTACTGGCCATACCCTGATCTCACTTAAAAATCAAAAAGCAATTTGAACAGCCTTGCTTGTGAGGATATGTGCTCCATGAAAGTAGGCACTTGACAAAGTTCACCCCTATGAGGATTTGATGAATAGCAGACACCAACAAAAAAGAATATTTTCGTGTCTAAGGACTAGGATATTTGCAAGACCAACAACAGTCTCAAATGATTACAAAAAATATTCTTGAGGCAAAAGTATTTCAAGCTTACACTCAGCTCACTCCAACTGCTTGAACTGAACTCACCCAAAATTCCAACCAATGCCAATTCCGATCTTACAAACAGTTAAAACTATGTACACTCTTATACAAACTATTATTGTCCAGACTTAGTTCTCCATATTGTCGACCGGAGTATCATCTGGTTGGCTACCATTAGGATTCAAGTCATCAATTTTTTGGATGATCGTGCTTGTGGGAATCTGGGGTAACATCTATCGACTATACTGCCTAAGAAACCAATGTCTCACGAACCACTCAAAATGTTCACTTTTACCTTAGATCAGCCGGACAACGACAAGCATTGACATTAAGCAAAACCCGTCCGAACAATTGCCCCAACAACTGACGGTAGCACTAGACAGAGCAAGCAACAGTAGTTCATTTCAAGCACCATCTCAACCCCAACAAGCTAGCGAATCCAACGATTTCCAGCTCACCGCGCAGTAAAACCAATCAAAACTGGTTCATTCAAATCATCAAAGGCCGTGACAGCAGCAAATAGCGAATCAAAACAGCAAAACACCAACCTTCTGGTATTCATCGCTCCCGACAGAAACAATCCGCCGCCGCCGCCGCCGCCCCTCGGACTGCTCACCGCCGCGGCTTCAAAACCTCGCGATTTCCCCCGTCCCTGCATCACGATCGTATCAGCAAGCAAACGTCAGAGCGGCAGCCCGAATCGCGCTCCGGTCCCGGCGCGGCGGAGGCGAAGCGGGGAGCAGGGAGAGGGGCGATCGGTTGCCGGATCCGATCGGACCGACGGCGGCGCGGGGGCCGCTAGGGCTACGGAGAAGCGAGCTCAGATCTGATAGAGAGAGAGAGAGAGAGAAGGAGAGGGAGAGGGACCTACCTTTGGAGAGGAAGCTGGAAGCTCCGACGAGCTGGTGCGGAAGGTGGTGGAGCACGGAGGGAGGCGGAGGAAGCCGAACCACCACCGCGTCGAAGATAGGCTGACGATTATAATGTGTCGTCCGGCGTGTCCCGGGTGTGACGTCATCGCGGCAAATGCGTTCGTCATCCTTTAATGCGCCACGGTTTTTGTTGAGCAAAGCTTACATTTCCTTGCGGTTAATGCAACGAAATATCTCAAACCGGTAAATTTATTCCGAACTAAATTTTTGATCACCAAAAATGCTAAACTGATATCTCGTGATAAATTTTATCCAAAATTAATTTTTTGATCAACAGAAACTATACATTGATATATTTGTGATAAATTTACCTTCCCTAAGTTTCCGTTAAATTAGATTATTACAAAAAATAAAAATCACAAACCGATATACCTATAATAAACGGAGGGCACAACCCAAAATCGATACATTCGTCAACTACCGCGTGTCATTTAATAAAGCAATTTAACGTTAAAATTTAACGGAAACTATAAGAGGGTAAATTTATTATAATTGTACAGGGTTTTTTATGGTAAAAAAATTAGTTTTTTGTGACAAGAAATTAAATTGATACATTTGTGAAAAATTTACCTTCCCTAAATTTCTGTTAAATTGGATTATTACAAAAAAAAATCACAAACCAGTACATCTGTGATAAACGGAGGGAAAAACCCAGAACCGGTACACCCGTCAACTACTGTATGTCATTTAACAAATCAATTTAATGGTAAAATTTAACGAAAACTAATGGAAGGGTAAATTTGTTATAATTGTATTGGTTTAGGATTTTTTGTGATAAAAATATTAGTTTTTTGTAATAAAAAATTAAATCGATACTTTTGTGACAAATTTAATTTCCCTAAGTTTCCGTTAAATTGGATTACTGCAAAAAAAAAATCACAAACTGATACACCTGTGATAAACAGAGGGTAAAATCCAAAATCGGTATATCTGTCAATTATTGTGTATAATTTAACAAAGCAATTTAACGGTAATAGTTAACGAAAACTAACGGAGGGAAAATTTGTCACAGGTGTACCGGTTTGGGGTTTTTTGCGGTCAAAAAATTAGTTTGGGATAAATTTGTCACAAGTGTACCAGTTTGAGATTTTTTGTGATAATAACCCTATTTATTTCGTGAAAAATTAGTAATTTGAAAAATATTTTCTTAAAAATGATCTTTTGTATCTTTTACTAAAATGAATGAATTAAGAATATCATCATTGTTTTATGCAAATATTCATAAATAAATTATTATCGATAATGAAAATATTTTTCATTAATTAATTTCATCAAGTAATATAAGCAATCATTTATTGAGAAAACATTTTCCAAATTACTCATTTCCACTAGGGCCACTACCCGAGAACTGGTCCGGGTGAGCCTAGGCCAACTCGGGATCGAAAGTTTTTCTCTTAGCTGAGTCTACTAATTGAGTCCATGCGGCCTCGGGTTCAAAAAGAAAATTAAAATGGGGCCCCAAAGGGCAGTGATTGTTTAACCGTTCTTCGGCCAAAATATTAAATAGATGAAAAATTTCCTATAAATTGGAGGTCTCTCCATATCCTTTTTATTTTCATCCATCTCTCACAAATTCTCAAGAATTCTTACTTTCCAATAACTTTTGACCTAGTGAGAGTTAATTGAGAGTTAGATCAAGACAGAAAAAATAAATAAATAAAAAGAACTTCTGACTTTGTGTACCATATTTCCTCCCTTATTTCAATCCTGCAATGGATCACAACTGCCATCCAACCCACTTCCTAATTGACGAGTCAGTGACTCCAAACTAGCAGTGAAATTCCACGACAACGACGACGGGACACAACAACCGGATAATTGTTCAGAAATGCAAGCCGACGGTGGACCGCCGCCCCTTCTCGGGGCGACGGTAACGCCCCTCCCCTCCACGAAGCCCCAATCCCCGACGCGAGCAGTCAGCAAACTCCAAATGATGCAGTGCAAACTTGGCAGCAACGAATGTCCACTGTTTGGAAGACATTGAAAATCAAGATCCTCCTCAATGGTAAGAAGAATGCGGTGTGCATGATTTGTGGTTTAAGTTATCCGTCGAATCCGAAGGTGGAACGGGCCACCTGAGGAGGCACCAGGAGAAACGTAACCTCGAATGTCCATGTCTAGGTGAAGCTATGCTAGTGCAACGCGCCACACCGGCATCCTATTCAAGTATGATGAGGCGATGAAGGCGCGGCTAATTGCACGTAATACACTCGCTGCCAAGCCTTTAAGCTTCGCCGAAGATGCGAGGCTCATGTGGTACATGTAAGGCACGATGCAAGCGCTCTTTAGGCTCGTTTAGTGGTTTGACAAATGAATTGGACGGCACTCAACAATCGAAATGGTGGTGAATTGGTTGTTATAAGATTTTATAAAACAACACTTGGAGAATGAAGCAAAGTTTACAGACTAAATATGCTGTGTAGACCAAATATCTTTTATCAACAGCTATGTGGAGTAAAGGGGTTGAGAGATTCCAAAATAATTTATAGTGACTCCGCCTTTCGTTGCTGCACTCTCCATCTTTAAATTTGACTAAAAAACATATCTAGGAAGATCTAGCAGTTTTAGATCTTAGACAGCTCGCTGAGGTTGCTAATCAATGCATGTTTTTAGGCCGTTGCACTGCCGAAATGAAATCTATATTTATTCATAACTAGGTGACCGCTATATTCAGAATACGATTTCATTATTCAGTTGTCCCTAGAATGATTCTTCATGTTGTTGAATATGAACTGCGCAGTGATGAGGGGTGATATAAACTGGTTGAATGTTTGAGGAGCTAGAACAAATCCCTTATTTTTGCAAAGCCAATTCTTTGGACGCGGTACCAAAAGGATTGGCTTCGTGTGTGGGATAAGCCAAACCAATGTGACTTGGAGGTCAAAATCATCCTACACATAATTGCCATCGTGAATTTTGAAGCCTTAGTTCGTGCAACTAAAATATTGATAGTCAATGCTAATCGAACTAAGGGGGAGCAAAAGGAATCGCCCGGACAGGGTACTAGTCAATATGCTCTTGTCAGAGTGGGTCTCTTGCTCAAAGTTTGCCAAAACTGCTCCTGATCAACTCCAGTGATATTGATACGAATATTTTTTGTTGTGATCAATGTTCCAATCATATGAGCAAGTTAGCAGCAACTTCCAAGACTTGATATAAGCACAATCCATTACCCATAAGCAGGAGTGCTCATTATTATCAGCCTGTTGGTGTTATCCACGGTCAAACTGTATGGAATGACTTGTGATCAATCGTCCAATGATCCTTATGAGTATGTTAGCTTCTAAAGACATCTAGTTGATGAAAGATTGACCATGTTACCTCCAACTCTTTATGATATCCTTCTCATATTATACACGTTCCGTCACGCCCCGAACTCTACGAGCGTGTGATCATCCCTTCGTGGTCGTAATGTATGCGACATCCCAGGACTTGTCGCCGACCCAATCGAAACACTAACGAGTAACGCATGCGGAAGCAACCTCGAACTCTCCGTACAACATACAAACAACAGGATAGTAAAGAGACAAAGAATACACATCAATAAGACACTTTGATAAACATAACATCGATTACAACACATGCATTTGCAAGCCTTCTACGAAGCCACTATCTACAAACCACGCACAACAAAAAGGATCAGGTGATTACTAAGCTTAACTCTTCTACAAAAAGGGGCACTCAAAAGACGAGGTAACTTGACCTATCCTCAATCCCCGTAGTATCCTGGCAGCGTCTCCGAATCAATTACGGTGGCGGGTCTGAAATGGTTTGGTTATACAACCATAAGAACACTTCTCAATAAGAAACTACCTAAGCCTCACTTAAGCCAAAGCGTACTTTCGAACAATTCTAAACATGCAATCCCGACATCCAACATGTCATAATAATCACAGGCACCCTTACCTCGTCTAGGCACATACGTGAACCCTGTACATTAGGATATCGCCATAACATGGCAATTCGCTCCTCGAGCACATAATACAACCACATGATGTAAACGTGTATAAAACGGTTATTAATTTAGACATACTCAACAGCAACACAAGCACATTGCATTCCCCAATGCATAACATACAATTGTAAATGTCCAGATTATTAACGGCCCCTCGGACCACCGAACTTCCATCGGTCTTCTGGCATAACTAGGCATTGTCCCGCTACTTCGGCGACGGCAATGTCTGGAACCCCCGCCCAAACGGCATTCCACAAAGGAGCATTGATTTGGCCTTTACCACGATCGGCAACGTCTAGAACCCCCGTCTAGACGGCATCCGAACCCCCGTTGGGCATCGTCTAGAACCTATGCCTAAACAAAACATGTCGTGACCATGCACACACTCAACAACCATTACCGATTCTTATCTTTGTAAATTAACTCAAAGTCATCTAAATCCATCAAAATGCCACGATAACACCGGATAATTCTCGAGAGAGAGAAAAACCTAGAATATACAAAATTGAGTCCAAACTGGGTAGTTGCCCAGTGACAGAAATTCATTTGAAATAAATAGTAAATCAACTCTAAAAATTTTGAAATTTGGATATGTTGTATAAAACATCTTGATAAACATTTTCCATGAAGAACTTGAAGCCCAGTTCCAACTGTCAACATCTCGTTTTGACACTCAAAGCCGGACAGAACCCGATTCGCTCGGACAGCCCCTCAGATCATCAAAAATACAACTCATTCAGTATCCAACTCATTCAGCCCCACTTCCAAAAATTCTGAATTTAAAGTATGTTATACTTAAAGATGTTGGAAATAAATTCCATGAAGAACACTTTCTTAGATTCAGCCCACAATAATCACCAAAAAAATAACAAAGCGCAGAGGTACAGTAACAACCAGAAATCCGAAAATCATTAAACTTGCACCATTAAATAAAACAAGCTTATATAACCACTAAATCAACTATCCACAGCCCTAATCCACCCCTAAACATGTCCATTAATCACCCCTTAACCTAGTCAAGAGTTAGGAAGCCACTTACCTGGAAAAACCCAAGAAAATCGAGCAAGAATCAAAAGAAATGGTGGTACAGTGAGCAGCGGCGGTCTCCAACGATGAGCGGCGGTTTCCGGTGACTTGGACAGCGGCTACTGGTCAGAACAAGGCTGAACAAGGGGCTGGTTTGGCAAGATGAAATGGAGAAACCGAAGAAGAAGTAGAACTAGAGATAGAAGTGAAGAAGAAAGAAGCAGAACAGAAGTAGCAACGTGGGACTGCTCAGCAGGGAAAGAGGAGGAGGAGAGAGAGAAAAGAGAAAGAGAGAAAGAGTCAACTCTTATCCTCTTGACTCATCCAATGGCTCACATTTGATCTTGGTGAGCAAGCTAAGATCTAAGAGCCACGAAAATTTCAGATTTCAAATATAAAAGAAAGACTAAAAAGACAATAAACAAGATAAATCCAGAGGAAGGTATACTAGTTAAAATCTGTACCCGATCCAAATTTTACTTTTCGCATATCCCGGGTAATAATGAGGCTGGCCATAATAATATCGACACCGTTTAATTAAATTCATCTCGGAACTCCGAGAAATTCGACATCAAAGTTTGGGCTCTAAATAACGGTCAAATTCGATCAAATGCGATTCTAGCGAAATCTCAATTTTAAAAACAATAACCGAAAGTGATTAGTTCCCAGGCGAGATTTTATTATAAGCACGTTGATGAATTGCACGTTTTATAAATCCCAAAAATGGGTCGAAATTCGGAATGTCACAATTCTTCCCTTTACAAAAATTTCATCCTCGAAATTTACAATCCAACCCAACTATTCAAACAAAAGGGAGTATTGGTGTCACATCAACTCTTCGCTTTCCCACGTCGCACCTTCGGTCCCATGATGTTCTCAAATCACCTTTATCATCGGAATTGTCTTGTTCCGCAGCACACGTTACATTCTGTCCTCGATCCTAATTGGCCTTTCCACGTACGACATTCTGTCGTCTACGTCTATTTCTTTATAATTTAGCACATGTGTTGGGTCCGGCTTATACTTTCTTAGCATAGACACGTGGAACACATTGTAAACATGAGATAAATTTGGTAGTAGCACGAGATGATAGGCCAGAGTGCCGATTCTCTTTAAAACCTTGAATGGACTCACGTACCTCGGGCTCAACTTTCCTTTCTTCCCAAACTGTGACAGTCCTCTCATCGACGACACTTTGAAAAAAACGTAGTCCCCTACTTGAAATTCCAAAGGCCTTCGTCTTCGGTCTGCATAATTCTTTTAATGACTTTGAGCGGTCTTCAATCTATCCCGAATTACCTTGACTGTTTCAACCGACTGTTGCACTAGCTTTGGACCCGTGATGCTCTTCTCACCAACTTCATCCCAGCAAATCGGCGTTCTACAAGGTTTGCCATACAATGCTTCAAACGGAACCATTCCGATACTCTATTGATAGCTATTATTGTAGGCAAATTCAACAAAGTGCAACTGTTCCTCCCGGCTACCTTTAAAATCCAACACACATGCCCGTAGCATATCCTCCAAAGTCTGAATTGTCCTTTTAGACTGGCTATCCGTTTGGGGGTGATAGGCCGTACTAAATTGTAACTTCGTTCATAATATCGTATGAAGACTTTTCCAAAAAGCGGCAGTGAACTTAGGATCACGGTCTGAAGTGATTGTCACTAGCACTCCGTGCAGACGGACTATTTGTAGCACGTAAATCTTGGCATACCTTTCCAAGACGAAGTCCTTTCACACCGGTAGAAAATGTGCTGACTTTGTCAATCGATCGACTACCATCGAAATTGAATTATAACCCTTCTGACTCATTGGTAATTCCATTACAAAGTCCATCGTGATGTGTTCCCACTTCCACTTGGGGATTTCTAATTGCTGCAACATTCCACCCGGTTTGCAATGTTGTGCCTTCACTTGTTGACATGTTAAACACTTGGCCACGTACTTGGCTACATCCACTTTCATGCCGTTCCACCGATAGTATTGTTACAAGTTTTGATACATCTTCGTACTACCCGAGTGAATACTATAATTACTACGGTGTGCTTCAGACAAAATCTCTTCCTTAAATTTTGCATCACTGGGTACATACAACTATCCGCGGAACTTCAGAATTCTATCCTTAGATACCTGAAAGTCCGATTTCCTCTTTGCGACATCCATACCCAAAATCTTATGAATCTCCGAGTCCGTTGATTGTAAGGATTTAATCTTAGCCTAGATCTCTGGTTCAATCCTTAATGTTGCGAGAAGACTTGAGACCTGACTCACTTTAAACTTAAATTCTGAATCTCGGACTCCCTCCAACAGAGTCCATTCCTTGACCATCATATGCGCTTTGCTTGATTTCTGACTCAATGCATCTGCTACTTTATTAGCTTTTTCGGGATGGTACATAATTTCGCAGTTGTAGTCCTTAAGGAGCTCCATCCAACGGCGTTGTCTCATGTTTAATTCCTTTTAGGAGAATAAGTACCTTAAACTTTGATGGTCTGTATAAATCTAAAATTTCTCCCCACACAGGTAGTGTCTCCAAATCTTAAGGACAAAAATAATCGTGGCCAATTCCAAGTCATGAATCGAATAATTCAGCTCGTGCGGTCTCAATTATCGCGATGCGTATGCCACTGCTCTTCTATGTTGCATTAGCATGCATCCCAATCCTCTTAGCAACGCATCACTATAAATCTCATGTCCTCCTGAACCCAAAGGAATTGTCAACACTGGCGCAGTCGTCAATCTCCGCTTTAACTCTTGGAAACTTCTTTCGCACATATCTGTCCATTCAAATTTCGTTTCTTTCTTTAGCAACTGCATCAATGGCATCACTAATGCCGAAAGCCCTTCCACGAAGCATCTGTAATAACCTGCTAGACCCAAAAAGCTCCGAACCTCGACTACTGTTGTTGGTCTCGACCAATTTGTGACGGCTTCAATCTTTGCCGAGTCCACTGCAATTCATTCTCCGGATACCACATGTCCTAAGAATGTCACTCGATGGAGCTAGAATTCGCACTTACTAAACTTAGCGTAGAGCGTATGTTCCCTTAGGGTCCGTAAAACTTTTTCCAAATGTAACTTGTGCTCGGCAAAACTCCTTGAGTGCACTAGGATATCATTTATGAACACGATTACGAACTGATCCAGAAATTCTTTGAATACTCTATTCATTAAATCCATAAAGGCTGCTGGGGCATTAGTCAATCCAAACGGCATTACCATAAACTCATAGTACCTATATCTTGTCCTGAATGCCGTTTTTGGTCCCGTCCTTAAGGGCTTCTTGCAGTTGATCAAATAAATCATCTATCCTTGGTAGTGGATATTTATTCTGAATGGTCACCTAATTTAACCGTCTGTAGTCTATGCACAACCTCAAAGATCTATCTTTCTTTTTCACAAATAATACCGGTGCTCCCCATGGAGACGCACTCGGGCGGATAAAGCCTTTATCTAGCAACTCCTGCATTTGGACCTTCAATTCCTTCAATTTAGACAGTGACATCCTATAGGGCGCTTTTAAGATCGGTTTTGTTCCTAGGGCCAACTCAATCACAAACTCCACTTTTCTATCAGGTGGCAATCCCGGTAATTCCTGGGGAAAGACATCGAGGAAATTGAACACCACGGCTATGTCTTTTAGCCTTGGCTCTCCAGCCATTGAGTCAACTACGGATGCCATAAATCCTTGGCACCCTTCATCTAATAGCATTGTCATCTCAGGTAACAAAATCCAAAGGATGGAGGTTCCTCCTCCATTTCCCCCAAACTCAAACCTAGGATGCCCAACCGGATTAAATTGGATCACTCTGTTACTATAGTCCATAACGGCTCTCTGTTTGACTAGCCAATCCATCCCAATAATCATGTCAAAGTCATGCATGGTTAAAACTGCCAAATCTATTCTCTCTTCCCTATCGCCAATCACTATCTTACAATCAGGGCACCCAAACGTAATCAGTACTTTATCATTCAACGGTGTAGTCACACACAGCATAACTTCAAGTGACTTTGGCTCAATCCTAGATAATTTAACGAATTGTTCAGATATAAACGAATACGACGCCTCCGAATCAAACAAGGCACATGCAGCATAATCACAGAGAGAGACCCTACCTATGACTACGCCAAGCGCGTACTCCGCCTCTTTGCGAGCCATAGCATAGATTCTCCCTTGAGCTAAAGGTCGGTTCTGAATATTTTGTGGGGTGGTTTCGATCTGATTTCTGATCCGAGGCTGTTGCGGTTGAACAAGCTCCACTTCTGCCCAGCCAAGGGCCATTCCGATGCCTCCTTCTGCATAATCGACATGCCACGCTAGAGTGATGGTTCGACTTTCCAATGTCTTTCCTAACGGGAGGGACAAATCGCCTATTCTCAGTCATAGGCCTCTTTCCAAAGTTTAGATTGTCCCTAACCGGTGTGTACCGCGATCCAGAAGCGGTAGCCCACTTTGTTTGTTCTTGCTCAATTGCCTGAGCCCTCTTATAAATCTCATGATAGCCTTTCAAGTTTAATGAGATCATCTGGCTGCGAAGATCCGACTTCAGTCTATCCTGGAACCTCCTAGCTTTGTCCGTTGGGTCCTCCACCATTCTGGGGGCAAATTTGGACAACATCGCAAACTTGGCTTCATATTGATCCACCGACATCTGATCCTAGCGAAATCTCATAAATTCCGCTAGTTTCTGCTCTCGGGCGTTTTCCGAAAAGTACTTGCCATTGAAGGTCTCAGTAAATATGGTCAAGTTCAGAGCAGTACCAACAGGGAATACTTGACCTCTGGTGACCCTCCACCAATCACTTGCATTGCTCTGAAGTTGATAGACTGCTAGTGTTATCTTCTCTTCCTCAGTGCACCCCAACACCTCGAAAGCCTTTTCCAACTCTTCCACCCATCTTGCGGCAACCTCAGCATCACCTCTCTCATCAAATTTCGAGGGTTTCAACCTCAAAAACTATTATACTAGCTTGGACATTGGCCTGATCGCATTTACTCGTATTGGACTAGGATTTTCACCAATCACATTATTCTCCTGGCCTCCATTATTCCCAATAATCTCGCTGGCAACTGCAGTGGCGACACTAGCACTTCTTTCCCTCGTCTGTCTACCCGATAATATTCCTGCTTCCTCAAGTGCTCTCCATATTTCATCCACCCTAGGATCGTCCATAACTCCAGCTAACGGGGCTACGTGACCTCGACCTCTACCTCGACCTCGGCCACTCATTTTACCGATTTTTACAACTGCTCACCTGCTAAATTCTGCACAAGAATTAGAAACTTAGGCCAACTATACCAGTCTAAAGCCCTAGGTAGTGAATCACAATAATAATTCACTTAACAAACAGCCAATCACATGCAGCAATGAATCTCAGCCAACATAATTCGTGCACTTACCTCAGGTCCTAACACACTTGCACTTCACATGTTATTGCATACGTCACTCAGCAATCACAATCAAACAGTCTGGGATACGCATGGTACACTTGTCTCCCTAACTAACTACCCCAAAGCTATCGCTTCTTATCACTCCAAGCTTCGACCAACTTGGATCGATCTGACCTTACTCTGATACCAAATCAACGAGGATGTCACGCCCTGAACCCTACGAGTGCATGATCATCCCTTCGTGGTCGTAATGTATGCGACATCCTAGGACTTGTCGCCGACCCAATCGAAACACTAACGAGTAACGCATGCGGAAGCAACCTCGAACTCTCCGTACAACATACAAACAACGGGATAGTAGAGAGACAAAGAATACACATCAATAAGACACTTTTATAAATATAACATCGATTACAAGACATACATTTGCAAGCCTTCCATGGGGCCACTATCTACGAACCACGTACAACAAAAAGGATCGGGTGGTTGGTAAGCTTAATTCCTCTACAAAAAAGGGCACTTAAAAGACGGGGTAACTCGATCTATCCTCAATCCCCTTAGTATCCTGGCAGCGTCTTCGAATTAATCACTGTTGCGGGTCTGAAATGGTTTGGTTATACAACCATGAGAACACTTCTCAATAAGTAACTGCCTAAGCCTCGCTTAGGCCAAAGCATACTTCCGAACAATTCTAAACATGCAATACCGACATCCAACATGTCATAACAATCACAGGCGCCCTTACCTCGCCTTGGCACATACGTGAGCCCTGCATATTAAAATATCGCCATAACATGGCAATTCGCTCCTCGAGCACATAATACAATCAAATGACGTAAACGTGCATAAAACGGTTATTAATCCAGACATGCTCAATAGCAACACAAGCACATTGCATTCCCCAATGCATAACACACGATTATAAATGTCCAGATTATTAATGGCCCCTCAGGCCACCAAACTCTCGCCGGTCTTTTGGCATAACCAGGCATCGTCTCGCTACTTCGGCGACGGCAATGTCTAGAACCCCCTCCCAAACGACATTCCACAAAGAAGCATCGATCTGGCCTCTACCACGATCGGCAACGTCTAGAACCCTCGCCTAGATGGCATCCGAACCCCGATCAGGTATCGTCTAGAACCCCCGTCTAGACGAAACGTGTCGTAACCATGCACACACTCAACAACCATTACCGATTCTTATCTTTGTAAATTAGCCCAATGTCAACTAAATCCGTTAAAATGCCACGATAACACCAGATAATTCTCGAGAGAGACAAAAATCGAGAATATACAAAATCGGGTTCAAACTAGGCAGTTGCCCAGTGATAGAAATCCA